>JAGSMU010000012.1:6387500-7637500 GCA_029286865.1 Teinopalpus imperialis
TTGCTTTTAATATAAGGTTTAAGGTGTAAGGGGTTCTCTTCTATGGCAATTTCGAACGCACTCACCGCATTTCAGGGCTCGTAAAGCGAAAACCTAGAAGTTTATCTTTGGTTCTTGGGAATAAATGAAAGTAGCAGGGCACCAAGTGAGAACTATATGGTGGATGACTCAATATCTCGACACCTGCCATAATTAAATATTAATTTGTTCATTTTGCGGAGTACGCTGAAGCGTTGTCGTGGTGAACGGGGATCCTGCTTTGAAGACACTGCTGTCGAACATTTTCCAAGACAAGAAGCAAACAACAATTAACATACTAGTCAGCAGTAAGTGTCTTTCCATCTTCCAGCACAACTGTCACGAAATAAACATTCCGATCAAACATTTTCCCTGACTTCCTCCTTTCTTTACCTTAGGGTGATCAAAAGGAAACACAGACTGAGCAGATTGTCTTTTGGTTTCGGGCTCGTAGCAATATATCCTTTTTTAGCTTTCATCACCTGTGACGATGTCAAATACAGCATTCGAGTCACCTCCGTTGAACTTTTCTAACATCTCGTGACATCAGTCCATGCGAAGGCGTTTCTGGTCTTCGGTCAAAGTATGGGGAATCCATTTGGTGCAAAGCTTCCTGACGCCTAAATGTTCATTAAATATTTTTTGTACTTGAATCATACGAATGCCTAAGCTTGCCCGCGTCTGCAAGTAGGTCAATCTCGTATCTTCCTCTATCATGCTCCGCACAGCACTGATGTTATCTTTAGATGTCGCTGTTGAAGGTCGTCCCTCACGCAGATCATCACTGAGATTGTAGCAATTCCAGCCCACGCTTAAACTCATTAAACCAATTGTTAACAGTGGCGCGAGATGGGACTTCATAATTAAATGCCAATCGAAGTTTATCATAGCTTTATTGATTCCATGTCCACAACGAAAGTCGTAATAAACAATGGACCAAAAATTTTCTCGCGTTATATTAAGGTGTAAAAATACTTTTAAAATTCCCGCCAATTCACAAATGACAAATTGAATTTAATATATCACATTAGGTAACCAAAGAGTTCTATAGTCGAAATTTAAACAAAGTTTTAATTTCCAATTTTTCTAACTGGCCGGTTCTAAAAACTTTCAGTGCCACCTACCGGTAGGTATATACCATATTATGATTATTCACATTGTTCATGCATAGCTAAAAGAAAACACGTTCCTGAAAGTGTTTGTCAATTCATATGAAATCGAACAACTGACAATATTTTTTTTTTTCAATTTCTCAAATGCAACGGCAATATCTGGGGAATGACAATAGAATTATGCTACTGTTTACATTATATAAAAAGGAGTCGTGTATCTTTACTTAAATTTATATAGTATAGATAATGGCTTACTACGTCGAACGAACTCATGTGAGGGATTGCGCTAGAATTTCACTGGTACCAAATACTTTTTGTTTTTCATATTACTGCGAACAAAATAACTAAATAACATTTTTGTTTTATTTACTTTCCATTTTATTCCAATCAGCTGTGACTCAGGAACTACTGAGACATTATTTAACTTTTTGCTGTATATTTGTTAAAAAGCAAATCAAACATTAGGTGCAGCCGAGCACACATGCCTTATGGACGGGTTGGGTTAAGTCAGTTTCTTCTCTTATATATTTATATATATGTACAAATTAGTGGTATAATATTTGTCTCTTTTTTTAATAAAATAAAGATAACTGTTAAAAACGGGGGCAACCGTCCAAGAGCAGAGCGTAAATAATATGGGATTAAACCACTGCTAAATCATTGTTACACAACAACAACAAACGAGTAATCATACAAATCTATCCCAACATGAAACGTGATGTATATTGTGGGTAGCACTATTCACTCGCTCGTGTATCGATGACCTTTTAAATGCCAGGGAGGTATAAAGGTAGGAGGATATTGTCGGTCAAGCGTGGTGGTCACGCTGCCACTGATTTTGAAGTGTCTTATGGCTATAGGAAAGAAATATATAATACTTTTATAACTATAATGAAAGTAACAAATTCCATTTTACGTGAACCATTTATTCATAATAAACAGGTTTTATTTGGTATAGTAACAATAAAGATATTTTATACATATTTGTAATGTGCAATTGTGCACTTCGCCTATAGTTTCTTTTTCCTGCTCATAATCATTTGTTGTGAATAACAAACTCTACTGTTTCATTAATTGTTTTATCGGGTGATTGAAATGAATCTCTAGAGAGAAGGCGTATGTTTGACATTATCGTTTCTGTTTATCACGTAACACGTTTTTTTTTATAAGTGAGACAGATCTAAATTAGAAAAAAATTATATCTGTCTAACTTTTATCTATTTTATTTTTATTTATGTATTAACTTTTGGTACAACTAACATATGCACAAAGGCGGCTTAATGCCTAAGGCATTATCTAACAGCCAACCTTGGAGGGTTCAGAGAAATCAAGGTAGGGACAAATGAATAATAATAAAAAAAAGAAACATACAGTACATCTAAATACTTATACAATTATATATATATATTCTGTCTAAATGTTTGATAAATCTTAACGAGATTTATCAAATATAAAGAAATTAATTTTAATTTGGGTCTGAGCGTAATTTGTTTAGCTTAGCCGTACACGTGACTATTCATGTAACGTTGATCGATACAGAACACTTTCGTTCCGTTTTTAATCATGGCGACTTTATAAGGCTGCCCATTTCTACACTTTGGAGTTTTTTTCTTTTACCTGTTGCTATGATTTAAAATATTGTTATACAGTTTTTTCCTTTACCCGTTGCTATGATTTAAAATATTGTTATACGTTATTTCGGATTTTAAATAACAGAACAAAGTTGCGAGTATAGATTTTAATAACCGTAACAATATAAAGTATCCAATCACTGACCACTCAATATCCATTATTTACAGATGAAGTCGTCTTATCATAGGCATACTTATCATAGTGTGACTCGCTCAAAATCTACATATAAAAGAAAATTGAGTAATTAAAAAAAATTGTATAAAATACTCGATACAAGGGATTCGCTCTCCCACATTTAAAAAAAAAAGGCACATGCCCCACATTCACACCGCTGTCGTGTACAGTGAGGTGAAGTTGGAAACGGATCGTAGGCCAATGCAAAACTGTAAACTAGTATAAGTTTTCAACGCACTTAAAATGGTCAACTTATACCGTACTTAAAGTCTTATAACCTCTCATGTTCACGTGTTGATTGAAGTGCTGACAAGAATGTGAGTACCTTTGTAAAGTTTCACATTCAATTTCTCTTTTTTTCGTGGAGAAATCCTCATCCGTACCCCTCTGACACGGGGCCATCGAAAAGGTTATGCCGGACTCCTATCAGCTAAAACCCCATAGTGTTCTTCTCGACACCCTTGGTCGTAACTATGGTAGTACGCTTTCGCATACTACCGTAGTCTCGACGGCAAAGTGGCATTCCTACCCTAACTTTGTTAAGGTGAGTGGTAAGCTACCAGTTGATCGCGCTTGCGTCTACTTATATTTATCCGAAACTTGTAACTAGTCTGACCATAAATACTGTTACATAAATACTTTTCTTTTTTTCAACTTTTTAATTATCTGGAATTTGGAACACGTATATTATTTTAAAAACTTCTTTCAATTTTGTGCCATTTCACATATTTTATCGTGTTAATTATCAAATCACAATATGGAATGGGGTGTTAAAGAAAATAGGATTGCAGTGATCGCCTTGCACATAGTGGGTGGAGCCGTCGGTCATATTCCAGACACTTCAAAAGCCTGGTATCAGCCGTATGTTCGTATATCGTTCGCGCTAGGACTCTGTCGCGTATTATGAAACAACCTGAAGCTCGGTGCTTATCGTCGATATACAGGATATAATCAATCTTTACAATTAAAAAGAGTGTATCGATCAAAACGCTTTCTGTCGCGATACGCAGGTGAAAGGCACAGAAATATCCTTTTCACCGATGAAAACATTTTCACGATTGAAGTACACGACATTAAGCAGAATGTTAAAGTATACGCTCACAGTTCTAAAGAAGCTGCTCAAGTGGTCGGAAAGGTACAACGTGGTCATCATCCTGCGTCAGTGATGGTTTGGTGGGGCGTGTCTTATCAAGACGTCTCAAAACTATACAGCGTACAGCATACTATATAACATACAGTCTTGGATCATGTTGTGAAACCTTTCAGCAATACACTTTTTAAAATATATATATATATATATATATATATACAGTGGTGGTCAAATAATTAGAAGCATTTTGAAGATTCTTCACCGAAATCGTTTTTTATTTGAAATTAAACAATAAATAGGACAACAATATGTTCAACGATTTATCATTTATTAGAAAAATAATATAAATCCCATTACACAAGTGCAGTTTCAATATTACATTACCGACAAACATTTCAATCAGTTTTAAGGTATGAACAATAATGGTCAACTAATTAGGAACAACAACAAAAAAGTATAAAAAACAATTTTTTTTCAAGTATCAGTAATTAGAATTGTTATTTACGAAATAGCTACTATCCCCAGCCTACCAATAGTTACAATTAATATTTAATGCCGTATCCCTTATTTTCAATAACAGCACTGCAACGACGTGGCATTGATTCAATCAATTTTCTAGGGGGATTGAATTCCATGGTTCAACAAATGCTTCATACAGTTCGTTTTGACTTGTGTTACGTCTGTTTGAGACTCTTTTTAACAATATACCAGAGATTTTCTATCGGTTTTAAATACGGACTATTTGCTGGCCAGTCTAAAATGGATATACGCTGTTCGCTAAAGAAACATTTGACGCTATTGGCCGTGTGTTTAGGGTCATTGTCATGCTGAAAGATCCAGGTTACAGGCAAATGATCGTCCGAGTAGGAAATCATTGTGTGCTCTAAAATATTTTTCTATTGCCATTGATTGCCTTCAATCTTCCGAACGGGGCCAACTCAACATCCGGAAAAACACCCCTAAACTTTAATGTTACCGCCACCGTGCTTGACTATACTCCTTGTGTATTT
Organism: Teinopalpus imperialis; assembly: GCA_029286865.1. Classification (NCBI taxonomy): domain Eukaryota; kingdom Metazoa; phylum Arthropoda; class Insecta; order Lepidoptera; family Papilionidae; genus Teinopalpus; species Teinopalpus imperialis. Next base: position 6,392,537 of record JAGSMU010000012.1, read on the forward strand.
ATAATTAAAAGCATTGTTTTCAGGACGTCTAACATAGCGCTTTCCATCGGAATTTACCATATTTCCATTCTCGTAACGTCCAATTAACATATTTTTTAGCGAATAATAATCGCTTCTCTCGGTGTTGCTTGGTAAGAAGCGGTGCCTTTCGAGAGATTCTTCCAAACAATTTAGCTTCCACTAATCTTCGGCGTATCAGTCTTGACGAGATGTTTCTCCGGTCATCAGTCGAAAAAACTTCATTTTTAATCTGGTTGGAGCCTTTACTTGGGTTTTTTTTAGCAACACGAACGATTAGGTTTTTTTTGGCCGAGCCTTTCTAAGAACATTTTCAACAGTTCCATGTGTTTTATAAGTATCAATTGCATTAAAAACTTTCTTAACAGAACAATTTAAATGCTCAGCTATTCTTCTGTACGCCCACTTATGTAAATCGATATGTAAATTAACAATTATTTGCCTAGTTGACGCGTCACAACTTTTTTTTTTGCCCACTTTGATCAAAATAAAATTCAGATTAAATTTTGAATTGCCGCCAAAATAATTGGAAAAGCCAATATAGAAATGTTATTCTCCAATTCCAAAAAAAGAACGAGCTATGGATGCTTTTTTAAAATGTTTCAAATTAGGCGCCCAAGCGGACAATAACAAAAACTAAACTCCTACATGTGTAAGACTCATTTTGTAATTAACAGTAAGTATATTTTATGCATTTAATGAGTTTTTTATTTGAGAGGCTATATTATTGCATGATTATTAATTATTGAATGTGTATATTTTTTACGAACATTTGTACGTTGAAGTTATACTTTTTTTATTCATAAGAAGTGTTTCTAATTATATGACCACCACTGTATGTATATAATTTAAAACTTTGTTATTTTATAAACTTGTAACAAATAATACAAAGTAATTAGTGAGATATTGTTTTGTGGGTACGAATAAGAAACTGTGAAGTGTAAACTCGTTGGTACAAGCTAGCCTAGATTTTCAACCACTGCATCTTCAAATGTCTAAAATGAATTATTATGTTTTGTTATTTACAGACAAAACATGGAGTGGGTCCTTAGAAGCCCTCAGCTGCATAGCACATTTGGCAGTCTTGGATTTGTACATGCTGATGGATATCACATAAATGAACACTGCAATGGTAAGATACTTATATATTAAATCTAAAAAAAGACTTATTGGTTTTTGTAACAAAGTTAGTCTTTTTTTTATAGAATAGGTGGCAAACGAGCAAGCTGGTAAGTGATTACCGCCAACCATGAACATACGCAACACTAGGAGTCGCAGATGCGCTCTCGGCCTTTAAGAAAGGTGTACGTTCTTTTTTTGAAGGTCCTTAAGTCGTATCGGTTCGGAAATACCGCTGGTGACAGCTGATTCCACAGAGTAGTTGTGCGTGGCAGAAAATTTCGCGTAAAGCGCACAGAGGTGGATTGCCAACCATCGAGATGCTGAGGATAAAATTTTGAATTCTGTCATGGTGTACGATGTTTAAAATCAGGGGCTGGAATTAAACCGAACAACTCCTCAAAACACTCCCCATGGTAAATTCAGTAAAAAATGCATTGGGATGCAACATCTCTTCGCAATAATAGTGAATCAAGCCGATTGGAATAATGCGTGTGTGTCGATATGAAATAATGTCTTGCTGTATTAAGCACTCCCAGGTGTTGGTTAGTATTTTCAAAACATCTACCGCTACAATGTTGTTAAAGGAGGGGGGAATTGGTGGGCCTCCGGCTACCTTTCTCACCGGTCGAAACGCAGAAATGTACACATGTACTTTACATCGGCATTATGTGAGGTGGTGTTACTTCATCGGTCAAACCCGCCCATTCATGCAACAACACAAGCTGATGCTTGGCTCTACGACCATAACATAATATTTCATATACGTTAAAAATATTTCTTCAATAAAATCTTTATCGTTCCTTTTAATAATATACTTTTTGTTCCAGCTGCCTTGGAAACAATTTTACACAATATTTTAACCGAAGATAAATATTTATGTAACTATCGTAGAAGTATTAGTTTCGGGCAAAATATCCAAAAAGACCTTATACCCTTATTAATCAACGCTGAAGAAGAAAAAACTGTAGAACTGTTGATAAAGATATTAGTTAATTTAACTATACCGATAGAATGTTTACTTTCTGTGGATGTGATTTCTAAAACTGATTTTGGAAGGCACACTATATTTGAAATCAATAATTTGCTTGCAACTACCAAAGTCGCTTTGACAGACCACAGGGCAACAAAAGTAATTATCGACTTTTTAAAGAAAAACGCTAATGTGGATCAAAAAGCAAAGCTATCTCCCGAACAATGCGCAAATATTAACAATACTCTTTTGTTCCTGCGGAACATTTTGCACATACCTCAGGATATCAATAATCTAAATACAAATTACAATGGTACCTCCCATTCCGTACAAAATCAATTGTTATGGAACTTGTTTAGTCACAATATGGACAAAGTTCTAATAAAGCTGATGGGTATACCAGACGCGGTAAGTCATAAATTACGTAAGTGCTCATAGAAATTACAATTTTGGTATTGAAGTTGTATTATGTGTTCTATTAATTGGTATTTCCGAGTTTTTAAATATATTTGCTTATGACTTCTAGAGTCGAGATGTGTGTTTTGTATATTGTTTTCCTTCTAGACAAATTGGGCAGTCACAATGGTACAATTAATAGCCCTACTATATAAAGATCAGCATGCCACAACATTACATAAGTTTCTTAATTTGTGGCTTGAAGCTACTATATCTGAAAGTTCTGAAGATAACGAGAGTAACACAACACCCCCAGATAGAGGTAATTTTTGTGTTTAATTATTTATCGTTTGTGCCTGTATGTCCATGTATAAAAAAAAATAACTAGGTCATGTTATATATGACAGACAGGCTAATTCACTGGCTTACACATAATGTAATTCTTAAAATTATATCATGTGAACTTTCTTCGAAATTAAGAGAATTCAAATTTCTTGTTATATAAATAAAATTAAATATTAAATAATATATTTGTATATACATATATATATATGTATAAATATTTATAAATAAACCCTAAGTACGAAAATTGTTTTATTGCTGGATGACGAGGGTAGCGTGATAAAGCAAGGAAATCGGGTAATCGTTGCAAACAGTACCGTACACTGGCTCCTACTCAGATCAGGAACAGAGGTGTACGATGGCACGGGTAGATTGATACGGATCAAGACAATGCTCCGAAATCAGTTTTTACCGGAACTGCATTAAAATATATGATATACTATGTGTAGAATTTGAAGCCTTTCCTGGACTTTTGGTTTTCATCTGAAAACTGAAGATGTCAGTGGCCAATGTCATCTAAAGACCTGCAATGTCATACGATAATGTTATTATGTAATGGTAACGTAATACAGTAAAAATACTTGTAAGCGTCGAATAATCATAATATTACATTATATAGAGCGACTAATTGCATCTGTAAATAGGACATTTAGTTTATTAACAGATATTATAATTTCATTAAATTAATGTTATTTCTTCTATTCGTATACATACTAAATTATATTATGCCCAAAGTTAACTCATGTTAAATGTACAATGTGATCATAATATTGGTAACTGTAATAAAAGATGGTAAGGGGAACTTAAATATATTTTTTATACCATGATATAAAGTCAAGAGAATTCCACCATGCTATTTGCATCGTCCATCTAGTCTATTGTCCTATTATTAAATCCTATATTTAGTTTACTTAGAAACTTAATTATTTAACTCTTAATAAGTATCATAGTATGATAATAATAAATGAGCAGCTCAATTGACGTTAATCGACCAAGAGACGTTAATATTTTGTTATAATATAATTTTTCCATTTTTATCTTTTAGAGTAATTTTGATAATTTTAATGTAACTATCGTTTTGTGCGTTAGTTTTTGATTTATTATTACTATTTTTCTTTTGAATGTCAATTTTCTGTCGAATAATTATTATACTTTTATTATTTCTTTCAATGTTATATAATATAAATTAATAAATGAATGAAATCTCCAGGGAGCAAAGATTCTTCGCCGAATCTGACTTCCAATCCAACCTCCGATTCATCAGACACTGGCGGAAGTGGCAAAAGTAACGAAGATCTTAGTTCAATGAATAATGACTGGGATGCGTCTTTAAGAAATAACATGAAAGAGAATAGCGGTCAATTATTCCAATTGCCGCGATTAAATGAGAAAATTGGGTCCCAAAAGAGTGAAAATAATAATTGTGGAGACCGTAAAATGAAAACTGATAAAGTACGTTATTTTTTGGTTATTGATTGGAATTGATATGTTGAATGATTTTTATACTGTTTCAAAATATGTTCAGAATAATAAACAACATAATTCCTCATTACAGCCTGGGCCCGTGGCTTGCAGTAGTGAAAACGGCAGTGGCAACAATCAACAGACGAAAGGAGAAAAGAAAATTGGTATATCGCAAAATTCAGACTGCGGTTACGGTACCCAAATCGAAAATCAAGAATCGATCTCGACGTCAAGTAATGAAGACGAGCTGCCAGCTAAAAAGCCGATACACCAAAAACCACATCCATTGAAACAGAGAATAAATAACAAAGTGCGTACCAACGTTACACCTCAGGAAAGGAAAAGGAAGAAAACAATGAAAAGGGGAAAAACTAATATGTCTGTAGTTTTCTACTCTCATTTATAGAATATTGATAATTTATTTGACAATAATGATCAACTGATATTTTAGGATCGTACTGCATGGCCACAACACACTAACAGATGATGACATTTCAAATATTCTTAAAGAGTTTACGGTTGATTTTCTACTTAAAGGATACAACTCACTGGTACAAACGCTTCATAATGAGATCCTTACAAATGTACATTTGGAAATTGATACATCGCATTTTTTCTGGCTTGTTACATATTTTTTAAAATTTGCCACTCAAATAGAACTTGACTTAGAGCATGTTTGCTCGGTACTGTCTTTCGATATAATTTCGTATTTGACTGCTGAAGGTGTTAATTTGTGCGAACAGTTTGAGCTTGCTATCAAATTAGATGGAAACGATCTAAAACCTAATATACGAAGGTTACATTTGGTAATTATCTTTTTCTATTTTAAGTATTTTTTATTGTGATTTAGGTTGATATAATTATAACTATAATTTTTCGCTATAGGTCGTCACTGCTATTAGAGAAATCGTGCAAGCTATCGAGCTGTATAAAAAATCGCCTCACACGTGCGGCGAAGATCAGGAGAAGATTATAATGCTTCAGATGAAGATGTGTGAGACACAAGAACTGCGTTCGTTATTGGTATTGCTTTTACGACATTATAACCCAAAATATCACCCAAAACAATATTTGCAGGTTAGAAATACAATTTGTTAAACATATCATAAATATTTCATATTGCTCTGTTTTATCTCTCCAATTGGTCTTATATTCATCATAAAATCTTAATGCTGATTGTAAATGCCAAGACTTTTGTTATTGCCATATTTATATTCGGCGGTCTTTTGATACGATTTTTCTACCTTGGCAATGTTAATTGCGGTGTTTGGGGCCTCGACGTGGGCGGCGTCTTACATGGACTAATGAACCTGATTTCCTCGTGTACTGTAGACATTTCTTTAAAGTGGTTTTCCTTTTTTTTTACTATGAATATTATTACAATGCGAAGCTCTCATTTTGTTAAAAAATATTGTTGTGAACACACTCTTAGGCTAGTGATCTGGACCACATATTATTAACGGTGATACTATACCGCAAATAATGACATTTTTAACGATAATCTATCGAGTATCTCTAGCTAGCGATTGTAAGATATGATACATTATATATGATTACATATGATTCGCAAATTAAAAGTAATAAAGTTGATTCTATATCTAAATATAAATTATTGTACTAATAATACCTGTTTTCTAATCCATTATTGATTGGAATAAGTAAATGATGTAATATAACATATTGTATAATATTACATACAGTTCTAGTTCAGTAATATTATATATGTAATATAGAACACTGGCGTAAAGTAGATGTGTCATATACTACTGCGTTTCGTCCGGTGAGTGAGGTAACCGGAAGCCCCCCCCCTCCCCCCTCCCTAAAATAAAATTCCGCTCTACAGCCATCCTGCCAGGGGCAAACGGAGGAAAAAGGCTACGGCAGACAATGCCACGCCCGCTGTGGATTTCTGCAATATCAGGGGACATCATTCCAACCTTAAAGCCGTCCACTACCTTCTAAGACGGCGAAGCCGGCCTTGGTTTTTCTCACAGAGATGTAGATATCTTCTCTGGCTGACACCTCATACCTCTCCTACCCGAGGTACTAGTTGGAACACTCGTTTGTGCCGCGGGCCGGCGTGTGTGTATACGTCAGAGCTGATAACTGTTTTCGACGCCTCGGCAGTCTTGAAGGTACAGACCTGTCCATCCTTTGGCTGCGCGTAGACAGCGACGTCCCCGTGTCTATTCGTGCCTTTATAAGTCCCGACACTGACCGACTCATCGACCACGTCCAAATGGCTACAGACTCCGTCCAATAACGTTTATTCCACCCTCAATAGTCCCAATCGGGGGCAGATCCCAGTCTTGGTTTGGTCGCTCCTGTAAAATAGCGTCACGCTATAAGCAGGAGTGTTATCGGGCCTGGGCAGATGCATCGGTGTCACGGGATGCAAAATTAAAAAAAAGTACAATTTTGCTTCCAGGACCTTCAAAATAGTTATTGCAGAAGCAAAGTCTGTGCACATTGGCAAAATAGGCGAGAGACTAGTTGGTGTCCCTTTGGGAACTTATGCATTTAGGTCTCTCGCTAAAGCTGTCTAAGCGAACTTCTGCCAGCCATCTCTTCAATCTCTGCACAAAGGTGACGACACCTTGGCCCATGACGCAAAGGAGAAAGCTGATTTCTTATGCTCTCTTTTTGCGTTCAACTCGACTGTTGACAGGGGAAACTCACCGCCGACCATCTTGTGGTGTGAGAGCTCCATGCCAGATGTCCGATTTCTGCACACATCAGTGCGCAAAGCACTTCTCCCCTGGACATCCACAAGTCGAGTGGGCCTGATGGTGTCCCTCCTATTGTGCTGAGGACGTGTGTTCCAGAGTTGGCACCGGTTCTTACGCGTCTTTTTCGGTACTCCTACTCTTTAGGCATCATCCCGAACTGCTGGAAGATAGCTTTGGTGATACCGATCCCTAAAAATGTGGATAGCTCAGATCCGTCCAACTACAGGCCTATTGCTATTACACCGTTATTTTTGAAAATAATGGAATCAATTGTAAACTGCCAGCTCATGTGTTACCTAGAAGAACACGAGCTGATTAGTGACCGCCAGTACGGCTTCCGTCGGGGTCGCTCAGCTGGTGACCTTCTAATCTCCAGCTAAACTCATCGATGGGCGCACGCAGTCGAGTCCATGGGAAAGGCCTTGGCGGTTAGTCTGGACGTAGCGAAGGCCTTCAATCGGGTTTGGCACAGAGCGCTTCTTTCGAAGCTTCCTTCCTATGGACTTCCCGAGAAATTATGCAAGTGGGTCACCAGTTTTCTCCCGAACCGTAGCATCAAGGTCGTAGTCGACGGTCCATGCTCTGACTCCAAACCAGTGAATGCTGGTGTTCCACAAGGCTATGTGCTGTCTCCTAGCTTGTTTCTTCTGCATATCAATGACACATCTGCGCTTATACGCTATTATGGCTCTAGTGCAGCGTTTGTCGGTGTTTGAAAACAATAGATGTTTATTGTCCAATAACTTGAAAGTAAACAAAAGAATGACTTCTTAAAATATTCGATACTAACAATAGAATATGCAGATGTGCATTTCTTTTATTTATCCTATGGGATTTTATTACAATAGATGGATAATTATGTTGTTTATGTGCGGTCTTAAACTTTTGGCCGGCAGGGTATATTCATATTTAAATTAAAATGTAATAACAACTGATTTAACATATTTTTTTCAAATAAATATTTGTTTAACATTGGTAAAATAGAAATTGATCTGTAGTTTCCTGCATCTATTTATCACCTAACTTATAAAGTGGAATAATTTTACTTATTTTCAATAAGGTATGGAAACGTACCCAAATCTGAAAATGCATTTCTTAAAAATTTGAGATAAGAACTGGAGCCAACTCGTCAATAGCGTTACTAATAATTTTAATTTATATGTCGCCTAGTATTTTTAAAATTTATTGGGATCACTTCACATTATATACATTTTCAGGACATTATTGTCACCAACCACATTTTATTGATATTTTTGGACACTATTATGAAAATGCCGGAATACGAAGGTTCTGCTAGTATGCCCGATCACATAAAACAGTTTGTATAATTTTTTTTAATACTGTGTTTATTCTTTTAGTTAAGAAGAGAAATATAAATGTATATTCTTACAGGTTCGCTACGCCGGAAATTATGTCACAGTATGGTCTACTCCTAGAAGACTACGAGAGCAATGGAGAGTTCATAAATGATTGCATTTTCACTATGATGCATCACGTTGGCGGAGAGCTGGGGTGCGTGAAAGCTTTGTTCCAACCGAAGATATTAAGAACCTTTACTTCTATATGGAAATCAGAATTTGAGACTTGTGACGTGAGTAATTACAATTAATAATGAAATCTAAATATAAAAGTACTACTTTAGAAAATAGAACCCAATAAATGTTAATTAGCTTAATAATGAGGTTGCGGTTGTAGCGTAAAGTTGTATCGTAGGCATTTACCAATCTACAGGAGTTATAGGACATTCTCTTTTGGTGCAGTCCACATTCTCATAATTGTTGACCTCACTGTAGGTTTTAAATATTATTATTTTTTTATTATTATTTAATATAATAATCTTTAAAAGGTTAATTTAATTTTTTTTTGATCAAAAATTTCAAAGAAATAAATTATTCATATATTACTTTGCCTATTGTGGTGTTCATAATACATAAATAAATAAAATAAAAATAAATAAATAAACATATAACATTACAAGATTGTAAAGTAGCAAATCGAAGATATTTTTTTTTTGCATTTTTCATTACGATTTTTTTAGGATTGGTCAGACCTCATAGAGTATGTTATCAGTACATTTATAAAGGAGCCTCAAACGTTAAAAAGTACTAGCAACATCCACATGGACTCTTTCGAGGTGGCACTGAGCAAAGACGGCGGGAATGTAACGGCAGTCAAGGGGAAATCTACCACAAATAGTGTAACAGATGCCAAGGAGAGGTAATTAATAATATCTTATACAGTTTCTTTTTGAACAATCTTGAAGTCGTATTTATAAAAAGTTACATCCGTACAATCTCCTATGTACATTATGATAAATATAATATGACTCCTACTTATAATATAACTTAAAAATAACATTACGTCGCTCAAAGAAATCCTGCCTATCTCTTTTAAAATATTGAGACCGCATAATCATAATCAGATTATTTTATACGCTATTTGAACCACGGATGATGGTCGCGTGGCCTAGATTGCGGAACCCATTACGGCCTTGGGATACCTAACCAGCATTTGAGCTTATCATTAATTTACAGCCAGTGTTTATTTAATACTATTATTATTGAATTTATATTACTGCTCCCAATGTTACCCTAGTCAGTCTATTATGTATTTTATGTTATTAATATGATGCCTGGAAAGACTTTCTTTTTAACGTGGCTTAATTCTGCAGAAACAACGATTACTTTCACCATAAATAAAATTAATAAAATTGTAAAGTTTTTTAATATTTAATTAGTAATTGTAATTATTTAAAACTGATACAAAAATTATTCTATGCCTTTTTTCCATTTTATTATTTTTGCATAATATTTTTGAAACGATACAAAACAATCTTTCAATCGCAGTGATTGACACATCAAGCATCGAATATATTATTGTGTTAAAATTAATTTTATGTAATTTTTTATTAATTGTTATTGTTATAGGTGGACAGAAGACGAAATTTCGTCTCTGAGTTGGAATTACTTGCAGTGTAATTCAAGTGCAGACGTAATCGGAGAAATAGTGAAATTATTCAAAGACGATGGTGTAGTAAAAACAAGAGATTCTATTATAAGAGAACTTTTCAAGCAATCTATAATAAATACGGATGAATTCGAGAAGCTTCTAAAACTTGAAACAGAAATAAACTCGAAAGCCATTCAGATCACCAAAGAGATGAGAGATGACGAGATAGGCAAGCTCTGTGAACAATTAGCACAGGATGGCAAGTTGCAGTTTTTAAATTGGGTTCAAACAGTTTTGCTTGACACGTGCTATGCTAAAATATATCATGAAAAGAATGAGTTACATTCAAACACCAATAAAGATACCGAAAATAGTACAAAGTATGATAAAATGGTGGATTTCAATTTGCAAAATGAAAAACATTCAGATGTACCTGTCGCTTCTCCCGTGTCATATCATTCACTTCGTAAGTAATAATTATTTTCTAGTTTTTATTAAAGATTTCTTATTTATATTAGTTTTTGTGTCTATCAATAATAAAATGCATTGGTGTGATATGTATGAATAATAAATTTCAAGGTTACATTTCAAGCCCTAATATTATTTTTATGAAATAATTTACACTGAAATATTTTAATTACTAGAAAATATGTATTTATAGTTTAATTACTTTTTAGATTTAAGTAAGTCGGTACCATTAGTACCATGGAATTGTGAGCAAGCGTCAATCTGTAAGGACCTAAAATTTCTTCAGCTTTTACACAAGCTTGGCTTTCACATGCCCGTCGACTCCGGCAAAGTGTTTATTCGAATACCTCACTTTTGGACGCCCGAGTTTTTATTTGATGTTGCAAGTAAAATATCATCTATAGATACATGTACGTATAACACACACAACAAGCATTAGAACTATAAATATATGACCCTTTTTATGTTTTGTTATGTTGTGCTTATGTGTAATATATTTTTTAGCTAAATTAAAATTTTCAATCAATGAGGTGATGGAGAGCAGTGTATCTAAATCGAAGCATCGGTGTTCGCCGTTCCTACCACCAGAATCAAAAGACGAGATTATGACTACCTCTCTTGATAATTTCTATCAAATACACAAAGAGAAGCATCTCGGAGCAGTCATTAATTTTACTCCTATGTAAGAACACCTTTCGTTTATGATTATTAAATTAATGAATTAGAATTAATTTCGATGTGGCGTTTTCAGGCCTGGTTCCTCATTTAATTCGACTGGCGAGGAGATTCAAACGCCGAATTGGCTTGAAATGGTCCAAAAATCTCAAGAGTACAAGATAACGCTCGCTTCAGTGGGGTAAGCAAGCGGTTGTTTCGATATTACCGATAAAATTTATTAACCAAAAGAAACAGAAAAAGGGGATTTATTGTTGTATAGTGCATCTATATAAGTAAAAATTAAATACTGTTGTTTGAGAACGGCTGAAACGTTTTGGTTTTTTTTTAAATGTTCGTAATAATAGTCCGCATTAGGTTTTTATGGATAAAAAAACTAGAAGAGTTGCCTGGAAACATGACTAATTCGGGAAATTGATTATGGGATTTTTCTATGAAATCAAGAAGTTCACAAAACGATCACAAACAAATTTATTGAAATTAGGACAGAACACCGCCAGCCATTTTGATAAAACATAATTTAACGGCTAAAATGTTATTCATTCATATTTTAACGCTTTTATGCTAAAGGAATCTTTTTTATTTCTCATGTATAAAGTTTGGTTTTTGTAAATATTTCTCGTGATTCTTACAAAATAATTAATATCAATAACTAAAGTTAATTGTGCCCTTATAGTTCCATCCTCAAGGAGGAAACTACAGATGCAAGTGTAACGGCAATGGACGTAACGGTCAAGCAGGAGCAGGAGGAGGAGGACTCCCCCATGCCGGTCGTCCCTACTACAATGCCCGCCGTAATCAACGTTAAACAGGAGATCAGTTTTAATATACAACACATGGAATCCGAGTATTGCAATAATAGGTAAGATACGAGGTAACTGGTAGACTAATAAAATTACACCTCCGTCATGAATCAATAACGATTGCATTAGTTTTTTACCGTCAGCAAAACTATGCAGTAACAAACGAGCACACCAGTACGTAATTGATGACTATGGCCCATAAGGACATCCACCCTCAACGATTCAAAATGCACATTCGTTGTCATCCTCGAAGACTGAAATGGAATGCCTCGTTACCAATGATTAGATATCCAGTTCGCTACACTTTAGTAACTAGGAAAGATTAAATATAACAAATATTAAAATGAAGTTTATCATAATTAGTTTAGACATTTTTTAAAAACTATGTAAAGTTGTCATTATTTTCTTGCATGTCCTTTAGCAGCAATAATGGCCCGACATTACTTTGGCATTGATGAGATTAATTTGTTGCAAGTTGATATTGGAATTTGCTCCCATGTTTCTATAAAACCCAATTCAAAACCAAAGTTGATGAACGTTAATAGTACATTTAGTGGCTACAATTTTCTTCACATGGTACCATAAACTTTCAATATGGTTGATGTCGAAACTGTACGGGGCCCATTCTAAGACCGGTAGTGATTGGCTCGCAGGAAAGTCTGTAACCACTATGACAGTTATTGTTGTTTTGAATCATTGTCTAGTAGGAAAGTCCAAACCACCGACAAACTTTTGCATAGGGTAACATTTATAGGTTATAAATTAAGCATATTAACTTATTTTATCCAAAAATAGTACTTTTCAACTCACGTCGTCCAATATTTCTATTTAAACAAAAATAATTTTATCTTTTAAATTTGCTTTCTTTATAAGTGGTACCTTACGCGATATTCTTCCAAATAAGTTTTCCTTGTATAATCGCCTTCTAATTGTTCTGGCAGACACACCTCTGGACCCTCCAGCACCAAACATTTCCGAACGAATAAGCTGATCCTTGGAACAGTTCTTTTTGGCAAAAATTATCATTCTTAAGTCTTCACTTCGGTTTGTTTTTCTAGGTCTCCGTTTCCTATGTACATTTTCTGTACTATTTTTGCTTTAGCGGCCTTTCTAATGCCCGGAAAAATGGAAAAAATAAGGTCTTTTTTTTAATTAATACCATGAAACATTAAACTGTCTTTAATTAGCTGGCCAGCAGCAAGCATATTAAAAAGTTTGTGATTTATTTAAAAACGAATAAGGTTTCTACTATTGCTAATACTATCAATAAAGTTGTATGTAGGTAAATAGACTATGTATTTAATTATGTGTCGACCACTGTATATATATATATATATATGTATATATATATGTATGTAACACAAATATAATTAATAACATTACATAATATTCGCGAAATCCTATATGGTATAATATCCTGCGCAGTTTAAACGTCTAATCAATAGCAGTGTTACTTCCTCCTTGTAGAGTTTGGAATTTTTGTAACTCCTAATGTTTTGCAATATAATCACGAAACATTGCTAGTGTTTATGAGACTGTAACCTTAGTAACTAGTTTTTTTCATTACTAACTTTAATAATACATTTACAAAGACCAAATTTACTTTTATTTTGAATCTGATATAAAACCCCATATCATACAAAAAAAACCATTCTTATTGTATTTACGATAACTTCACATAAAACACATTTAATTAAAAATGTTTTCTTCAACAGCGTATGCGAAACGGCATCCGTTGCTTCGGACCTTACTCGTATGTACGTATCAGATGAAGACGAGAAACCTGAAGTACCAATACGCCCTATAATAGAAGTGAAGCCTTTGGCCGGTGAACAAATTACCGGCGACACGGATGGCGCAATAGCAGAGAAACGTCCGGGAGTCCATTTCTATCCTAAGTTTGAAAAAAAACAAAAAGCTTGTGACATAATGACTACTGATTAAAGCAATCGGTTTATTTTTTATCGTGATACCACAGTGAGTGTGGGCAGTAGTATCGTTATTCAACTTTATTATATGTATAGTTTGTAATGTTATTGATTCGACATTGTCTTTTTCGAAATGTAAGTCATTCTCCGCGTGCGGAAAGAAAGCGTTAATGTAATACACCGGAAGTCTTGCCTTTTTTTTGTATTTTTTCTTACTATTATTTACAACGGAAAGTAAGCACGTCGTCGCATTTTTAACATGCAATTATTATATTAAAAACTTTAAAAAGGAAATTTATAGTATGATTTAGGTAATTTATAGTATGATAAGGTTAATTTTAATTTTGATGGTGTAATGTTTGTAGATCAGATTAATGAGTTATGAAGTAATAAAAATCTTTGACTTATTTTCCTTTCTTTTTGTATTTTTCATACATACAACATACCCATGAACACACCATAAATTAGTAACAAAATAACTTTATTAAGTACACATCTAACAACATAGAATAACAATACAAAACATTGCCTTATTTAATGTCTTTTTCTTTATGTGATGTTATCACAGTTAATTTAATACAATTATAATACAATGGTACATTTGGTCAGGTACTACATAAGTAGTAGGCTGTCAAATATTTTCATTTATATTAATAATGTGGCACTGATGCTCCGTTACTGTGACTCTGATTTTCTAAATAGTTTTGGATAGCTTGGTCGTAGCTATTTGACTCTAATGCTTTGGTGCTGGCATGATTACCTGGATATCCATAGTATCCACTTAATTGAGCACCCTCGAAACCTTCACCAGCGCCTTGTAAAGAATGTGCGTCGCCGGCTGAATGCGGACCATCTCCATAGCTAATTTCACCATAAGATTGATGCTCGGAGCCAGGTTTATTCCCGTGTGTTATATCGGATGATGGATATTCTTGCACTTGGTAAGTTTTCCCACCAAATTGATGGTTGCCCTGGTAAGAGAGAGTGTCCAAAGCTTCATGACCGCTTTTGTCCGTCGGACCTACATTAATAGCATGGGGAACCTTAACTATTTGCGGAACAGGAACTGGATACGGCTTGGACACATGCACTGGATAGGGCACTTTTTCCACCACTTTCACCGGATAGGGAACGGGAATTTTAACCGCTATGGTCTTAGTAATTTTTATAACTCTGACTGGAGTTTCAGGAATCTCTACATGCTGCCCCAATTCTTGCAGTTCTGTGTTGTACTTTTCCACTGGAATTATGTGTGTGTGTTCAGAGGCGAAGGTGAGGTATGCACAACATAATAGAGTCATATATTTCTGAAACAAACAAATGACAAAAGTTTTGATGCAGTTACGTATTTTTCTACACAGTAAAAAAAAACAAAAATTCAATATTAGTTTCATATAAATTGCATTTCATATTAAATTTGTTTTTGTTATATAATTATTAAATCACTATATCAATATTACATTACTAATCCAAGAATTTGTTAACTTTACTACTATTACTAGGCAATTTCATTTAGATGTTTTTGCCTATTACACTATTTCAAATCGGAAGCATTTTGCTGTTATATAATCATTATATAAAATATGGAAGTGGTGGATTCCGAGTTGTAATATTTCAAAATTGCCTTTACATCACCATCCTAATAATGGACGGTATTAATACTCACCAGTAACTCCATAGCGGCTTTAGTAAGTGAACGTGCGCGGTGCAGATAAAACTACCGAGAAGTAAGTGTATTGAGAGGCTTTTATATGGCACACTCCCTCAGCAGCGAGAGATTGGCTTTGGCTGAGCTAAACAATTACTTTCATCAACACTCGCCTGCGACTGACGGCGCGGCGCTGCCGTACCTCGTGACGTTGTCTGCTGCAAATTATTTAAGTGGAACACTGAATGAAGCTATTGATCAAGTTTATTAAGTTAATAATTTATAATTGAGTCATGCATCTTTTAATTTTAAATATACGATTTAATCGTATACTATAAAAGTCAATACATTGATCTAAAAACATTTTGTGTAAGTTTGAGAGTAAAAAAATAAAAAGTAATAATAAATATATGTTTTTTCATTGTACCAAATATATATAAACAAAACTAACTAAAAAAAATTTTGTACATTGATTTTTGACCCGATTTTGTGATTTAAAAAGTTTAAGGGATTTAAAATGCCTTATAAGAATTCTGAAAGCAGAATTTTGTGTTCGTTACATATTCTAGCCACAAAAACTTGACGGAATTTTATGCGATTTACTGAGTTCTATAGCTTAGCTTTAGATTTTCCGAGTTCTTAATAAGTTTTATGTGAAACGTCATCGTTCTTGCCAGACATCTAACGCTTATGTAAGCGTGTCTGTGATATATTTGTGAAATATATAGTAAGAACTACGTAGGCAAAGCCTCTGGTAAAAAATATCTGTAATTCTTGCAGGAAAGGCATATTTATTCACTATACGTATGAGATAAATTTTAGGTATACAACTTTGTAACTGTTCCATTTTTTTTGTGACTGCCATATTTCCATTCAAACTTATTCACTTACGTAGGTACAGAATTTACTTTTTAATCTATTTCGGTTTAAAAGTGGTTGCTGTAATCGAATTATAACATAATAAACTTTCAATAGCATATATATATAAATTAATTGTTTTTTTTTATATATATATTCTTATTCACTTTTATATACAAAAAAATACTATAATCAAAACAATCAGGATCATTGATGTGGTCCTGATTGTTTTTAATCTTCGTTAAAACAAAGACACGCCTATTATGGGAATCACCGTGTATCTAAGGTGGGTTTGGCAGATCTCACATATTATATTACTAGCTGCGCCCCTCGGTTTCACGCGCGTGGTGATGGAAAATTGTGATAATTATTATCATGATAGAAAGTATTTTATTTTTTCGTAAATTTTTCAATGTTTTATAGGTATAATATATATTTAATATACTCCTATAAGAACTACGTTAAACGGTTTATTTCGGCCAACATAAACATGCAGATTTTACGATTTAGAAACGCGTGAGCAAGCCACGTAGAGCTGACCGTGGGAAAAACATGTACCTATGCCCTATAAGTAAGGTTTGTCCCTGCGATTTGTTGATAGTCATTGAAAATGCAACTTTTAATGGGTAAGTACTGCAGGCGTTGAAAATTAAATGGTAAGTTATTGGGTATGATTGGGATACGGGGTATAAGAACATTGTCTCCCTTGGCTTCTCCAGTTAAGATTGTGGCCTTCACAATATGCCTTCCTAGTTCGGTGACTGGCAACCGAGTACCGTTGCATAATCTTGGAGCATCCAAGTTAAGCATTAACAACACGGGTACACCTACCTGTAATTCCAACTTATGTGATGGCACCCCATAGAGTTTAGGAACTCCACGGGGTAGCTCGTAGTGTCATCGGATGACATAACTGTGTCGATGTGTTTCGCTGGTTATTTCGTCCAAGATTTTTTTATTTATTTCGCAACAGTCCCATTTTTTGGTGCCAGTATGGTTCTTTCACACAACCAATTTTGGCCAAGAATATTCTTTAGAACATTCGGAAAAACTTGATCAATGAGTTCGACTTCCGACTCCACGACATGGCAAAATTGTTGTGTGAAAAGAACCATACCTTCTTCGTCGGCGTGTAGGTGGCCTTCACCAATTTCTATGTGTTTTTGAACATATGCTCTTGACTCGACATCGCTGTATAACTGGACTCGCATGTTAGTGGTAAGATAAAGCTTTTCAACTTTAGTCCATAGATACGATGCTTTCAGACATGCATTAATCTCGTCTGCTGCAGTACCTCTCTTAATAATAGGTAAAGTTTGTCTGAAATCCCCTGCCAATTACACTACCACACCACCCATCAACTTTCGATTGCTTTGAATGTTTTGTAGACATCGATCAGGCGCCTCGATGACGCATTTGTTTGACATTGTGCACTCGTCTCACACGATCAGCTTACATTGTTGCAACAGGGCGCCTCGGGCACTTTTCTTATTGATGTTGCACATTAGGGTTTCTTCGCTTGCCAGATTAAGAGGTAATTTAAAAGCCGAGTGTGCCGTCCGTCCACCGATCAGTGATGTAGCAGCGATCCCAGATGAAGCTACTGCTAATGCAACATTACGGTTTTTACGCGTTTTTGCTAGAAGCGTATTAAGCAAAAATTTTGCCTGTAACCCCCAGGGCATCAAGAAAAATAAGCCAGTAATAAGCAAGTAAAGATAGATGCATAAAATCTTCACCAAACTTAACTCGTTGTAATATTTTGTAATAAATGGCTATTTGCTCGGATAGCAGGCGTGGCTCAGTTTCGCTGACATGAGATTCTAATAAAGCGGTATCGTAGCTTAGCTCTTTGATCAGTTTGATAGTTCTCCTCGCTGTGGTATGGGCATACCGAAGTCGGACAATTTCCTTCCGGATATTTTTATTTAGTCCTCTATAAGTCTCAATGCTTCATTCAAACATAGATCTTTGTTGACTTGATCCATTCTTTCAAATATGTGCAAGATATCTTCTGATAATGCAGTTTTAGACTTATCCCATAGTTGAAGAGGATTGGATAAACCGCAAGTGCATATTAATATTACAAATAGTTCCCTTATTTGCGAAGGACGGCCTCTTCCATTGTGGTATCCCTGTGGTTGTCATCTTCCAACAACCCTAACTTCTCACACGCTTGTCGAAAAGTTTCAAGTTCTTGGCCGTCAACTGTTTGTAGATCCGAGAAGTGAATGCTCAAGATAATCCCTATATTACATTTAGCAGCATTCGCAAACAGTAACATTCAAAGTTACTAACGTGCACCATGTAAATGCACCCAAGAGCATCTCCTGCCTTCACACCTGGCTATCTATCAACAGTTGTTCCTTGTAAACGACGTTTCCATCCTCTCAACGATACGTTTACCTGCTTAACTAATACGTCGACCGGCTCGAAATGTTTGCACCTCATCTCTCAATATGAACATTCCCTTGCTGTCGGAAGTTAAAAATAGCCTTTGTTAATATATTTACAAATATATTTTATCACCTGTTTTTTTCTTTGCACAAATTGCAGAACTCTAAATTTATATGGCAATTAAAAATTTTTATGAGAAGAGAAGAATATGGGACAATCCAGTCATTGTCAACCAATACTTCCTGTGTTCCACCTCGGATTTTTTGAGTTATCGTACGGCCGCCATCTTCTGATGCTCTACGCCTGTACAGAGGATAGCCTTTGTCGTTGGTTTGAGTATCTTTTAAAAGCGCCCTTGGATACTTTATCAAAAAAAATTCTAATTTGCTAATTGTAAAACAAAATCAATGGTGTTATTCTACTATTCTTGTTATATTATCACATAAATGTTTATTGTTTCCAAAAAAGAACAAATATGTAACTAAGATAAAAACGAAGTAATTCCTTATAATTAACTACTAAACACAAACAAATTACGCCTTCGTAGTTAATTTTATTATTATAAATACAAAAAAGAAAATCAAATACAAACCTATGTAATTAAAATAAAAACCATAACTCGTTATAAGTCACAGCCACAAACATTTAAGCTGTCGTAATTATTGTAACTGTTTACATAACAGTTACAATAATTCCGACAAAACCTACCGATGTAATAATAAATATAAAAGTGAAGTATCTTCTTTTACGTGTTTCCTAACCAAAAAAAAAACCTGCCAATACCTATCTATTACATCACATAGGTACAGTGCGTTTTCAACAAATCGCTAGTGCCTCGAAAATTTGCATTACAGACAAAACCGTCAACTATGTCTGCCCTCTCGCATCTCCTCGCGTTCGGATCGCGCACTCAGCGATGAGCGACCTCTTCCCCAACTCCGACTTGCCCGCTGGCGGACCGTGCTATAATATCGCGCATTCGGTTGTTTATCGTCATAACTATTCAAGTATTTGTCCATATGATGTAGTGTAAAAGACAAAGTTTATCTACTTTAAATACCAGATGCGATAAAACTATTTATTTTGATATATGATGTGCGTTAGAAATAAATTATCAATTTTTATTGTAATTATGGTTCACTATTTTGGCGATAAATGCATAAAAGATAGATATATGATGTCGCGGACTTTTTTGTAGGACTATTTAAGATAAACATTACCATTATACATTATATACGTGTAACTCCAACGGTTTTTGCAAAATAACTCGCAGATGGCAGATTTTTCCTACTTATCGTTATATTTTTGAAAATTCACACTATATCTTTATAAACATGTGTTATTTTGTGGAGTCAGCTATATTATTGTAAAGTTTCATCAAAATCCATTCAGTAGTTTTTGAGTGAAAGAGTAACAAAGACATCCATACAATATTACAAACTTTCGCGTTTTTAATACTAGTAGGATAATTCGTTACAATGTTTTCCTCCATTGGTAAACTCCGTATTATATTCGGCCTATGTCTCCTTCAATTTTAATGCGTACAGTAATACGTATTGTTGAGCAATTAACAGATAATTTAATATTGTAGCAAACATTTTTAAATAGTAATAGGTATTTTATGCATGGTGTTTAGCAAATATAGTTACAATATAAATAAAAGAATACCACAATCCGGTTCGGTAGATTTTGCTCGTGCCATAAGTTTCGATCATTGACAGTGGGGATTTATGGTTGTAGGTAGTAAGATTACTATAGAACGCAGTACACAATAGATCATTTCAAGGATCTTCGTCAACAACTATTATTGATCGAAGGTAATGATGGTTATTTAATAAAATGACCTAATTAGGTATCTTAACAAACACACAAAAATGGTATATAAATGTTTTAATTATTACATTGTTAACATATTTTTGGAATCAATATTAAACCCTCATTCTATCTGAAAGAACTCTCACAATAGAACCGGAACCACCGATGTTATATGCTTTTTCATGCCATAATAGTAGATGTCCACTTGAGCCCTCGGATGGATATTCAAAACCTCTGTAGATATATTTCATTAAAATATCTATATCGTCTCGTGAAAGATTACCAATAGCCTCTTCTATTTGTGCAGACTTAATTGCTAGCAATACCTTTAAAGTAATTGCTAGGGCATTATCCTGTAAACGTAATATAAGCATTAATAGCATCTTCTGTTTTAAGGTATAGAACATAAAGGTAAGCTTAAAATAAATTCAAAATCTTGTACTCTTTTATTACATCACACATTTAAAACAACAATCGAACTCTAACAGGTGTGTGTATTGCATTCTAATTTTCATCACAAATATTCAGATTTACTTCCAGTTTTTCCTTAAGTTTTTAAATTGAACAGTTGAAATTTTTATTTAGATTCAGATGATCATGGGAATATAAATATTTATTTATTTATTAAATATATATTCTTGCTTGTACATCTGGAACATTGTCATTGATCATGGATCAGGGCCACTGCCCAGATATTTTGCCACAAAGGATTATGATGGAATGATTTATTACTAATAGTTGGTCTCTCCAGTTTCCTTCACTCACCATACAAAATTATAATTATTACTCAATTTACCATGAGGTATTCAGAGGCATTTAGCCGCTGAGTTTAAATATCGTTCATCATTACAGAATTTAAAATTTCATCATCATCTAGATAGTTGGCAATCCACCACTGTGCCATTTCTTGGTGAAATATTCTGCCAAGCACAACTACTCTGTGAAATAAGCTTTCGCCAGCGGTATTTCGAACTGAAACGACTTAGAGACCTTCAAGAAAAGAGCCTACACCTTTCTAAACACCAGAAGCGCATCTACTATACCTCTGGTGTAGCGGATGTCCATGGACAGTGGTAATCACTTACTATAAGGTGAGCGGCTTGCTCGTTTGCCACCTATACTATAAAAAAAATATATATATCAACTGAGGAAGAGCCAATTAAATGGGATTTAACTTCAATAATAATCTAATACAATTATTCAATTGTGGAATTTGAAAGGAATATGTGTGACTATTATCTTACTTGTTATTAAATATTTGGATAAGTACTGATGTGTATAATATCATTGAGTAAATAATATCTATATGTTTGTTTTATTTGAAATGTGGTATTGTTTATTTCTGTTATTAATAGTATTGTACCTGCTATAGTAATTTGTTTAAATAAAATAATTATTCATTTATAATAATATTCAAAATATTTGTGCTAATAGAAGTTTATTTAATAATATTTAATCCAATACAAAAATATTGAGATTAAAGACATGTGTTAATATGTTGACAGAGAGCATTTTTTATGATGTAGGCAATAAAGCAATATTTATGGTCTTACCATTGCCTAAAGATGCAGTATTACATTTATTTTTTAATTTGTTTGTATGTTTTCTTTTCTTTGACCTAAGTAGGTATGTATTTTTAGTAAGTATTATATCTCTAAAATTTCATATATATAAAATACTAATAGCCGTTTGTGTAATTAATACCACAGAAAAAATATTTGGTTGCTACAAAATGATGCCAACTACTTAACATTAACAAGGTCTATAGACATGCTTACTTTTACTTGTTGATTTGATGATCCAAGAGGTGCATTACCAAGTACCAACTTAAGAGCTTCTGTATATCTTCCTGTGTTTATATGTTAAGGAAATTTCTGCTTACACTAATGCTGGATAAACTTAATTTAGGTGTTTTATTATTTAGTTATATCTTTAAAAGTAATTTTATTAGACTCTTAAACATGTCTACTACTATTAAGTAAGTGTAGCCAGTATAAAGCACAATGAAACTTCATAGTTTTCTGAAGACATTAGCTATTAATAGACAAAAACTTCATCACAACAGCCTCCATGAGTAATTTTTATTCATGAAAACTATTTTGAGTCAAACACAAACATATTGGCCTCAAAATATATTAATATTAATATACATACAGTGTACATAATATTACAGTTGTATAGTGTATAATGGAAATTATAATGCAGATGTAAAAAAAAATCATTAATTTTTAATTATTTTATCCCAATGTTTCAAGTGCTAAAGCATTAAGCAGTAAACAGCACTCATGGTCACAAGGAGGACAAAGGTGTTTTTGATGTCCTAATGTCATAAGTCAACCCAAACTATCATCAGCTTTTCATTATTTATTTATGGCCTGATATATGCAGAAGGAGCTCACAGAATCTTGTTGAATGATGGTTTGGGGTTTCATTTTATTAATCAGAGGATCCCAAGCCATATTGCTAGCTCCCAGTCATTTTGTCTATTAGTCACATGAATTATCCTTAGTGGGAATTGGTGCCTTTGTTAGGTTTTGTAGATAATTGGTTTATCAGACAACAATGGTTACAATAATGATTTAAAAGTTTTTTTTGCTGCATTTGGATCAATTTATGCAGCCATGAGCCAAGGAGTACTATATGTATTGTTTTATACTATATGTTTATGTACATATTTGTTTTATGTGGAAAGTATAAAGTTTCTGTTCCAAAACCCTTTTAAACATGCTTTTGCTAGTTTAACCTGTTTTCAGTTTTCAGAACTTCCAGACACTTAAAAATTATAAATATTAGAATTTATAAAAATAGGGGAATTAATAAATTTTTAGAAAAAATAATAAAAAAATCTGTACAAATTAATAAAAACCCTATTTTTCACTTCTATGCATGCATGTTATAAATAGTAAGGAATTTCTGTTTATGAGATTTTCCTTGCAAAATTTTAGTATATAATAAAATAAAGTATCCTGGCGGATTTTATTTTATATTATGTAGGATTTTTGTGCTTTTAGAAATTTTCACTATTTTTATCTCAAAATTTTCAAGAATTTCTTATATTGAAATATGTTCTTGGAAAAGGTTCTCTATCGTTTCTAATTCTTTGTTTATAAAAAATCTCCTGGTCAGTGTTGGAAAAGAATTACTCAAGTTGTTATGATTAAATAATGAACAATAAAAAGGATATTGATTAAGTAAAGTGCAAATTTCCCCTTCATCAGGACCTGTAGGACCCGATGATTCAGCCTCATCTTCTTTGAAGTTATCTTCATTATATTGATCGATGTCTATTTTCCGGAATGCTGAACTTGAAGTATTTTTAGCCATTTTAAGTAATTGAATTCACTTTTGTTTGCTTAATTTTTAGTTTTTAGTGCTCTGTTATAAAAAAACTTCTTTTGCTCACTTGTCATTAATTGTTGTGATAGGAGACCTGTGTTGCCAGCGAAGAAAATTTATTTACGGTTTAACAATAACATTGAGCTACATTTTATAGTATATTATAATTATTTATAACATATTAACTGAACTTTCTGAATTTATCATGATCCCATATTCATTAGAGCTGGCCGGTTTTATAATTCACTTTGCAGTTGTGTGTTAATTATTTTTATGTTTTTAGAATAGTTGTTATAGAAATGAATAAAAGTACTTTATTATATTTTATAGTCTTTTTCAAAGCAGCCAAAATAAAACCATCTCTCTTTAGAGCTACAATTTTTGATTTTTGTTGCAGTGTTCTCTCTGTTGAACAATTTCAGTATTAGCATTATCAGATACCGGAATCATATTCTAAATCATTCTTATGTTCATTGTTATCTTGCTCATCTTTATCATCTAAATCTCTGATATTTGGCTCATCACCTTTAACATCAGCAAACGGCACACGGTGAGGCTATATCAATTTTTATACATCTTTTCTTCATTTAAAGAAAATAAACTTGGAAGCACATATTTATTATTTTTATCCAGTCCATCCGTCACTATTAGTTTAACATTTTCAGAAACTAATATTGTTCTTAGATGAAAGTTATATTCTGAAAGCATCGCATATATCAGAATATCCCATAAACATGTCGAGGATCGCTTGACTATTACTTAGACATAAGTAGGTTTTCTTTCCAAATTCGTATAAATTATTTATGCAGGCTTTTCTGCCCACCCATTATTCAAAATGAGTCTGCTGAGTACATAAGTACTGTTAATATTTTAAGCGCAAAAACGTTACCGTAATCATCGAGTGCACATGTTTTCAATGAGGTACGATTCTTCTTACTTCTGCTCAATTCCCGCTAGAAGTTTATGGTTGATAGCCTTCCGTCGTATCTTACAATTTCTCAGATAAATATCAAGATCTTTGTTCATGGTATTATTCTCTAATATTTATTTGAACTTATTTAACTGTTCGTTTTTCGTTCTGAATTCCTAAACTCGTCTTTACTGTAACAATTTGAAAAATTCTGAAGTGTCCACATACGTTACTGTGTATGCTCTAACCGTTGCGAAGTTTTTGGATTGGTTTTCTCTCATGAAGCACGGACTCCACGCAGTTTACTTATTTTTAATAGATGTTTGACATTCAGCCAGGGTAGCAGACGATTTAGTTCCAAAGGCGGCGATTCATGCGTTCTTCAGTCCGGCAAGTATTCTTATTATTTTTTTATGTTTATTATGTAAATTTATATGTTTATAGAATTGTCTTTAAAATGAACAAAAACACTTTATTATATTTTTATGATATTTTTGAAAATATAATAGTAAAGTACAAGAACAGCTTTTCTCCATTGAAATTTTATGTAAATCCAGAAATGCCGTATACTTTTACTCTAGAGTTATTTTAATTAAAACATAATATAAATATATAAAACCTGTAGAACATTTTGGCTCCTTAGTAAAGTTATAGTTATAACTAGTATAACTATAACTATGATTGTATGACAAGTACAATGTGCAATGTACGACATACAAAAAATTATAGTAACATTTAATAAATTGATCTAACATCCCGATGATCATTAGCATAATCTAACGTTTTCATTTTTTACACAAAAAGGTCGTAAGAGGAAAACGCTTACCCACAGATCTAAGAGAATAATATTTGTTGTCTGCTGTTGCCTTATAACGTCTGTATTTTTATTCATTAATATATCTATAATCTGTGTTCGATAGTTGACTAATTGACTTGAAATGTGTTGTCTGGAATATTGATATATTCATACGAAACGAAATTGTACTTTTTGGGTTTTATTCATATTCCATAAATATAATTTGTTGTTTTGACTTTAAGATTCGTAATCTGTTTATATTTAAGTAAAAATCAACGTTGAAGATAATCGTGCTATTTGTGTGCTATTAGATTATTATAAAATCTGGTCATAATGACAATGGGCGATGAATTACCTGTTACTTCCTTAGTTTTGCCTGTTCTTATACGACCTGTTTTAACCCAGGTAAGATAAATCTGTGGTAAAAAATGACTATTATATTTAACATAACTTAAAAGTTTATCGAAAGGTAACATTTTTTATTTTATGATCATATGTTTATTTTAATTGTACTGATGTTGCAATCTTAACGTATTGGGAATTTAAATTTCATAACACTTGATAATGACGGACGATATTACGTTCGTGTAATTTAAATTATAATTTGGTATAGATTCAGTCATTTCTATTAATCATTTTCTTAATAAATAATAAAAGTAAGCAGTTTTAAAATTGCATACATGTCTATTCTATATGCTTATATATTCAAATCTGTTAAATATGGTATGACAATTTTAATGTGAACATATGTTTTTAGCTAGAAAGGTATGACTTGGGTGCATCTCAAACTTTACGAGCTGCTCTAACAAAAGCTGAGGCTGCTGTGCCAGGACTTAATTATGATTTAGTGGCTGGTATAATGAGGCGAGCTGACATTCCAGTCAACATGAATGAAAGCTTGCTCAGGCTTCAAGGAACTCTTACTGAAACTGAATGTAAGAAGGTTTTTTTATTAAGATCTGTGTAAATCTAAATTCATCCCATTACAATTTAAATATAAACTTCCAATGTTCAAACATTTCTGCATATCTCTGCTTTAAAATTTTATTGACTCTAGTCAATTTAAATTTATTTTGTGTAAAAAGAAATGGTTAAACTCTTCACTTCAGGTGCCGATTTAAGATTGAATAGGTCTGAAGAAGCTTTTCAGGAATTGAATAAAAAGTCAGCAGCCTTAAAGAAAATTTTGAGTAGAATTCCTGATGAAATTACTGACCGGAAAACTTTTTTGGAAACTATAAAGTGAGTTTTAATATATGTAAGTTTTTCTTGAAACAAGTAGATACTTTTATTATGTTCTTTTAATTTACAGGGAAATAGCATCTGCCATAAAAAAATTATTAGATGCAGTAAATGAGGTATCAACATATACACCTGGAACAGGAAAGCAGGCATTGGAGCAAAGGAAAAGAGAATTTGTCAAATACTCAAAGAGATTTTCCAACACTTTAAAAGAATATTTTAAGGAGGGCCAGTTAGTATAAATATTATGTTTTTTATATGTGTAGTATAATTTTAACTAAGAATAAACTACCTATAAATAAGAATGAACTAGGCAAAAAAAAAAAGTGAAAATATTGACCTTAGGTGGAAATTAAACCCAGCCTGGTTTAAAAATTGTAGTTTATTTTAAATATTATAAATGCAAAATTGAATTTTATATAAATTGTGTTTTTTAATAATGAGCACTAATCCCTATAATTACTCTATGTTATGAATTTCACTCATTTGTTTTTTTTTAATTTCAGAGCTAATGCTGTGTTTGTGAGTGCACTTTACCTAATTCATCAAACTAATCAAATTTTGTATACTGTAAAGAACAAGTCAGAGTAAAAAGGTTCTTTGTTATTCTAAAAGATGTAATTATAAAAGCTAATAGTTGTTATACAATACATTATCTTATTTTTATTATCTTTTATTAATACCACTCTTTATAATTACCATATGTTAATGTGACATTTGGGAAATGATTGAATACCAAATTGTATGGTTAAAGTATTATTGTTATTTTAATTAATATATTATGTGTTAAATTACTAATAATTATTAGTTAATTATTTGAATGTCATGTAAATGACAGTTGATAAACCATAAATATTTTTACTAATTAAAGAACGAAATTTCTAGTATTTTAGGAAGTGCAATTAATGTTGTACAATATGGTTATTAAATAGGTAATTGTAATATATTATTATTTCAAAAAATAAAGGTATTTAAATATAAACTGAATTCCTTATTTATTTTTATATTGTTTGTGTAACTGTCCTGTTATTGTTCAATTGTTCCAGAAAATATTTTAAATAAAACATTAACTTATAATTAAATTAAACTGAGCTTTTATTTGTGCTTGGGGGATCCCTATGTTGGACCATTGACGGGTTATGATAATGAACTGTTTAGTATAAACTTTATAGTTTGTTTTTACTTTTGAGGTAAAAAGAATAATATTATGAAATAATAATAACTTCAATGTGGGGCATATGCCACTTCGACAAATACTGGTTCAAAAAAATTTATGATTTGACAAAATAAACTATAATATCTATATATTGTTATAGATATACATATATATATATATATATATATATATATATATATATATATATGTATATATATATATATATATGTATATATATATATATATATCTTATATAAGAGCTTGGATAGAGCCCTAACCGCTACAGCACGCATTCGTCAATCAGCCATTGGTGTAACGTTAGTGCTCAGGTTTTGGGCGTCCGATTTTTCTTATTTTGATATGTTTGTATTTTATTTAACTATGGGGGACAATTGAGTACACAGTTCACTTCACAGTAAGCGTTGTTTACAGCTTATTACCAACAAAGCTTTCGTTCTCATCCTCTTGTGAACATTCGTAGCATTCGGGCGAAGCTCCATGCTTCGTCGTTCAACGTGTGCGGTAAAAGATTGATACAATAATCCCGTCAGTCTTTCCGCTATAATGTGTATGCCTTCAGAGACAAGTGAATAGACATTTACTAAATTAATGCGTTTTACCATCATTGACTGAATCGCCACTTAAGATCAAATGGGATTATGGTTAAGCTTATAGATTGTTGATTTTTTAAGAGCGTTGGATAGGGTTAACAATGGTACGCTGCTTGCTAAGTTAACTTTCATACATTTTGCCCCGGGACCAGACCACTTTCACTATCATATCGAACTCGGCATGTGCGATTCGCGACCCTCGTTCTGTTCACCAAGGATTGATTCTTCCTCTGCTTTTCTCGCTAGTGATACATGGCCTACGAACAATCCTGCGGATGACTTTTTACGGAGATAAAGGCTGTAGCTGATCGTGAATGCCGCCACTTACAATCCCATAGCAAATCATCTTTTCACTTGCGTCCTCGACGACTCCAATGACACGACCACCAGCGCCTTAGCGCTCCACAATACACTACACACCAACACTGCACCATCATACCGCCCTCGCCGATGGCAAGGGCTTCGCAAAGCTATTCACGATACCGCAATACATCAGGCCGGTTTACACTAATTAACATAGATAAGATCCAGCTCCAACACATTCCGAAATGGTGGTAAATGTCGTTAATAATAATAATATTAATTTAGTTAATCTGATAGAAGCAACTGATCGAGCCGAGGTTCGACCCTCGGGCACCCTCGAGTCAGTTGCTTTCACGCGTAAGATAACGACCCAGTCCGAGGCTTCCTTTCGGGAACCCTTGTGCTGGTTGACCATAAATACATTCCTTGGTTGAGTGCCCTAACCGCTCGGTCACATTTCAACCCGGTGTAGCTGTAAAAGCCCTCGGGCTAACAGTGGCCAACAGCATACAAAAATAATATATAATATACATATATATATATATAATAATATATATAAAATACAACAGCCATAAAAAAATGCATATTCCAGTGGAGTCTTGGTAACAAGCTGGATTTCAACCTAGATAAGTGTTAATTAATGTTCATCCCATCTGCGACAGTTATAAAATCAACAGTGTTATGTTTATTCCTGTCCAATCCAATACCAAAGTACGAAGACGCTTCTTTTGGAAAAGGTCCTAAAAGCCTATTCCTACTCATATTTTTACTCTATCAAATTCCTTCTTCGTTCTCAGAGTTATCACTATTTGGAAGCTAGACGAGCATACTGGCAAATCATAAAGAAGTGTACAATAATTCGCAGGAGGATTTATGCTTTAGACCTGAGTGCTCAGCTGTGTCGACTTAGTCCCAGGCATTTCCTTCGTCATTGCAAAAAATCGTATGATTTTTCACAGTAGCAAAATGTTTTATATCAAAAGTGGCCCAGAAATTATTGAGAGATGAACATACATTGCTATGTCAACGACAGCACAAGGGATGCGTTATACACTGTCCGCGCCAATATTTATCGGGAATACGTCAATAAATGCCGGAACAAACTTATGTGTCAGGTCGAGATTTTGTTATAGAAAGTCTTAGAATGGGGTCGACAAAATCAAGTCTAAACTTGTTGCCCATTTAACCCTAAAATAATCCCTTTGTCGCATCTCCGATTTTTGAAAACACCCCTTTTGCTACTTCAGCTAATATCGGAATTCTTTGCGTTGACATATCGAGTTCCGAGGTCAATTGGAGGGTAAGGTAAAATTAGTTTCTTAAAAACTGGGCGTTCTTAATAGGTCAAGATTTCATGTCAGCCCATTGTGTGCAACATTACAAAGTGCAAGTTCGGCATCACATGGAATACTGATAACTCATTTCTGGCTCGGAGCACTCCAGTACCAGCTCCTATTTGACCGCATTCAACGAACTGCTACTTGAATTGTTGATGATCAGGTGCTTTCCGATCGGCTTGATTTATTGGCATTGCGTAGAGATGTTGCATCTCTATGCATTTTTTTACCAATTATACCATGGAGAGTGTTCTGGAGAGTTGTTCGGATTAATTCCAATCATTGAGTTTAAACAATAATACATTACGACTGAAATCAACATTTCGTCCTCATCATTTTGATGATTGGCAATCCATCATTGTGCGTTTGACGCGAAATTTTCTCTGATTCAGCGATCGTCAGCGATATATTTCCAAGCATATTTCCAAACCGATACGACTTAGAGGCCTTCAAGAAAAGCCAATACCTTTTTTAATGGACGTCAGCGCATGTGCGAGTTTTCTGGTGTTGGGGATGTTCATGGGTGGCGGTAATCACTTACTATCTTGTGAGCTGCAAGTTCATTTGCCACCTATTCTGTAAAAAAAAGTAAATGATGGTATTTTGTATACCCTGAGACCCAATTACTTGTAATGTCTGTGAAGATAGAAATAGTTCTAGGTATCCACAGGCCAGGGTAACAATGACCGACATACAAGGTTAGTAGGTGGATTAATGACTAACTATAAGAATTGCATGTATGCAAATACGCTAATCTCTATTTTGTCATGGCCATGGTCACCCATGTGCTGCTAGTTATGAACAAGGTATGCTTATAATTATTATTATAGTGGATTTATTACACTCGATGAACTTTGACATGTTAAGGATGGTGTGTCCATGGGCTCGAGCATATACCTACTTCACATAATTTGATTCTGTGTCATATGGTTGCATTACTTACATAAAAGAAAGTCTGTCCAGAGTAACACGTGGGCCAGAAGGTACATTACTTCTGATACACAAGTTGATTTTTATTGTGCAAATATGAACTAAAATATTCACAATATACAAATTATTCTCATTCGGTTCTTCGATTTAATTTAATGAATTAGATGACAGTTAATTCGTGGGAATAAAACGCTTGGTGAGGTTTTTAGCAGTCTTTTTGTTGACGGAATCCGGTGAAAAGATTCATGTAAAATGATTTCGTGACCGCGTTGACGTTGGTCATGGGGCCTGTGTTGTGATTCGTCTCGTCGTGCGACAGCGGACAATGGTTAGTCGTGTCTCTTGGCCTCGCTGCGTCTTGCCCGGCCCTGCCCGTGACACTTGACACAGGAACTCGCGGTCCACGACCTCACATTTTTCCGCGTACAAGTTTTTTTTACTTCAAACCTGCGTATCCTCTCAAGGCATAATTGGATTTTTTTTATACCAATACTTAAGTAAATTATATATTTTTACAGTTCAGAAGCATGAAAGTTTAAATTACAATACTGGATTTATTTTCATATAGTTTTTAAAGTGTGCACACAATAGGCACACTTTCTTTCCGGATCAAATAAGAACGTACAGCTTATGACACCAAATCTTAACAATGAGTCAATCATGTGGATCAGTTAAAATATTCATAGCTTTAAAGCGGAGGCGTAATCGATTTTAACTTGGACGCGTCGGTCCTGTGCAGACGTGGCGCCGCAGCCGAAGATGAAAGCGTCTGATACGTTCACCTTTATGGTACGACACAGTTGATTGTACTAACTTACACTCATGTGCCTAGCATGATGTGAAATTAATTTATGTGTCATCATGATAAATAAATAAATACTGAAGTGTGGTAAGGTTTCTTTTGAATACACTTTCGATATTAATCTACAGTTACACTGCGCCTGCAAGAAAACTATTGCAAATCTTTGAGCAATGAAATTGAAATGTTATAATTAGTTTGTTAGTGATATAATAGAAAGTGATCGTGTAATCTCGCAAGTATTTCATTTTAAAATATGAAATATTTATATAAATTTTCATTTATTTACATCAGAGAGACA
Source organism: Teinopalpus imperialis (assembly GCA_029286865.1). Taxonomy (NCBI): domain Eukaryota; kingdom Metazoa; phylum Arthropoda; class Insecta; order Lepidoptera; family Papilionidae; genus Teinopalpus; species Teinopalpus imperialis. Next base: position 6,424,840 of record JAGSMU010000012.1, read on the forward strand.
TTAGATTTAGGATTATTTTGAGAAATATTATTAGTTTTTTTTCTAAATTATTTTTAAGATTTTATTATTTTGCCCATCGTTTATGGATAAGTTGTCCTTTTTAAGAGTATAGTCCTATAGCTACTATTGATGGCAATATTAGCAATATTATGTAGTTAAAATATTAGTAGTAATAATATAGTGATATGGCCTATCGCCTTTTTTTAACTTGTGCGTAGTTAATAAGACTAAGCTTCGGCTTAGCTTACGAGTTAAGTAGTCAATGAAATTTATAGTCATATCCTCAGCTTATGCTTGCAAATGCTTAGCATTTCCAAAGTCACCAAAACCCTGGACTAACCGAATAGTATTTAACTATTCCTAGCTCCTAGTAATATTTTAAGATGCTCTAAAACTAATTGAAAAGAACGTTTTAAACTCACGGATGTTTAACCTAAGCAAAGCCTGAGTAAAGTTTAAGTACGATGTTTTACGATTGTAAATCTTAGAAGCGTCGCTGGAGTTTATATAAAAAAAAAATATAATCCCGAAATAAAAAAAAATATATAAATCTCAGCCTTACTGATATTTGTACCAATACTAACATCTACTTAGTACATAACACAGTACTTACTTAGTACAGCTTTGAATCTGATGTTTTATATGAATACTTAATTGTCTTTTCGTGTGCTACAAAAGTTAGTACGCAATAGTATATAGGAAAGTGTCAATACACGTTTCGCAAAAAAAAAAAAAATTGTGATAGTTCTGTTGTTTCCGAGGTTAGACAAGATCTTTTAATTAAAATGCTTCTATGAAATTTTCAGCTTTATGAAGAACACCATTATTATATTGATGTTGATGATGATGGTAATGTCTTCCTGGCCGTTTTAGATAGTTATAACTATCACATCACCGGCACGGAAGGTATTATTGTGACGTAGGCAGCACATGCAATTACCGAAACACTCATTTATCATCCACTTTTCTAGTCCTATATAATGAATTTGCAATAAGTTTGGAGATAGGTTCAGATGCAATGTCAACACCACAGGACATATACACAACACGCCCTGACCCGAAAATCAACAATTTGTGATACACAATTATTGTTTCAAGGCTGAGAATCCAACCAAGGACCCGCGACGCTGCTTGCCCGTACTCTAACTACAACGCTACGCAGCCGTCTGCTTATTAATATCGCTATTTCAGGTGGTAAGAAAAGCGGAGAATGAACTATTAGTAACGCGGCATATCATGTTACTTTCCATAACTTGATTTCTTGTCGATATGAGAGTCTATTAGCAGCAGGTATCACTTCATAATTTCTCTCTTATCTTCTCTTCTCGCTGTCATTGGTTTTTGCCAAAGTTACCAAGACGTATCAGGATAAAACTCGTATTCGCTTAGCTGACATTAGTCCCTTTTTGAATTCCAAAAGTTTTAGTCCATTGCGTGTCAGACTTTCGAGTAGCAAACACCAATTAATTATGTATATTACTAGACATGTGAAGTCCGACAATCCGCTGCAGACTATGCTGCAATACATATATATAACTGACAGTTACTGGATGCTATGCCCAGCAGTGGGATCTAAATTATATTAAACTTGTTACATTATTTTACAGATAAGAAGTACAGAGATACATTAGAAGGCAATTGCAAAAGGTTTTGAGTAATCTGAACTAAAATTGTATTAATAAAAACGCCTCATTTATTTGTATTTTCTTGTTCTAAAATTTTGTCTATATTAAACAACACGTTAAAAAACCTCATCCCTTTTTTAAGTCTAGTTTAATTGTTTCTATTTATTTTATTTTATTGTTTAATTTTCCTAATCTATTACAATAAAATCCGGAGGCAAATACTTTCTAAAGTTACAGAAATTTAGTAATATACACTATTTGTCTGAAAATTATTAAGAACTATAACTTAAATTCAGATCGAGTTAATAGATAAATGGCTACTTGATATTTTCTGTCACAAATCAACAACTTTTTTATTCTTCTAGATTTTTATGCTCAGACGATGGATTGTTCCACAGTGGTTCTATTTGTAACCATTTACGAATTAGCATAGTAGACTACAGAAAAAGTTTGTTGGCTATGCAACACATTTGAAATGTATGGCCCAGGAGCATCCTGTAATTGCTGCACATCAATCTCGTTCCTGGTTGCAAAAACAAAGCATTTGTTATAGAAGATATTATCATTCGATAACTGAAACTGCTATCGTGATTTATACAGGCTATTCAAATTGTTTAACATTATACCTACGGATCGACGTGCATGAAAGTTCAATGATGAATTTCGCTTAATTCAGTAACAACGTTTTCTTAAGAACGTTTCAGTAGTGTTAATAAATAAAATATAACAAATAATATAAAAATATTTAATAGACATAGTGCTTAGCGGTAAAATTTGGTATTTTTTATAAAATGTATTAAATTTGTCGGAAAAATGTTAAGCATCATAATTTTGTTAAATTAATATTCATTGTGATTTTATTCCAAAAAGTGCAAGTTATAATTTTAATTCAAAATAAGCATTTACTTAATTTGTTGGAATCAAAATTTTTTATCAAAAAATTCTATAAAAAACAGCGCTTTCATAATTTTTTTTTTTAATTTTAGTACTTTTCTTATGCAGACAGTACTGTAATTCAGAGTCTAGAAATACAGACGAATATATAGGAAAAATATTGACAGACATTGTTAGCAGTCACATATATTAGCCTAAATGTTTTCGGAGTTGATAAATTTCCATGTTTCAGCAGACAGATGTGTGGATGAAAAGGTTGACGATATAGCAACCGCGTCTAATGTGATGCGTAATAGAATATTAATGGAGCATCTGCTGGCGTCTCTCGGGGCGTGAGGGCGGGGGTAGGGGGGAAGGTAAGGGGGCGCTGGCGCATATGCAATGGCGTCTCACGGCGACCATTACCAGGCAAATCTATGCTAATTCCGCACACGCTGCATAATGCGCTGTTTTGACGGGTCAAGTGTCTGTTTGTTGTATCACAATTTATTACCAAGAGAACAAAGGTTTCTCTTAGGTGTATCAAGTGAAACGTGTAAGAAGTTTAACATATTGTTAGGCATGGCTACTATACGAAAATTGAGCAAATAAAGGAATTTATTTGCTTATATGTTAAAAGCGGACATAATAAAAGTTGATTATTTAAAATATGTTTTGACATTATCACAGTCACCATAACACATTGGGTGACTAACGAGCTCATAGTTCACCTGATGATAAGTTATGACTTCGGCCAATGACATCTCTATTCATATTCAACAAGGATACAAGATACACATACGTTGTCGCCCCTTGTTGCCCTTGGCGCCCAAGCTGAGATGGAATGCCTTACCAGAAATGCGGTCTCCGGATCCCTACCCTCACCACTTGATTACCGTATTCATACTTGAATAGTAACATATGCTATATCACGCTATCATTTTGTAATGGCGTGGTGTTTCTCTGGTCGTGCTTATACCCACTTATGTGCTATCTGTAGCTTGGTTCTCTAATTTTTTTATAAATTAATTTTGGAACCGAAGATTAGTTATATTATATACTTTTAGTGCAAAAGGAGCAATATTTAGTCTACGGAAATTCAAACGAAGATATTTCGTACTCACTAGAAGACTACAGATTTCTAAAATTATCAAATGATTACTTTAAGAACGGCACTGAGCGGCTGCATTGTGCAATCCATTGACTGCTCGCGTTTAGTAAACTGAGAATCAATTTCCCACAGTACAGTTAAGGGTCATTCATGAGACAATATTGTGTGTGACAGTGGTTGGGCCGGCATCTGCTGCCTGTCGTGGGAGTGTGTGCGGCACCCGCTCGCACCATCGTCAACAATAACACACAAATCAATGGGCCACGGGCAGGTCCCAACTCACCCCTCTGGAAGCTGTGGGAACCAAACGCTACTATTAATAATATCATTTGCAAAATCCCCCATCCGAATGCAAACAATACCACACGGACGCTTCTGACCGGAGGCGGAACTTGATCCGGTATTTTTATTCAAAAATATAAGATTACATCTTTATAATTACAAAGACGTATAAGTAAATATATCGTGCATAAAATATAGTTCAAATAATTATAATTAATCTTAGCCCGTTTTTTTGAACATCTGTTAGTTCTTCTAGTTGTTTAAACCATGTATATATATATATATATATATATATATATATAGTATATATATATTTAGTATCCTACTATTTACTACGTACCTCTGTGGAGATTAGAGGCTTTAGAGCTCTGCTACGATGCAGCGCCTTAACTGCGTACGTAGTCATGCATGGCTAAAAAATAAATATACATGATTTGAGCACACAATGACATGAAAGAAAAAACTTAATTTAAAGAAAACATTTTACTTGTGAAACTAAAGGTGACAATTTAGCACACAGTTTACCGAATAGTTAGTGATGACTGGAGCCATAAACACCATCCTCCGCAAAGATTCAAGATCGACATGGGTTGTCATCCCTTTCGGACAGAGACATTAGACTCATTAGTCTATGGATTTATATAATAATGTAGGAAACATTATTATATAAATCCATAGACCATTATATATTATATATAAGTTTAAAAAATAAAAAATCATTAACATCTTAATATATTTTAATATGTAGATATTCTTATTCTGATACAATTGTGATAATAATGAAACAGTTTTTTAGATTTTCGTTTTTCGTTCGCAACGTTTACCGATACTTTGTGTAGTGGTTTAGGTAGTTTGATTTTTATCTTTGAAAGTAGTATCAGTGATTAGCAAATCAACAGTGGTCCCAATCAATAAAAAATCGTCTTCGTTAATAATTTTGTGTTGTTGGCTTAAAAATTACCGTTATAGCGCGGCGCATCGTTGCGGCTTATGAAGCATCGTTATTTTTCCAATTTTCCAACAATTTTTGTAGACTACTTTCATTATTGTATAATATAACAGTATACAGTAACTTGATTAATCTCCTGGAAATCATTTTTAATTACACGGTACGCGAGCAAACCGTGTTAGACCCCCGGCGCCGGCAACAATAAGATTGTGAAATTAAATATTAAGAGTTTATTAAAACTTAGAGATCGATATATGTTAAGTCGTGATAGGACCTCAAATTGTAGAACTTAAATTGAAATTATCTAATTTTAATTTAATTATCGTTATAAAATCTTATTTGAAACCTTTATTGCATACTAGACTAGACAAATATTAGTGAGTTGTGGATTTTAAACTAAATTATACATATATATGTCTATTGAATATTGTTACAATAATGACTATCCATAACAGAAAAGGTAAACATGATAATGATACGTGGTTCTAATTGGATTCGTTACTTCGTGTTATTTAACAAAGATGACGTAACACGTGGATTATTCATGACCCCCGTGTGGGGGTGGCCATCTGACGCAGCCGGTGACCACTTTGCGTGACCATGTATTTTATTGTCTATTACCAAATTTATGATATATTTTGCATTAGTTATAAATATAAATTTTCATTACACATTAAGACTAATTTATACCATTTAAAAGTAATATTTTCAATTTTTATATTATTTTAGTATCTAATAATACGATTTTAATAGTAGATTGTAGTATTGGAGGTTATTTATTTAAATAATCTAAATTTATATTTAAGTATAATTATGTACACGTTAAGTATTATTCAATTTTAGTGCTATTTTATATAGGCAATATGTAAACGAAGTTTACATAAAACGAATAGCGTTCCGGTCCATAAGTTTTTCGATTATATTGTACGCGTGTTGTTGCCAACTGTCAGCGGTCGCGTGCCCGCTTAATAAGCTCTTAATGAAATTAACGACGATCACGACTCACTGTATCAATAGGGAAGGGATGTTCGACGTAAACGGCACAATTACAAATAACTCGTATGCTGCTGGTAACGATACTCCCTCGAATAAATTACTGCTAATGTTCTTTGCATGTTGTTCAAATGTATAAATGTATTATCAAATTTAAAGACTCTTTATTCGTGGTTTATGTTATAGTAACATAAAACATATGTTGACGGGCGCGTCATGTAGTAGTACCAGTGACTGGATACTGAGTGTACAGGACGAATGGGTCGCGTCTATCGGCTAAGGACCATAACCTTACAGAATACAAACGTGAAATAGCAGCATAATGTTGCAGTATTTTGAATGACGAGTGTAGGCAATCGTCGATCCATTTATTGGTAACGATAGATGTGAGTGCATTTGGGTTGTAATTATTACAGGTTGCTGATCCTTTTACCTATGTCGGTTACCCTTGCTCTAATGCGGATTCCTTAACGCAGAGAAATACCGAGCATAGCCCTCTCCATAACTGACTGAGTGTCTCCGAGCTCTCTCATACGGTCAGCAGTGAATGGCCCCGTCTCAGTACCGTAAATGACCACTGGCAACACGTTTTAAGCAGTCAGGGATATTGGACTGTTGGAGTTTTCTGAAAGCTTTCCTTCCAAATTAGACTAGTAAGAAAAATCAAAAGATATCGTGGTGGTCGAAGAACGTGCAGGTCGTTTTATAATCAAAACAATATTTAAATCAAAATCCAATCCAATGTCCAATCATATTTTATAAAACATTTTTTTATTATAAAAGTGACCTATTTTTACACATTTGTGTCCATTCTTAGTCAGTTTAATAAAGATTACTTGATAGGGATATGTAAAGTAGATGGCGCAATGATATTTAAAAACCCCATAGTATAGTTACTGAAAGATACGCGGCATAAAGGTTTTCTTTATAAATTATCAGGGGAGACGACGAGTGTTGTTTACTCACGGCATACTTAATGTTACCTATTCCTGTCACGATCCCTTCGGAGAGTGCGTAGTACATGAATGAACACGTGCGCACTCGCAAACACATGTGTGCCAGTGCACATCGGCTCCTTTCAGGACCTGATTAGATTAGATAACTTAGGGTGTGAAAAATAATAAACTTACTTGATTTAGAGCGCGATATATGGGTAACACGCAGCAGAAGAGTTGTTGTGTACAATTTTAGAAATGGATCATTTATTTCATTAAAATATTGCTTATTACGAAAAATCAATGGAGAGATTTGAGTTTTGACATTCCGTAAGTTTAAGCTGCTTTTGTGATCATGTATATTCTCAGTCTCATGTTTATTCATGTCAACCTTACGGTTTAAGTTAATGCACATCACTTGCAAGTGGAATTATGTTATGTCACAACTGAGGTGTTAAACTGGAGTTGCTATATAATGTAATTTGACCATCGAGATCATGTCTATGAAAAGATCATTATTGTCATCATCTGTTATTGTCTTCCACTGATGATCCTCTTCCCAGTAAGGGGAACTTACTATAATTAGTACAATTGGCAGCCGAATTGGCGGGCATCTCACCAACGCTCCGCAACTTTCAAGTTGTAACTTTTCTGAGGTCTGTCGTAAGTTACAATGTTTTTCAAATCTTAAAAAAAAATGGTCACGGGAGGATTAGGTGCTATTCTCTTAGATCGCTATCATATGGCTTAATAACGTAATTTAATTATCTGCAATCGGCCCTGATAAAATGGAATGAAAAGATTGAATACAATAGTATTTTTTAATATTACCAATAAGAAAGCCCTACCTAAGGTTTCTGATTAGAAGAATATAGATAATAAATAATGCTATTATTGTTGATAAAAACTAGATAGCATAGTCCGCGACGAGGTTAATGTGGGGGGTTAGGGAACTTCACATGATTTGAAATAATTCTTCTTTTTTACATTTATTCAATCAGATCAGACATTAAAATCAAGAGTGAGAGGAAGTGATTACATCATTTATCTCATATAGGTCCTGGGCCCTGCTCCTTTATATTGCAAAGTGACTCAAAGATTCCTGTCCTATGTTTCCTACGTATTGCATTGTAGAATTTCTTGCGTCTTGGAACTAAAAGTCTTGAAATTGCTATTAGCAATTTGATTAATACTGGCACCGAGGATTACAGATTGAGTACCCAGCTAAAGAGCTGCCACAGTTTAATGTAATCATTCCGTATAACTACTATTAACCAATTAAATCCGACTTTAATTTGTATTTTTATGTCTCAATAAGAATAGAAAATACAGGTCGAATATGATATTTATGTCTGCAATATGTTCTCGGAATAATCCATCGGTGTCATCTGCTTTTTCGCAGACGGCATCTGTAGGCTTACGATCCTCATAAAATCCTCTGCCACTAATTTTTCGTATTAATATGATATCGTTAAGCGAGCGTCGAAATAGGACACGTACTTCCTGTCTTACATTAAATTTATAGAGTTTATTAAACGTCTTCGATACAGTACTAGATTATTTTATGCGGCTTTAACTTTGGCACCTATTAACGACAAATACATATAGTTATAGAAAAGCATATAGTCGACTTGGTTGAAGTCCATTAATCAATTAAATAATTATAATATATTTTCAATAAATAATTAAGAAGTTGGCTCATACTCCTGTGGACGTATGTAGATGGAAACCCAACAGAACTTGTTCTTTAGTTGGTAACACTCACCCTTCTTATACACCTATATGGGTAAGTATTGTCTATGGTTTTATATTATTTAAAACTCTTTTATAGTTAATTATCAATATTTTAAATAAACTTTGATTGTTGAACTGTTGAATTATTCGAAGTCAAATCATAAGTTAAGAAAGTCATTGGGCGATTTTCTGGCTGATAACCAACAATTTACACAAATTAGTTCCGTGGCTAAGCTAAGCGCGCTGACTAGAGTCGATTTCCAGCAAATGGCAATATTTATATTATTAATAAATTATTAGATTTCGAGTCTAAATGTGTCCTGCATCCCCGACACTGCATCTGAAACTTTCTTCAATCGTAATGCACATGTGTTACTTAGGAAAAGAGACGTGAAAGACAATTTAGCGCAGTTGAGACCGTCAGCTAATTCAGAAGACATCGTCGACTAGAAATATATATTATTTTATATTTGTATAAACTTATAATTGTAGCTTTTTGCCACCCCTCTAAAAATTTCAATTGAAATTTTCCATTGCTCGACCTTGGTCCGTCACCGGTCTTGGTCCGAAAACTATGGGTCAGTGGACTGGGCGATTTTTTTTATTTTAGAATAGGATGCAAATAAGCAAGTAGCTCACCTGATGGCAAGTGATTACCGCCGTCCATGGACATCCACAACACCAGTGAAGTCACATATGCGCTGTAGACTTTTATGAAAAATATTTTAAGAGAAGTATTTACCTATACTGTTTTTTCCTCAGTATATTTCACTTTATCACCACACGTGGTACTTAATGTATATATGTATATAAGCATGGCAATATATGTATATAAGTTTTTTAAGATCTAAGCCCACAGACACAACAGTTACCATCATATACATATTTCATAGGGTCATATATATAAATTAATCGGTTTCGTCATGATGTTTCCTTTATCGTCGAGCATATGGTAAATCAGTGACTAAAATTGAAATTAACAATTTCATTATGCCGTGGATCGAATACGTTTTGGTCGCGTATCGTAAATTAAAAGCGAACGCTTAGACACTGAGCTACCACGTCTCAATTAATGGTAAAATTAACTGCGTATGTACGTTACGTTATGTGCTTGTTTCGTTGAAAACAATTATAGCTCTAAAATTATTATCCTATAACGCTGTAAAATATGACCTTAATGAGGCATCTATATTTATTCGAGTATTGCCCTCTTTTAAGAGGGGACGGTCGATTCACTTGACAGTGTGGTTATCGGCTGTAGCTGATGCACCAATATTAATTGTAACACCCAAATAAAAAGAAACTATAAAATTGTTTTATGCGCATTATTTATTTTATACGATGACGAATATGTATTAATATATTTGTTAAAATTTGGTTAAAATGAATATTTTTTCCCACTGCATATTTTATCACAATCGAGGTTGCTCGTTTGTCAAAATCTATAACGGTTTTCCTGTACCAGTAGCACCTAATTCATTAAATATTATGGTAATTAATTCTTAAACCACTTTTTTTAATAGACGCTAATAATATCATCCTGGGAAACGGATTGAGCACACCTGCCCAAGCTTCCGATTGCTTATTTTGTTGACTTTCAAAAGGGAGATCCGTTTATGGCCCCGCAATGATTTTGTTGAGTACAATTGAAAACGAGTTTATAATATATTCATTATAAATATGCACTAGTTTTTTGGTCTGATTTGTTTGGTAGCCAATTGAATTCTAATCTATTCGTGAACTAACTGAATTTTACACGACGAATATTAATCATCATATTACCATAAATAGGCAATGTAAATAACAAGGCATATGTTGTCTTGTGGCCGATTCGATTTGTGATCACTTTTAGATCCGTAGGGATTCAGTTTACTTGCAGCCCATAAACGATCGTGTTACATAACAAATACGTTTATCGGAAGTCATTGGCAGGTGTTAAAAGTCGATACACCCTCGGTACGTGCGGAGTAGGAAATTTAGTAACATTTATAGTTAATCATATTATTATATATAGTTATTATAACATATATTTCTTTTATTAAACTAAGACTTTAACGAACATCAAATTCGTACAATGAAAATAAAGTAAATATATTTATGAACGTCGCGGGTACAAGCGTCAACTCCGGATGTAAGGACTTAAAATACAAATCGTATTTATCCGAGAGCGAGGGTACATATAACACGTGCTCGGCACATAGCTGTTCAGGTAAAAGGGGAGCGTACAGCTGCTTCCACAACAGTAACGTTAAACCACGCCTGCGTCACCTCGCCTTGCGCAATGCTTAAGATTTTACCTACACAGTACACAAATAAGAATCAGAATTATATCAAGTTGTATTTTCCTGTTCCTGTTATCTGTATACGCCATATGTGTATCTCAAATTATTTTTTTAAATAAAAAAAAACCCATTAAATTTACTATCGTTTTAATATTTGTCATGTACAATATTTTTATGAATATAGTCCGTAATCGTATTTTTAAATAAATGTAAACAAAAGAAAGTTCAATGATTTTTATATATTGACGTTAACAAAATCAGCTGACGCTATTGTACAAAACAATTCGAAACACAACAATATGTTAACAATGGGCTATGCGCAATGGCAGTCGGTCGGATTGAAGGTGAATTTCTTTGAAAGAGAGATCGTCCTTTAGTTCTGCAGCAACCTGTAAAGATTCTTTTGTCGGTTAAGAATGCGTTCTGATGCAGCTGCTGACGTTAAATTTGCGAACCCGTGAGCTTGAGACAACATTGTATTATAAAGGGCAGTTGAAAGTATATTTAAGAAGTTTTGAGACAAATTTTTAACGATCTGATACAATATTTACACTTTTCTCCTTAAAAATATTTATTTTCTATGTGTTTTAGTACATTCTCCTTATTAATAAATTAGATTTTTGATGAAAATGAGTGAGCAAATGGGTCTCCACGGGAAATTAACTCCTATCAGTTGAGACTTTTTATTAAACTAAGTTCGATTAATAGCGTTCACTTAATTATACATGGCGATTTTGGCCCAGTAACATCTCAACAAAGAATCCACGTGTTGTCACCCCTGGAAACTGAGATGAAATGCCTTGTCATCAGAAATTGGGACTCCCATTTCCTGCACTTCATTCTTCCCTTGTGCTGCCATTTCACTCTGGTATTCTACGAAGGCGTGGTATACATATCCTAGTATAAGCGATCAATAAATGCTGTAGCTAAAAACCAGCTGCCTCGTAGCTCCACCATTCTTTTTACATCTATTATTTGAATACCTCACTATTAATGTATTATAAGTTTGTCCTATAAAGTATGAGCAAAAGGCAATTAACAATAAAAACAAAACTCCCAAAAATCAAAATTGTATCGCTTTATCTACTTTGAAGACTGTCACAGAAAAAACTTGTCAGTTTGACGAGAGACGGACCGTCTTCTAACAGAATACTTGTTTCAAATCAGAGAACGTAATAGCATAAATACCAGAACAAAATTACTTTGTTTTATCTAATAAGCTGATTATATACTGGATATTTAGTGTTTGGTTTACACTAAATATCTATATCTATTATTATCATGTAGACTAAGCCGTTTTCTCACAATAATATAATATTTTAACTAAATAACTAATTGAACTTTACCACTATTGGGTATAGGAAGAAAGTGCCAGGGAAATCTTTACAAAAAGGTTATTATGTCTTCTTATGATCTTAACTTAAAATGAAATAAAACGAATAATATATCAAGTGGTTTTAACTTATACGCTCTGTTGTATTTAATTCGTAGTTAAGACGTTAGATTATAACGTATAATCTGTAAACTTGACACTCAATTGCAAGAGAGTAACTATTTTAAACTAATATAATAATAGTTTTAGTTAAACTAGTGTAATATTGAATCTTAAAACGCGAAATCAGTAACTGACGTAGTTTTCTCTTGTTAACATAAAGTTGCGCAAGAAATCGAAATAGATGGGCGCAGATATGAGCCGTCGCAGTGCGGGCCCTGAACCCCGTCGACGTAATTGACAAGCACCGCGCACGCTTCACATCATCGATCAACTTGACCACCTCACATCTGACTTACGAAATTCGCATTCGTGCCGATATTGATCCTTTACTAACCACGACATCTAACGCAACACACAATATCTATAATTATTGCTGTTATTATTAATATATGATGCAACGATTTTCGTTAAGCTTTATTCTTGTTTTGTTAAGTTATTTATATATGATTTGCTCATCTACAAATGGGAAACGATATTGATAAGTTAAGTATTTTTTTTAATGAAAAAATAACATGTAATGTAATTATTTTCACATTGATATATCTATATAATATCAATGTGAAAATAATTACATTACATTCATACAATTACATACATTCTAACAAAATATTATTAAATTGATTACTTTAAAGAAAAAGTTTTTATGGGTTATTATTTAATTTTAAACTAAGAATGCCTTTATTAGTAACTTAGTATGCACTAAGTCAGTAACTCAAACAAAATCCGAAAAATATTGAAAAGGTAGTATCATTGATATCTTTTGCTTTCGTTTCACGACACAATAATTAATTGGTAACAAATGCAGAACCGCACGCTTGCACAATTGCGTGTTATTTCCGCAATTTCGCTCTGATTGCAAACAATGAAACAAGTGGCTAAGCGTTGTCAGTACGGCGGGTTGTTCAATAATTTACGACGAGTCATTAATGCTAGCGCACTGCTCGGTTCGTACTAAGTTCTCTTTACTGTTGTGTTGGAAACACGAGTAGCTTAAGTTCAATTGAATACTTTTTAAGTTGACATTTTATTAACGTTTATTGTGTTATAATTATAGGTATATTTTGCATTAAATGCAGTGCGGTTTCTAATCTAACTTTAAACTTTATGTTACCAGTTTGAATTTCATTTTCATCATCATCATCAACAACATCCTTTAGTCCACTACAGGATATAAGCCAATCCGATTGCAAAGTCGGTCCACTCGAGATCTCCTTTACCGCAAAGGTTATCGGTTCTGCGACTAGTACTGCCAGCCCATTGGAACTTGTGTTTGCTAATGTCAAAAATCGGTGGGCCTCGTCGATGGGTTTCTCTCTCGGAACACTTGGTTCCGGGTTCGATTCTTTTATGGAAACTTCGAGAATAGATTGTTCCACATCTAATTTAACGCCTTTAAATTTGTGGACCAGCCGTACTGTGAATGGTTACGTTTCGGTCACTTAAATAAACTGTTTCGGTTTTAGTCTTTGAAACAGAAATTATTCAAAACCTGCCCAGTCCAACTGTATTCTTCTATTGAAATTTTACTCGAACTTGTTCTTACCAATTTCAAAGTTTGCCCGAGGTAAACATATTTCTTAACAACTTCGAGAGCATTGCTCCGTAAACGACTCCTTAATTTAAATTGTATTTACTTTGCGTAAATTTTAAAACAAGTAAATACTAGAAGACCATGGATACGATATACTAATTGGCTCGTTCATCCACAGTATTTATAAATGATTAGAGCTAGCGGACAGCGTAGACCGCGACTTGGGCAGCTGAACAATTGGCTTCGGCGCCGGCCTCAGGTTTAGATCAAAAATCTTGTCGGTCCAATTAATAGGCGTCTGCGTTTATTTTACATAAGCTGCTAAACTTTTTAGGAAATATTTAAAATTTAAAAAAATACATATTTATGATAATGCAGTTGTTCTATTTTACTTTTTTAAAAAAGCTATAGCTAAATGAGTTCAGGTATGTTATGTCACTTTGTAAAGAACCAGACGCCAGACCTGATCCCGATTTATTTATGAATTATACATGTGCATTGAAAATACACGAAATGTATTCTTTTAGGTAATATAGTAGGTTTGGACGATTTATTAATACGTCAGGTATATGAATAAAATTTAGTATTTGTTATATGTTATAATGTGCTTTGGTATCTTTTTTTACCCTATACAGTTTTTAAGAGTTATAACGAAACATTCTGTGTACATTAGTACCTTTCTCATAGTATGTATGCTTAAACCTTTTGAAGGAAAGAAATACACATTTACTGTAATACTCATATCAATTTACTGTAAGTTGTAATAAATTATATCACTGTCCTCACATAGGCTTATGCCAAATCTTCATTTTCTAACTTTTTAACTATCTACGATATACCACTTCTTACATTGTCCAGTTTAAATGATGTCTATTGCGCATGAAATGAATGTGCCTCTTGTTTTTGAAACTTGGTTTGCTCTCACTCAACGCTGCCTTACATACAATTCTATGGTTTATGTAGAGGTATCAGCATAGGATAATTACAATATAACCAGACCCGAAAATCAACTACATACAGGGATGTTGAAATAAAAACATAGATCACAACTCAAAACTAAGACCCGGAACTCATTATCCAATTTTATGATTACTAAGATATGTACATACTAGTTGTCTTGAACGGTACTATTTATATAGTTCTAATATTTTCTCCAGACTCATTCGACAAGGTGTCGAGAGAACTTCGAGTATATTATTCTGATACATGACAGCTTCTGCGTCCTTATTAATTTGGACAGAACTTTTACTTGATACAGAATATTTTAATTTATTTAAAGCTTACAATGTTTTTAATGCGATGAATTGATTTAGTATTGAGGAGTTATAATACTTATATTAATTAATAAATTATTTGAATCACATCGATCTCAATATAAGATTGTAGTATTCGTTTTGTAACTTAGATAAAGATTTTTTTAGCTCTGGGTAGATATTGCAATATACCATTATGTCGTTTTGTACACGCAAGGGTATCAAGTCCTTCCTGAATCGTTATTTCTCTTTATTGACAGTAGAAATACCTGACGGAGCATCTTAATTGACGCTTTCTTGTTACTGTAGGATATATTTTTTACTTCTGTACTTTTTGCGTCTGGATAGTCTTGACAACTCTTTTTATGGACCCTATGTTACACTACTTTGCTTTTTCTGAGTTTTTTTGTCAATTTAGATAACATTCTGCCATTTACAACATTTTATCCTTTATGCTTTTAGTTTTACTTGATGTATGAGCTGAAGTCTATCCATTTAGGGACGGGCGGTACATTTAAGGCAGTAGCAGAATCGCCTGCGCAGCATCGTGTTCTTCTAATAAGTTAATTGCGAGATTTTAGCGTTCGATATTGGATTGGCTATCGACAGATAGTGGCTGTAAACACGTCGTCTGTATCGCAACAATCTATTTATAACCGTCGGGCGGCGGACGGCAGGCGGTGGGACCGCTGTGCGTTAAATGTCGATATTTACGATTGCGGACACACCGCCAATAGTGCTTGCTCACAATCGATTTAACATGCATATTAATTTTATATAATTAATTCATTGCTACGTTTTCAATCGTAATGTTGGTTTATGTATGGCTTCGAATAATTTAATATTATGTGTTTCTAGTCATTTTAGTTGTCCAAAATATTTATGTAAACGTTCTTAATTATCTGTTTAAAATAAATGTTAGTTTATATGGAGCTGTTAAACATGAAACAATTTAAATATATTTAATAAAATCGACAAATAGCTTTAAATTAAAGCTATCGAGTTATGAATGAATGTAAAATCTAATTTTAGAAATTATACCTATAGCAGCGTAGTTCGTTGAAGTCTTTTCCTTGCTGCTTAAGGTAAACAGAAGTAATTGTGAACTATTATTTATTACATCTACTTTAGTTTAACTTGGGTACTTAGAATACTGGAATCTATCGATATAATAACAAGGCGAGGCACTACGACCGGCGATTAGCGCACCCGACTACTACTGCGCGCACGTGCGCTGCGGTGAGTAAGCCCGGAGTTTACTTCACAAACATAACCTGCATCATTTGAATTTCAATTTTACTTTTAAATATGTTTTACTTATTTTTAAAAAAGGCATATTTACTGTACTTGCAATAAAAATAATCGCTGATATGTTTTGCTACTTATATTTCGCTGTAAACAAATATAAAATGTAAACAATTGTAAAAATTTACAAATATTGCAATCTTTTTAGTACCATTATTACACGAATATTGCGAAATTAAAATAAAATTATTTTATTATTTTCTCTGTTATTATTTCAACAGAATATATTAATTTTTTATATAACTAATTAGTTATTCTTAAATCGAACCTAATAACAGTATTTTGGGTATCTTCTGACAGCGTGTAAGCTTATAATGTAACAACTCGAGCATCATATGGCACGATTAACCAAAACTTCTAATTCAAAATTAAAGGATTATTTTAAATATTCAGCTATATATAACAGAAATAACATTAAAATGATTTGAAATATCTACATATCAGAAAAAAATTAATTAAATCATTCATTAGAATGTTTACAACTAATTTCATGTGCTTTCTTTTAACTTCCTTTGTTAATTTTTACTGATGTCATCGGATGTATGTACATATATGCACATGCGATCCGATATCTGCGCATTAGCAACGCTCATCACAATACTGTTGCGATCACCCCTTCGCTACGGTGCGTAGCACTTCCCATTTATTTTCATTAAGCAACATCCATTTACATCTACTAATGAATTTAAGATGATGCTATGATATTTCATTGGTTCAATAATGGATTGATATGTATTTAATTGGTTAATTAATTTTGACGAAGATGTTTTAATTTAGATCTCCAAGGAGGTCTTCACCTTTTACTTTTTTTTAAGTCGGTAATAAAAAAACAAAAGTATTTTAGGAAGTTGTATTCATTGTGGTTGTTTAACCGTTGGGCAATCCACACGCCTTTATAATAGTTTCGTAAATAAAGAATAAAGAATTTTGATCGCCTAAACATTGATATGAAATTAGGTAATATTTAACAATGTAAGCGTAACATGCTATTACTTTTGATCCCCTCATTATGGAACAACACCGATCTGAATAACGAGTATAAAATTTTCTCACAAGCCCACCACTTTTGGATTCTGGTAATTGGTTCAGTTTATGTTCACAGGGGAGACCCTTTGTTAACCGATCCAACAATAAAAATGACTGGTTCTCGTTTTCATTGCTATGATGATGTTTATTTATTTAAGTTGTACGGATATTGAAAATAGTGTGTTAAAGATTAGTTATTTTCTTACATTATTGTACTGTAACTTTATATTAATTGGAATGGTTTTAAAACTCGAAAGTCATTGTGGTAGATTTTCGGCACCGCGTCCCGTAAGTATCGAAAAAAATTAAATCAATAGAGATGACTCCTAGAACTGACAATATTAGACTGATATGCGTACAAATTTTGTCGCCTATCCTTGACGGGTAATAGAAGAGAGAAATATTTTTATTTTACTTTTTATTTTATTATTTTACAAAATCCACAGCTATTAAATATAATTCAGTTCATTCTTATGAGTAAATCTTACAGCCAAAATACGGATTTACATTATTTAAACAGACAGCAGAATAACAGCAAACAACTGTTAAAATTTTAAATAAAATGAAATTTGTGATACTAAATCAGTAGATGTAAAAGTAAGGATGAAATTTAACTTAACTTTGAATTTGTGTGCGTGTGTTTGTTCAGATATGTTTATTTGTGTGTATGGTATCCGTGCCGACTTGCACCATCAGTTTTAAGATATAATTTTTAAACGTATTCTATTAGTGTGAAACTTATCATTATAAACTCTATGTAATCGATTAACCACAGAGTTCTTAAGTCTTAGAACGGCAAACAAACGTATAGGTATGTCTTGTTCGAGTTTTTGGAGCACAGAAGCATAAATATGTTTGTTTTAAGGCATATCGACTACAAATGCCACTATCATTAAATCAAACTTGCTTGTCGAAATTTTGGGGAATGTAAATGATAGGTTTAGAATTAGAAGCTTTTCCATCGGCCCCTGCAATTCAATGGTTAAACATAAAGCTGTCTAGTGCTTTGATCTATAACTTTTTTGCTATGGTACTTCCTCTTTCAGTCCGAGCAATATTTCTCTCAGCTTCTTATTAATTTTTTTTAACTTATTATTGTTTTGTTGTTCGTTAACGTTTGCCGTTTTTGAACGTTTTATAGGATTACGTAGTCAAAATAAGGCCTTTTATGTTCTTATCTATATAATTAGTTAGCTAGTCCTGAAAATTCTAAGCCGTATATTTGTAGCGTAAAATCTGTGTAAAAATGTATTGTCCTGTGAGCAATATGTAATAAAAAAATTGTTTTCGGCGATTGCCGCTAGGGTGGGACTAGCGCCGTATGCGATAAAGCCCGCGGCGATTGTTTGCTAACTAACTGAGCTCGATAGCTCACTGACGAGTCAATTGCACCCACGCAGTCCGTCAGCACCATAGTTACACATTTCTCTCTATTCCAATAGCATTACAATGCGATTTTACTAAGAGCTATCAATTCATTTTCCATATACCTTGGTATTGACATTACTTGTAAGGTTTTGATTTAAATATTGTTATTTGTTATATACTATATAGTTCATTATCTTTCAAAATAAATATAAACTAACGTAAAAGATGAGACTCGATTACAAAAGTCGTGAATTAAATATTTATTCGTTTTAATAATAAGACTATTTTATTACTATGTCGCGTATCGTAAGTTTGTTGAACTTGTTTTGCCGGCCCTGTCTTGGAATTAAGTGAACGTTTCGTTGTAAAATATTATAAATGTGTATGTTTGGATGATTGTTTACTGAAAAATGACTAAACGTATTTAAATTAAATTTGGCACACAGATAGTTTCTAAACTATAAGTATGATATATCTGTGATGGCTAAACGATTATCATACCAAAGATGTTCGCGAAAGGCTCAGTTCTCAGCTACTTAAATCTAATGAAAAAGATTTACATGATGATGAAAATTTTTAAAATATAATATAATCTAAAATATAATTGAAATATAATTTTGGTTTCTGGCAAGTGAAGGGGATCGGGAGACCCCACTGGGTCCCTCCCTTTCCCCAATAAGAGACCAGTACCATTTTACTGATCTCCGAATCATACTGGTAACCACTAGCATCTTGAATTTTTGTTGAGGGTGGATGTGAGGTGTATATGGGCTAGGCTTTACTAACCAGGTGAATTGTATGATTTTTTGGCACCCTTGGTTTCATAAAAAAATATGTATAAATATTCTTGATATGAATATCAAAACTTAAAGCTAAGGAAATAAAAGCATAATTAGTTTTCTATGAATAAGCTCATGCAATTCGAGTAACTTATTAATATCCATAAGATGTTCTCAATCGATAAAGAAAGATAAGGCAACAAGAGATAAAACACTCCATTAAGATTTATCTGTGTAAGATTAGGTGATAATAACTATCTAATACAATACGCGACTAAAGGCAATTGTTCAAATTCTTTGCTCGGTATAAGTAAAGCGTACCTTTCAGCCTTTAATTTATACAAAGTTAGATCTTTATCTTTATATAGAATCTTTTTGTGATTAAGTCCGGAGTGTAATTTGCCACTGACTTTTATTATTATAGAAATTATATAAAAAAATATAAATATATTTGTAATTAATAATATTTTCCTTTTTATTTGTAATTTTAACATATTCAATATTTTTATTATCGTACTTTAAATCAATCACAGAAATAAATTAATTTAAATACAGACAATAAATATTAATTAATAGAAATCATACTGTTATATTTTTAAGTTGTTTAACTTAAAACAGTTTTTTAAAAACATTAAAAATAATAAAATTGTAGCCCACAATACAAAACAATGTGATGTATGTGCTGGTGGACTTCTTTTGTAGTCGGTTATTATAATTCTAAAATATAGTATTCATTTAATTATAAGTAGGAGTCCTGTTTACAATGTATGTACGACTATTACCTACATCTCCATCTCAGTGAGTAAGCTATTTAGTATTTTCCTCGTATTGTAAACAATTGTATACTTAGGCCACATATGACCTTGAGAAAACAGCACGATATGCAGATTAATATACTAAATATCTAAAGCAATAAACGGCGTTCTCCATTATAACGAGGATAAGATACTTGCATGAGGACGTGTCCTGCAGGTCATACGGTTTATGCGTACATTCTTATCTGTCAGAAAGACAAGTACAATAATTAAAATTAAAGTTTTAATTTCATACATATACCTAGTCGCGTCATAAGTTCTGTCACATCCTTATTAAATTTAAATTTCATATACTGGCCAAAAATATTTTGATAGATTTTAAATAAGGACTTAAAGTCGAGTGGACGCAAAAGAAAGACTGAGTTGCGGTTATTGCGCTCAACCGCTGCGGCTACGTGCCAACTGAGATTTATAAACTTTTGCATTTTTTTTTTTTTTCGGTCTGTCGGCCGCTGTTAGCCCCAGGGTTTTTACAGTTTCACCGGGTTGAGAGGTGACCGAGCGCTTATGGCTCTCAGTCGAGACCTCTATATATGGGTAATCAGCGCAAGGGCTCCCGAGAGGGAGCCTCGGCTTGGACCGCTACCTTGTTTCGCGACAGCGTCTGACTCAAGGGTGCCCGAGAGGGCCGAACCTCGGCTCGGTCAGTTGCTTCTGATAGAGGATTATCTTAATTAATATCACTATTATTATTAACTACCTGTACCAACACTTCAGAATGCGTGGGCGCTGGAGAAGAAGTGGCGCAAGAAACTCCAGCAACGCTTCTATCTGTATGGACTGGAAACTTTTGCAATACTTAAAAATAAGTTTGAGGTTTGTCTATCGTACTATCGAACGAATTTGAAAAGATTCAAACGAAGACAAGAAAAGCCTGCCTTTTATTGTCTTCGTTTGAATCTTTTTACGTACGATTACGTACGGTTAGGACACCAGCTATCATTAATAAAGTGTGGGGCAAATCTAGCGAAATCCGGTCCACAAGCAAAAAATCGTTAGTCCGACAGTTGGGGTTAGGCAGAGCTATGGTTAAAAGAGTGCTTTGTGAAGACCTGGAACTCCAAGCTCATTGAGGATAAATGGTGCAAATATATGGCCATAGAACTTTAGAGATTTCGTACAATGTGTTCTTTTAGACGTAAGTTTCATATTTTAAGTTAAGTAAGTTTTTAACTATACTGTATAATATAGTATCTATCTTCTTTCAAGAATTTTGAATGCTAAACATAATTATTGCCATTGACAGTGGAAGATATTTGCGCATGAGTGTGTCTGCTGTGCGCTGATGGTTTCTGTACTCATATCATTATCTTGTTATATATTACCTTTGCTGAGCATTATTCTTTCTATCCCGTTTTGTGAGCGTAAAAGAGAAACGAGAGCGCGATTACATGTTAAATGCGCTTATGGCATATGCAAAGAAGCCGCCGAGGCGGGCGTAGGAGACCTAATGTAGTGTCTATGTCGTCGGATAACTGGCGAACTGTAACTGAATCACAATCGATAACGCCCACAGATTATTTATATCACTTATATTTTTTTAACGGTATTCTATTAAAAGTAAGATTAAGTACTTAATTGTAAGAAAAATAATTTTTGTAATATTGTTTTCTTTTCGATTTTTTTTAATAAATTATGATAATTATCAAATTTATTGAATTTTCTATTTATCATATTTAATCAAATTTCCGTAATATAAATACAATCCCTATATTCGATTAAAGGCATTTCCTAGTACCCTGTAAAGAGTCCTCTGTCAATAATTGATCCATATTAAATAACCAAGAATAAAAAAGAGTCAAGAATAAGCGATTGCCAAACCACCCGATTACCACATGCTTAGTGCGCTTAGACGCTAATACCCGTTATTCCTTTGTGTTGCTTAGGTCTGCCTTGTTGGTCAAAATTTTTCCGACATTTGACGGTCCGTATTTATGAGATTTTTTTTGGCGGTTTGATAGTTGCTTAATGAGACTCAAGGTTTCTGATATGGTCATCGAATTTCGTAAGCTTTTACGATCTTTCCACCCTATTTTTTTATTAAGTATGGCCTTAGTAATTGAAACACTTGAACAATGTCCAGTATTTTACCGGTAAATACATATCATTTTGGTCAATATTCTCACAAAGTCAACAAATGCGTAATCTGTATTATAAGAAGTATCTTTCAAAAGTTTGAGCTACCTATGTATCATTCTTATGGTACAATAATTAATTAAGATATTGAAAAGACGTTACATAACGTCGCAGAAGATAAACTTTTGTATTAAAAAATGTAATATTTATTCATTAATAGAAATCCGTCAGCGGCGTTTGGCAAGAGTATCTGTGCAAGGCACAATTATCTCGTCATAGGTCCGAGATCAATCAAACCATATCACGTTATGTGGGTCATTAATTACTGTAAACAGTAATTACTTTAATTATTCTTGACAGTCTTTGTGTAAAGTCGTGAAGTCACCGCACGCCACCGAAGGTCGACACTGATCATAATAGAAGAGGACGCGCGAAAGGCGATTATATTGCTTCCATGAAAGAGACCATACAATGCGTACCTATTGCGATATAGCAGTTTTATAACGACCTACATAAAGGCATTCTTAGGCCAGATCGTAGATACCTACATTTTAATTCAATAAGAGTTACATTTTAATTGCTACAAGTCCAAAAGCTAACTGGCGATTTTTACGCAATAAAAAACCTATCAACTAATTGAATAAGAAATTTACATAGTACTTCAAGATAACTAATGTGTATGAAAAATTGTAAAATCAACTTTAAAGTTTTATGTTTCTTAATCATAGAAGAGAGATCACAACTTTGGGCTTGTTAAAAATAAGAGTGGCTGACAAAAATCTTGGGTGGCTAATTGTTGATTATTAGAACAAAAAATAGATAGGAGGATAAAATATAATGCACATTAATTGAGATCGTGATTCTAATATCTACTTGACCTTTGGACTTTCACCGATTAATGATTTAATAATATATTAGAAAAATAATTTTCATAAGATATTTTATGGTTTGTTATTTAAATAGCGATATCAAGATTATTATAATTGCTTTAATATCGAAATAAACTTTATATAAAGTCCTCGAATCTCAAAATTTAAAGAGAGCAATAGTGAAGCGTCTTACGTAGTGCTGGCATTGCTAGCTGTCAAAGGCACCCCGTCAGGTGATCTTTGGGTCCGTGACTCAACAGTTACACTAACGAACCGGTGCGGCGCGTGCTGCATTGTGCTGTATTATCTATTATTATCTCGCTAGCCCAGATACACTGCTCCATAACGCATGTAGCAATATGGAGCTTAAAACAATAAGCTCTAATAAACCGGGTACCAAACGCAATCGAAGGCATTAAACTAGAAAATGTCGTCAATAATTGAATAAGAAATTTACATAGTACTTCAAGATAACTAATGTGTATGAAAAATTGTAAAATCAGCTTAAAAGTTTTATATTTCTTAATCATAGAAGTGAGATCACAACTTTGGGCTTGTTAAAAATAAGAGTGGCTGACAAAAATCTTGGATGGCTAATTGTTGATTATTAGAACAAAAAATAGATAGGAGGATAAAATATAATGCACATTAATTGAGATCGTGATTCTAAAATCTACTTGACCTTTGGACTTTCACCGATTAATGATTTAATAATATATTAGAAAAATAATTTTCATAAGATATTTTATGGTTTGTTATTTAAATAGCGATATCAACACTATTATAATTGCTTTAATATCGAAATAAACTTTATATAAAGTCCTCGAATCTCAAAATATAAAGAGAGCAATAGTGAAGCGTCTTACGTAGTGCTGGCATTGCTAGCTGTCAAAGGCACCCCGTCAGGTGATCTTTGGGTCCGTGACTCAACAGTTACACTAACGAACCGGTGCGGCGCGTGCTGCATTGTGCTGTATTATCTATTATTATCTCGCTAGCCCAGATACACTGCTACATAACGCATGTAGCAATATGGAGCTTAAAACAATAAGCTCTAATAAACCGGGTACCAAACGCAATCGAAGGCATTAAACTAGAAAATGTCAATAATTGTGAACTTCATTAGACGCCTGCATTTTTTTTAAATTATACTGAAATGTATATATGTATGTAAGCTCCTACCCACGGCTACGTTTACGTAGCGTTGCATCTTTCTGCCATCCCTTGTCACAATTCAATCATTTCTTAGTTTTTAAATGACGACCAAAAGCTAATAAACTGCGTAAGCCGCATAAAACAACAACAAGCAAACAGAGAAAATTCCGTTGTTTTGAATTCAGTGACCTCTAAATATTTCATCCCAATTATTGCTATGTCTAAAATATTTTATGTGTAGGCATGTCTCAGTAACATTTTCCTAATACTATCGAATTTATGAAATAAATTTTTGTCTAATGTTTAATGAGTCTATAAAACAAAAATGTAGAAGTATTTATTTTATTGTATGAAATGTTAATTATTTAATTAGTAAATTCATCATCGACAATTCTCAAAAATTAAGCATGCGGAATTACTTAAACTTTTTGTATTACAGGTTAATTCATCAGCATCATTATCAAATTGTAAATCTTACAATGTTCGAAAATATTAATTTTTTTGTATTAAAAGTTAAATCATCACCATTAACGTCCAATAGGAAAACATAAATGAGTAGAAATATTTTTAGTTTTGTATCAAACGTAAATTCATCATCGTCATCAAAGTGTAAAAATACAAACATACACATGTAGGAATATTTAAAGGTTTTTAGTGAAGGATTTTCACAATCACCAACGTCTTCAACTGAGCCAATTGACCTTTCAAGGTTAATTGTTAATAGAGTAATTCTTATTCCTATTAATAAAATCGATGGGATGTCAATTTAACATAGAATTATTTAAATGTAATAAAATATTCAAATTCGAGAACGTAATTAACAGTTCTTAAACGTTCTACTTTAACACCATTAGCGAAGGCACATTCAAATGTCAAGCAATCATTCTTGATTGTAACGGCATATAATTGAAGTTCGGTTATTGTTAACAATTTTATTTAGAACGGAGCGCATTAATATTCTCTGAGGCATTTAGACCAGATATTCCACTTTAATTTTTATACGGAAGATATTTTTTTGGAAAATTGAGAATGATGAGTAAGCGATGACTGCGGCCCGTGACATTTACATCCATCCAAAAGTAAGATTCAACATGCAAATTCGTTGTCACTCCTGAGAACTATTAAGAAATGTCTCGTTACCTGTAATTGCGTTCTCGAATCCCTATACTCATCATATACAATACAATAGCGCTATGGTGCTATTCCGCGCTGGTATTCTGCGAGAGCGCGGTCCTGTCGAATCGGGCCGACCACCGTAATCAAGTTGCAGCTAGATACTGTCTGCAGCGTTACTCTATCACGTAGATTGTTACTAAAAGGAGGCAAGATTATCCCGCAGGTGAATATAAATCACCGTTGGACAGCAAACGCTTGCTAAGTTTTTTCTATCATCAAGTTTACGGTCTATGATTAATAACATTAAGTCCGTTTGTGATACTTATCAACGGTTATTATGTTTCATTAGTCTTGTAAACTAACTGATCCGTCAAAGCGATCCATCAAGGTGTTAAATAGGATTTTGAGAGTAAAAAGTACGTATAACGCTGGGCATAAGACGCCGTCGGGAACACCTGCCATCGATAAGCGATATCCAATCATAACGTATGAGGTGCCGAGCGACCCCTTCGCATCGTCATTAAATCATCTCTATTGTTAAGTTGTGCTTTATTGAAGGTGCAGTCCCGCTGGCTATCTGGTGCTTTATACATACTCGTACTGTTACATTTTGCCGTATGCAAGCAATAGACTGTATCTTATTTTTGTTAATTACATTATTAAACGACAGCCGCGCCATATTGTGTGTGTTGATTCCCGGGTTGGATTCTTAGCAGGGGTACAAAACCGGTGTATCACGAATTGTTTACTGTCTTTGATACTGTATCTGCACCTTACTTTGATCCGTGAATTATATAATGAATATGCGAAAAGATATAAGATCATCCTTGAGAAGGGGAGAAGTGAGTCTTCTGTGATTGTACAAATGTTTATTATTAAAAAATATGAAATATCTTAGTGGATATCTGATAAAACCAGATATTACACGTATACACAATATCGTCGTGGTATAATCCATCCTAAATTAATCATCCTCGTTTAATTGAAAGATTCAATTTTTTTTATTACATTGAGAGTAACAAACGGCCACATAGTCCATCTGATGGTAAGTGATACCTGAGGTCCATGACATCTATATTTACGCTAGTATTCTGTGAGGACGTGGCCTTATCCCGGTAGAGGTGAAAAAATCTCAATCATTTCATTTTATTAGCAGTGTTATTATATAGATATATAGTTTTAACAAAGTAGATGCGAAAGGGTTGTTATAATCTCATTCCACTTCTTTGTGATATATAACTAGTCTGGCCACAAATACTGTTACATAAAAACTTTTCTTTTTATAAACTTTTTAATTATTTTGAATTTGGAACACGTATATTATTTCAAAAACTTCTTTCGATTTTGCGTTTCTATTATATATTTTTTTCGTGTTCATTATCAAATTACAAAATGGAATGGGGTGATAAAGAAAATAGGATTGCAGTGATCGCCTTGCACAAAGAGGGTATGGGCCGTCGGTCATATTCCAAACACGTCAAAAGCTTGGTATCAGCCGTATGTTCGTATATCGTACTTTCAACAGATACAACAACACTTCCACTGTCGAAGACCAGAAAAGATCGGGGCGACCGCGTGCTGAACTACAAAGGCTGTTAATGCTGTTAAAGCCAAAATTCGTCGAAACCCCATTAGAAAGCAAAAAATCTTATCGCAAGAAGTGAAGATTCCCGCTAGGACTCTGTCGCGTTTTATAAAATAAGACCTGAAGCTCGGTGCTTATCGTCGATATACAGGACATGCCCTAAATCAATCTTTACATTTAAAGAGATTGGATCGATCAAAACGCCTTATGTCGCGATACGCAGGTGAAAGGCACAGAAATATCCTCTTTGCCGATGAAAAAAATTTCACGATTGAAGAACATTACAATAAGCAAAATGATAAAGTGTACGCTCACTGTTCTAAAGAAGATGCTCAAGTGGTCGAAAAGGTGGTTTGGGGGTCTTATCAAGGCGTCACAAAACTACATTTTTGTGAAAAAGAAGTGAAAACTTCAGCCAAAGTGTATCAAGATACAGACTAGGATCATGTTGTGAAACCTCTCAGCAATATACTTTATAAAAATATACCCTGAGATATATTCCTGAGAGTATATATATATATATATAGATATATTTATATATATATATATATATATATATGAGTATAATATAAAAAAAAAAAATTATGAGATATGGCGTATGCGCATTAAACTCGATGTCATGACAGAGTGACGAGCGTGGCGCCCGAACAGGCTACTGCGGCGGCGCCGCTCCGTGACTGGTCACCGCTGCTGCGACATTCGAAAGCATTACAGCGAATGCTGATCCAGAATTCATACGCTCTCAACCTCCATTCGTGTAAACGATGATCCAAAAACGTTAGTCACGACTGTAAGATTAATAATTTGTTTTTATGCGTCGTTGTTACGATTACAGCCGATGTGTAAGTACACCGGTGCGAAGAAATAGGCTAAGTTTGGAATCACGACGTCGCTACTCAACTTTCGACTGCGGCCGCCGATTAAGAGTCACTTGCGACAACGCTGAATTGATCGATGTAGC
This sequence comes from Teinopalpus imperialis, assembly GCA_029286865.1. Taxonomy (NCBI): domain Eukaryota; kingdom Metazoa; phylum Arthropoda; class Insecta; order Lepidoptera; family Papilionidae; genus Teinopalpus; species Teinopalpus imperialis. The sequence goes on from JAGSMU010000012.1 coordinate 6,452,958, forward strand.
CCTTGGCATTTGTGAGATATAACTGTAAACTATAGATGACACAGTTAGTTAGCGAGCAGTGTATTGACATGTGCTTGTACAGATTAAATCATCCGCGGCTATTAATATGAACTATGTCACCAGAGATTATGGAACGGAACCGTATTCTTAAAAGGTTTTATTTAGATTCGATTATTTCAATAGTGCCGATGTCTTATATAAATAATAGTTTATAATAACTATAGTATAATAATACTCTCATGGAGTTAATATATATATTATAAAATTTTCTTATGAACTTACAAAATCTGTCTAAGTTATGGTAACCTGTCAATCCTGTTATACCTGCACCGTGAGCAAATATGTAAACTTAATAAATAAAAATAATATCATAGAGTTTGTGTGATGTCATTTAGTACATTTATATATGATCTTTACTTAATTAAAATGATCATATAGTTAACGATTCATAATTCAAGTGTGGTGAACATCAACATTCAAGGCTTGTACTAAATTATTTTTGCGTTGATTTATCGTTGTCAAAATATGTACATAAACTCTATTTACACATAAATACAAAGGGGGCCGCCCTTTTATATAGATATATATATTTTTTAAATAAGTTGTTTACAATTAAAGATTATCAAAATAAATAAATAAAACATAAAATTATATTGTACATTATTAGGGATAATAAAGCTGGCGGGACGTTTTATAATTCGAATAAATGTTTAAAAGGCTAGCAGGTTAATAAGAGTCAACCTTCAAAACATTACTAAACATTACTAATGCTAAAACATAAAAACCTTTATTAATTTCATGAAATTTACTATCTCACATTCACGGTGCGCTCCGTCAAATATTAATGTGTTAGTTAGTATCAGTGTCTAGACTCATAAAAAGACGGCAAAGCTTGGATTTTTTACCGTATAAATAACCGCAAAACGAGTAGCCCTCAGTAACGAAAGAGTGGATAAAGGCGACCGCACGTGTATCAGCGGCGGGCGGCAGTAGATCAAAGTAAACACTCCTTGAGACCAATTGTGCGTGCGCGAGCGCAACTACAACATGTAATTATACGGTTACCACACGCACCCCCGCGCCCCACTTCGCCACCACATAAAAAACAACCATCTGTTGGACCTTAATCGGGATAGCGCCTGCTGGGTCAGTAATTGACCGCCGACATAGTGTTTTCTAAATTAAATTTTTTTTTGATGTTTTCGAAAACTATTATGAATGGGTCAATAGGCAATTTATCTGAGTTTATACGGAATATGCTATTTTGGGTTTTGGTTTGGTGATGTTATTTTAAGTAATGTAGGTACGGTTGATAAGTGTTTAGTGTTGATATGTACCATGGCCATTTCACACTTAACTTTAGGATAATAATAACCAAGCTTTAAACTCATAATTTTAACCTATTGCTAACCCACGGGATATGTAAATTATTCTCTTTTTTGTATTATTATTATATGTATTATTATTACATATATACTGTTTATATGAAAATATTTTTTATATAAACTATTATAATATATAACTTATATTATTCTTGTACTTTATTCATAAATACATGTTATATCGTAATTTATATTTTTAATATATGTCTTAACATTTTGTTTAAATATTAGGTGCCTATAACAGGTTAGGTAGGTGCAGTTACCTAATGCAAACAATACAAGACACTCAAACAAAACATACCTATTTCACGATGGAAATACTAAAAAAATTGTAAAACTCTATATTTCATTCCGTTGAACGATAATTTTGTTTAATAAGCCGCCTTTTATTTATTTTAATAATTAACAAACTATAACCTTATATTATACAAATAAGAAAAAAACAGACGATGAACACAATGTCTTATTTTTTATACACAAAAGAATATCAACGCCGTTATACTATTAACGACACAAGAACCGAAACAGAAGTATGGAAACAAAAAACGTAGTTAACCGCGTGTAATATTAAATTATTAATAACGTAATTTAAATCAATTTCCGCCACGGGCTAAACCCTTTAGTCGGGGCGTTACAAGCATTTATATTTTTAAAATAGTGTGTAATCGCTTAGTTGGATCTTTTTGATGGTAGGCACCAGCTGTGATTTGTGGTCATTATCTTGTTTTGTCGTCCTACGAGCTTCGAAATGGTAATAAATTTAAATAAATTTGATGATTTATTTGCCAATTGCATTGCAATGGCTATTGCCAGATTCAAATATTGAATGCCTCTCTGCCATTTGTTAGATGATATCGTGGGAACGAAAAATTGTATACAGATCAGTATACAAAACAAAATAACGTCTAAGGAACTGTGCTCATAAAGTAATTTAAATCAGATGGTTCTACTAGACATTATGCCAACCTTGTTTGGGCCACGTGCTCCGACTACAATAATATTACTAACCCTCTATTGTTTCGCGAGCAAGTAATTACCAAGACCGCTCGAGTCATGTCTGGAGCGCAGGTGGCGAACAGATCCTTATTTCCAAACGAAATGTTGGTATTGCATAGTCATTAAATACGACCCGTGTTTATTTCTTAATTATTTGTTTGTAAGATAACCAAGTGTAAATCAGTTTCCGGTACATATATTTGTCACTGTTTCTCATTAATATATATTATTATAAGTTATTTTAATAATACGTTTTATAAGGTTTATAAATGAAATTTGATCTACGCCCACCAGCGTTGTAGTGACGGCCATATTCAATTATTTCGAGAGACTATTTATAATCTGGAGGTAGCGGACGCAAGCGCGGTTTGCGGACGATGGAATCTGCTCCTTTGTCATTGGGGCAACCTGTTCAGTCGGGATCGAACTCACGGCGAGCACAATGTAAAATAACGGGCCACCTGATTAACCGCCATTCCGCCCAACTATGCAGATATCTACTGCCGTGCTCGGCGCGCCATCGCGTCGCACTACGCTGTACCGATCACTGATCGTATTATTTTAAATGATAGATTGCTTTTATATTGTTAATGATACCAATAGATAACAATATGAAGGTCAGTGAACTTTCTACAGTTTATACCATGCAAAGTGCAGTCGTAATTGCGTTTTGCGTAATCGTATGATGATCTTTATGAGAATGGAATGTACAATAAATCACTGACTCGTAACAATACTAAATATACTTATTGCACATACGAAAATTAGTTACAATATTTTTATCATTTAAACGTATCTTTCTTGCTGTGGTATATCACAAGAATTTTTTGCTTTAACTCGAAACAGGTGAATGGATAATGTTTCACAGGGATACGCGGAACGGATAAAAAAACTGAGAGGAAGAAATTAGGTTCATGTTATTTTTTTTTGTAATGTTTTGTAGTGCTTGTTTAAGTTTTATTTGTTAAGTTCCTTGATTAAAATTATATAAGAAATTTCCGTACCCGAACCTATAGTTTATAGTTGAGCCGTATATTGCATAAATCTTGTATGGAGTTATCGCTCCATAAAAAAAATAGTTGAGAAATGCCTTGAAATAATCTAATTTCCTTTTAATTTTTCTTTATGATATAAATTAAAATAAATATGCATAAATAAAGATATGATGTCTTCTTCATCCGGTATGAGTGAGGATTCATTATTTTGATTTGTTGTAAAGTTTTTATAGTAATCATGTTTAAAAAGGGGAACGAATTTTAGCAGGTCCGTCATGTGTCTCCTTTTTCCCTTGTCACAGACCTTTAGGATATAATAAAGGCTATAAAATTATAAAAATGAAATAATATTCATTTTTATAGTTTAACTGCTACAGATTCCTTATATTAATGGCATTCAATTCTGAATCTTCATTATAGTCACATATCGATTGAGGAGGGGTTTGGGCCTTTCTAATTTAGTTTAAGTAATAATTTTGGAAACCCTGTAACTGTTACTTGTCTGTTAATGATTGAATTTTCTAAAGCTGTTGTTGAACAAAATCACAGTAAGTCATTTGGATTAGATTAAATGGCGCTTTCTATTTACATGTTTTGATTATTTTGTACCAATAAACTGGTAAAACATGTTTTCTTTTTAGTTCATTTCAGTTGCATTATTGAAACGATTAACGAGTTAATTAAAATAGCCTGTGAAATTACCTATTTATTATTTAATGGGCTAAATAAAATTGTAGTTTAATCTTGTTAATCTTTATTACTCGGGAAAGTAATTATAAATATAATAATCAATTTGTGCGTTGAACGGCTCAGTTCTGTATATTAAGTGTAATTATATTTTTATTTATTTCCCCGAATACAAAAGAAATTGTATTTTTTTTTTTTTTATAAAGATACTAGCAATGCTATAATTACTAACATTTCCGTTAATCACTTCAACTAAGCTTAAATGCTTGTGCTAGGAGATGTGTGATGTGCTAGGTTTACGACAATAGTCTAATGGCGGATTCGAACCTAAGACCCTAAGTTTGGCAGACTGTATCCTTTACCATAATCTTATTGAAGCTTAATAAAATTTCTATGGTACGATTGCAAAATTATTTAAGTAATGTAGGATACATTACTGAAATAAAATCGAATAAATATGTAACTTAAAAACAAATTATCACATGAACGTGAAAAAAGATAATTTGTACGCTTTAAGTCCTTAAGCTCAACTTTCTTTCGGAACTAATCTTGGTGTAAAAAATCGAGCCACCTTTTGCAACATCCGCTGACGATTCTCAGGAGACAGGTAGCAGCTTCCGTCGAGCCTTTTATTACACATTCGAATTGGGATAATAATTACAATGTGTGCAATGTCACAGGTACCGTGTGATATAAATTCAATGAATGTCCCGATCAGGTAAAATTATTGTCGAGAGCCAGACGTTATTTGTCGGTTGGTGGTTAAAAAAGTGGATAATTTAGAAAGTGGTTAATTAACACTACTGGCAGTATAATGTCACACACATTTTTGTAATCAACATTATTTTCAAAATTGTTTAATTACGCATAAAGACGCAGTGGGGATTACATTAACCAGCCCACGGACCCCTCAGTTCCGTGAGCCCTGTGTCCGATGAAGCTGTAAGAGCCGCATAGGCTAACAGCATCAACATCAACAGAATCTAGGAAGGGATTAAATTTAACACTCGATATTCTAGAAACATATTTCTCATAAATATACCTTCTACATGTAGAATTAATACATTTTTATCACTTAAACTAAACACGTTTACATAAGTTAAAAATAATAATTAAAAAGGAAATAAAATTTGTTCTCTTAAGATATTATTATTTAATATTAAAATAAAGTCTAAAACTGCTCTTTGTCAAACGTAAATTTTTTACCAACTATTAACCCTCTTACAATCTAACATTGCAGCCAAAAATGTAATTTGCACATTTTCTAAGCGATTATAACTGTAATCATTTCAATCTCAATAGGTCTGCACTGAACATCAACATAACAAATGGCGAACCTAAGATATTTTGCATAAGATACACCAATACAATAAATAAATTAGAATAATTAAATGAGGAAGTGTTCGGCAGGTTACTTGGTAGTGGAACTAGTTCACGGAAACAAGTTGTACGTGCGGTAGATGTGGCACCCGGTAGAACCCATGGCGTAATAACACCATAGCGAATTGGTCCTTAAACTATTAATAATTATTCTTTTATTCATTTCGATGGTGATTTCTCCTCAGAAAAATCCGTAGCGTTTAAATTTTAGGTACCAAAGTCTGCTTACTTATTACAAATATAGCGAAAATTGTATACCAATATTCATATATATTTACGAATATATCTGTGTGTTTGTGCGTAGTCTTGAGTGTGGTTGAAGATTTTTGTGGTAAGATTACTATTACATATAGCCGGACTTAGAGGTACGTTGACCTTTATGGAAATAAAAACATGTAAAACTGATTGCACTTTCTTTTTAACTATTGTTTTTGAAGTTTAACAAACTCAATTGATATTTTATTAGGAAGAGTATGCTATAATGAACGTGCCAATACGCAACATTCCTTTTAGCTCTTGTATTGAAAGCGCCGCGTTCGCCCAGCGTCACACTACGAACTTCCCAACCCTCCATACGAGTTCGGTGATCTATTGTTTGGCGAGAGAAATGAAAGCAGAAAAAATTTTGTTCCCAAACCTATCGTGAGAATTCATAAAATGTGCTCCGCATTCATTAAGTGGCGCGCCGACAGAAATCAATAAATATCATATTACGTTCTGCCGGCCATGGATTTATGTCTCATCTTCATTGTCGATTACATTGTTAGACGTTCGTATATGAGAGGCTTAGACTAATTGACTTTTAAATTATTTATCACTTTAATAATATGCGTCAAAAAGGTTATATGAAACCTATCAGATTTTAAGGTAATATATTTTTAAATTAAAACTCTTTTTCTAATAATTCTATAACTTTTAAATATACATAAACTTAACACTTTTATGAAACGATTTGAATAACACCAGAAAGAACAATTATTTTCTATACGAATATTGAACATTAAAAACATTGTGTCGTGTATTTCGTACATTTTCGTTATCAATTAAATCTTATCTACATTGGTCTATTAATAGAACTAGATTAAATTTCGTAGGTAAAACAATTGCACTCAAGCAGTGATATTGCGATATTAGGCAAATTGCTTGAGTCAATCAAGGATCTGACTAACTGTATTTACTAAACTCGTGTTGGCAACCGAACTGGCACGGATACATAATAGGAATTGTACAAAGTTGTTGTTGTAGACAACACCTGTGCACCTGTATTAATTAGTATTGGGTATCTAGTATCTGTTGCTATGCATGCATGATTATTTGTTAATATACTACTACAAGCATAGAGCTTTCCTTGCTTTTTTTTTGAGCCATTTCAATATTTTTCGAAATATTATACATTGTGTTTTTCTATTTATATTACGTATATAATAAAAACAATTAACTCAATTAATTAAAACAAGGTAATATGTGAGGCTAGATTCGTGTAGGCAATACATAATTATTGGGGTTTACCTTTATTTTAAATCTGCATCTACCGTGCAACTTGTTATTTGGGTATAATAATTCTTCACCATAACTATTTTCGGATAGGATAGCAAACGAGCTAGCTGCTCAATCAACTCGCCGCCCATTGCAACACCAGGGGAGTCGCAGAAGCGTTGCCGGCCTTTAAGAAGAGAGCTCTTTTCTTGAACGTGGCGACAGCTGATTCTACAGAGCAGCAAAGCGAATAGTTGTGGTTTATCAACTATTGAGGTGATGAGGATGAAACTTTTATTTCCGACGCGATGTGCTAATTAAAAATAGTTAATCACTTATAATTTCATTGAAAATAAAATATATTTTACGTATCGAGTGCAGCGTTTAACGCCGTATTTTGTAGCGTGCTTTAATTATTCGTTCTTACAATGGCCAGTCACGCAGTGTTTTTAATGAAATAACATTGATGATTCAGTTACTACGGTTCGGTTAGGTTGACACATGCTGTGAATTTAATGTTGGTCTTTTAAATTTTAATTAACGAGTTTCAGATTGCAATTAGTCACACAATACATGTTTCTATGATAAAGAATGTTCGATAACTCTGCTTATATCTAACATTCGAGAATGCAAGGCGCCTTGAATTGCGGTCACCAATCTCCTTTTTTTAAGCTTGCCGATCCCGGATCCACACCTGCAGAACTATATATACAACTATAAGAAAGCCGAAAAGTCTAACAGTATCAAGATTATTCTAATTTAGACAATCTCCTTTCCTTGGAAATGATTTTTATTAGGGAGAGACCCGCGTAGGATAGAGGTTACCATACGTGTCTTCGATCGTATGGCACATGCATTACATCGAACTAAGAGTATGTGCCTATTCGTTTGTACGAATATTTACGTCACTATAATATATCCTATATAGTTGATAGTAATGACAATTAAATTTTGTGGTATCTTCGAAATCTTTGTTCCATCCGCGGTGAAGTGTTAATGAGTTAAATTGCAATTTAATAGTTTGTTTGTTGTTTATGTACGCTCTTCGACCGTCTGGTCACTGAGCTACTACGAAATAAGCTTTAGACAAATATTATAGTAAAACATTTCGAGTCCAACGATCCGTTCTGGGTTAACATGGCCGAACATGACTTAAATGAAATTATGATGATTTCCTTGTCCATTTCGACCTCGACTTCTTCTGACTACCAGATGACATCGTCTGGGCAGGATGTACGAATATATATGCCATAGGCATTCCTTGTCAAGGATGAAAAAAGATACCATGGGCCGCAGAAATCGCTTAGCATCAGATGAATTATGTCCTCGTTTGTTACTCTCAATGTAATAATAAAAAGCAATATGATCGGACGAAGGTTCAGATGCAGGGTCAAGGATATATAGCATCTGAACTTTTCACCCCTCACCCCCTCCGCTTGAAATTTAACCCAGGAATCGCGAAGCAACCATATACTGTAACCATTATGCTACGCGGTCGTAACTTTTATACATACTCAAATGTTTTCTGTAGAAAAGTTCGATTTTGTAATAAAGACGGCTAGTCTTTACATTTCCTTTTACCTTTCTAATCGAATTCCATGTGATGTAACAAATTCGCTAGGGACAATAAAAAAAACATCAATAATTTGTGAAACCGTTGTGGTAAGGATTTATAACCTAGGACCATGAGTCAGCAAGAACAAGCACGCTGACCACCAAGACACGGGGCCGATAATATTTAGTATTCAAATAGGTTGTCTTATAAATATGTCAGCAGTTGGAGTTTTTGAGGCGATTAATAACATAGTGGTCTAAGTTCATTCGTTATTGAAATGGTGTCTTAATATTGGCTATTTTAGTAGAATTTTGGCGCTGGAGAGCGTTGTTAGTGTGCCGCGACCGAGTTGCGCCACACGGCGTCGCCGCGCCACTTGTCCGACTGACTCATGCCTATGGATTCCCGTTTACTACCTACTACTACCAGTGTAGTATCACCGTAACATTATGTCCAAAATGATCTGCCAACGCGTTGTCTTTGAACTTACTGTTCGGCGATAAATATCTGCTTTGATTTACAGAAGTTAATTCCTTCGACGCTACGACTCCCAATCAGCTACACAATCATGGGCTGTAGAGCTGATTTTAATTATATAATCAATGCGAAAACTGACTGAGTGCTCTGACTAATATTTTACTTATACTTTTTAACTTGGATAACTTTTAAAAAAATAACACAAATGTTATTTAATTTATCCCCGCCGCCTTGTTACAGTTGATTACCATTAAAAGTTTTTTGATCGAAGTATCGCTTGGTTTCACAACTGAATTAATTACAATGTTTATCGCAAAAGGCGAATGTGCATATTCATAAGTAAACACCGACATCCCTCTAACGTCGTCGCCCCGTCTGGTTTCGCAACACAATAAGCTGTTATGAACTCAGCGCCTACCAATAAAACATAATTCTGCCAGACATGACATTTGATCATGTCATAATTCTAATAACGTTTGTATGTACTAATTATATATCTGCGGTACGAATCTATACAACATTTTCTTCTGAAACCCACTTATTTATAATCAAACACAATAAGTCATAAGTTAACTTGTTAATCAACAAGCAACTGTTTCATATTCCTCTAAAGTATTTAGTAATTAACTTCGTTTAAAAACTATGAAATACTATAGATAAATATTAAAAGTGTAATAATATGTAAATTTTAATTTTATTTGAATATTATCCATATTTATTAGTCTAAATAACTTTTTAATTGTATAGTAGAAAATCTGAAATAATTTCAGATGAGTATATTGTTTATATAATGATAAACCTAACCTTAATTTTTAAATATATTATATTAAAACACTTAAACCTTTTTCTATTTGTAGTTTTGACAATTGTTTCTTGATTATAAAAATAATATAAACAAGGATTATCAACATTTATTAGAGCACTTAATCTTGTATTACACGTCATCGCGTCCTTATACAACAATGGCTGAGCCAAAGCTCGAGCATAATTGCGGCTAAGCTCAGGTCTGAGTGTAGGCTCAGTGTCAACGAGAACATTATGCAGACTGTACAATTGTAAGGGTACCGCAGTGACGAAAGCAGTCCGTTTCGTGATCGACGGAGCTTGATATCGAATCAAACGCAGTTGTTGTCCACCTTATCAACACAACTGTTGATCAAGTGACCGTACACTGTTATTTTAAGATACCTTTTATCATTTCTCAATGAACTTCTATTGGTTATTACTATCGGCATGTGAATTACCAACAGTGTATAATTTATTTATATTTTATTGCATTCAACCTTTAACAAAAAAAAAGGATCACAAAGGGTGAACCTTATGCCTATTGTCATTGTCTATCAGTCAACCCATGGTGAGATAATGTGATAAGTTCAGCAATCGTAAAAAACTAACAAAATGGAAATATTTTATATAATAAACTAATAAATATATAAAGAAGAACCAAATAATATACCGTATTGAATATACGCTTACTTACATAAGAAAATAATATTATTATAATATTATAATATATTATACAATCTTCAGTACACTGATAAATATATTTAAAATACATACATATATAAATATATATCTATAACATTCTAATGGTAATTTATTAACAATATATAAAACAATAAAACAGGAGTTTTCATTTGCGCCATTTTTTGCAAATAATAAAGCTTATGATGTATCTAAAATTTTAATCGACATCGATTAAAGAAAGAGGAACTTCTTTTTTTTTTTTAAATAATTATTGTAAAACTGAAATAAATGAATTGATATAGGTAAACGAAATAAAAAAAATAGAAAACTACACTAACTATTTCTTGTTGTAATGTAAAGGAGAACTAACTATAAGTGTATTAAGATTTGTATATCGACTTAATATTACATAAGATGTCATTTTATTCAAATAAAAAGAAACATATTTTTATAAGTATTCAGTTCCTAAAAAGAACCTACCTTAAATTTTATATTTGTCTATCAAATATTATTGGTTAATATGATATTTGTCAGGGTATTGCTTTGTTCCATAGTCAATATAACTGATGTTCTGATATCCCGACGTAGTCTTTATCTTTATTGCCTTTCTATCTATGTTCTCTTTGCTTTCTGGTCTCTATCATTTTTGTATCTAAAATATTGACTTCAATATGTTTTAAATACGAACAAGTATTCTAATATGTATTTCGTAATCATATTTTAACATAAATAATTATGTTAAACATATTAATACCGTTACGTTAAAAGCATCCGTAATTGCTTAAAGTTATAATTTTTCCGATTACATGTCGAAATAAAACTGGAACTTTTTAGTCGAATATCCTATTTTTAATAGGGTTTTTAAAAGTAAGATTAACAAATCGTCCATAACCTAATGATAGGTTTGCGAAACTCAACGTCGTAGTTAGAGCCGTCATTCCACTATTGTCGTGACTAACTACACCTAGCACGCACAAACTTTTAAGCTTAAATATTGTAGTTAACAGTAATTCTTTATTTATTAATAAAAAATGTTAACTTACAGTGTACATAAAAATAAAGCAAGAGGCATGTTAATAAAATGATATGTTTCTTTATAATAATTAATCTTAAAAAAATTTTTTTTATAATTATAAACTGTCTATACTTAGCTGTTTGTTTTTTTTTTTAAATTCTTGATCCTTGTGAAGATCAATTTAATAATAATAATAATAATAAACAATACTATACATTCAGAATAACACAGCCCAAGATTAAGTAGTAAACACAAAAATATAAAACGTCCTAAGTTTCAGACCAACCATCATACGAACAAGACCTGGCTGTATGGACTAAAGTCCTTTGCCTTTCCCATTAGGGATAAATTATTATCATCATCATCATAAAACGGTCTAACATATCATAAATAGACAACAATAAATAGATTGAACAACAAAGACATATAAAAACAGTAATTATATTAAAAAGTAAAACTTAGACTTATACTTATATAGTGTATTAACACTATTACGTGTTGCGATGCAGAATAGATAGGGCTAGATTAACTCACCATTGTGTTGGCATTGGGAAAAGATAAGACTGCAGCCAAAATATTCGTCTATTGGATCAGTATGTACACTAGTATGTGTTTATATACATATATTTATATATATATATATATATATATATATATATATAAGTATGTACAGCAAATAATTTTCTTAAAACAGTATGTTATAACTTTGGTGTTGGTGATTAGCCAAGGAATTACACATAAATTCTCCGTTTAATAAAGCCCATGTAACGCGAGTCGAAATTATATATCAACAGTCATCTTTTATTATTAGATGTTTTGTAAGTAAAAGTAAGTGAGTATTTTTTTAATTAGTTATGTTTTTTTTATAGTTTCTACATCGTTTGGATGAAATAAGTACTTAGGTGTTTTGAAAAAAAGAAGGGGTGATGATTGTGTCAAGGGGTTGTTCTCGCACGGTCAACAATTTACATTCCTCACGACTTCAGGTCGGCGTGTCGGGTCGGGTCGTTTCTAATACTCGTGTCTTATAAAAACAAGCCAAAAAACTCAATCACGTAAAGAATTCACACAACCATACGTTGTGAAGAATGCCACTAAATATTTCTATTTTGAATGGTAGACCGCGTGAGGGTTATCGGTTTTTGGTCTGTTCTTAACAACTTACTGTAAAAATCTCATTATAACGTTGAGTATTAATATATTATATGGTAGAAGGGATTGATGGGAACAGAATTATGAGTAGCAGGTTAAATGGGGGCATTTGTAAATATTAATCTAGTGCCATGTATTTAATTATTCCACCGGTGTCCAGGGAAAAAATATCCAGTTGTAATTTTAATGTATGAGTAATTTTGCTTCACTGCGAAAAATGATGTACTTGATTGATGGCGGGAACATTTAGATAACCTGCTCAACACTAACCTCTGCAGCTGATTTAATGTATATCGTTATGTAAATCAAGCTGCCTGTATCGATTCAGTTGTATCGACACACGCTGAGCTCGAACCTGGCATCACTATGGTACAATACGAGAAGGCGATGGATATCGACAACATACAAAGATAGCTGTTAAAGTATCTCAGCGATGGGTTGCATCATACTATTAAATTGTTCGAAAAGATGTGCGACAAGAAGTAACTAGCTAATGTTGTGTTACGAGTACACACGACTACGAATATGTACGTACATATATATACCAATACGGCGAAAAATCAGAGTTCTTTAGTGCTGTGGACCTGCTGTGGTGTTGTAGGGCCAATTCTGTTTGTACTTTGCACTCATAGTTCCAGATGTTCAACAAAACTTTGGACAACATAAAAGTTCAATTTCGAACTGATCGAAGTGTATCTAATCTTTCGCCAGTTAAGCCAAACAATATCATCATAATATCATTTAATATATAGATAATGTACATTGATAACCTTTTTTTTGTCATGAAAATCCCAGTAGACTAGTAGACCCCAAAAGCTTATGGAATGGCTGAATGACTCATGACAAAGGTTTGGCTTTAAGATAAATACTTCATAATTCCAGCTGCTGAGATTAAACATCGTACATCGCGACAGAATTCAAAATTTCATTCTCATCAACTCAATGCTTGGCAATCCATCAAAACCAGAACTGATTCATGTAGCCCACTAATTCGACATAATCAGAGAAAATAAACTTGCGTTATCGTTCAGCACGGTGCTGAACACATCCCATTTATAGCAAAAATATCCAACAAAACGCTAATTATCTATAAATTGCAATGACAAAACAAGCCGCTCAAATTGTTTTCGACATTACGAGTACATTCATATATCGCTCAGCAAAGTCGCGATACGGCTAGGACTCTCCCCCTGCCGCACTGTCCCCGTTACCACCGCTTGCTATATCTGACATCTGGAAATGCTTTCATTAAAAAAACGTATTTATTATTTTTATGTTTGTACTTAGTATTATAATTTTATGGTTAAGTAAACTAAAATTAGAACTGCATATTTGCAATTTCTTACCTGATCTACATCACCAGTGCTTTTTTTCAGGAAGGTATATATATAAATTAATAATTTAATTAAAAATTTATTTCATGTCCCTCTTACAAAAACGAAATATGCCCAGAGCTCAGTCTTATATAGATGTATGCAGGTCTATAATGATATGTTTGGAAATATTGACATATTCCATCTTAAACGAAATCTGTTTCTAAACGATGTTTCTGAAGCACTCCTGAATTCGCCTTAACAAGATGCATACGCACATACACACACACACACTACACTACAGATTAAAATGTATGTTACTCCTGTTGCACATACTTTTAAAAAAAAATGTATATAGTTGTAACTTCTTTGATGGCTAAATATCCTTGTTAATTGTATTTATGTTTAATGTTTCTTGTATGCTGTGAAGTTTCCTAATAAAGTAAATAAATAAATAAATAAATATATAGAGTTTAGTAATTCGAAAATCTCGAGTTTAGTAAACGATAGATACGACTTTATTAATGCATAAAAGTTTAACTCCAACAAAGAATACTCAAAACTACGGTGATAAAACCACAATTTAGTTGTAAAGGTATGAATGTACGAGATGTAGTAGTATTACTTGTTTAACGCAAGAACCCTTATGAAAATAATTTAAAGCGACATTGTTTTCCAGCGGGACACGGTATTCGAAGTGATCGTTGGTTAGCCAGGTGACACTTGGAAAGCACTGTGTCTGTTCGCATATATCAAGTTGGCGTTATTGAGAAAGCGATGAATAATTGTTTTACATATGAAAGACGTGTGTTTTATACTTATGATGGGTTAACATTTTTGAAGTATTTGGATACATTAAACTATCTTATTAACTACGTAGTAAGACTACGTTACGTTCTATTAAAGGATATAAGCTTAAAAATAATGTAACAATATTTTATTTGCTTCTCAACACGCCTCGGATGTAAACCTATATATCTCATCTAACACTACAATATAAATGTAATATCTCGTAGTGTTAGATTCAATATCTAAGTTATAATCGCACCGTTCAGTAGTTTTGCAGTTTGCTAAAAAATAAATTAACAGATCATAAAAGTAACTAATAAATTATTAATGTTTCAGTACTATTATTTATTTAGGTATTATGAGTTACCCTAATAATATTTAAATAAATAATAGAACTAGAATGGAAGAGAGGTAAATTTAAATTGTTAATACACCCCATTGAAAGTTAATAAACAACTTGTTCATTAAATTATTTTAATAACACATCCTACGTTTGCCTTGTTTTATGAATATTCTGATTACACAATAGGTTACTTCTGTAGTAAAACATAATTGACTACTCAAAACCTTTTTTTTTATAAATAACCATGGTTAATCAAAAAAGTATATCTAAATAAAAAAGGTTAAATATTATAGACATAATGTTTCATGATGTCCAACTTAATAAAAACAAAAAACTTTTCTGGTAAGGCAATATGATATTTAAAATGTTTTTAATTAAATACTATATGAAACAAAAAGTTTGTAAACTAAGTAATAGTCGTATAGTATTTTTTACATCATAATCAACAATCAAAACGTACAAAAAATGTTTGCTCCAGGTGAGGCTCGAACTCACAACCCCGGCATTGCTCACGAACACTGACGTATAAGTACCGTGCGCTAACCAATTGCGCCACTGGAGCGATGAACTGTCCGTTGAAATTATGGTACTGTTGTCATACGGCTTTCCCCCTCCTTCCACTACCCGTGACATTGATGTTAATGAAGATACTTAGGTTAATATGTAGTACAGTGAATAGAATTTTTCATACTTCTTACACGGTGAGCATAGTTCGGTATTCAATTTAGCATATTTGTTATTTTGATCGCGTTTCATTGCGAGTTGGGTTCAACATTTAGTAATGAACAATAACAATATAATTATAAAAATAAGTATTTCTTATATTAAATTATAAATAATTGTTTTTTTTTCTAATTGTGGTAAATTATTAAAATAGATTCAATTAATCGGTAACGTACGAGTAATTTGACCACACTATCTTTGACCTAATTGAAATATAATGTTTGCGATATATCAAACAACAAAAATTGGCTTTGTATGAGTTGAGTTGCAGTTGATGAAGCTTCATCTTATAACTTATCATTGCTAGAATATTTTTTTTTATTTATCACATATTACAAAACAAGTTATTGATTTTCAGGTTCTGGTTGTCCAGTTGATCTATGTTCCATGTCTTTTACTACATCTGTACTTTCCTTCAATCTTCGATCCAATGGCACATGAATTTTGAAACAAGGGAGTTCTGATTGCGCGAATTATATATTGTACCAGAAGGATATCATCAATACATTACACAAGTAAAGATGAAGTACATAAAGTACATTTCTAGTGCTATCCTTAGGGTTCGCGACTATCATAACATGTGTGTACAAATTGATATGTTTTTTACGTATATATGTGGTCGTCATTGTTGAACATACGAACTAAATTAGATGAATTGATATTTTTTGTATCATTTAATTGTTGGCAGTAACTTAAATCAAATATCAAAGACTTTAGGCATCAAATGAGCCGCTCAAATTCATAGTAATGTCTTTATAGTAAGTGTAAGTTTGTAAGTATATACTTTTGAATAACTATTCTGTCTTAATTTAATTTAAATACGAAAAAAGGTGACAAGGATCGAGAAATAAGGATGCTTGACCAACATACACAAAATGGCAAATGTTGTGTATAGAGTAAAGTTAAAAATTAGCTGTGTTCTTTCTGTTGATGTTAAAGCTGTTAGCCTATGCGGCTCGTACAGCTTTATCGGACACAGGGCTCACGGAACTGAGGGGTACGTGAGCTGGTTATGTAGTTTATTTTTGGTTCTCTTACTTACTCAAAGCGCTCATACACTAAGAGTGTCGGTCTGCTCTGATCACGTCCCTATCTGATAGTGCCACCTTAGTTCCCAGTTCCCTAGCCATCGGAAGATTCTCCAGAGTGGAGAATTGATGGTGATGTCTACTGACCGTCCGAGGTTTTGGTATGCAGACCTAGCCTCTGACGGACGCCACCTGTTGTCTGGTCAATCGGAAGTTGTGGGCGGTGAGAACTGCCCTGACTGTACGCGGTGTCGCGAAGATTGCGTCGCGCTCGGAGGCGAGGGTGACGCGGCGAGATGTCTGCGGTGTGTGTTGGTCCGGGGTCCGATGAGGACGGACTGGAGCTCGGCTCTCTCATGAAGTGGGGGTCGTCGAGGACGGACGGGGTCGACGGTTCCTAGTTGCTGGAGTGCGAAAGCGCTTTCGCGGAAAATTGCTGCGACATAGACTGGAGATATTCTGGAATAGTGACGATATGGAAGTCTCTGTGCAGATCGATATCGCGCGGGTACGGTTCTGCACCGGTTACTATTCTGGTGAAACGGTTTTGGACCGTCTGTAAAAGTTTTAATTTGTTCGCGGCTACGTGGGCGAAGACGACGCTGGCGTAGGCCATACTTGGTCTTACGCATGACTTATATAGCAGGAGTTTATGTCTTAGGGACATTTTACTATTGGCGCAGATGAGCTGGTTAAGCTGGCTCATGACGAAAGCGGCCTTGTTCCTCGCATTTTGATATCCGGGCGGAAACTAAGTTTTCGGTCAACGGTGACTCCTAGGTATTTGACCGGGTACGAATGAGTCGGCTTGAGAACGCTTTTCTAGAAAAGCAGTACGAAATAGCAGCATATAACTCTGTTTTGCGTGGTTTTTTTTCGGGCTGACGGCCGCTTTCAGCCCGAGGGCTTTACAGTTTCATCAGGTTGATAGGTGACCGAGTGTTTATAGCACTCAGTCAAAACCTCTATATATGGGCAACCAGCACAAGGGCTCCCGAGAGGGAGCCTCGGCTTGGACCGTTACCCTGTTTCGCGAGAGCGTCTGACTCGAGGGTGCACGAGAAGGCCGAACCTCGGCTCGGTCAGTTGCTTCTGACAGAGGATTATCTAAATTAATATCGCTGTTATTATTACTACTACAACCACTTCGGAATGCGTGGGCACTAGAGAAGAAGTGGCGCAAGAAACTCCAGCGACGCTTCTATCTGTATGGACTGGAGAGGACCGGCCAGTGGCATGGTGGTATCACGAAAAGCCTTGTTTGCGACTTATCGGCGGGGGCGATATGAGGGTGCAATGTACGTGTTGTGTTTTATGAAGGGCTTGGGCCCTGGTGGTCGCGTCGTCAGGATCGTCGAGGGCGTGCCTCGGTCTCCTTCGGACGTGGGTGAATCTTGATGTGTGCATGAGTGTTGGGTGCGAAACCCGATTATCCCTCCCGATAGTCCCGAGTATCCCTCGGGACAGCATGAAGTCCTTTAGGCGGGCGAGGATGAGCCTTTCATATACCTTACCCAAGACTTTGAGTAGGCTTATGGGCCAGTAGGCTGATGGATCAGTTGAATGTTTTGAGGGCTTGAGAATCCCTATGACGTCGGCTTCTTTCCAAGTTTTCGGGAAGGTGCCGTTGGATATGGCTGCGTTGTAGATTATAACCAGTAGGTGTAAAATGGACATGGGTAGGAGTTTCATCACCTTGTTGGTGATGCCGTCGAAGCCGTGTTATCCGTGGTGACAACAAGAAGACTACTCACTTTTATCTGAACTCGTTATCGAGGATAGTTGAAGAAGACCACAGTGATTATGTAACTAAAATTAAACTAAGATGACGGGCCATTACCATCATGATGAGTTTATAAATTTCTACTATCTAATATCTATAAATATATACTTCCTAAGGGGTAGAGGGGGGTGATTATTTTAGGAAGTATATTTTGTATTCAACGAACTCGAAGGCTGGAATCACATCAGTGCAATAGGTACCAAAAGTATTCCAGCTTACATGATGCTGGCCAACAATGGTCGATACTATATTGACAATCTGGTACAGCATATATACTCATACGGGTGAAGTTTAAAGGGGTCAAATTTACGTGAACTGAATTATATACTATATTGACATTTTAGAATTTAAACCATGCAACAGTACCCTGTTATATCTATTTAGAAAATTATTTCAACGGGCCTATCAAAAAAATATAAATATGTAAATACTGAAAACAAATATAAATCAAAAACTAAACTAAACACAAAAACTAACCTATACGACTTTATGGCGTTGCCTATGGCAACAGCGACGCCCTCTTAACAACGCTAAGCCATTAAAATCAATATTTTTCTAGATAAAACCGTATTTTTATCATTGAACTGTAGCCTTATAATTAAATAGGGCCTCGTACGTAGGCGGTTGAAATAAGGAGTAAGAGCGCACGTGCCTCGCAGCTCGGGGGCATTCGATTAGCGCGCAGCAAAATGATATGTTAATGGCCGATCGGAATACGTGTTTTATGGTTCACCGTGATACCTGGGCCCGCGCCCGCGCCACTGGCGCCGCCACTCTACGCTTCTGTTCCATTCTACCAGCGCCGTTTAATTACTACATTTGATATGACTAATTTAAATCTGGTTCATAAATTTTAACGCGGTAATTACCTTGTCTTTTAGATTTAATTACCTTGTGTAAGTATTATACAATAAACTATAGACAATGTATGTGTAAGTGTTATCAAATTAGGACTTATGAATTTTTTGTTGCGTTTATTTTAAACATTTTATTCCGACATTTACAGTTATATATATAGTAATTTATTTTATACACGACATTTATAGTATATAGTAATTAGAAACACTTCTTATATTTCCACGGACAAATGTTCGTAAAACATTCAATTATTATTAATCATGCAATATTATAGGCACTCAAATAAAAAACTCATTAAATGTAGTAAATATAAAACATATCTTACTTTTAATTACAAAATTAATCTTACACATGTAAGAGTTAATTTTCTGTTACTGGCCACTTGGACGCCTAATTTGATACATTTTAAAAAGGCATCCATAGCTCGTTATTTTTTTTAAATTGGAGAATAACATTTCTTTCTTGGCTTTTTCTACTATTTTGGCGGCAATTCAAAACTTAATCTGAATTTTATTTTGTTCATAATGGGCAAAAATAAAAGTAATGACGCATCAACTAGGCAAATAATTGATAATTTAGATATAGATCATAAGTGGGCGTACAGAAGAATAGCTGAGCATTTAAATTGTTCTGTGAAGAAAGTTTTTAATATAATTGATCATTATAATACACATGGGACTGTTGAAAATGTTCTTAGAAAGGCTCGGCCAAGAAAAACCTCTCCCAGAGAAGATACGCTAATCGTACGTGTTACTAAAAAGACCCAAGTAAAGGCTCCAACCAGATTAAAAATGAAATTTTTTCGCCTGATGACCCGAGAAACATCTCGTCAAGAGTGATACGCCGAAGATTAGTGGAAGCTAAATTGTTTGGAATAATCTCTCGAAAGGTACCTCTTCTTACCAAGCAACACCGAGAGGAGCGATTATTATTCCCTAAAAAATATGATAATGACGGTACGAGAATGGAAAAAAGTGTTATTTTCAGATGAAACAAAAATAAATATAGTAAATTCCGATGGAAAGTGCTATGTTAGACGTCCTGTAAGCAATGCTTTTAATTAAACATACATAAGGAGTATAGTCAAGCACGGTGGCGATAACATGAAAGTTTGGGGGTTTTTTATCGGATGTGGAGTTGGACCCGTTCGGAAGATTAAAGGTACAATGGATCAATGGCAATACAAAAATATCTTAGAGCATGACAAGGATCTTTCATCATGACAATGACCCTAAACATACGGCCAATAGCGTCAAATGTTTCCTTAGCGAACATCGTATATCCGTTTTAGACTGGCCAGCAAATAGTCCGAATTTAAACCTGATAGAAAATCTCTGGTATATTGTTAAAAAGAAAGTCTAAAACGAACTATATGAAGCATTTGTTGAAGCATGGAATTCAATCCCCCTAGAAAATTGATTGAATTAATGCCACGTCGTTGCAGTGCTGTTATTGAAAATAAGGGATACGGCACCTAAATATTAATTGTAACTATTGGTAGGCTGGGGATAGTAGCTATTTCGTAAATAACAATTCTAATTACTGATACTTGAAAAAAAATCGTTTTTTATACTTTTTTGTTGTTGTTCCTAATTAGTTGACCATTATTGTTCATACCTTAACACTGATTGAAATGTTTGTCGGTAATGTAATATTGAAACTGCACTTGTGTAATGGGATTTATATTGTTTTTCTAATAAATGATAAATCGTTGAACATATTGTTGTCCTATTTATTGTTTAATTTCAAAATAAAAACTATTGAAGTGAAAAATGTCCAGGACCGTTGGTAGTGTTTATAATTGTGTGTCTAAAAGTGTGTCTAAGATCTAAAAGTTGTGGTCGTATAATATATATATATATATATAAATATAATAAAATTCATTTTATGGATTTACCGTTGTTAATTTATCATTGTCACTGTGTGCTACAAATATACAATTTAACAATACTTTTTTATAAACTTATTCTACGTTTCATTATCTAATACCTTCAAAAAACTAGTTCGAATATTGCAATATCGATTGATGGCAATCCACCACTATGCGTTTCACGCGAAATTTCTTGCGTGTTTCCGAACGATACCACTTATGGATAAGAAAAGAGCCTACACCTTTCTTAAAGGAAACTGCATCAGGGACTCCTCTGGTGTAGTTGATGTTCATGGGTGGCGGTGATCACTTACCTTCGGGTGCTTGTTCATTTGTACTTATTCTACATAAAAAAACAAACTTATAAGAGGCTAACAGAGGATTTTTCAAGGTCAGTTTGAACAAGGACCAGTAACAATCTTTTTACGTGATTGCAACTGTCAAAAGGTCAAATAAATATAATAACAACATTAGGTTTTCGTTAATACAATTCGATTAACTTTGATATCATTTTAATGCCAATGAACAACCGTATGTTAAAATATAATGCGTTATAGATTAATATCAATACAATAAATGAAATAAGTTAAGTATTTAATCACTTAATTAAATAACTAACCACAAATATGGACATTACTAGATAAAAGAACATAATTGCTAAGATACAAATTACATTAGAAACGATCAATTTACAAACTTAACGTTTATTATGCAATATATAAGTGTCGGGTCGCTTGACACTTTAATTCCTAACTAGGACTGGTTCGTTCTGAGTTATTTTTTAATCCTTTGAAAGCTTAACATTTTATTGAAATTACATTTAATAACGTGCAAGTTCTATGGTTTAGTATCCTCACTATGAAACAATAACAATAAAGGGACTTTTATACACTTTTTAACTAGGTACACAAGGTATACTACTGAGACCTTAATTGGCAATCATAAGGGTGCTGCTCAGGCCTCGATAAGGGGGTTGAAGGAAGGCATGGTATAGCCTAGAGGACTCCTCCACCGCCTGGTACTTTGGTTGCGGATGGGTAAATCAGTCAATCCCTATCTCCTTCCCTATATATATACATATAATTTTTTTCTGACTTCTCGCTTTCGACCATTTCCGGTCTTCTCCCAACCGTTGACCACGTCGAGTGGGAAGCACGTGGAATCTGTAAACTCGGTTTGAGTGCTGTCGTCATATCTCTCGGCTTCATTCAGAAATGATGGGCTTTGCGTTGGTTGTCTGGGTCCAGAGGAAAACGCCTCTATTAAATAAAACAATTTTAGGCAGTGGGTGCAGCGTGATGTTTTGAATGTCTTCAAGCGTTTGATAGATGGCGGTAGTAGTTTATTACGCTGCGTTCTAGAGTTACAAGCAATTATACTGTTTGATCCACTAATATATGACCACGTTTCAAATTTTTATACCAGGTTCAAGTTTCTTCCCATTCGCCTTCACCGCAAATGTCATCCTTCAATTTCTATATACTTTACAATACCTTTAATCCTTCTTACTTCTAACTTCAACTACAAGATTTCTGCTGAATAATGAAAAATCAAGTCTTCATAGTTTTTAATTGCATATTCAAGGAAAGCAGCAGAAACCTTGTAATCAAAAAAATCTGCTTGTTTCAACAAATTTATTTCAATATGTTTTCATCGATCGATCCATTGGACCCAGGATTCTTCGATCAGAATCCCAACCATGGATATATTCAGCGTGCGCGTGCTGCGCGGATTCCCGGTCCCTGCCACAATGATGAATGAATGAACAACAGTTCGCGTTTGATCTCAGTCAGGTACTCACCGAAGCACCCGTATTCGTTAAATACTTGGGTCAACCGATAGGTGATGTGGCCGTCTGACCTCAGATGCAGCCTGGCTTCGAAGTAGATATTGAAATACGTCCTGTGTCGTGTCCAATATCCAACAGATTATAAAAAATATTGTTATTGTAATAGCATTTTTTATAATCCTATAAAAGTTTCAATAAATAAGTCGGGGCAAACTGTTGGAAATATCGACTAGCGGCAAACTGACTGATCAGTGTGATTGAACAGGACAATTGCCCTTAATGAAAGTAATTAACACGTTGTGATCGAGCGTCGATAACGGTCTGCCACACGGCCACAACAGACGCCGGCACCACAAGGCGCGCCTAAATCAACCTACACACTTGCTTTCATCTATTTAAATAGATATGACTTTAAAGTGTGTATAAGTATGCGTGTTGTGTATGTATGCTCCACATCACATCTTTAGACGCTGGACCAACTGTATCCAAAGTTGGTTGGTACATGTACCTCGGAAAGGGGTTGATGTATAAAAATAAATGAATAAAAAGTGAAATAGTTTATTTGAATGACCTGGTCAATGCTGAATATTCATAATAACACTAAATAAATTTACACGTGTCATTAATTTGTGCGCAATATGACAATTTGAATCACTGAAACTCACATTGAGAGTACAAAATTTACATCGAAAAGAGTAGTTTTTAAAATACAAATGTACTAAGTTAGACGGCGTGCTAAATATCGAGAATAAACTAATAAACTATGACAAATGATCCTAGTATTGAATAGAAGGATGGCGCTGCCACGAACCAGCAGTTGGAACTAATTAGTCTACAATTGGACATAGAATTTTTCATATTCATGAAGAGTTTTCGGTTCCACCACGCAATTGGCGATCTCAGTATAAAATACTCGTAATCGTACTTATAATCTTATCAAAGATTTTACGTCTGGAATATAAATAGTATTCCCACCATTCAAAAATGTTAGGCTATTATTCTTGAATCCTTAAACGTCACTATATCAACGCGTCGATATGAACGTGATTTTTTATTACGCCGCTACTAAACGGCTAGGTGACGCATATAGAAAATACTTATTGATAAAAATTACATTTATGACATACCCTAGTAAATTATTAATGAGAAAATATATAAATCTCCTATATAGTGCATTATACCATTACCCATTATAACAAATAAGAAGTAATGCAGACATAAAATTTATTCTTACCGATGCACCTGATAGTTTTATAAATAAAAGTTCTGTTAGAAAGCGATCCAAACCCCCAAAAGTTTTCATAAAATAAAATGAAACACAAATACAATAAGCTAACATAACCTCACCTTAGTTAACATTTTCCATATCCAGACATTGCAGATCAAGGTTACGGATTGGTTTATCTGTGTGGATAGTGTAAATCAAAAACAAATTTATCGATAAAATGGTATAAAGCTAATAGTACGACTTGTTGGTTTGTTTGTTTAAGATATACCGCAGATCCTTGTGTAAATGTAAAAAGGTGGGAATAAATATAACCTACACATATCTCGTCCAAAACTTTCAAGGTTAACTTAACAGTGTCTTTATCGTGAACCAATATAGGAAGGAGTAAGGTATAAGGAATAGAAAATATCTTTCAGGAGATTTAATTTAAAGATTATTTTTACAATATTGATGATGTAAAGATTATTTGGCCTCGTAGTGTAATGTTTAGGAGCCTGCTAAATTTATTTGTTAAGATAGTATCTAATAATAAATAATAGTAAAAAGTAATAGTAGTAGTAAATTATCACACTTCTTATTCGTTTGTATGTCGTGTGCTCCATGGATTGAGAAAAGTTCGAATACAGCGCCGGCTTCATGGGACAGTCGGAATAAACAAACCCCAAAACTAACAATTTGTGATACACAAATATAGGTTTCGAGTGCGGCCAAACCCAAGACCTTTGCAACAGAATCACATCTTACACGGTCACACGGGAGGAGATTCATATTCACTATTTAACGACGAGGATGGTTTGCAGTTTAGTTATGTAGGAACTGGAACAATCACTCCGTGTTGCACAGATATTTGTTTCGGTGGTATTAAATAAGCAAATCAGACGACTTCGCACGTACGGAGCAATTGCCAGCTAATCTAATCGCAGTCATTAAGAAGTATAAAAAATTGACGGTGTTTCATGTCGATAGAATCCCTCACTTTCTATAAAGACAAGTGCTACCTTATGCCCAAGGGAATCTCTCAACTTATAAATTGCGTCGCATATTTCAAAGGTCAAGTTTATAAACAAAGTTTGCTAAGTAATTATGAAGAGCTCAGTATACTTTATTCCTTTTATCCCCAGATATTAATTTACCCATATAGAACAAAAGACAAGAGGTGCATATGTGATCAAATATCAATAAATTTATATAGTAAAGTATATCATGCTGGTATGGGTGTTTGTATTTTATTGACGAATAAAATATCAGAATAACTAGAAAAAATCGAAGACGACGTTTCATCAACAAACATAAAAGCATTCCATGTCCAACGATGAATGATCCAGCGCATCGTTTTTCAATAGAAGCGGGCATGTTGTTCGATTGTATGTCGGTTCTTAATGAAAAAACTCGTTCACTCTCAGGTGCACACCTGTTGAGGCGCCGAGACCGTGGGATTACGTCTGCAGGTAAAAATGTGCAAAAATCTCAAATTGTATAGTACCAACAACTCCTCTTTACGTAATTTGCGGTTAAACTGTTAGAGAAACATTATCCGATGTTCTGGTAAATCTAATTTGTATTTAGATATTACTATTAAAACAACCATACCGTCCGTGTTGTTCCCACGCCCGAATCTTTGCTCGGGGCAGCTAGACCATTATGGGTTAACAAAGTCACTTAACGTTACAGTTGGCAACGCTTACACGGTCAACGATATTTTGTTAATATCGACAATTGATCAAGATATACTAGGCCAAAACCCTCCAGCCACTCAAGGAAATATTCAGTATGCCCTATAAGAAACGCACCTAGCAAATTCTATATATTTTTTATTCCCAGTATCACAATGTATTGTTTATCTCATTCTTGTAACGTGGTAGAGCCACGCCGCAGCTAGATGCAGCACGAATAGGCTGGGTCTACCGGGGAGGTTTCAAGGCTGGCTCTTCTGTCATTCGTATCGAAAGAAAGAAACCGGGCGCCTTATCACTATTGCCGAGGCATTGCATCTTAGTCTTCTAAGGTGACAATGATTATCGAGGAAGAATGTACGTGTCATGGTCATGTCCAGTCATATATATGCTTGTCAGTCACTGTAAAAGTCATAAAATATACTTATATAAAGCTGTTTTAAGGAGCATTTGCTTGAATATATTGCAAAAATAAACAGTAACATTAAAGTAAATTCGCATATCGAATTGTTTGTTAAGACCGGACCGCAAAAGGAATTTAAATTACCATCAAGATCTTATTTTATTTCCCATACAAAGGAAGAACATAAAGAAAGCAAGAAACGTTATGTGTAGGCAGGGACCTACTCAGATATGTACTTTCCGTGTTTCAATTTTTGTCCATATCGGGAAGCGGTGGTGTGCCGCTGCATGTAGACAGATTCAGATATGCTAAGAGCGTGCAGTTCAGAGGAGAGCTCTCGCTGCGAATACGCTGCTGTGGGTGTCAACATTCGGTATAGTAACCGATTTATTTGCACACCTCGGCTCTACCTGCGCCCCGTACACATTTCCAAGTGAAAGCGAACTCACATGCACCGACAAACTTCAAACGTCGTCTAATTTCTTACGAAAATAAAATGAGCCGGGTACTCTTTGTCCCTTAACGAAAATACGAAACGTAAACATTCCCTTTATGTCCTATTGAACGGCGGGTATGTGTGATTTAGTGCGTCGTTGATTTTATCCACATTCCGCCTTGTACAATACCACGAATTACGTAATGCGAAATTCCATTAGGATATTTGAAGGAGCACGATGGAAGATTTTGGAAAAAAAATCTGACATTACACTTGAACAGGTTATTGTTCAAAGATATACGTAGGAACAATTGTATTGTGTGTTTCGAGCGAAAACGAGATTTTACGTATTAGCTGTATTGTAACATGAAATAACTTATACTATATATATTGATATAGTAAATTATATTTTTTAAATTAATATATAGGAAGGAAAGGGTCGTGTTTTGCCATAGTTTCAGAAGCGTCAGTAGTATACTATTCCATTACCATTACATAGAACCATTACAATGCTTTAGAGTACTGTCTGCGAAACTTAAGGTCGTGGGTTTGAATCCACCATTCGCCTCTTGTCGTGAACCATGTCTTAGCAAAAGTATTTTCAGCTTATTTGGAGTGGTTAATCGGAATGTTAATATAGTAATAATTCTTTTAAAAATAAAAATAATTTCGTTTGATCTATATTATTGATGAGTCTAAAATCATTAGCTGATTGTAGACTAGAACTAATGGATCATAGAATTGTCCTTGTCATCATTTCCCTGTCAAATACTATAGCTATTTAGCAGAAATTTTTAATTAGAGATAGTCCTATTCTCTAAACCTATACTTTGCAGAAAAAAATACTTTAATTTATGGCGGACTTCTATAGAGGCACCGATTTTATTTAAACATTTATCAAAATTGATCAAGATCAAGAGAGAACAAATGAAGTTTGCAAATGTTATAAAAATAGAGAACGAGAGTATATTAACTCGGAAGTGTGTGTCAATGAATGGATCGAATTGTTAAGTCTTGCAATAAATATCTATATTTAGTGTGAAATATGCGGGGCTCCTTGTATTGCTGAATTTCGGATTTCGCTCGTACAAAGTAATTTATTTGATTGTGCTGTGTATTATGAAGTAATCGAGATAGAAATGTATTACCACATACCCTGAAAAGTTGATCAAAACGTAAGAAAAATGATACAATCATAAATTGTAGGTACTTTTTAATCAAAAAATTGAATATTTGAATTTTAATGTTTGCCACTGTTGCAACTTCCCTTAACCTACTTCCGTTACTCTATATTTTTTCGTAAACTGATCCCAATACACCTTTCGGAGATTGAAAAAGTTTTGAAGATGTGATGATGACGGCATTTAAATATACTATATACATATTTGCTTTTGCATGTACGTACGTGTCTACAGAGACTGATCTCAAATTGAAAAGCAGCAGGAAATACAATCAAAGTCTGATACAATAGCAGCTAGCTTGCATTATGTTTCTGCAGAGTGTGTCACGTGGTGATACCAAAGTGTAATGATCAGGGTTGAGATACGATGCGTGATTCGATAGGGCACGTCCGCTGCGGACATCCTCGCAGAGATAAGCCTCAACCTGCCCGCGTTATCTAGCCCACTGGCCTTGTCAACAGTGCCTATGCAAATAACTATATGATAAATGTTGATTTAAAAAAATGCAAAGCATGTTACTTAATAGCGGATTTAGATTTATTCTTCCCGATTCAACTTTTAGATAACTTCGTGATGGTTGTTACTTTGATTCTGGCGATCAAGACAGTTTGTGTGAATGTGAAATCACGTCAAGGTGAATTAACTGTGTGATTAAAGTATAATGCTTCATGTTCAACAATGGAATTAGAATGCTAATATAGAAACAAATGAAATAAATCATAATAAAATCACATACATGTATATTTTTGTAACTAAATATTTTCGTATAATTTTTTTAACTTTCGTATCGTTAATTGTTGTTCTGCAACAAATATTGAGTGCAGGAATAAATCGACACGATTGCGGATGTCATTTGAGAGCATGATAACAAACATTTCTTGACTCCCTGTTTAAGATATTAATACATATGGGCAACAGATATTACTTACTACCAATAATTGTGCGCATTTGTTAAATATAAAATTTTATTAAATATCTATGGTACTTAATTTATATCAAATTATTAGAAGATTGCTTTTGTTAAATATAATTACATTCACAAAGTCTTGAAGAGTGAGGTTTCAATACTCTTAACTGGGACAAAGACCTATGTAAATTCATGGTAAATCATGGGCCGGGCTTCTTTTTATTTTAATTCCATAGTACCCAAATGAAATTAAATCAATATTTGCGAGTTTAAGTTCGAATTTACCACGAGTTAGGCGTTGAATATGTTAAGAATACAACTGTCTTTCTTAGACACTTGTTATAAATAAAACAAAATATTCTGAAAATATGTTAAGTCCACCAATTAGCAGTGAAGCGTACAGTAAGCATAATAACATATATATGTTAACAGCATCGTCATGTACATACAAAGTCTAAGCACGAGATCATGATGCGAGTTGAATCATCAAAATGAGTACGGCTATCTTAATAGACTCTGCTATAATAAAAATACGATGTTAAAACGGCCCGCAAAACGTGCATGTTTGACAAATTAAAATAGCAACTTTGATACTATAAACAGGTGTATTATTACATTCATATTTCAGTAATAAGCTGACAGAATTGCGATGAATTTTAAGCGTTAGCATATATATTATAAGAAAATATACAAAATATTAACTACGTACTATCTTGAAAGCTGATATTTAGTTCATGTATATTTAACTCTGGGTCAGATTATGTTTATTTAGCTCGAAGACAGGAGCGTTAGGGATAAAGTGGAGAATATATTTATAATGCCGAATAATATCTTGTATATGAATGATATATAATAGAGTTATCAATAAAGGATTTATTAAGAAGGCTGGACGAGAATATTTATTAACTGTAATCGACTAAACTTATAGCGGAGACAGAGTGTAACGATGGTTGCTGATACTCTGTATGAGATGATTGATATACGTAATCATCGCTTCGCCGGAAGTATGACATAGTCCAATCTCAGTTTATTTATGTGGCACATCGAGCGGGAGAGATACACAAATATTCGCGAAGGTCAGGAGAAGTGTGTCGGCGCGGCACTTCCGCCGCGTGGCGGGCACGTGCGTCGGGATACGCACATGTCTGATGCCCTTCGATTTTATTAATTTGTTTAAAAAGTCATGGGAGCCGCGTTTAACTGCAGCGTGTGAATATGTGGGCGATCGATGTAGTTATATCGGATGCATTTAATTATTATTATAGTAAAGTTCCCTATTTAGAAAAGAGGGTTGCCTGTCTAGCATAAGGCCTTATATATACTATTTTATTGCGAAATTGAGGGATGAAAACGAGTAAACACATTTAACATGATGATAATCGTTAATAATAGACCATAATGCAAAAGTTTTGTCATCTCTGAGGAGTAAAATGTCATTCCTTGTCACCAGTGATAGGGTAACTAGATTCATTCACCATGAGAAACACGACGCAAAACTGCTTGAATATATTTGCTACTTTACCACTTCAATATCTGATAACATAGTAAAGTAACAGTCTATATGTAGATTTCAATACTATATATAGGTCAACTCTTTAGATGCTAGAATATTAACTTCGTATTAGAGCATAGTCCGCCATGCAGAAAGATCCACATGGTTTGCAGATTTCACATGTCATCGAAATATATATTGTAATTTTCTTACTAGTATATTTGACATAACTGTATTTACCCTCACCGTCGAGCTCGTGGTTTAGTTACTACATTACATTAGTACTTAAAAGTGCAATTAACAATTTCATTGATGCAGTCACCAAAATCGCAGTCAGGTTTGCTCACGTGTACGTGTGAATTACAGCGAGCGAACCTCGGACGCGGAGCTTGATAATATTTTTATATATTTTAATATTTCATAGATTTGTCAACAAATATTTTTTTATAAAGATGCATTCAATATATTCTACGCATTGGATAGATGATTTACAAGGTTAGGTATAACGAAGGAGAGTTACTAGGAAAACTGATCCTGGTACAAATTGAGTTATAAGTTAAGCAGATTGTTAATACTATGAACACATATATAAATAATTTATATGAGATATATGTCAACAGTATCAAGCAAATAAACCGTCACGACATATACAATTAAATTCCACACAAATATAAACTCTCAGTGATATGGTTCATAATGATCATAATCGAGTCGGGTTGGACCTATCCTACATGACTCTGAGTGGATATAAGAATTGTATATGAAGACAGCAATTGCTACAGCATTTGCTGTTTAAGGGAAAAAAGTTAAGTCATCGTTCATTATTTTGATTTGTAAGAAAATATTTTTTTAATATAATATCATGTCATCAGTTGAAAAAATCGTAGGAGGAATAGAGGAATTATTAAAAAGTGCTTTAATAAAAGGAAATGTGGAAGCGAAAAAGCAGTGTTTCGAAAGTTATTGGACATCTTTTCGTGTCAAAATTTATATAAAATCACCTCGAAATCGGACAAACAAGTATTGTCATATTTCAAGAACAATGGTTATGATGAATGTGTAATATACGTGTTCAAAGGAGGACATGGTCGGCATGCTGGATTCATTTAATAACAGACAATCAAATTTGTTTTCCCGGTCAATAAAAAGACCATCAGGGATGGGCGTCAAGCTACCATGGATCAATTTACCAACGTTATCAGAAGCATACGAAGACTGGGAAACATTTGAACAAACCTTTCAATCCCTTATAAATCACAATAATCACATAAGCGATATTCAGATGTTA
The DNA here is from genome assembly GCA_029286865.1 of Teinopalpus imperialis. NCBI lineage: Eukaryota > Metazoa > Arthropoda > Insecta > Lepidoptera > Papilionidae > Teinopalpus > Teinopalpus imperialis. The sequence continues at coordinate 6,484,644 of JAGSMU010000012.1, forward strand.
CAATATTCCAAATCTTAATGTTATCTCTGGAAGCAAGGAATACAATTAAACAATATCAAATAATGGCTGCCTGGGAGTCTCTAAAAGTAAGGTTATAGTTGATAAAATTCTTATAGTTAATTCTATAATGAAAAAAAAATACAATTAAAAAGATATTGTAGCCGATCCTGGGACTAATCGTGAAACGCGAAAGGGAATGTTTAATGTTCACGTCAATGATTTGCAAATCATTTTTTTGAAAATAGAATACATTCAACGGATAAATTGATAACTCAAGAAAGTAAAAGATAAAAGAAGTAAGAAGAAAATAAAAGAAAAAGAAAGAGGATCTTGTTATGTTGTTGTTAGTTCTTACAACTTATGTAAATTATGCAAAAATTTGTATCGTGTTGATCCATTGATTGTATAATTGCAAAAAGTTCGGAAGATTTGGTATGGAAAAAAGGTGCATGTACGTAAAGATCGAAACTTATGCTACAACTGTCTATAACTTGGACATGCGAGTTATGCTTGTAAATACAAATCATCATGTCGCGTTCGTGCTAACAGCCACCATTCACTGTTACATTTATACAAGAAGAAATAAGATCCAAGTAATAAGAAACAAGGCTTATTGGTTCGGGATCGCAGGTTTCCTTCACAAGTGAAAGAGAGATTTGAAGACTGCAACTCAAAAGAAGAAAAATATATGTACCGTCAGTGGAGTAGGATCACTGGCTAGGCTAGAGGTAAAATCAAGATATGAAAGGCAATTCAACCTCAAAGTGAAGGCTTATGTATTATCAAAACCCTTAAGGGTAGTAGACAAAAAAATATTTGACACATATAGATAAATTTATCTTAGCCCATCCATAGTATCATACGCCAGGTAAAATTAAAGATTGAAGTTTACGCAACAATCCTAAAGAACAAGGTCTTTAAAGGACTACTAGGTACACCACGTTCACAAAAAATCAGCCTCGGGTGGATCTTGGTTGTTCAAGTGTCAGAGAATGCACCTCATGAGAACATCAGGCCGTCAGGCCAATTGTGTTTCAAACTAGAAGGTATACCGTACGTGTATAATGTAAATTGTAGAGAAAATGTTAGGAAACATTCAGTGACTAGGTTAAGTTTATTGCCTATTGATGAAGATTTTGGGAGAGAGAATCAATAAAATCTTTGAAAGCGTTTTGGACTGCCTCTTCAGAATTGAATTTTTTTCCTTGCAAGAAATTTTCAAAATTTCGAAAAAAGTGGTAATCTGTTGGAGCAAGGTCCGGGAAGTATGGTGGGTGTCGGACACATTCCAATCGGAGCTCCTGTAATTTAGCGACCATCTGTCGTAAAGTATGGGGTCTAGCTTTGTCATAAAGCAGCAGTGGTCTAGAGAAATTGCCCAGTCTCGGTTGTATAACGGCTAGCTTTTCCATCATGGTTTACAATTGTTGACAATATAGATCTGCCGATCATCTAAATTTTTCATCACAAGTAACGATACTATTCAAAATTCCCTCGATATTGTGACGGTTGAGTAATGTAACGCAGCTCTCAATGAGTGTTCGTTGTGTTTAATTCAATTCATGCGGTACCCATTTCTCGAGCTTTTTCGCTTTTTCAATTTGTTTCAAGTGAATTAAAATAGTTGTAAAGCTGTTTCAGCGCTGCAGTGGAGCACGGTGGAACTCATATTCGTAAATAATACGATATTTCAAATTTTCCATTTTGTTAAAGAAGGATGTCAAAGAAAAAACAATTGGCGCGAAAATAAAAGAATCACTAAATTCGGCATACAAATACAGAAGCCTAAACTTGAAATACTTGAATTTGGAATTCCTAATCTACCGCCAGATTATTTGAGATCAAAGTGGCCAGTTCGACAAAATGCCAATTTCGTATGTAAGAACCTGATACTCCTTAAATTAGAAATAATATTTTACGTATAGATATAGATATGAGATGCTTGGTCCTTTGCCACCTATTCTATAAAAATGTCATGCAGATTTACTAAGTTAGGTTAATATAAAGATTTTATTTATTTTTTCTCAAGTTATGTTCAATATCCTTGTTTTCATAGTAGCTAAATTTTTTTTAGAGTTTTTGGTTTAACTAATATCGATTTCATGTATATGTAAATCTTCTTAATATTTTTATCAAGGTTCTTTCTTGGGCGGTATGTTGACGCTATAAACGCATCTGTAACTATTAAACGAATGTGAATGAGATATATGTCAAGATTATGAAACAGTTAAGCAATTAAACCATCACGAAGGAAGCATATCTATTTATTTTAAGAATACAGCCCAACGAATATCAGCCCTGTCATTTCATTACATCACACTGTCATTCTCATATATATATATATATATACATATATATATATATATATATCAATAATAAAATTTACGCTAATTGTACATACAAAATTATGAATAACGTTATTTTTTAAGTTATGTTATGCGGTTATATAAATTTATGAACTTCATAAAGATATTCTATTTTTGGAGTGCAAGAGATAGTCGTAAAACATGACAATTTAAAACTGAAAAGAGGTTACGAAACCGCAACATAAGAAGGAATAATTCTTTTACTGGTGTGATAAACGGCGACATTCATAAAGGTAGAGAAAAAAATTAATTCGTGAATTCCTTAAGTTATTGGCACAAAAAGGGAAAATTTAAGACGTGCCAAGCCAGACAATGCGAGGTGGTGTTAATCTTAGCACGATCAATAAACTCTCTGATTACACATTCGTGTAATACCTTGCGCTCGGCCGCCACGCAGGTACTCGTACGTATGCGACCGTCTGCGCTACAATTCAATGAAATTAAATTACTTATTTTTACATTTTTGAATTCCTAATCTACCGCCAGATTATTTGAGATCAAAGTGGCCAGTTCGACAAAATGCCAATTTCGTATGTAAGAACCTGATACTCCTTAAATTAGAAATAATATTTTACGTATAGATATAGATATGAGATGCTTGGTCCTTTGCCACCTATTCTATAAAAATATCATGCAGATTTACTAAGTTAGGTTAATGTAAAGATTTTATTTATTTTTTCTCAAGCTATGTTCAATATCCTTGTTTTCATAGTAGCAAAATTTTTTTTAGAGTTTTTGGTTTAACTAATATCGATTTCATGTATATGTAAATCTTCTTAATATTTTTATCAAGGTTCTTTCTTGGGCGGTATGTTGACGCTATAAACGCATCTGTAACTATTAAACGAATGTGAATGAGATATATGTCAAGATTATGAAACAGTTAAGCAATTAAACCATCACGAAGGAAGCATATCTATTTATTTTAAGAATACAGCCCAACGAATATCAGCCCTGTCATTTCATTACATCACACTGTCATTCTCATATATATATATATATATACATATATATATATATATATATCAATAATAAAATTTACGCTAATTGTACATACAAAATTATGAATAACGTTATTTTTTAAGTTATGTTATGCGGTTATATAAATTTATAAACTTCATAAAGATATTCTATTTTTGGAGTGCAAGAGATAGTCGTAAAACATGACAATTTAAAACTGAAAAGAGGTTACGAAACCGCAACATAAGAAGGAATAATTCTTTTACTGGTGTGATAAACGGCGACATTCATAAAGGTAGAGAAAAAAATTAATTCGTGAATTCCTTAAGTTATTGGCACAAAAAGGGAAAATTTAAGACGTGCCAAGCCAGACAATGCGAGGTGGTGTTAATCTTAGCACGATCAATAAACTCTCTGATTACACATTCGTGTAATACCTTGCGCTCGGCCGCCACGCAGGTACTCGTACGTATGCGACCGTCTGCGCTACAATTCAATGAAATTAAATTACTTATTTTTACATTTTTTGAATTCCTGACTATACTTTACGTTTATTTTGATTATATTGCTTTTAACTTGATGTGTATATCATTTTAAATATCAGGATGCACGATAGGATACTTCTGTACTTTAATTTTATATTGTTAAAATATTTATAAGCGAGTTAAAGTATAAATTGTTGCAATTTTTTCAAAAGCCTAATTTCGGAAAAAAATTTAAAGACACTTATAGTCCTCCAGTTTTCTGGAAGTTCCCGCTTTTGCTCTTAAGGTGCACGGTGTCTGTATCCTGCGTTGGTGTAACCATATTTATTATTATATATAAGCTATATTAGTTATATATAATAATATTGTAGTGAAGCACTGTAACTAGAATCCCACCTGTTGTTAAGTGTAGACATCAGTCATTGTTGTCTATACACACTATGTCAATTTAAGCTCTTCTCATGAAGACACATACATTTTGTGGAAAATGCTGATGTAACCATATTATTTTAGTGTTTATAATTAACACGAGAGGTAGATCTCTGGACATAAACATCGAGGCAATTCGGGAAATATTATAGACATTGACTTATATCTATATCGCCACAAAAAACGTAAGCACGCAACTGTATTGCCATGTCCATAACGTTCGGGTTGTATTAGATTGTTTTGTGGCGGTGTCTTGATGTTTTCTGGATATTTCTTTGGATATATATAGAAGAAACGATTACGGTAGATCTGTATTGTCAATAATTGCAAAACATGATGGAGCAAAACTAGGTGTTAAATAACTGAGACTGGTAAATTGCTCGAGCCCACTGCTGCTTAATGATAACGTTAGACCCCTTCACGACAGAAGGTCGACGGAGCTGCGATTGGAATGTCCCTGACACCTACCATACTCCCCGGACCAATAGATTACCACTTTATTCGGATTTTGGACAATATCTTGCAAGGAAAAAATCCGATGAGACTCACCCATTCATGTTGTAGTAAGATCAGATGCATATACTGTATATATGTAGCATTATTTTATAAGATTTAGAGGTTACACATGGTTAAACATTGTTCAGCTAAAAATGCTAATCGTGAGGATATTGAGATGCTAATGGTTTTAACCCAATCCGTCAAAATCTCTAGATACATGTTTTTTTATAAATAAAACAAAAAACCGACTTCATTTAGTGAACTAACAATTTCACTTTCTTATTAACAAAACGTTAATACATCGACTTTACTAAGCGTAGTATTTTTGTTTTGTTTAAGCAATTCTTTCATTAATTAGTCTTTTGTGCGATGTGAAATCAGATTAAACAGACACAAAACTTTAATTTATAATACCAATAAACAGTCCATATTTCCTCGAAACTATTGAAGCTATTTTGTTGAAATTTGCATTTGTTTATTTCAAATATTATTGGGTCATATTTCATATGTGATATAGAATAAAGGAAACAAAGCGTCACAAATATTTATATTTATTTTTTTAAATTATGTAATATATCTTAAAATTGTTCATAGCAGCGTCTCGTACGGTATGTAAGGATCAGGGATTCTATTTCAGGTAATGAGGCATTCCACCTTTAGCCTTATGGAGTGACAAGTCATGAGTTTCTTGAATCTTTGTAGAGGATGAATGTTAATGTCACGGGCCGCAGTCAACCCTTACCGTCATGAGAACTGTGTGTCGTTTGCAAATGATATCAAATAAAATTATAAATGTTTTGTTTATATACAATAATTATTCGTATGGATATGAGGACTCATTACAATTGACAATGCATTCCATTTAAGTCCCCTGGTGTGCATCTTAAATTTTTATTTAGAGTTGGTTGTGGGCCGCAATCACCTTCGTGCTAGTGTGTTCTTTAACACCGTATGTCTTAAAAAAATACATGTTACCGCTAATATCTAACTAATTTTTGTATCGACTGCATAGTCTAGTTAGTGTCATGATTATTTAGGCAAGTCTTCCGTACATGGAAACATTTATTAGCTTTCTGTTATTGATAAAGCATGCAAATATTGCTCGAGTAAATCGCGGTTACTTGCATAACATTGGATTCTTCGACAATCTAAGGAAAAATGATATAATTGATTACGCTATTTATCGCCGCGATAACCTTTTTGCTATATAATAATTTATTTAGTTTTTGGAGTTTCATATTACAATTTTTTATGTAAATATTGACAAAATGCTCGATCACAATCACCGTGGAAAAGTCACCGTATCAGTTGAGCCGTTAAGTCAGCAGCTTTTTATATAAATTAAAATAAGAGTGACTAAAAAGTGAGCTATAGACATCTGCTACTCTCGAATAATCGGGATTTAATTATCCTCCGGTTCTATAGTGAACATAGCATAGCTGGTATAGTGTTCAGAGCAGCGTGACCTAGTTTAGAATCTCCACCGGGACTGACACGTGATATTCGTTACTCAACTTAAGAAAAAGGAACTTGAATATTGGTATTCTGTTAGAGCGTAATCCTTCCCCAATAAAGGTGATGTATTCATGGCACGGTTATCACATAACTCCTACACACGCTGCATCCAGACACCAGTATCTGAACACATCCAGTAGTACATTACATATAGTATGATTAAAATTACACATAAGATTAAAATACTATATTCTTGTTCGTTGTTTCTGATTAAAAAAAATCTTCTATTTTATAATTGCATGCTTGAGACATATGGGTATCAGTAACGTATCAGTATACAAGCTGCCGGACAACAGATCCATGTGGCATAAAAAGTATGCCAGCTGACCGCCTCCCTAGCTCCGTTATTAATCGTTAACGGGAAGGATGAACTAGGTGACACGGGCGAAATTGGTCCATCTGTCCGTCCCGACCTGTCTCCGTAGCCGGTGGCTAGAAGCGTCATCTGCGTTAACAGTTCGATACTATTATTACCTGCTTATAATAAATTATCGCTATAGCGTAAACTAAATTGCGTTAGTTTAGCTAGTATTAACGAAATTAAACAATCAAATGTTTTAATTTTTATTCAGTGCTTTGTTATTTATATTATGGTCTGTTTAAGCATTTTTAAAGCAATTGAAGTGCAGTGATAGATTTTTTAAATATCTTTATCGGTGGAATATATTTTACAATTCATTATCACTAGAAGTGAATGACATGCCGTGTAACACATAGGCGTAGTAGAATGCAATTCATACTATATATTCATAACAATAAACTAAGCATTTATAATGCTTTGATGTGCTCTTAGATTATAAAGCCTTACCTCATAAGCATATGAATGAAATTAATAAGCCTTTATTTGGTTGCGTGTCCACGAATTACGGTCTCGATCTCACGGCCCCACAGTCTTACATATGACAAACATGTCGCTCTCTATAGTGATTTTCGATGACACATCTCCGCTCTTCATCGCCTATATGAAACGGGTGACCAAATGTATGATAATCTTGTGAGGAATTCTATCGTTTTATTGTTCACAGTAACACACTAACTTCCTTACAATCGTAGCCGACGAAACGCTTTCTATCCTATTGACGTGTTAATATTATTTTCTGGATTTACATGTTTGTTCTAATAAGGCACAATAGATACAATGATTGTAATGATAATTGAGACAATTTTAAAATAAGCATGCAAAGGGAGATTGCGTATAGTTATTACACTAATAGAATTTATTATATTTTAAAACACCAATCAACATTACGAATTAAAACATAAATAGTTATTAAAATGAACACTGGATGGTTTATAATGAATGAATACTGTTTTGTTGAATTCTGAATATGATTCATGAATTTTGTTCAAAATTACAATAATCATCATCATGACAACCTACGCTGCGAATATAGATTGCCTCCCTCATATATTGCTACAAAGCCTAATGTATCCTGTGCTACTTGTATCCATTGATATCCCGCAAACTTGCACATGTCGTCGCTCCATCTAGTGAGGGGCAGTTGTACACTGATCACACAGTCCAAGGTTGCCACTCACCTTTCTTCTCCATCGGTTATCGATTTTACGAGCTATACCACTATCCCACTTCAGCTCGCTAATCTTTTGAACTATGGCGGTTACCCTCGATTATATCTACGTTGCCTGTTCTATCACGCAGAGAAATGTGAGATTTCGCATATGGCCAGCAGTGAAGGACCATGCCTCTGTACTGTAAGTCATCACTGGTTAAAAACTTTTGTTTTTAGACAATTGAAGGATGTCCGAACGCTGCCCATCCGAGTTGGTTCCGTCGATAGATCTTTGCCTCGAAGTTGGACTTGCATTCGTTGAGCCGGACTATTTGTCCCAGCTAAGAATACTCGTTATAAACTTCGAACGTAGAACAATCAATATGCAGATTTAAAGTATAGGCTTCTAATAAAGTAAGTAAATTAATATCCGTTTTATTAGTAGGTTAAATGTTTTTATTAATTTGACTTAACCGTTATTCAAAGTTTATTTCCTTGAGACCTGTTTGTTATCGACTCAGTGGAGTAGTGATTGACACACACGCAAACGTGAGTATTTTGATATTTGGCCTAGGCCCGGTAATACTTCAACGTATAACGTGAATCTCTTTTGCAGGAGCGACCAAGTCAAGGTTGGGGTCTGTTCCCGGTGCGCATCTTTGAGGATGGTATAAAGAGTTCTATCCCCTGAAGGATGACAACAAAGGAACAACATCGTAGACACAATCGGCAATAGTGTTGGAATCTTCCAGTAAGAAGCAAATTCGCCCCCATTGGTAGGATGCATAAATAGACCATATACCGTCCCAATCTGCTGATCTGTAGTGCCACTCACCGCGATAACCTGCAACCCGCAACAGGCATGTGAAAGGCACTTAACTCCGGACCAAACTATGTTTCATCGAGCCAAGAGGAGCATCGACGGAGACTAGATAGTAGTCGGGATGGGGGGGTCAGTAGAGGGTCCAATAGGGAAAGTGTTTGATCCTCCACATCTGGAACCCGCGTAGAGGAAGTCACCTGACTCATCAAATGGCATGAAGGCATGAACGTATTTCCCCGCATGATCGTTTGTGCGTTATGCAAGCCATTGGTATTGGCATATGGTGTGGTGGACACGTCCGTACTTTCTAGACTGTCGAGCTGCCGACAACAGATATAATTTTTGATGTATACACATACACAAACACAAACGAGTGTTCCAATTTTTACCCCGGGAACGAGAAGTGTGAAGTGTCAGTCCGAGAAGCTATCTAGGTCACAGTGTGAACAAGCAAGGCCGACTTCACCGTCTCGAGATGGTAATCGACGGCTTTAAGGTTAGGATGAAGTGCCCTGATGTTGCAAATATCCACGGCACGCGTAACAGGGTCAGTCTAATCCTTTTTGCTCCGTTTGCTCTGGGGACGATAGCTGTAGAGTGCAATTTGCCGCCCCCTCTCAGAATACGCGGGGCAGCTTGAGTATACACGCCCAACAAACTTAGAGCCGTCCAACCTTCTCCAAAACCGTCCAGATACCATCCTGGGGTAGATTTTTTGAAAATACCGTTACCACGGTGTTAGAGGAGGGGTAGGGGTAGCCGAAGGGCTAACCTTACTCACCGGGCCGGCATTCTGTGAGGCGATGGTACTTTCCCGGTGGAGCCGGCCTATTCATGTAAAAGTTAAAGCTTGGCCACCTATATTTCTATTATTTTAAAAACTTGATAAAAAGAGTTTTGAATCTCCTTTTTCTGGTATTCCACAAAGTTAGCATTCAGCAAGGACATTTTCTTGCCAGGAAGATTTAAATTTCCACCGAGGTCCGCTAGAGCCTTCGAAGGAATCCGACACGGCTCCTCCTAATTGAATATCCGACGAGAGTGTAGTCCAACATTTGTATCAACATGCGCATGCTGATGTGTAACCAGACGTCCAAATTTACTAATTGGATTCTTCGTTTTCTTAAGACTTGGGGGATGAAAATTGTAAAACTTCGTGAAGGTTTTGGGGGCAGAATTAATTAAAAGCAGCAAGTAATTTCTCGTAAATCTATTTGATGTACTAGGTGTTGAAAGCTTCTGTGACAGCGAGTAATAGACACGTCGAAATATGCTTGCTAGTTGTTTATTTTGAATAACTAGTCTCCTTGTTGTAAAATATCTGGTAATTTCAAGAGTTGTAAATTTTTGGTTACGTCGTTGAAAATGGACCATGTGAATAAAAATTCTTGGAATTTCTTTTCTAAATTATTTCCTAAAAGATTGGAGAAAAAGGTAGGTAGGTTGAGAATATCTTGGTCCTCGACAGAATATACATTAGATTCTTTGCTGCCACAGAATAATTGGATAAACTAGTAGAAGTTTCTGTGGAAGGGTATGCGATACCTAGGTTACCCTGGGGTTTATTATCTGACGCTTTTATTCGCTTCCATTGGTCTTAAAGCTGAATGAGGTGGCCACCTCTGAAATTCATGTCAATGCTTATGTCTTTTACTTCCTGTATTAAACAAGGTTCATTCCACCTGTTGTGAAAATATGCCTTTGACAGTGAAAAATATAATTGGTCGGCTCGGTTGGTGAAACCTATGGAAACCAACCAAAGTTCGGATTGAAAAAAACGATTTATCCTATTGCGAATCCTGCGAGGGTCTTTTGAAATTTGCGTGATTCTGCGAGGTAACGCTAAGCATAGCCAGAAGGCGTTGGGCTGTTTTAGAGGCCTAAAGCATTTGTATACAAGGGAAAAAACTAAAATTGGTACATTAAAAAGATATATGGAAAAATTACTATTAAAAATAACTTCATTAAAATGTGATCCATCTGGTTGCAAACACTCTTAGAACCTTGTTTTAAATTGACAGAAACTCCCTGGCACAGTGCTCGTGGAATAGAGGCCATTTTTTCCTGGATAATGGCATTGAACTTGGAAATAGTGTTTGGATTATTGCAATAAACTCGACTTTTTAGGTATCTCCATATAAAGAAATCTAATGGGGTCAGAATTGGACTACTGGGAGGATATGGAATAATCCCTGTGCGCCATATGACTTTTCCTACAAACAACTCGTTGATGAAAGCAAATGTGACATTACAAGGTTGGCATGTGGCGCCTTCTTGTTGAAACCACGTGGCATGGTTATAGACTTGCAGTTCTCGGAATGAATCATGTAACATGTTCGTGTTACTGTCGGAGTTTACGATAACTGCTTGCTCTCGCTGATCCTAAAAGAAAACGTTATCTTCATCAATTGTTTCTGTGTTCTTATTGACCTCGGGCGTCCAGTAGGTTTTTGATTAGGCGTGGAACTTGTGGATTCATACTGCTACTGCTTGCTGACCGACAATCTAATGACACGCTAGGACATATTGAGGCATTGATTTAAATCTGGTAATCTGAATTCTCTCTGCGAAATAAACGCCGAAATATAGTTCAGGAATCACCATTTTTATAATGATTTTGATGCAGAACGCACAATGCGCTCCGGTGAATCAATCCATCGCGGCTAACTTTCTCCCCACCTCCCGCGCGCCCCTCCTGCTTCGAAGCAATTCCATTTTTAAAATTGTAGATCTTTCTAACCCACCCTGTATTATATTCCCCTTCCTCTATTCCATCAGTAATATGCTCTGTGTAAAATTAGAAGAATTTTTCGTAGCTTCCTTTAAACTAAGGAATAATTAAATTGGACGTTCATCTCAAGTAAATAAGCTTTCTATAACGGTCAAATCAAATTAATATATCAATAACTAATGTATGCGACTAAAATCTATCTCACACACTTAGGCTAAAATAAGTGAACAACTTATGCTTACAACAAAGTAACCTTTAAAAGTTCAAAGCACTAAAGACACACCTGCTTGATGTTAAACGTTCAAACTTGAGTACAATAAGGCCCATTATAATGCTAAATAAAAATGGCGTTCGATAGACAGCAGCATTATATTGAATTAATTCGAATACGGAACAATACTTACGTCGATATCTCTTCCCACTTTCTTTTGGAGAAAGACAACAAAGTTCCTACTTGAGAGGACGGTGACAAGCGGGTATCGAGACAAAGAGGATCGACAGCGGTTAGATGCGGAGTACAAAGGTCAGGTTGGTTCGAGATCACCTTACGTGGGCCGCCCGCGCCGCACCGCATCTCTACCGCGCCGCCTCGTGATCCAACGCGCTTCGGCATACACTTTTGTTCCTCAACGACGAGCATTATCGCGCGATCTGGGAGCGGAGATGTTCCTCATAATGCGTCCAGATAAACCCGCATTGTGTCGTGTGCTCTCTATAACAAGAAGAATATTCCATGAAAGGAGCGTGCAACGCAACAGGTACATGCCCCCGCGATTATCTACTAGTTTAGGTGATGTGTGGTCGCCTCTTTTGAATTCGTTGGGTTTTCAATTACTGAGCGGGTTGGGTTGTCTAGAATGGAGTATTATGCGTGAGAAAAATAATATAAAACCTTCAAATTACGTATATCGATTATGTATTTTTTGGTTATCACTATTTATGAATGAGATCATAAATTTGGAACTATTTTCACTTATATATATATATATATATATATATATATATATAACCATATTTAAAAAGTTTTTCAAATTTAGAGTTTTCTTGTGTTTCCTATTTCGATGGTAATGTACCACGTAAAATTATAATACGCGTACTCAGTTGATGAAACTAGAAACAAAATGATTTGTTGTGACTAGGCGCATGCGCCGCGACACGTTTAGTAAGGTTGAATTAAACAATCACGTCTGACTCATAATACCGGTTGGCTATAAAGACAACAGAAATTATCTTTGTCTAGTTTATTTCTCAGACAAAGCATGGCGCTTCGATATAACAATTCAAAATAGTTTGAGTTTACAACTGAGTTGTATATTATTGTTGATTTATAACTGCAACTTGGTACGTAACTCTAACAATAATCAAACTATCAAAAGGCTATCAGACTGATTATACGTGCTCCCTACAGAAATATTATACTTTTAATTGCAGTGCATCATTCTACATACAGTGAATCGTTCCGTTTTCCAAAAACATGAGTAATTTATTTCATATTGATAATTATTAATTTGCACTTTACAGCTTATTATTATTAAGTAATTTTAATGTATTTGTTAAATAAAAATATTATTTTATAAAAATATATAATATTTTTTATTTTTTTATTTGCCCTAAAAATGCCCTATTGCACCTATAGGAAGTAAGAGAGTATGCCTTTTAACATTTAACCTTTCAGCTTTTACATACACATATGTTATGATCTAATAAAGTATAAATAATTCAATACTATTTTAATTAACAAAAGTACAAACGCAATTATTAACTTACGTAAAAAATAGTTTTTCGAAAGCGTAAGTGTAATGAAGTAAAAAAAAATAACTTGTTAAAAAACGTTATAACCATATAAAAAAGTGATAAACATAATTTTAGTACTATGATATAGTTGAGCTAACGACGAATTAGCTGCTCCATGTTTATGATTCCCATGCAGACAGCTATCACATAAATTTCTTCTATGTTCGAGATACTGCCTCGCGTGTGGCGATTATAAAGGCTTCATTTTGTTATCTCTGCGTCTTTAACTTGCAGTGTTATATTACGCTGGATGTTCGTGAATGTAGGAAGAGCAGTGGGTCCGGTGTCCATGTAAACAGAGTTAAATGGCACGGCGTCGGACAGTGGTGCACTACCGGGCAGGGAATGCAGTTAAGTTATTAGAGTTCGCTTGGAGATTGCGTGAATGAGTTTGCGGGCGTGCCTTTGTTGGAGGTGCCGCGCTGGGTGGGCCGCTCTATTGCATGCTCCACATTAAACGCCGCAGGTACCAGACCTCTTACTGCACCACATACGGCCAAAATACACAGGTAATAGATTTTGCGCAAATTATTTCGAAATTGTTCTATTTGTTCGCAAAGGGATAACTGTCGACGTTTACGAAACGCTCGCGGTCTTCGCACGGCGTCGCGCTTTTAACATACGAATTGCGTATGGATGCGGAACGTCTAATCGTGCGAAATGAGATGTTGTTGTCATTATAAATTAATATTTTATGTTTGGGTTATAAAGCTTTTATTTTATTATAAAGCGCGTTTAGTGGAAGGTTAAAATATATAACACGTAATTTTAGGAAGCTTAATAATTAATAAAATTATTTATACCTTTATAAGGTTACCAAATATTACCATACTGTCGTCTAAAAAACAAATAGAACATTTAATTACTCAAATTTATGAGAAAATTTTAATGTTACCTGAAATAATATTTCTATAATCACATCTTATAAACGATTGCTCGTACAGACGCGATAAGATATAAACTAAGCAATTCAACTATAAAATAAATACCCTTTCATTTTGAACTTGTTTGCGTAGAAAATTAATTACCTTGTCTGGGTATTGATCTAATTACTCCTAATCGCGTATTAGGAACAAGCGGCCAGTGGCGTACTGATGTGATTGAATATGACATGCGAATAGCTGGGCTTTACATGTGCGTGTCGCCGCCAACCAGCGGGAAATTATGATTGTGCAGCATGTCAGAGCGGGCCCGTTACAGAGCCGACCTGTGCGCTTTAATTAAATCAACGCGACATCGAACATGTCCTGCAGGTTAGGATTAAATAGCTCGTAGTAGACGCTTTTTTGTGTACGTTGTTGTTGGACAACTTTACCGGAAAAGACTCGCGGGCGGAAGACATATAGACACCATGGACGAAGTTCTAATGTCGCTTTTACTTTGTTTGTAATTGTAATTCTGACCGGTTTCGATTTACCGGTATTCTAGAAAATAAAGAATCGTTTTTTTATGATTTTAGGATTGACAAATGAGCACATGGTTCATCTGGTGGCTCATGATTCGTACGGCCCATGATACCCTCCTCCTCCTTGATAAGGACCATAATGTAGATGTGTTGACCCCTGAGGTCTATGATGGGATAATAAAGTCCCACCAGACGAGACTACTATTTTACACTGGTATTCTAAAGAGCGTTAGCGGCGTGACTCTTACACATAAGTACTTATTGTACGTATATTTATAACATATTAAAAAAATTATGTAAGTAATACGGGTAGGTAGTATTCTACCATTTTTGTAATTCCATTTTTTGTTGATATTTGTTAACACTTGTTTGTTATGGTAAAGTGCTATCGTTTCTTAAGCTACCTAGTTACATAAATAATGTTGAAATGGAATTGATGGAAGATCTCATTATGAGGGATCAATCTAACCATTAAATATAGAACAAGTGATGCGGTAACTCAACGGCGGAACATCGATTTCACTGTTTCATCGGCAAAGCATCGATTATTGTTAGTTTGCGCAATGACTTACTCTCCTAACTCGATGGCTAATGCGGCCACTCTGTGCAAATCGGTCCAATTATGCAAGTGTCTCGACTAGAAATTGAGATGGCCTGTGCGATATTTGAACTCGATTGATTTACTTACGTAATCGATGCCGGAAACAATGTAAGCAAATTCTAAGAATCAAATAACTTATTGTTTCTTCGTCAGTTAAATAATTAGATCAACATCTATTGTTCGTAGCTCTCATCTGATCGTTTATCTATTGAATCTCCTGGTATATGTTTTGGATTGTTTAAAATATTTATTGTTTTTTGACATGCTTAATTAATAAAAAAAAGGTATCAATACCAAATTAGCCGAAGCTTACGTCGGAATTAGGAAGAACCACGATGAAAATAAGAACGACATAATCATTTCATCGGTTCTTAGAAGCTAATAATTATTATGTCGAAATTATTTTATCATTTAAATGAATCAGTTATTAGGATAGATAGTCAGTATTAGTAGAGATGAATAGTCAGAAAGAGTCTTAGTATAGTTAATAGGATAGATTATTAGAATTTCAAGGAGTATTTCATTTTGAATACCAAATCATCAGAATCTGTACAAACATTTTGCTTTAAAATCATCATTATTTTATCCTTTAAATGAATCAGTTATTAGGATAGATAGTCAGTATTAGTAGAGATGGATAGTCAGAAAGAGTCTTTGTACAGTTAATAGGATAAATCATTAGAATTTTAAGGAGTATTTCATTTTGAATAACAAATCATCAGAATTTGTACAAACTTTTTTGCTTTAAAATCATTGTTATCATTACTGGAGTTTTTTTAAATGGGATCGGGGTACGTCATGTCCGTCATACCTTTTACGTTAATTGCAAACAACTAATGATTCATATAAGTCTGTATATATTAATAAATCTAAAATAATTATTAAAAGTTAATTATTGTTGGCATATTTTATCATATATTTAAGCTAAAATATAAAAGTACTAAAATATATGTACTTTGTTATCTTATTCAGAATCCATCAATAATAATATAAATGGGAAGCCATTTATCGATACGTTCAGAAACTAAAAAGGAAGGTCATGAACATATGGTTCCGATATTTTGAAATTCATGAGGGGAGCGTGCTTATTGAGGTCATTGCTCTGTTTGACGAATAGGAGGGTTGTCACCCGTGGAATGTCGGTGTATGTGAGAGGAGCTGTAAAAGAGGATTGTGTGAGCGGCGTGCCTTGGGGACCGCCGCGCGGGCAGGTGAGGGGTCGAGGCGGAAATCGGCATCGAGATTGGGGCTTCACATTACGTTAGAGCACTACCCATGGGTTGTTTGCTAGTTATCCGCGCCGGAAACAAAACTTTCGTCTTGTAATTATTGCAGCAGTAATTACAGTATAAATATAGTATCAAAAGTATAAATGCTCTGCAAATTAATCTTTAATTTTTCGTGTACAGTATGCAATAGTCATGATATTCGTGATTAATAATATAGTTAATACTTCTCAGTATTTGTTTTTTTAAAAAAAACAATAATATGCATGTTAGAAACGATATTTAGTTGTTTTTTTATGGAAGTAAAAGCGAATACGGGTTCATGTTTATTTATTTACTTAATCTTCAATTGTAAACACCTTGTTTTAAAAAAAAACAGCGTACAATGGGCGGACTTCATGCCTTTTGGAATTCTCTAGGTGCCAATAACAAAATAATCCTGTATATTAACTAATTATATGTATAATATACATACTTAATGTACATAATCATAAATAAAATTTATCTAATAGCTATAGCGACGTTCTTCCATCATAGACACCTAGGTCTATTTTAAACGACGAATTAAAATGAAGGTGCGCTATAACTTCTAAAAATTTTAACCATCTTTCATAAGGAGATATATTGATTTTATCCTGCTATCCATTGCGACATAATCTCCGACCAATTCCCTTTCTAATTGTTGGTATAAAACAAAATCTGACAAAGAAGATGTATGACGCGACCAGTAGCTATAGCTCGAATGGGGAAAGACCACGCTCTCAAATAATAGCGTAGATAACGAGACCATTACTAGAATCGATATCTGTTGCTTTATGAAGTTAACGTCAAGATGCTTATACACATGTAGCGATTTCCTCACTAAATTATGGTTAAGGAGGCATGTACTGGAGTGTAAGTAGGTTCGAACTATTTGCTTCCGCGGTTGAAGGCGGCCGCGCCCCTCATGTCTCATATAAACTCAATAGTTTTCGCTTCACTGCACTTTATTATTAATGACTACTGTCTTCAATTTATGTATATTCCTATGACATGATTATTTACAAGTTTTGTACTATTGAACAGTTTTTACAATATTTGAATGAGACTGAAAAGAGAAGTTAAATATATTGAACTAATATTTTATTTAGGTTGGGTAGGTCCCTGTAGGCCGCAGACCAGAAGACATCCCGTATCACCAAGCACAGTTCACCAGGTAGTTTTCATTAGAATTCCAAAAAAAATAAGATTGAACTTTGTTTTATGATAAAATTGGCATTATTATAAATGAAAGTTAGTGGCCTAATAATGTCCTTTTAGGCTATGGAAGATATAGATTCAAGTTACATCTACCGGTGAATTTGTGACACAATCTGTTGCAATACAAAGCGACTTTGGACGTCGTTTGAGAGAAATGTTGGTGAGTTCACCTATCAGTTGTGATGTGGCTGGCGCTGAGATAGGTGTAGGTGACAGTAATTGACAGGTCGGCGAGCGCAGGACACTTGACGCACGTGCGAGGAGGCAGGAGCCCCCGCGCTAAGCAGGATGTCTTTAAATAGACTAAATGCCTTTGTGAAGGCATGCCCTCCGGAGGGTGGCGGCATCCGGCTACGATCGCGCACACGATTCGCTTCTAAAGAGGAAACTTATAAATAACTTCTTCAATTATTCAGAAGCATTCAAGTATAAACGTAATGCTCGTTGCCCGTGAGTCACTGCGCACGCTGAGTCGTTTGTAACGTGCTGCTACCGGACCCTTATCGAGCATCTCGTCGACACACTGTTTCACGGAATGCCCATTGTTTGATTAATAGACTTTACACCTCTCGCCGTGAACTATTTAGAATACTGACGACATGTTCGAATGGAGGTTTTACATTAAAACCGTTATCATATATTTTGCTGTGTCAATTAATTGTTTCAATTTATAAAATGACAAGTTTTTTTTTCAGAACTTTGGCGGTACAGTGAATGAATGGATAATAATTCTTACGTATTTATAGATATATAATTTGTTCCCGAAGTATGTTCAAATAAAATAAAATCGATATTTCTTAGACTCAGTAATCTAGTTTAATGGTCTAAAATAGAATAGAACAATAAACTATATAATAATAGACACCCTAAGCTATATATGTTACCCGCAACGCAAACGTTCTAAGATAAGAATAAGAACATCTGCGTTGATTAATGGTCTACATACCAGCTCTCTGAAGTCTTGGCACCACAACCAATGAATCAAATTAAGTAATGGCAACCCCGTATTACTGTATATTTTGTTTTGTTTTCTGGAAGTGTTTTTTTTTCGTACGTCTGAATCTATATTCGTATTTATCTTTCATCAAACGATGATATGAATTAATTAAGAACAACTATGGATCTAGAAAGTTTCGCCATCGTCGAATCTTGGCATCTATGGGAGATGCTTAGTTTAAACTAAGTTTTAAATGCTCTTGTATAGGAAATCGGTTGTTTAGAAGGCAAGTAGGTTTTGGTACTTCATATTGTCTACCTTAATTTTAATGTTGTAGGTTTCAAAGATTTCAGACTAAGATAATCAAATATTCTGTGCTATCATACGATAAACTCATTCTGATTCCTTATCCACCGTAAACAAGCGTACTTTTTATCAGGCTATTAATATTTTAAGAAAAAAACGTCTAAATGTGTACTGATAAAATGAAACTTTAACTGAGTCGAATGTAAAGTTTACAGTGTCAAGATAATATCGTTTTAAATTTTAACAATAGCAAATTTAAAATCAGTCTCGCACTAGTGATGTGCATTGGGTCAACGAGTTCATTTATTGTACAATGAAAATCGTTCTGAGTTCCATTGGTAAGGAACGACGCAATAAAATCCGGATCGCGAAGAGGGGATCACTTCAGGCCAACATGACTTGCACGTGTTCAGAGGGTCCCGCTGGGCTCCTCAGACTTATGTATTTGTATTAAACTGCTGAGAATGTACCTGCGGAGCGTTCAAACAAGTGTTTCCGGTCATATGGCTGCATCCGGCACGTAACTCAATGCAACTGGTAGTCGGATAAAGTACATTCGGGTAATTCAATTTGTGTAACCCACATGCCTTATTTTTTATTTGGATGATTATTAAAATGCAATGGTTTATATGTGGCAACACTGGGGCAGATTTAACAATATCGTTTTTAAAATTAAGTTTAAGTGTATTGTTTGTTGTAATGTATTTAAGTAATATGCAATATTTGGTATATACGATATATAAAAATAAATTAAATTTAAAAAAAACTTATAATTCTTGGCTATTAATAATAAATAAATAAAAATATTAGTTATTTTTCAATTATGGTGTATTACAATTATTATGGGTTTTCGATTGTTAAAATTATAAATGTTATATACATATATATAGCGGCATATGATAATTTGTACCTATATAGTGCGGCCCATTACAACGATGACGATCAATAAACGGTAACCTAACTCTGTAAAACTGATATAGTATAATTAGCATTTAGGATTTACTTCAATAAACAACTCTGGTTGGTAACCTCTCATGGGCCATGGAGACGTAAAAGGATCTAATGGGGGTCCCATTAGATGGAGTGGCAATGTATGCAAAATGTTTTGAAACTTGATGGATACAGGCGGCTCAAAATCTTGCTTTATGAGAGTTTGTAGGGGGAGTCTATGTTCAGCAGTGGACTGGTGATGGGCTAAGAAGATGATGATGATGAGGACAAGCAGTCGTTTCAAACAAATGGTTAAAAATGGCGTTAAATTATATTCATTTACACCCCACATAAACAAATAACACCCAAGCTAAAAAATTATGTATATAAATATATTGTAACCATCAAACCATCGCACCAAACAGAAGAAGAACCGGTCATTTTATATACCGGCCGATATATGGAGAGTGAATTCGGTTTGGAGAGCTGAATGGGCGATCAGAGCGGCCCCGCGGCGTCATTCACTGGCGAACTCACATATATGAAGTTCCGCAGGTGACGACTTGGCTCAATAGCACTGATTACACTTCCATTCAAAGCGATGCCTTACCTGGGCAACCTGTTCCCTTCCAAATCAAGAAAATTTGGATTCGATCGGCTACAATCGTTGATTGATCACCGATTTTAGCAACATTTAACAAGTGTTTTCATATTTTATTCTACGCTATTTCATAATGTTCAAAAAAACTCCAGTTTTTATGTAGTCACACATTTTTAGGTATACAGAAATAAGATAGACAATGTTGTTTTTTTTTAAATTGAGACTAACAAACGAATACAAAGTTCGCCTGATGGCAAATGATTCCTGCGGCCCATGACATCTGAATTCATCCTTGACAAGGAATCATAATGCAGATGCGCTGTCACGCTTGAGGACTGAGATGGAATGCCTTGTCACCAGTAATAAGGGTCTTTTTTTCTGACACTGCATGGCAATCTATCTTTAACCATATTCTTCAAGTACGTTTCATGTTATTCTGGAAAGTACTTTAAGTATCTCGATATTGTCGATGAATTCGGTTTGCCACGAAGATTCGATGTTAAAAAAACAATGAACACAAAAATTATCAGTGGTCTAGCCACTGATAATTTTTGTGTAACAAGAATATTAAGATCGCCTGGGAATATAATCCCGATCCTGGTAATTGGTATTAAGGTACTCTCAGTACTATGTCGCTCCATCAGAGCCTGTAATTTTATAACAATAACAAAAGATATTCAAATTTATGGAACATCGGCAGAGCTCAGCAGAGCGAATCGAGTTCCAGTCAAGTGGCAATGCGCAATCGTCTTTTCGTCAACCTCAATGCTGCACCCAGGAACCCCATTGTCTTCCATGTCATTAAAACCATTATATTTGCTTGTTCGAGCGTACGTTTTCATATTAAACTTTGATCATAGTCTGACATCTTCATAATGATTTTCAATAATAATTGTTTCATGCTTTCATAAACAATAGCATAATAACAATGCTAATAATAAGCTTTACAGGTTTAAATGAATCGAAAGTCACTTTATATACCTACATAAATATAATAGAGTAGGGAGAAGGATGAACGTATTGCACTTTCTAATGCCATTGTTAAAGATCCAACGAGTAAATAATGGTCGTGTATTCGTAAGATCATTTATAATGTGCAAGATTTTTTGTGTCTTTGTATTTTATTATACTAAAACACGTGTATGTTGAATTTGTAATTTCATGTGTAATGAAAATATTACCACGTGCTCGGCGCTGAGAAAGATATCGTGAATAAACGAAATATATAAATACATATATTTCACAGAGATGCCGAGTGGCGGTTATACATGTATCGGTGAATATTTTACTTATGTTTTTTTTAATTGCAAAAAGTATTTCAAATCCCGTTTCATTAAAGTAACACGTACACGATCTGAAAGTGATTAGTGTAGTCCATAGACATTCAACGAAAACACAGAAATTATTTACTTTTCTATTTAAAAATGCATGGACCATCCAACTCATTTATACCAGGGATGTGCAAGTAGCGTGGCTACTACAAAAATGTATATAGGATATCTATTCACGTACGAAATGTGAATACGAATGTATATATACGAAAATGGTATTCTATGTTGTCTCTAAATTAAAATTGAAATAATTGTTAGCTAAACAACTTCAAACTTTAAATATAGGTTACGCTCTTTAATGCATAATAATCAATTGCGTAAATAAATAAGATTATACAAGAGTTATAGTGTCAATCGGCGATATTTTGTTTTTTTGCAACAAATCAGTCATAGGACACCATTTAAAAGAATTCACAAGTTTGGTATCGATAAAATGAGCGCGACCAACACTGATTGAAACAAAAAACCTAACGTAAACATATTATACAGGTCAATGGCAAAGATATCGAAAAACATTATGGAATTGTAAAAGAACAGATTTTATTGCAACAAATAAATTTATGTTTTTATTAACTGTAGAATATTAAGAGTTAAGAATTTAGATTTCTTCTAAATATCCATAAGGAAATTGATATAATCTCATTCCGTCCACGCCGTATCTCACACAGACAAATGTATCGCTATGCAATTATTCACTTACACAAATTAATACCATTCGTGACGATATAGATCTAGTTAATAAAACACAAGTGTCCATTTTTATGTTTGGACACGTTATCAGAACGCGCACGGAGCAATTATGTATTAACCGTCTTTATGAATCAGCAATTTCATTCGAAACATTACATATCCACGTCAAATCGCAAAGTTAAGTTCAAGACACGTCAATGTGATTTACCTTTCTTTGGCACTTAAATTTCGAAGGCCATTAAACGGAGCGATATTTCGTCGGAGACTACGGCCCGTAAAAGTTTCGCAAGAGCCAGTCGTAACCCATATTGGTCATAACTCGCCGTGACGCGACAAGCTTTTACACGGCGATCGCGGTGAACGGAGAAAATAGGGATACGGGCATTGCCAAAAACAAAAATGAGGTACAGTTACCGTAATAACACTTTATTAGTGCAAAAATCGGCTGCAGTCATCTTGCAAGAATGTAGTATGGGCATTGTTTCTACCTCATGTCACTAGTGAGGGCCACTTTCATACTTTGAACAAAGACATACTTTTACATCCGACTTAACAAAACTGACCTCTGATCGCTGATCATCCTTGGATTAGGTCGTCTCGTAACTTCCTCCTGATAGCTGGTGCACGTAACGCGACCGGATTGCTCAGCGTATTTTTAAACAATGCAAATTTAAATGTTAAATTGTTTTAAACCCATACGTATGTTATTTTGTGTGACCAATTTTTGGGTTAAGGTCTTAGTTTTATATACAAATGTTTAAAAGTAGCTGTTGGCTTAATATTTTAATTTAACAAAATAGATCTTTTACCATTGTAAGGTTTTATATTAATTATTTTATATTATACATAAGATTATTGGTATGTAATATATAACGTGCCAATATCTACTTATCATAATTAGTAATCAATCATATGATAAATTCCGAGTGAAATGCAATTCAAAAGTTACTGTCCGATATTGAGAATATCTGAGAAACGGTTCGTTCATTAGTTTTCCAAGGAAAAGAAATCTGACGCGTGCGGATAACACTGGGGGCAAAAGATAAATAAAATTACTTAATCTCACTGATATGACAATACATCGCAGATATTTGTGTATAGCTAAAGTGGTGTGTTGCTAACCTGTCGATAAAAATTCTTAATACATTCGCCGAGCTCGATTGCTTGAATTTTTATTATTAAAAATGCAGTTTGTACCGCACGTCCGCTTTTTATGGCCTGAACGATGAAGTTGTAAATAATTTCGTACGTAGGCACAAAAATTAAAGATTTTGCACATTCTTTAAGTCGTAAGTAAAGCCTTTCACATTTAATAACGTAATTATTTTCCAACCGTATTTTGTACGTTGGTATCTACATATTAATATTATTGAAAATCTGTTCCAACATAATATTGCTTTAATACAGATTGGTGAAGTTGCAGGTTCCTAAATAACGTATAGTCTCGCTGGGCGGTCGATGGGTTGACACGTATCAACGTGGCTTACAATGCCAATAGAGTAGCTTACTGTTCACGCACGCGATGTACCCATCAAGCCGACAAAGTCCAGTCTACTGCTTCCACGATATACACTAGGTGACCCGCCGTGTGGTCCAAACTGCGCTACACCACGCTCTGGCTGCCTCTGTCGCTCCGTTACAAGATTACTATTGACGACATTGAATCTTCTTTATTGATGAAGAAACGTGTTAAGATAAATTATATTTTAAAAAGCATGTTAATAAAAAAAAAAAATTATCTGATACAAAATTAGCATTATATATTTAAGTATTCAACTATTTAACCATGAAACAGATTTTTGTGAAATTTTTGGTAATTTACACCATGCTTGCCGAATATTTTTATGTATATGACGGATAAATATTTCTCCAAATCATTTATGATATAAAGATAGATTATTTTAGTTCATGTTTGTTTTGAAATAAAAAGATTTTTTTGAAAAAAAAAGATGCGGGTAATATTATTTATACACAATAGAAAATTACATAATAGAAAACTTTCATCTACTTATGAAATTATAGGTTTAGGAAAATGATGTCGAGTAAAAGGCAAAGAAATGGGGTACAAGGCTAGTTTTGCATTTTATTGGAAACTGTAACTAGAAGTGACCTTTTCACTAGCAGTAAAAACACACAGTCAATTTTTTTGAAGACAATAAAAAAGGCCGCTGTTTGGACATAGCACTACATAATAAAGTGATGATTAAATTAGTGACTATTGATAATTTCCTCGTGGTCAATTTTAATATATTTTATGACTGGGTAGATCCTGATCTATATTATAGCAAAAAGTGCAGTGCAGTATCAGCGACACATAAGTACATAACCAGAATAGATCTTGCCACGAAAAGCAGTATGATTTTGATTGAGAACCCGCGCGCGACACAGCAGTCGAAACCTCTGATTGTAATAGATCCTACTTAATTGGTAACACACGTAATAACCACAACGCTGTTGTCGTAATCGAATAGGAGAAAACTATTTTTGAGATACCATAGTACCCTATTTATATACATAGGACAACATGTCGATATGATGGTGTATAACCATTGCGGGTTAAGACGTCTCTCGGAAGAAAAAGGGTTTCTTTTAACTCTATTAAGGTTATTATTTTCACTTACATTGCTATTTTACTTTGTTTTCTTTTGTGCTATAGATAGCTTCCATCTGCAGCTTGGTTCTACTATTGTCATTTCTTTAATTTTTGTTATTATAGTGATAAAAATATAGAACTGATAAAAATGTGGTATTTTCTTTTATTTACGCTCACTATGGGATTTGGTAATTCTGAGAGGTATTGAAACTGTTTAATCTGGCTCAAATATTTACTAGACGTTAAGCTGTATCCTGTAGTTCATAGTATAGCCATTGTCTTAGTAGGCTGTATAGTGTATAATTGGAAAAAAAAACTCGTCGTGCTTTAAATTACATGGCTACCGAGTCACAGGTTCGATTCTTAGTCGGGAAAAAAAATATATAATTCATTAGTTTAAGAATCTGGGTGTGTTGTATGAATGGCACGTGTTTCTGATATTGTTTTATTGCAAATGAATTACATACGACAAGAGCAGGAGATGCTTTTTTATATTTGCCCGTGTTTCTACCTCGTAACGCACGAACTTTAAACTGTGAAGTGGGATCACGAACTTATTACATAGCATACTTTATCAGCATCACAAGTTATTGGTTCTCATATAATTTAGAACCCAAAAACTATTATGTTGCTTATGTATCCCGTGCTTGTATGGCCAGGTGTGTCAATCTCAGTTGTCCCTGCGCACGCGCACCCTTACTGCGCGTTTAATAAAATTCAATGCACATAAAAAGAGCTATCAAAAGATGGCGACATCAAATAAACCGGTGCAAGGTTCGGGTGCAACTATGGTCTACGCAGATTGCTCGCCCTCCGCGAACGAACACCGTATGTTGGGTGTGCAAACAAGTTCTGACTAAATGAAAAGGTGTCCCGGAACGGGTGTGTCCACCGTTTGCTGTAATTACATTTAACGCACTTAATATCTGCGAGTCAGTAAATGTATTATTATGTGAATGATTGTTGCAACTTCAAACAAGTCATTTTGAAGTTAGAATATTCGCCTCGTCACGGTATCTTGACGTATCTAAATGTAACTAATTGTGGCAGAACTGAGTTGTCTTACTCGAACTAAGTTCGTTTTAAATATAAAAGAA
This sequence comes from Teinopalpus imperialis, assembly GCA_029286865.1. NCBI lineage: Eukaryota > Metazoa > Arthropoda > Insecta > Lepidoptera > Papilionidae > Teinopalpus > Teinopalpus imperialis. The sequence continues at coordinate 6,510,712 of JAGSMU010000012.1, forward strand.
CTTGTATATTTAATATGCCATGCCATTCATAATTTAGTTGAAAGTTCAGCTGGCCTATTTTATTACTTGTGATAGATCTGTATATTCGTATTCGTCTTGAATTAATAAAATAATTATAATGATTGTGATTAAAGTGATTTTTCATTTTGGGTAAGAATGGAAAATTATCGGTCAATCCATCTAATGGTAAGTTGTTATATCGGTCAACAGTCTACTGTCGATAAATATATAAGATGCGAGTGCATTGTCATCACTGAGCACTAAAGTAGAAAGTCTCCAGTTTTCATTATTCAAAATTCAAAACATGCCAGAAGCTTTTTGCGTTCTCTTAAAGTAACTCTGCAAAAGTAACATCACTTTAGAATCTAATACTAGGCTGCCATATGCAATAATAGAACAGAATATACTCAAGTTATGAACACTGAATATAAATATATTTCATGATATAAAAATATTATACGATTCTTTCACAGCCGTGCATGAGATGAATTTGAGAGATTGAATATTTTGCTCGATACCATGTAAAGGAATCGAGCAAAATTAAAGAAGGGAACCAACTCTTTTAGCTTCTATTAATTAGTTCGAATATTTTCTCACTACTAAAGCAATATATCGAAGTAAAAGTCGGAATATCTTACCAAAGTATGGAGAAAAATTGCGGAAATTATATTTTTATTACGTAATAATATTTCTCTGCAGATTTAATTAGTTAAAATTTAAAACAGTTTTTTAAATTAGTTGCAAAATATTATAATTTCTTAAATAAGACTAAACTCAAATAAAAATAAATTTATTTTAATCATTTTTTTATGATATAAGGAATGACAAACGCAGTTAATCTAATGTGTAAGTGATTCCTGTGGCACGGCTGTCATCATTATCATTACTCTCACTCGTTTCCCTTACATACGTAACTGCATTCGAGACTGTACGTCACGTCCTTACATTTGTCTCTTTATTTTAATTACGTAATAATATTTTTCTGCAGATTTAATTAGTTAAAATTCAAAACAGTTTTTTAAATTAGTTGCAAAATTTTATAATTTCTTAAATAAGACTAAACTCAAATCAAAATAAATTTATTTTAATCATTTTTTTATGATATAAGGAATGACAAACGCAGTTAATCTAATGTGTAAGTGATTCCTGTGGCACGGCTGTCATCATTATCATTACTCTCACTCGTTTCCCTTACATACGTAACTGCATTCGAGACTGTACGTCACGTCCTTACATTTATCTCTTTATTTTAGATATTTGCGCATCCACACCCACTACTTTTATTATTTTACACACACAATCCATCCATCTTGTCCTTGGTCTTAATGTCGTTTTGAAACCTCCACATTCATATTCATTACTTCCGAAGTAATTTGGCATTCCTCCTCTCCTGGAATCATGCAGATGCGTTGTCACCCCTGAAGACTAAGACGGAAAGCCCCAAATTACTAATAATAAGTTTTCTTTCTTACCTATGCTTAAAAACCTTATAACATAAGTATTTAAGTTATTTATACAAACGGGTAAAATAATAAATGCGGTTGCGCTCATGAACCAATCTCACCTGACCCGGCTTGGTACTCGTAGATACTAGCGACAGATAGCCTTATATTGGCAAAGTGTTACATGGCATTTATTTTCCTTTAATGCCGTTTGGTAATGAGCAAATTCCGAAAATGCACTTTTCCTATTTAGTCCAATTATATAAATTTCAAACTTCTTTATAATTTTATTTATATCTAGACAACAAAGTTATGAAGATTTTATAATTTTTGTTAAATATGTAAAAATTCTTTTATTTCATCAATTTTATGGTAATATCGAGCTCCAAGTCGATGAGTGATGTATTTTATAAATCTCTGATAATGGATAGTTATCGTTATGGTCTATGATAGCCAGCAATATCACAACCTTTGCTTATCACTGTTCTCATGTTAATCCCGTGCCAACGATCAACTTGTCGGGGCATGCTCCGGCGCAATAGATGCAGCTGCTTCCCAACCCCAGGTCTTTCCCCTTCTTACCGTTGCACTATAAATACCTTTTCGTAACTAAGAAACGCAAAAAATCGGGATAACCGTTATATTTGGAAAAAAAACGGAATGTGGGAACCAACCTATTTTCGTTTCCCTAGATTTTATTATCGAAAAAGAAATATATACAAATATAGACAACGTAGACGGTAGACGTTTTACCAAATACAATCCACTTATTCCAGTATTGCCTCTGGATCCGTTACGAAACTTGTAATTAATGACCCAAGTTTATCTAAAACGTATATCTATTCTAATTAATTTATTGAACTGCCTTAATAGATAATTATCTCCATCACGATTAAAATTACCAGATACGTGTTTATACGTTTGTGCATGTTCTATTGAAAGCAAACTTCTTGCTAAAAGTGTTACCAGGCAAACATACCATATACTGCACTAATGTACCGTATCATATCACTGAAAATATGATGTCTTAGTTTTTAAACGATATTATAGAAACTAGGAGATTCTCATTTCGTTTTCGTCATGTATATCAAAGCTTACGAAATTTCTGGGCGCATTTGAGCGATTCTTTTTCGACTCAGTTGGGAGAGATTTCAAACTAGTGCCACAAAAATGAAATAATTTATAAAAAATATATATAAATATAAATATATATAAAAAATACAAAGTAATTTAACTTAAAACAAAAGTTTTATTGACACTAAAAAATTATAAATAAAAATGTATATTTAAAAGTAGACTTCATTGGGTGATTAATGATATGAATTTTAAATGCTTATTATACATTTAATAATACATATTTGATTGATAATGCGCTAAAATCGTAAAAGGACAAATAATACTAATATATATAATTTTATGCATAGTACTTTAGATCATGAAAGGATCCATTCGGTTTAAATTTTGAGAACATTAGTCCTTAAAATAACTGACGAATGTAAGGCAGCTAGGGAATGCGCGAGGGGTGAAAGGTGGCCGGTGCGCTGCACGTCGCACCGGCCGCGTATAGCGTGTGCCCAAATCTCAGCTGTTACTGCCGACTACCTACAGTGTGTTGCGTTTTATTACAACTATTTTTTACATATAAAATTATATTACAGTCAAATAAAATGAACCAAGTTACATTAATGGGAATTTTATGAGATTTTTAGAAATTTAAACAAAAGACTAAAAATATTAAGATTAAAAGGTCAAAATATACATTCATATCTGTAAGATATGAAACGTTAATTATAACACGTTATCTCCACAATTTAAGTTACATATGTTTATTGTAAAAACTTATTAAGAATCTATGGTTGTATTTACTATATTACATTAAATGCAACTTTAATATTTAATTATTTCAGAAGAAAAGAAGCATCCTGTATTTATAAATTCAATCCATCTGTATGAAAAGTGTTTATAAAAGCGTTGAATGGACCAGTGTGCTTTATATAGAACTCTACAGCTATGCCATTATTCAAAATTAAACTACTCACCTACCTGCAAGGTCCGGTGATTCAAATCCAAAATGAAATAAATCCAGTATACTTTCCGATTAAAATAGAACTTTATTCACATAAATAAAATTGAAGTGGCAAATGAAAACTGATCATATACCAAAGGTTTTAAGCTCAATATCAATTATTGGTATAATTTTATAGCATAACCGAAATATTAACAAGATCAATAGAAAAAGGTCAGACAACCATCGAGCGGTATTGTCGCTTATGACGTTTCACGTTGCATTTTGAAACGATGAATGGGGGAGACCCTAATCGTTGGCTTCGCAGGAGAAATGTCATAAAAACGTTGCTAGGTTTTAATATTAACGTACGCGGCGCTTGCGTCGTTTTGATTCTGGAATTGGGGTGGTTGCAGATGTGCGATTCGGGTACAGACATGTGATTCTGCACGCGCTGCCAGCTGCCGGCATAGCTGCACTGATTCAATTCAATGGCTGCTCTGTGCTCGTGGGTGCCTTATGGCTTTGTGTAGTATTATGAGGTAAAAGGTAAGCAGACAAACAATGATACAAATGCCCGCGCGATAACAATAATAGATACAGCTCAGGTGTGCCGCATTTTTTAGTGACTAAACAAATTTTATAACGGTTTCTTTTACTCATCATCGTTATGTGTCCACTGTTACAAATAAACGTCAAGTATAGGGAATTACTCTAACCGTTACTCTTGACAAGATATTTAGAGTCTACAGTTCCTGACATCGTATACCATACGGGCTGCAGACTTAGAACGTTCTAGGTCATTTGACTGTTTAAAATAGACATTTATTTTGCAATATGTCAAAAAAAATCTCCAGTTTCTCTCTTTTCGCCTTCTAACGTCTAAGAAAAAAGATGAAGTGGCTACTCGTAAATTCTGTTACGCAAATAATAATTTAAATAAAAGGTGAATTTATTAACAAACTTAAACATTATTTTGCCAACAGTTTCTTATGTCGGTTGAATAATTTAAAATCATTACAACAATTCAAAATAGAGATTTAAATACTTTTATTCTAAAGAACAACATTTTTAGATGGTATATATATGGTTTAATTTGTATGTTTAACTATGTGGTAACTGCTGATAGTCAAACAAAACGCGAAGATGCAGCCAGACATGAAAGTAAAATAATAGAGCTAACAATGACAAGAATGCTGTTTCTTTTCTCGCTCAGTTTTCAGGCTTAGTGACGAAATGCAGTTAGCGTTTTTGATATCATACTTCGAGGAACAGGACTATTCCATAGTGTTTAGATAATATATTTGTTTTGTTGTTTAGTAAATAAATGGTGTTATATTACTTTTAAAAATGAATCAATAAAAATATTTCAATCATTTAACAATCAAATAAACAATTCTAAAATTTTATGACGTATTGGTTGTTTATGTTTGTTTAAAACAGACTATACAACGTTTACTATTATTTATATAATTATAAATGATTCATTAAGCATTAATAATAAAATATTTCCTTTTTGTGTAAGCACATGAAATACACCGATGAATAAATTTTCATCAGACAAATATATATATACATATGTTTATTAAGGATGCATACACACAAATATATAAAAACAGCGATTTAATTCATCGTAATGTGTGGATTAACCGGCAATTGTGTGACGAGTTTGGTAGCGCACCACCTGCCCGCGGCGCCCCTGTCCATCGCTATTTCCGCCATAGCGCACGGCGCGCTCGTGCCGCGACCGTTATGCACGCGCCCCGCGACTACACACCTGGTCGCGCAATCCCCCATACACCCCGCCTCCCCCGCTGCCCGTACACCCCTGCAAACACCCGCCGAACTTCGACAACACACGATTTGACACCTATCATCGCGTAATTATTGCTTTGGAGCTATAATTCTAATATCTATGATGTGTACAGATGAAGACAGTAAACGTATTTGTACTAAAATTCTATTTATTTACACATTTATAGAGTAAAGAGAACTTTTAAATAATGTTTATTGTATATTTTATATTTATCTAAAACCGAGGATCTAAAGTTCACGTGTATGAATGTTCTATTCGTATATATCGTGATATTCAGTTCATATATTCTATGGTATTTAACTATAGTATACATGCTTGTATGTATGCTTGTCCACGTATTACTCAGCGGTATGAATATTCTTAATGGTTTCTGTATATTTTTAGTTAATATAATAATTTACTGTATTAAAGTCATTTTGATAGTTAAAGTACAGTCACAAATGTTATGACCATAAAGTATTTGTTCATTTATAATGTAAACAATTTGACATATAATTTACTTCTGTGAACGTGTTTGTTTGTGTTTACTGTATCTCGCTAATGTGTTTACGTTTCTCACGCGTAAAAGAGATAAGAATTCATTCATCAGTACAAACTAATGAGGTATTTAACAATCGTCGATGTTGGTTGTATACTAAAACAATACTAATTAGTTATTAAGTATCATAAAGCATATTAATAATGGATGCAATCCACCTTAGGTAAACTTTAATATTGACCTTTAGTTTTTTTAGTCATCGAATCAAGGATATTTTGTCATCTTTACTAAAAAAGACTGATGATATTCATTTAAACATTTTCAGACTCACGTGATTCATATGATGTTATCCAGAGCATGTTTAACAATTATTTACAATACAATAAACTATATCGTTTACGCATAGGAATTATTCTCGTTGAATTCATGATGATATTGGAATTTACGTAAATGACATGTTAATTAATTAATTAGTTACTAGTTAGTAGGTTAATTAGTTATTTGTTTATTTAGATAAGTTTTTTTCAATATTGAATAACACAAGAGTTTCAAATACAAATTATGAGTGTTTGTATCTATATCTCTTGCAGAATAAGCTTAGCCTTTGCCATCTGACTTTACTAATAACAATTCTTTATAGTTACAAATTGTCATCTGCAATATACCTTTTATATTAAACTATGAATGCACCTGGTTGTAAGTCTTGACAACAGTTCATCATTAAATAAGTTCATCCTGACTGACCACAGAGGATTCAGAGGCAACCCGTAAATGGGTCTTCGGCCATTGGGTCTGCGAAAGCAAGAACTGAACATTTTCCGGTCGAGCCATTTACTCTACTGCTTTCTAAAGTAATACTGGTAGAAAAAAAAACAAGAACGAACTAGTAGGTAAAGTACCGAAAATTAAAATCCAAAGAGTAAATTTTTAGCTGGCAATTAGGTTTGCATTATGTATTGTTCCCTTGCAAACCGGTACTGTGAGAATGACCAAATTGTCCATGGAACACCACGGTCTGTGGGAATTAACACTGGTCGCGATAGAAATAACAAAGAATGGACTTTTTATTTCCGCATTAGAAGGGTTGGGTTTAGTTTGGCGAGGATACAGGGCCATCTTTATTACAACATTCCCGTAGACACGAACGGGTTCCGAGACTTCCCGGTTTACAAATCAGTAAATTATTATTACCTCTGAAACCACATTCTGGCTCCTGGTGAATGGCATGTTTGTTTAGCTATTGCCTACAACTGTTTAGCCTGCTCTTGTAAGCATTGTAAATTACTTGACGACCTCCAAGAATTTTAATATCGTATTTATTTAATTAATTTAAGATTATTGAAATATTCAGTTTTTGAATAGAAGACAATGAGACAAAATTTGATAGAGGTAGAGCCTTGCTGCAGTTTGTTTCTATTGGTATCAATGGATCGGCCCGTCCGGGAAAGAATCACGCCCTCACAAAATGCCAGCGTAAAAAAGCCCGGCGTGTGTAGGGATCTTATTACGTTGACGATGACGACACATTGCATCTTAGTCAACAGAGGCGACAACGCATCTGGTTTCTGCATTCTGATTCCTTATCGAGAATCAATGTTCACCTGATGGTTCATGACGGGGTGCGTTTTGCCAATCCAATATATTTTTTTAATAAAAATGTGGAGAAAATGTCTGTAAAATCATAAGAAACTGAGTGGTGAAGAGATTCGTCATCATCATCACCGATATTGCCTATAGGCACGATCCTGAACCACCTGCATCATACTACAGTTCGACTACCAGTTTGAGGTTGCCATCCCAGTACCTTAGTTCCCCATAGTGACCTAAGCACTATGCTTAATGACCTCAAAAGTGCGCGTTTGTTATTAAAGTCGTAATCTATTAAATGAATAAGACCTGTATACCATAGATGTATTTTAGTGTAGTTTTATAAAATTAAATATTACCATGTCATAATAACATGAAAAAATAAACTTATACCTTGCTGAATGAATTTATAGCTTTGTGTAAATAAACGATTAATAAAAAAATTATATAATTTTAGTGTCGCAAGACTTTTGACTTAGCTTTTTTCATAAGTTACGACATAATAATGGTTGAGAAACAATGACCTAGGGCAAATAGTCTTGTTAGGTAAGTCCAACTTCGACGTAGAGGTGAAGTTGTTATATTCGTGCTGCCATTGAAAGCTACTAAAAGAGTTTATTATCCTATTATTTTAATAAAGCGCTTTATTAGCCTATCAATTTTGTTACGTTGATACTCCCTTCCTCTAAAAAAAGAAATATTGTTAGTGTTTACGATTAATATATGAAATTAATGCAAAAAAATAAATAAATACATATTTTTTATCAATAAAATTTTATCAATTGGTGGTGCTGTTCTTACATAATATCTATAAGATTATTTATTAATATGAAGCTATATTTATACTAAAACATTTCTATAAGATAATTTTTCTTAAACCGCATGCACTTAAGAATTTTAAGAAGAATGTACTTCGTTAAAAGTTTTAACAAAATCGAATGCTCGAAATAATTTTCTTTGACGAACTTTTCTACAAACTAGTTTAGACGTAGGAGTGTTATGAGTAAATAACAGGAATGGTCTCTCTATATTTGTTAAATGTTAAATGACAGCAATTAATCATTTAATACGATGACATGTATTGTGTTTGCAATAAAATTATGTCATCCTGGCCGATTTCAACCAGATGACATCAACTACAGAGAATATTTTATAGTGCCATAAGAATTGCGCAAAGAAGTGCTAGAAGAGAGATACTCACTCGTACACGTACACTCGTCCCCCTTTCTCTCTTACGATATGCATGTACAATAATATCATTGATCAGATTTCAGATGGTCATTGCATAGCAGACATAAAAACCAACAATCTGTGATGTGACCATATTGTTTCACGACTGGGAATCGAACCCAGGACCAGCGACGCAGCATCCATGTAATCTAACCACAAGTAAACCACAACTATCACACGTCACAATATAATACCTACGCCTTTGATAACATATAGAGCGCTGTCACGGAACGGTCCATGTTTACATTTAAAATAGGAACGGATATTATCATCAAAAACATAAAAGGAAATCGAAACCTAAGTTAGAATAAGGACAAGGCCAATGTTGACAGCAACCACTGAACTAAAAACTTGTCAATCTAATACCTAATTAATACTAATGTGTCACTGCCATCTAATATGGTATTCATCTTTCTTACCAGATCGTTATTTGATATTAAATCTACGTATTATGTTCCGGCTACATTATACGACAATGCAGCCCGCATTGTAGTTTTAGCCCTGGCCCACATTTTGCAGGAACTTCCGGAACGAGTCTCCCAAACTGGCATTAACATTGTATGTACATGGAATTTACACGATGAACATATTCCCAAAACGTCGGGCACAACCTGGTAACGTTCACAGAATGCCAACGTAATATGGCACGATAACGTTTCTAAGATTCGCCAGGTGAGTGTAGGAATCCGAAGACCTAGTGACGAGGCATTCCGTCTTAGTCTACATGGCTGACAACGCTTCTGCATTATGATTCCGTATCGTGTATTGATGTGGGCAACATGGACCGTAGGAATCACTAGAACTATCGGGCGAACTGTGTGCTCGTTTGTTACTCTCAATGCAACAGAAAGAAGACTTGGTAACGCGGAGTTTAACAGATCAATCTTTTCGCCACGATAGCTCAACACGACCAGACAGAAAATTCTAACAATATAAGCTTTAAGCTTTTGTTGTAACAATATAAGTTTTTGTGTTTTAGCGTCGAATAAATATATCATTCTGAATAAACAAATATGAAATATTGTTTTACCGACATCGATGTTATTGATTTTCGAGATCGCGTGAAGGTACGCCTATTCAATCACAAACGTTCTGGCTAATCTTATAGCTACAATATGAACCTTCGACGAAGCCCGAGTAGTAAAGTAGCCGTGGCGTACGCCCGTAAATGACAAATACCTGAGAACATTATAGAGGATAAAGACGAAAGGAGTGAGTATGATATTGAAATTCATGTCTGACCATGCACCTCTCTCTAAAGGAGTCGCGTCCCGAAAAATGGAAAATAAAAAAATTATATACTTAATGCAAAATGAGTAATAAACGCGAGGGATCGTACGCATGTTCACAATGCTGATGAAACCGTTTTCACAAAGACTCATGGCTCGGTTCGAAGGTGTTTAACCCCGAGTGTTGCGCAAAAAATTATTTCGCTGGCTGGGAGATTGGGAGGCTGAGACCGGAACGGTGCTGAACAAAAGTGGTGTGGTAGTGAAACTGGGCATATTGCTGTGAGGCGGCCGGGTGCGGAGGCGCAGGTGCCGCCGCCCCGCTCCGCGCCGCGCCCACCGGCCGGCCCGCGCCCCGCCGATTGGGTACGGCGCACGTGCGCTGCCTACCCGCGCCACCTGGCCGCCGCCGCCGGGGAGCGCATATAAACCCCGGCCTGCCCTCACCGCTCCACTCCGACTTCCGGACGCCGGCAAGCGCATGCGTACGTCAGTCGCGTCCCGACCACTAAGCCGATACGACAACTCCGGCGCATCAGTGTGATATATGGATTGTTATTGCTAATTGTGACGTTGTGATATACATATTACGGACGACGAGGACTAATTATATTCCGTTTTGGTGTTTGTGAATGTTAGTGCGAGATGCTTTTGGAAGATACTCAGATGTCTCATTCTTTGATGACGAAGAAATATGCGCACTGTCCGCTGAAGAAGCGGCCGGTGCGGGAGGAGCGGCCCGTGACACCGCCCACCACACCACCGCATCCCGCCCACTTGGCTACACGACTTTATTATGATTATCATTGTAAGTATCTTTCACGATGTTATAAAAAAAATCCTAAAATGTAGCCCTTGACCTCCAAATACATAATTTAATTCTACCTTCTTTGGTTATTGTGATACTCATATTCAAAGTACAATCCAAGTGTTAAACTCTTAGACATAGATTATATTTAAATTTTTACATTTTAAATTTAAATTGTTATTAATTCAATTCAATTATATATTTTATTTGTCATCAACTGTTACTTGTTGTAAGTTGTAACTTATTTTTAATTGTAGTTTCATTTCTTGTCCATAGGTGACACGGAAAACGATGAACCGGAAAATTTGAGTACGAAACCGGAAGATCTTTCAAAAACTGGCAATTATCCTAGTAAGGCATCATCGCCATTATCTACGGCTTCGGTGAAAGTTGAACCTCGCGAGTGGCATCAGCACCAGCTGGACTACTTGGCGTCGTGTCGCTCGCGCCTGGAGCCAGCGCCGGCGTCCGGGGAACTAGCTCGGCCCACGCCGCATTACGCCTACTTACCAAATCTTTACACGTACCCTCTTGAAGAACTGTACCCGGCTGGGGGCTCAACAATATCCCCACTTGCACATCCACCAGTGTATACCCACTACTCTCCCGCCTCCCCGCCTTCATCGTGTTCACCACCACCTTGTCCCGAAGACCTTCGTTCACCAGGTTCAGTCTCCTCGGATTCTGGCGTATCTGTTTCGGCGCCACGTCGCCCCCGCTACCAGTGTCCCGACTGCGCCAAATCCTACTCAACATATTCCGGCTTGTCGAAGCATCAACAATACCATTGTGCCGCCGCAGAGGGTAGCCTCGCTAGAAAATCATTCAGTTGCAAGTACTGCGCCAAAGTGTATACGTCGCTTGGAGCTCTGAAGATGCACATCCGCACTCACACCCTACCTTGCAAGTGCCACCTGTGCGGGAAGGCATTCTCGAGGCCGTGGCTGCTGCAGGGACACATCCGCACGCACACAGGAGAAAAGCCGTTCTCCTGCCATCATTGTCGTCGCGCTTTCGCCGACAGATCTAACTTGCGGGCTCATCTGCAAACGCATTCTGACGTCAAGAAATACTCGTGCACTGGATGTGGCAAGACGTTCTCTCGCATGTCACTCCTGAGCAAGCACCTCGAAGGTGGATGCGGAGCACCCAGTGGTGCGCCGTATGAATACCGACCGGAAGCAGTGCCTCCATCTCACGCTCATCAAAATCTGCCCCCGCCTGCTACAGTTCATGCTTACTAAGAAGACTGACCTCGCTGTATCGTCGATCTCGTAGCTTAAATTAATTCATCCCACATTATTTGCGTTCTACAACAATGCCTTTATGTTTAAGTTTAATTTATTTTTATAAATTGTAAAAAAATAAACAATGTGTGTGTTGATACTTTTTTTGTAAGACCTGGCGACGCGTGTTATTATGATATATAAGTTAAAAGCTTAGTACGTAAGTTAGTATAAGTATTGTAGATATCTTCAACCGCTTTGTGGCGGAGTCGCTAGTCATGTGGCATTTGCCGAGTGTCATACACTTAAATTTCTATTTTTGTATCCTAAGCCATGTACAAAGTGCCTTAATTATAAATGATTAATATATTATTCGAAAATATATAACAGTATGTCATTAGACGCTATTATGATTTTAAGATACATGTTAGTACCTATTTATGAGGCTGTAATATTGAAAACTACTGCCGTTTTCCGTTCCTTTCTGTTACCTCCACATGCAGAAAATAAAATATTACCCTATTGTGAAACATATTTTTTCTTTAAAAACCTCTAAAACCTATTTTTATAGGGAAACATGAAAACGCTAGAAATAAATTTAATGTAAAAATGTGCTGATGCAAAATAAAGCCCGAGGGTTTTCACAGTTTCACCAGGTTGAAAGATGACCGAGCGCTTATGGCGCTCAGCCGAGACCTTTATTAGTAGTGGGTAACCAGCACAAGGAGTCCGAGCCTGCTGCGCGGGAGCGATTAACTCGATCGAACCCGAGAGGGCCGAACCTCGGCTCGATCAATTGCTTCTGACTACGGATTATCTAATTTAATATTATTATTATTTAAATTATTATTACTCTTTTATTATTATTAACTATCTGTTATCAAATTGCATACCTTGGAAACTTTGTATTCTATAATCTGTCAAAAACAAAGCATGCATAAATTAATCATAGCTACAAATTTCCTATAACAATTGTATAGTAAAAAGAAGTAATTATTATCGAGACTACATTCTAGGTAACAATTTAAGGTCATTTCATTTGCATTGTTATGAAGTGATTTTTGTTTGCGGACGTCCATTGGGCTGTATGTTCAGATATTTGTACGTAATAACGATATCTCTTGGTCTCAATAAATGAATTCCATTTTTTTATTATCCTAAGAATTTAGTACAATACCACCCTAGATTTTCACAACTAGTTTTGTTTCCGTTTGCTTATAACTAATAAAAGAAATGTACACTATCAGATGTATTTATATGTATATTACATGTATATATTTATATGTATATTTATATGTGTTCACGACTAATAAGCGTACGAGGTGTGCGAGTAAACATTTTTTAAAAAATTCTTAACTATTCTGACAGATACTCGTATATATTTTATATGCAATTTATGGGAAAGGCCAGCTTGAAATGTTCAGCAATGGACTATTGACAAACTTTCAAGATGAAAATGATACATGTAACGGAACTAAAGACAACAATGAACTTATGACTATCGAACTAGTGTAGAACTAATGTGGGTCGTGCGTTGGGATGTGGGCGCCAGGTTGTAGCGGCTATGCCTGCTATCTATTTATTAACCTTTTGGACTGTCCTATCTATGTATTTAAGTACTTATATTTGTGTAGTGTGTGTATTTATGTAATTTTCTATATCTTCTTCCATTTCCAAAAAAACAAAGGAAACTTTGCTTAATTTTTCATTTTGGTTTTCTTAGATAGCGCATAGATATATGGCCCGTGACACTACTAATACGTAGGTTAATAAATTGAATAGTGGTTATAGCCACCACATGTTTTTCTTTCTTTTAGTTCACTGTCGATTTATTTGGAACTTTAGTGCTTGTTTATAGAAAAGTATGGCTATTGATATACAATATTAACAACTCTAGGGTTATTTATATTTATAAATAAAATTATAATAGTGTAATTTACACAGACAATCATAAAAATATAGGATCAGATGTAGATATTTTGACTCAGAAATCAAGTACGACAACGAGGTTCGTAAATAATTAAAGCAAAACCTCGTCAAAAGCTCAATCAGTCAACCGACCAAAGGTACATACATTGTACAACACACCCGCTATGGCTTCTATACGAAAATATAATTTCTTATTGGTATAGCCATTGTTACGCGGTCTTTCCTGGTATTCCAATAAACTGATTTTAGTGTGTCCCAACTTTCCACCTTCTCTCTGTTCTTGTTGTCATTTATTTTATACTTTATCTTAGCGATCATGAAATCTATGGATTATCTATATTAACTATGTATACTCTAACATATTTCATAATTTTATATGTAATTTTAATGGAATTCGGTCCAGTACTATAGGAAGAGATCGAAGACACACACAAATAATTTATGTAGATAATTTGATTCATCTCATCGGCTTGAATTTACAGTCTTGTCAGATAAATCTTGTTAGAAAACATACAAACAAAATTAGCACAGAAATAATTTAAAGGATCTGCTAGGATCGGACGCGAACCCAGGAGGAAATAACACGACCACGATAGGTACCGGGTATGCAGCGCAGTACCTGCTCGCCGAGTTTCCTACGACAGTAGTCCGAGCGACGACAGTTCATGGGTTCCGTACGAGATCCCAGCGCACTAAAGGCTCTCAGGGGGACCTTACTAAGGGGATATTATTTCCAAATCTATCATCCTAGTCTTCAAAAGATTTTTTTTTGACAAAGAGAAAAAAGTGAGCTAGCTATGGATGAATCGTGGATCAATATCGATATAGCATTTTTAAAATGAAAACTTTTTTGGTTGTTTCTAGCTACAGCCTGAATTGCACGACTTGACCGGGGAAGAACCGTGCGACCACACAAAACCAGCATGGCAACGCTACTGTTTCTTATTCCTTGAATGATGCTATAGCTCATGCAATAAAAGAGGCTATGCGAGGAGTTTCGCGAACACACAGCCCTTTGACGACCATTTTCATCAGAACTTGAAGAAAATATTTAACGTTATTTGTGATTCTATGTTGAAATTCAATCCTAATAAATGTTGTTTCTTGAAAAAGTACTAGTAACTATCTCATGCCACGTTATTTCTGAAGTTGGTGTTCAGACGAATCTGCAAAATGTGGGTATTAAGAAATAATTCAAACCAAAAACAGAATTGAAATAAGAGAGTTGCTGGGATTGTGCTCATACTACAGACGTTTAGTAAAAGAATTTCTTGACCTAAGCTAAGCACAACGATTACATAGTCTGACCGTAGCAAAACGAACCCTTAGACAGTTTGTGTGAAAGTGATTTAACTGAGTTATTTTTTTTATGCGATACGTAGATACCTAATGTAGATACAGAAAACTGTACGAATAACCAACAGATTAGTTGTTCGTAGAGTACTGTCTTAAAAACAGTGCAAACATTGAGCACTGTCGCACGGCAAAGGGAATGTATGCCATGAAAAGAACTTGGTGTTGCTGTTGGTCAAACTGTGCAGCACTTCATCAAGTTTCTTCTGGGGAAACCATTTCATCGCCGTACAGGTCACGTAGTTGAAGCTCCAGCTTCCATGGGAAGACTTCTACAAGATTGTGACTCGAGTCAACAACGTGACTAATTGGCGCATATCACGTAAATAAAGAATGTCTAATAAGGAGGTACTGTTATGAAAGTTCAAGGCATCAATTCTCTGTTCCTTAACACCGCAGGCTTGAGAGCAAGTACGCATTTTGGACAATAATAACATCTGTAATATATACCAAGAAAATATCTAGAAAAGAAATCAAACACATTGGCACAGAGAAGTCACGAGGTATAGATTTAGTCAAAACCAAACCATAGAAACTTTTTAACAAATTGACAAAGTTGTGTGCATCTACTTCGTTGTTTCCGTATTTCGTATCCACACAAGTTTATGAAGTATCCCAAATTGCGTAACCCTTCACGGATTGAGACATTTGTAGGGTCTTCCACAAAGATTGATTCACGGACCATATACAGTATAAACGCGACTGCAGGGGCCACAGGGCTATTCTGTGCTCTTATGAGCATACAGTATTCTGAGATATCAACTTCGGCGACAATTGATACTATTTATGCATTTATTTACGGACATTGGGTGCTCTTATTGATTGGATACTTTTACTGCAATCAAAAGCTTCGTTCTTTTATTCCAAATCCAAACAGGTGCAAAACAATATGTACAATTTTAGATTACATTTTTAATTACGTTAAGCAATGTTAATACAAATTAATGAATGGTTACAAAATTTCGATAATTCCTATCTATAGGAAACCACTACCAATCTTTAAACTGTATTAAAATCAAAAACAATGTCACTGACAAGAAAAGTTGTCCAATATGATAACTATCTATCGGTTAAGTATTAACCTATGACCCTGTCAGACAAGTGCACGTTTCTCACAAGTTGCGATATCTCAGCAACAATTGTAGAGCAGCTTTAATCGAATATCTGAAATTAAGATGCTATCGTTGTATGACGGTTAGGTAATGGAAATATCTGATTAAACGATATAGTTTACTGCCGATTTTAAAATTATACTCACCAACATTCGGTGAACGGTCTCCTAAAGGTTATTGTCAAGCGTCAACATTAATATCTCAAAAAAGTATTTTAACGATACGCACTCATACTGTACTGTGTACTTAAGAGTAATGGCTGCTGAGGTGTATTTGTGTGTGTGTGTCTGTGTGAAAGAACACAGCAATTATGAACTAGCTAAGCCTCGAAGAGGTTGACTCGATCGGGGAAGGATCACGTTTTACGGCTATTGTCAAAGAAAGAAAACAGAGTTACCCAGCGTCGGTAACGTTCTGTATGAGATAAGCTAAAATATTTCTTTGCTACTACAAATATTCTGAACAATGTATTAGATTTAAACCAAATGCGTACTGCGAGGCTTGTAATAGAGATCTTACTTGAATGACAAATATACTCCGTATAACTTTAATAATTTAAGATGTAAAAGGTAAATATGCTTATAACAGACATGGTGATTGACACGAATGGCTTTATAGTATAAAATTGCAATCGATTCTATTATACTACAAATTAAGAATAATTGCTAACTATGACACTTACAACGAGCACTGGACGCAGAAGGTGCGTGATTATGCTGGCTAATGTATGCGCTAACAGACAGGGAATATCCACATCAGCCTACACGAATGCCAATTAGAACTAGGTAGTGAAGTAGATGTAGCGAGCGCGCGCAAAGGTGATTGGTCACCGGTGGCTAGTAAGCGCGTGCGGCCAATCCAACGCACTCTCATTAATTAATTCTGTTCCTATTTGCATCGTGATAATCTAATCCGAGATTGGCCGTCGATACGCGATACCAATTAGAGTTCACACTTAATAGTCTAATAGAACTTTGAACTTTTCTATTACATATTGATCACCTTCGAGATAACGGCAGCGCGTTTCGACACTAATTCGACCTCGTTTTAAAGAGAATTGGTATTGTTATATTTAATTATTATTGAGTGTTTTTCTAAAATTAAGCAGTTCACATTGAAGGTATTATTGAAAACTAAAATAAAGGTAGATGGATAATAGAGTAATTTTATTTAAACATAAAGACACAAAGCACAGAGAGGAGCCCAAGGGTAGGTGAGTATCTAGATCCGTGTAGATTTAGGGCTGGCGGCGGCAATGGAGCCAGTCGGGCGCGGACGATAAGCATGATTTGTAACGTCGCACGTCGGCGCGTGCGCACAAATAAACGTTATTTCAATGCACACCTTTCAATAAATTACCTAACCCACTCTTGATATGACAATCATAAAATTTATTATCTTCACAGATTTAGTACTTTTTGTTTTTATATTGGCCCAAAGATAAGAAAATATTTAAAGAATTGTTGATGTATTTTGTTGGTGAAATTTTAATTGAAATTTACGAGTACTACTATGTAAGTAATCCTTGAAAGAAAGGCAGTAGCCGTTTTATTTTAGTTTTTTTTATTACTTTGGGTGTTTTTTTAAGTATTAAAACATATTTCTTACTGCAACATGAATGGGTCGGCTCGGCTAGTCGGCACAATAGCAGCATATCGCTGCTATGCTGTAGAAATATAGGTATGTAGGCAATGAAGTACTTCAAAATAGTTCTTAAGGTAATTTTAGAAGTTTATTTGTACTGCGATGATTGTTAAGACCCAGGTGAATCTCTGTATTCATTTGTTTCCCTCTCTAAAAATAATTAAACAATTATTTAACTTGAATTTAACCTGTTGATGTAACATTTTTTAAAGAACATAAAAACTTACATTTAATAACGACACATTAAAATAGCTAATAAGATTTTTTGTTGCTTTGTCAACGAAAGCTTACCATATTGTATATATCTTATTGAGGACCCGCGATCAGAAGAAAGTTATCACAATAGAAAGCGTTATGTTTAAAACCACGCGGTGGTTCCTTGAAAGCGTTAATGAGAATCAATAACAGTACATTGGTAAGTGATCACGTCGGATATTTTCGTTGACGGTCGCTTGCGCTAATTACAAGTTCAATATGAGTACATCGTGATATACGTATCTACACCACGATTGCTCTGACAACTTAAAGCTCCGTATAATACTTCGCTGAGAGTTATTTATGTGCCAATGTCTATACGAAAAAATATACATCAAATTAAATGCACATAGATCTGAGAGATCTTAGTGAAAACAATGCAAGTGCTAAGCTCAGGATATGAGTTTGCACAGTACGCAACGTATAGTATTTTGAAGAGGAGTAATAATAATACTTCAACGCCAATATAAATGGAAATAATACATCGTCAATATTTCATTTGCGTGAGATATTTTGTTATACTTTTAATGGTTGTAAAGATTTAAAAACGAATTATATATGTTTGTGCTCATAATATATGTTGTTTATGTGTAAGCAAATGATTTTTTTAAAAATAATTGACGTGTACAAACCAATTAGTATAAAAAGCACATTGAAAAGTCGTGCAATAATATTTGACAACAAACATTTAAAAACATTGTAAAAACCAACATTATTATATATTATTATTATTATATATTATTATTATTATTACACTCGTGATCAAAATAATTAACTCAAGGGTCATGCACCAGGTTGCATATCTTCAAAACAATAACTGGGCTCTGAGTTATAATATTCTTTTTGAATTATTAAAGATGTATATTTTGGTTTCTAAATAATGTAAACAAATGTAATCTTTTCCAAGAATACGTCCCGAAAACATGTTGTAATTGCTAATCACCATTTTTACACTGATTGTAATAGTGCTAATTAGGTTGTTAGATAGTCATTTACCTGACCTACGCTTATCCCTTGTTATTAAACACAAACAGTGCCTAAAAATGGACATGTCTATTGAAGAAGTGGCTCAGGCGGTTGTCCCATCAGAACAAGGCCCGGGTCAGCGAGACGTGGCTCATATAGCTAGTCTGCTGTGTCCAGATTTTACAGATGATACTTATCGATGATACGATTTCGTCAGTACTTCAATCACAGATCGGGCCCTCTCTGGCAGTCAAGTCCATCAGGAGCTTAGAGAAACGCAAGGAGTGGCTGTAAGCGGTGGACAGTCAGACTTTTTTTATTTCATGGAGATTCCATGCCATCAATAGACGTCAACGAGTCTACAGAAGACCTGGAGAGTGATTCGCCCAGTGCTGATTAAGTGAAAATGTGGCATTTGGAGGAGGTTCCTCGGTGGTGTTGGCGGGCATTTCAATGTAGGCAAAACTAAAAAACTAGCGGTAGATTTGGAAGTTTGTCAACGTACCGATATATTAAAGATATATTAGGGATCATGTCATTCCTAAAGCAGGCTTTCGGTGAAAACTTTGTGCTAATATAGGACAATGCCCATCCACATACAAGAGCAGCATATGTTTCTCAAGAAACAGTGAAAAATTTTATCCTGTCTACGAAGAGCCGATTGGGAGCTGTAATTAGAACCAAGGAGGGTAACACTAAATATTTAATTGTATTTTATTATTTAATTTATTGTTGTTTCGTCTTATTGTCTATATTTTCTTTAGAGTGTATGTTTCCTTACTTCAGAGTGTAAGACGAATTTCGTTTAAATATTTTATTTAATAAAAAAGAATTTATTAATATGAATATCATGTCGTTTTAAAGCTAATACCTTCACCTTTAATCTACTATAGTCAAAAATTAATCTTGTTGCTCAGATTTTTTACGAGAATATTTTGACTCCAAGCCGTACGGCGTTAGTTGAATTTTTATTAAGCTTTGATCATTGAAAATGAAACCTTTGTGGATATTATTTACCATAGATATTTAGACTTTATTTACCAAGAAAACCTTCACCATAATAACTAGTTCTAGGTGCAGTACCGACAGCATCAATCGAGTAGCGTGGAGCGATGCCGGTCGGAGCCAGGCTGATAAATCGTAAGATCCTGTGCCAATAACTACGAGACGGTAAGGTATGGCATTCACGCGGCGTGGGCGGCACACGACGCGCTTCAAAGCCTGTAAAGAGATTATTCACTGGTAGCGATGCCTTGCAGTTCCCCAATGCCTTTGTAAACTTTATTTCTATAAACCTTTCACCGTGACACACGATGGATCCCCACTTTATAACTTTATGCTTATAACGTAAAACTAGTAAAAATTTATAATAACATATTTTGAAACGTGAATTTCTTTTTTGGCATAAATACAAAGTAAGAAATTCATGTTGTTAAATAAATTTATCTTTTGTAGCGTATTGATTAATTACATTCATACAAAAGACATCAACGAATGTCCGCCTACGCTTAGCAAAGCGACCACTAAATTAAGTAAACAATAATGGTATTAAAATAATTTTTATTTACCCATAGTTTTAAGTCTTTTAAATTAGATCCTTGTTCCACTAGCGCTGTGGTTTATGATGTGTATATTTTATGGGTACTTTATAACGACTTCATTATAACTATAAAAGAGAACATAAACTGCACTGAGCTGGGATTTGTTCGTCAATGATAGGATCTTTGTTATGGAATTTCTAAATCGCTCAAGTGCCAATTTCTACTTCTTATTAGTTATATTATATTTATAACTATATTTCATTATAAAGTAAAAAAACTACATTTTCCTTTTGTAAGAAACATATTTTTAAAAGGGAACGTTAACATGATTTATATAATTTTTTTTCTTGATTTAGATAAAAGTTAAGTAAGTTTATAAAACGTTAAAGAATTTCGGTAAAAGTTATTTTGTGTTATGTCGTTTGAGCATAAAAATAAGACATATAATTTTAATTAGTAATAAGATAAAGTAAGTCTTACACGACATCCATTCAAATTAATTTCAATAGCAACAAACATCGTAACATTTAATGATTTAAGATATCGTAAAGAGATATGTTTCTTCCACGTACAATGCGACGGCTGCGAAGTCGTTTCCCGGTTCAGAGAGAGGGCGCGGGCGTTAATACAATAATCTTCACTCGGTATAAAAATTAACCGCTGTATAACGGTGTGGTGCGTAGGCTGCACGCCCGCGACCCTCAACTCCGACCAGCGCAACTATCCACGTGATATATCCACATCCTGTCGTTAACTTCTGACAATTTTATACAAACTTAAAAAAATAACCATGTCGAATACCCTTAATTTAAAAAAAATACCTTGTATTCGTAAATCATTTTAATTATGTTGTAAAATCATTGATATTTTTGATCATCGATTTTACAATACTGAGGTCGATACACTATACTTTTCGTATAAGAAAGTTAAACATTAATGTTAAATTCCGTTTTACTTTCTTTTCGCGTAATGTATCGAGAGGGTTATAAAAATCTTAATCAAATCAATTAAATCGCCACTACTAAAAGATGACATCGTTACCTGTGTGTTGTTTGGAGAAATCGGCACAGTGATATACTCCTTTACGTCAGCCCTTCGTTAAAGCTACAACTACAACGAAATCTGTATCTGTATCAATCGACGTAATAAATGCAATAACAATGAATAAAATGGCAATAATAGCAGGTGAAATCGCAACAGGTCCGGGTCTCGGGTCGTCGCCCGTAATTATAAATATAATACCGCACCCGTACGCTCGCGCTGTCGCGCCGCCCCCGCGACGTGTGTTCGCTGCATTCACCTTCGAGATTTTGTACACACTGACGCCCTCTATTATATCCTATTACTGCCCACTATTTATTTCACTCTCATAGCTACTATTAATAATTTTTACTAGCATTTAATTGACTCATTTCTCCACTTTTCTTTAGTTCTTTGAATACGTTGCCTGTTGCGATTTTGTTTAAACATACCACCTGTTTCTGCAGTTATGATCTCGGATGTTTTATATATTTTTTTCCTGTTACAGTATAAATCTTATTTATTTACGACATGCATTTAAATTATTGTCGATACTTTCGTATTGTATTGGATCTGAAATTTTGGAAAAGAGGTTATGACATATACATTCTAACCCTATATAAATTCTAACATTTTATAGGCCAATGTTTATTATTGGGCTTAAATAAAATTATTTATGAAATGATTGAAATTTTGTTTTGTGTCAGTAATTCTAATTCTAACTTTTCTTAAATTTTGGCTTATAACCCAAGTAAAGTTTGCAGGTAATACTTCTAATTTCTGAATCTTTTGAAATGTTTGAAATCATATCAAACTTTTAACAAAATAATCATACTTTTTATAATTTCTAAATTAATTTTAATGTATAATTTCCGAGTTAATAATCTGCACAAACTTCAATGCTGAAGGTGCTTTGTTTAATTTAAACAAAATTGTTAAACGCGAAAATATTAGATTATATTATAAAAAAACAATTTAGCTAATTACGAATTATTTGCTTTAACCTATTGAAGAATTTCATTTTGTTTCTTCGACGTACTCCAGCACATATTAATGAAAATTGAATGGGACCGTACTGACAGTAAATACTACTAAATAGAAAAGTAAATTGGTTCCTATTAAGTAATGAGTTATAAAATACACAAAAATACTGATGAAGTGAGATCCTCTATCATTTGTTAAGACATTTCATAAACATCCTCATCATCATCACGCCCATTAATAGTCCACAAATGAACATAGGACTCTTGAACTTTGTGCCATTAAGCACAATCTTGAGACATAAAAATAGTTACTCAAATAAAAAAATTGTATAAAGGTACTATCAATCAAATCAATTCTGAAAATTCCTTATTTTTAGAAGTAAATTGAAGAATAAATTGGTAACATATTGAGTAATGAGTTATAAAATACACAATAAACACTAATGAAATGAGATCCTCTACCATTTCAGACGATTCATCATAAACATCATCATCATCATCACGCCCATTAATAGTCCACAAATGAACATAGGGCTCCTGAACTTGTTTGCCATTAAGCACGATCTTAAGCCATAAAAATAGTTTCTCAAATAAAAAAATTGTTTAAAGGTACTATCAATCAAATCAATTCTGAAAATTCCTTATTTTTAGAAGTAAATTGAAGAATAAATTTGTAACATATTGAGTAATGAGTTATAAAATACACAATAAACACTAATGAAATGAGATCCTCTACCATTTCAGACGATTCATCATAAACATCATCATCATCATCACGCCCATTAATAGTCCACAAATGAACATAGGGCTCCTGAACTTGTTTGCCATTAAGCACGATCTTAAGCCATAAAAATAGTTTCTCAAATAAAAAAATTGTTTAAAGGTACTATCAATTCAATCAATTCTCAAAATTCCTTATTTTTAGAAGTAAATTGAAGAATAAATTTGTAACATGTTGAGTAATGAGTTATAAAATACACAATAAATACTCATGAAGTGAGATCCTCTTTCATTTGTAAAGACGATTCATCATAAACATCATCACCATCATCACGCCCATTAATAGTCCACAAATGAATATAGGGCTCCTGAACTTTGTGCCATTAAGCACGATCTTAAGCCATAAAAATAGTTACTGAAATAAAAAATTCTCCAATCAAAATTCAAAAATCAATCCAATCAATTCTCAAAATAATATAAATAGGAAGGCCCAAGTGCTTTCTTGGCATAAGAGGATACTACTACTAGAAATTAACTTCTCATAGAATTATTATGAGATCTTTTGAATGTCACCAGGAGAGGATTATTGTTCAGGATTTAAGTACTGGTGCAAGTATTAAGACTTTTCATTGTTTCGCGTAAGGTTCACACGATATGTTAGGGACAGGGGACTAATGTAAGACCACCGGGTACAGTAAATGCAACCGAAAAGGAGTTTTACCAATTTGTTACTTGATAATTTGTTTTCAGGGGCAATATTATTTAATATAGAATAAACTAAAGTATACCATTCAAAGACCATCATAAGTATTTCATGCGAGAAACAGTTCCTCGTCTTTACATCGTCGTACCGTTCACCTGGTTTTCGAGTTTTAATTGACAAATTTTAGGCTAAGTTTATCTGATTATTAATTGGATTATGAGTTTCAGTGTTATATTATTGTGATTCTTTAATTGACTCAGATCATAAAATCATGTATAATATATATGGAGATATAATAAAAAAAAAATTATATTAGATTATATCGAAAAACTTAACAAAAAACTTTTAAACTGCTTCTATCAAATAATAATATAATGAGCTAAAATTTACGTAACTAAAAAGTTAATCTGCAAATTCATCTACCACATATACATAATGTACACCACATGCCACAATTAGTATTAGTTGGTTGGATCCTCTTCCTGTTAATTACAGGGCAATGTTAATGTGATGGTTCGTCTTATCTTTGTTTGGGTCCATCTGTCGTGCACATGACGGTTAGAAGAATGTTAGTACGAATATTGTAAAAAGTGGTAATGTCACGGTGATAGGGGTAGAGGGTGTAAAGCGGCGGAGCGTGGCGGGGCGCCCGCTGACGGTCACTGGCCACGCGCCGATGTACGCATCACGTGCCCTGTATAAATGTCACTTATTAACAACCAAAACCATTGAGCCAATGTGCTCTATGAAATAATATTTTAAATTATGAAAACCCATAAGTTTCTGTATACAAAGTGTTCTGGAAAACTCATGTCCAAAATCTGAATGCTTTTGATGAATTTGAAATATTTCACAGACTTTCTGATGTATATATGTTCACTTTTTGTTTTACACATTCCAGAGCGTAAATCTTTCGGTTTACAGATGATGTCCAACTACGCACAGTATATATAATATTGCTATAATTATTATGCCAAATACAGAGGCACTCGTTTTCACCTTACGTAACGCCCAATCGGAATAGACTGAAGAAAGGATTGAGGTCAATGATATTGAACAAGTAATAGGCCTTCGGTACTTCTCTTATACAGATACTCTAATCCAGTCATTTGTCTGCTACGGCCCGGGATCCAGTGATCCTCTATCTTGAAGACA
This sequence comes from Teinopalpus imperialis, assembly GCA_029286865.1. Classification (NCBI taxonomy): domain Eukaryota; kingdom Metazoa; phylum Arthropoda; class Insecta; order Lepidoptera; family Papilionidae; genus Teinopalpus; species Teinopalpus imperialis. The sequence goes on from JAGSMU010000012.1 coordinate 6,535,914, forward strand.
AGATAGAGTTATAATTTTTAAAAAATGATTAATTAGTAATAATTTGTTGTAAAACAAACAAATAATTTTTGAAAAGTAATTTTTTCAAGTTCCAGATAGTTCAACCAAACTCGATAAATTAATAAAGTTTCGAAACATATTTAAAGAACGGGTCATTGGTTAGAATATAATTTCAGCCTAAATTCTTCGTTATCAGCTTAAAAAAATAGAGCCAAACTTAAACTGCCTCAGGACTGTGCCTTGTGGCAATCTTTGGGTTGCGGCTCCTGTCGGTTTTGACCATGGCAATATCTTTCTGGTTATTACCGAATAACATCAACTGTGCTGAACGTATAATGATGCCGTAAGTCCAAAGGAATGTGTAGATGCAGTGTCAAAGGCATGGGACACACATAACACACACAGATCCATAACCAATAATTTGTGGCGCACTAATTTTGGTTCTTGGCTAGGAATCGAACCCGCGATACAGTAGTCAGGTACTCTGACTGTACCAGGCCGTAGACGATTATATTGAAAAAATATTTAAGTACTTAATTTATTTAAATAAGTTTTATGCCATGTATTATTTTGAACACTTTGTTTATGAAATTTATAGAGTTAATTGCACCTATTATAATTTTACACTAATATTTAACACATAGTTTTGATAATACTAAAGCACTAGGCCTGAAATGTTACGTAATCTTGCGGTCTCTAATGATAACCTTTGCCTGTACATGGCGTAGGCGATCTAGTTGTTTGTTCACTCCGGCCACCCAGTGTGCCGATATTATCCTCAATATTTTCGTATCTCCCACTGGGCTTATGCGCATTGGTATTCGTGAGATTCTTTTATGGGTTTTTAATACACTTATTCAATGATGTCAATATAGGTAACTGTTCCATGGAGTATTAATATTTTAGACATACGTACGTATATGCGTAAGAGTAATGGGGATGTTATACGATTGGAAAAGTATTAAAAAAAAGTATATTGAGATATATTTGAACATATGACTGTAACATATTTCAAAGTACCAAGATTAATAAAACACATAAAGTTAAGGTAAATATAATCGAAAATTATACGATTTGTGCTTTCGTGTATCTGTTGCGATGTTCGTACCTTTTGTAATTTAGATATGTACCATATAGTAGAGCCACACTGCAGCACTGCTCAGAAACTTGTTGTAGTACGAATGAGTGAGCATGTTAGGCAAGGAGCCTCCTCGCCTTTAGAATATACCATGTTTCATGATATAAATGAAATGGTAACCCAACAAGGCGTAATGAGATATTCCATTTGGGAAAGACAACGCATCTGCAAATTGTGTTAATTGATGACGTTTAGACGAGCAAGTCACCGGTTATTATGTAAAGAGTTCTTCTTATTTTCCGAATGAGTATCTCACTTCATAAGTTTTATAAGATTTAAAAAATTCTAAAGCTCTGGTTTTTAAGTATTACATAATGGCCATATGGAGAGTGTTTTAATATTTGCACATCGTGGTCATGGCAACAGGACATCGGAGCGGTGGTGGCGTCGGGTGCCGCTTCACGGTCCGTGGGTGTGGTGCGGCAAGTGGGCACGCTCGGCGTGCGCGCGCGCCGACAGTTGGTGCTGCACGCGCTGCGCACGCGACAGGTGGACGTCACGCGCCGTTACGTAGTCGCCTTCATACACCGTACTTCGCCTTGGGTACTTGAGCTTCACACATAGCTAGCTAAAATACTTAAGCACTAACAACAGTTAAGGACTTCAAGATTTGCTTAAATAAATGGACAAAAGTTTACCACCTATTTAGGCCATATTTGGACAAGTTATTAGATAAAGGTGGCCTAGGACCTAATTTCAAAAGAGGATTAATGCGAAAAAATGAGACACAAGCTATGAAAAAAACTTGACGCAATATCAGTAAGAGTAGCACAAAATTGGTTAAAGTCGTTTTCCCTCCGAGAATTTAAATGTCAAAGACGAAGCTCTGGTTGACTGTAACAGATAAATTCGATGCCATTTTTGAAAAAGTGGGGCAAGATCGGCATATTAGTAGTGACGACATAGCTGAAGATCTAAGGGTTGACCACAAAATAGTTTTGATTCATTTGAAAAAGTCTGTGATTTACAAAAAAGCTGGGTATTTGGGTGCCACACGAACTCTATTGAAACGTAATGAAGTCGAACCGTCTTTGAAAATATTGATCGCTGATGATAAAAAGTGAATTACCTACGACAAGAACGTGCGCAAAAGAACATGTCCATTTGGATTAAATCGCAATAAGGTAATGGTACGTGTATGGTGGTATTGGAAGGGCATCGTCCACTATGAGCTTTAACCGCCGGGCAAAACTTTCGATTTGGATGTCTATTGTCGGAATCGATTAAAAGAAAGGGTGTGGTTTTTCATCTTGATAACGCCAGAAGACACACAACTTCAGCCACTCAGCAAATATTGAGAGAGTTTGGTTGGAAAGTGTTAATGTGTTAGCCCTGACCTTGCACCCTCAGATTTCGTTAGTGTCATGTTAATGACAAGAAAGGTCTGTCAAAACTACTTGTAACAGTTTTTTGATTAAAAATCCCAAAACTTCTACAGCAATAGGATTATGTCACTACCTTCAAAATGGCAACAAGTTATCATACAAAATAGCGCATATATATTATAATTAAATATCAATAAACTATGATCAAGATATTTTTAATCATACTATTATTACTATTATTTATTGATATTTAATTATAATAGTATATAAAATACGATTATTCCATCCCAATGTATCATCTCAACCTCTCCTGTCTTGATTTATTTTACGAATTTTGAATTTATTACACGATGAGAATGTTTAGTATTGTATATTTTATATAAAAATACAAATTAAGAGGAAAGCTTTAAAATATTGAAGAAAATAATTTATAAACCTATTGTTACAAAATTGGAACACTTCAATATGTGTTTATTTTATGTACTCAATTCCCTACAGCTCTACTATTACTTGCTTCAATATATCCGGAGCGTTACTATATGAAATAGGGGTTAACAAACGGGCACAAAATTCTTCATAAAATGATCGTAAGTGATTCCTTCCACGTTTATTCGACCTCTAAAAAGATTCCTGATGCAGATGCATTGCCTTATGATCACCGGTTTCATCACTCCATTTCTGTCTAGTAATCTGTGAAGATTTGGCCCGGTAGTGTCGACTTAATCATGCTGTAGCTTTATTAAAGCAACACCGTGGTTATACAACGCACAAGTAATTAACTCCTTGGCCCTTTAATAATAATAATTCTTCGATTAATTAAATATAAGTACATTCCCTCAACATCCCATTATCATTTCATTTCTGTATTTCTTTACTTTATTGAAATTATAACTGGTGAAAACGTTCAAAACGTAGTTACTACCCATTTTGATTTATAAACTTACTATCGGTGAATGTAAAAAGCTCAATTAGCTTTCTAATGAGAAATGTCGACGATTGTATCCATCGTATACCTAATGCTTTAAACAAGTGCAATTCCGTGAGCGTTTCGGCGATTTGATGGCAGGCATTATCAATCAATTGGCGCTGGGCATGCGGGAGCCGCGCCGTGGCAAGTACTTCGACCTCACGCACTCCCAATTTACAGCTTTATCACCCGTTATTATTATATTTAATAACATACCGCACCGCGACAACGCATTAACCTCATCAAAATTCACAAGTTCTTTTTAATTATGCCGCCGTTTTACGGAAAAATTGAACAGTCGATAAATGATTTTAAAATGTCCCTTTTGCATACAGAACCTTAAAAATATTTTACCCCGACGCTTTTCGGAATTCGGCCATAAATCATTATAAAATAAAAAAACTAAAATGCTTAGCGCATCTCCAATCTTTAGATTAAGATCATGCCTGTTTGCTGAGATTTTGAATTCCAACGCAAGTCGAATGGTTTTTAAAACTCATTACATCACCGTTATGCATCGAAAACAGCGTGAAATTTTGGTAATTGGTAATATAGTGGTAAGAGTTAAATCTTAAAAATCATATACAAGAGAAATTTAAGATATTTTTCGAAAACTCATAATTTAATACACCAGAGCTATATTTTGACATATTTGGTTCCAAGTGTATCTTTTTATTTACATTTAAAGTAATATTTCAATGTATGGATTACAAACCACCATTTTACATTATTGTTACATTGTTATAATAAGTTATTAATATTAATCAAAATGCGACTGCAATGTCACATTGGTATTATATGAGAATCAGTGTCGAGAGTCAGTGTCCATTACGCAGTAATCAATCATTACACACGGACAAGTTTCGATCTGCGTTTGGCTCGCTTTTGGTTAAGCGAGGCTTTCGACACGGGCGCAATCAATATAGCAGATAAATGCGATAAGATCCGATGCAGCATTGCCGCGTCCCTCCGCTCGCGCCTCCGGCTAGCGCTGCGTCCGACGTCTTCATCGCCCTATTACTACTCATATATTTATCCATAAGGTATGAACAACCGTCGTCAATAGAATTTTTGCTGTAGAAAAGGAAAGTATAACGATGATGCTCTTTTGGTTGATCTCAATCAAGGGAGCATGATCTGATGGTTAAGGTGGTTACCACAGGACGTGAAATGCGCATTAGCGCAAACAAAGAGGTAGTCAGTCGCCGCCGCCAGAAATGAAAAGTTTTAGATGCTGTGTCAAGGATTCGGGTAATAAACTCTTTAAACCTGTGATTTGTAATACAAAAATATTATTTTTCGGTTGGACACTCTGGGACCCGTGATGACAGCAGCCAGGTACTCTGTACGCAGAGCAACCGATTTGGTCCAGGCTAAGAATAAGATACTACTACTGGCAACACTAATTACGTTATTTTAATGTACAAAATAATAACATTCTAAGTTCCCTGAGACATGTAAGTGCATGTCAATAGCGCGTGCGCAGTATTATGTGAAGTGCTCTTAACAACTTAAGTGTTGAAGTGCCGGAGTGGGATCATTTATTATTTTATCTCATGATTGAATCTTGTTTTTGATTTTCTTCTCGGAATACGTGAGATTTTTGTTTTACAATGAAACATATTAATGATTGTTTTTAAGTTATAAGTCAACAAACTGGTAATCGTTTCATCTTCAGGGAAATATAATCCGAATCCTTTATTCAAATCATTTTGTTAGCGAATTTCGTAAGGCTCTCTATTAGTAAACATGTTATATGTGTTGCAATGTAATGACATATGTTAGAGTGAACAGACATGGAGTTCCCAATATGCACATATATCTGATAACTCGTGCCTCTTACGGCATTGAATGGATTCATTAGATGTATTTGTATACCGAGGCTTATAAATATGCACTTCAATGACCCTATAGCGAGTATGCTGATAAGTAATAGATGGACCTCACGTGTTCACCGTTTACGTTATAAGCGGGCATGCGGGCACAGGTGCACGGACTGCAATCGCGCAGGTAGCCCTTTTACTGCCAAGCCTCATTCCACCTGTGATTCGTAATAGTGACCAACATTCCATCCACGCTACGAGGAAAAAGTGGCAAAAATAAAAATATTCTAGAGAGATTAATACGCACATTTCAAACGGGTAAAATGATGTGGGTAAGCCTATCAACCTACGCCGGTACAAATGTTAGTTAGTCTTTTGCAAATATGCATACTAACACAGAAATTCGAGGGTACAAACAACTGATTCCTCTAACTGAGACCGCTAGATGATGAGTCAAACATTTAGCCATTAGGCTACCGTCCATCGCTACTCATACTAAGGATAAGTCATGTTCACTTTTCTCAGTCCCTATAAAAGATTAAGCTCCAAGTGCCAAGTTATATAGCTTGATGATTGTAAAACAAGCTATAACTTGCATCCGATGAAGCTTGCATCCGATGAAGCTTGCATCCGATGAAGCTGTAAGAGCCGCATAGGCTAACAGCACAAACATCAACAGAATCTAGAACAAGCTATAAATATAACAAAACTTTTGTTACAATAATTTTTAACAATACCAATAACATGGTATGGTTTCAATTGACATTTTGTCAACATATCTGTGCGCGAGTCTGATAATTACCCTTTAAATAACAAAGTGAAATGTTGTTTGATGTCGATTAGTAATGGAAACTATCCATTAATGAGCGACGTGAGACGGCTGCTATCGTCGGCCATAAGTTACAAGAGCATTAGTAAACTGGGAACTAATTGCAAAGGCGGGCCAATTTCCCAGCTAGTGCCGGAGCAATTAATATTTGCTACGTGATCAAAATGGTCGTTCCCTAGTTCATAATGTAGAAAAACACAACAGTCGTACTAACGTTTAGTTTAAAAAATTTTAAGTAATCCAAATATCTTCTAAATAATCGACGAACGAAGTAAAATATAATTATAAATATGTTTACATCAAATAAAAAGTTATTCTAAAGCAATATATAAATTAATAAAAGAACAGGAACTATGGTGATGAAATGACTTGACACATTATTTGAGATTAAAACAGGTCCTATTTTCTTGGTCGTTATTGGATTGTTTTGTCGGCATAATATTTAATCTTGTTTTTGCAATACAAAAAAAAACAATATTGCACCATATGGGGTCATATCTTTTGAAATACTCTTTTAATGACAATGTAGCGAAAACATATGGCCAATTAATTTCTGCTAGCTCCACTAAACGAATACCATTGAAGCGGTTTTAAAAGGTGTTATAAAACGTTAGATCATCGTAGCTCGTGGCAAACTCCGAAATTGGATTTTTTGTTATAACGTTTTATGATGATAAACACACTTATAAAACACTTAATTTGTAGTTGGTTTTAAAAATGTAGGTTCGCAACGTGATTTACATTTGCATTCCATGATGCTGTTTTAATTGCATTCAATAATTATTATTCGAATCGAATAAAACAATCACATTTTATGACCATGCTTTATTTAAAACTGATTGCTCCATGGAAGTAATAACAATATATTTTAAGAATGAAATTCGTTTTATAATATAGGATTATGATAATGAAATACATATATACATATACATATATTTAATATATTTATATTTCATTTTATATATGTAGAGAATATTATAATATCGTCCAATTTGCCACAACTGTGTTATAATCTAGTTTAGTGACGATTTAATCAGATTTGTTTAGCAGTTCTTGTGTTTATAAGCTCGAATGAATATGCCTGGTAAGTCACAACCTGCTCGAAGCAAGTTTCTCAGCGTGTCGAGGCGACCATCTGGTGGGCGAGTGCTTATTTTTTATTTTCCAAACGTGTCGTCTTGAATTCTTGTTTTTTGCATTGGCTGGCGCTCGATCGTTTTCGCTTTTTTTTTATTTTGTCGAGTTCCAGTTAACAGGTGGCTGACTGTATGCAGGTGAGACCCGAGATTTGAACGCGATTTAACCTCAGTGTTAAAAGTTTCGCATGCTTCCGACCTCGATACTAATTAATCATTCAACAACATATCCGTACATACATGTAAAGTAATTTGTGTCATTATTTAAAATAAACAAATGTTTATTATTTTAAGGGCATGGTTATGTATTGATTGAGAGTTACCTTTTTTTTTCTTTTTGATTCTACGCATAAGTATTTATTACTCAACTCAGTAACTTATAATAGCCGAGTAAGAATTAATTCAAAACTTATTATGTTTTACAAAGTATAGCTAGCTGTGGTATTAACATTACTAGCGTTCTGCTTAAACCACTCCAACTAAGCTAAAATGCTTGTGCTAGGACAGTTTACGACAATAGTCCAATAGCGGAATCGAACCTACGACGTTAAATTTAGCAGACCGTACCCTAAACCATTAGACTATTACCGCTTTTTATAAAAGAGGATTTTTATATGAAATGTTATTTCTCTTGTTTGTAATTTAAAATGTTGAGAAATGGTATATATAACGAATAATCAGATTTAATAATAAAATTGCAAGTTTCACAGATTCCAGTACCTGCTGTCTTCTTTCTTGAGTGCAAGTCCTAATCGAAGTTTATATAAGCGTATAAATAAATATTATCTGCTTCTTAAGCACTTTAAGTTATATCGGATTTAGGAAAAATAATGAAGTTATTGTACTTGCGTAAATAATGCGTTAAGTTAGTAATATTTGTGAGTAATATATTTTTACGCAGTTGACATTTCCACTTTCATCACAACCAGATGATGTCGCCCGTGGTCGAAGTCGGCCAGGCAGATAAAATCACCAGTCGTCTGGTTTCTACTGATGATGTATGCTTAAAGCGCCTTATATAGAAAAGAGGCTTTCATCCTTAAGCGCATCGAAAGAAGTCAGACATTATAATTATTTTCGTAATTAAGCCGTCAGTTATGATGTTTGTATATCTGAATATGTACGAGTATTTACCAGAGGCTAACGGACGCCACATCACAAAAATTGAAAATCGTAAGAACTTTTTAATTGTTTTTTTTATGTAGAAAAAAATAAATGGTAAATTAAAAGATACAATCACATTATAATGGTTTGTTGGGTATATGGTATAGATTTATGAGTATTTAATGAACTGTTCCTGTATTATAACATTGAATATACATAACTATTTATTAACAAAAAATAAAAAAAATGGTTTGTTGTTTGTTCACATCGTGGCCAGATGACACATGCGCAAGAAAACTCACTGGTCGATTCGTTCCCTAGTCCAAGATCAGAAGAAGATTCGGATACAGTGTAAAGGGCACGGAGTATACACACAATACACCCAGAGCTAATTCATCCCTAATTTTATATAAATAATGACATATTTTATAACTATGGTGTTATATGGAAGTAACATTTGGGAATGATTCCCGTAGAATTCGGTGATGTAAATTTCCGCAGAATTAAATTGAACAACAGTTCAGACAGTAGACATCTACTGTATAGTCGACTCGTTTCTTTCTTTAATGCCATAATTATTGAATATTCGTGGTGTATATGGTGCTTCCAATCTTAAGAACCTAAATATATGAATAAAATAAACCTCGCTTTGTTTTATTTATATAAAACGATCATCAATTTTCGAGAACATATTTGTACAAATGGTACTGATTACATCCAATCCGATCTATATCTTATTTATGTTCATTATAAATATGACATTTAATATTCTGATAAGAAAATTCAACATCTTATACAATTTTGCTTTATTGACTTAACAAGTTTTAGTAGCTTATACGAGTGGTTGAAAAATTGCCTATTACAACGAGCATTCAATAGGCTCGCAGACCTGCACCGTTAGACTACAGATCACGACTCGGCGGATTATTCGAAAGCACAAAGAGAGCGAGTGCCGCGACGGACAGGCACAATCACTCATAGCGTGGCGTTTGTCATAGTGAGCCGTGTGACAACGGCGCGTCGATCACCGCCCGACACGCTTTGTCATAGCTTACACCGATTTGTAACCGCTGATAGCTCCACTCCAATCGCCCCTTCGCCCATCCAAATGTAAACACCGTACTCCAAACATATACGTTTCGATAAACTCAACCGTAACGATTCTAGCAACGTTCTTTTGTAATTTATAAACATCCATCAAGAACTTTATTTAAAGAATCTGTACACTCGCTCTATATAATTATTGAAAATGCGAATGAATATCACCCCATCAAATATAAGGAAGTTTGTTAAAGCAAAAGTAGGTTTATTGCGTTGACTGATCATTGGGTTATTATTTAAGAAACTTTCTACAGACATAATTGTTGAATTGTTCGCAAGGAGGCTGTAAAAATCGTTCACCCATAAAGTAAAATATGGGTTAAGACGGGCATTCCTTAAAATCATTCAATGTACCGTAATCCCATTCTTTTATTTTGTAATTTCTTCTTACCACTAATTTTGAGCAGTCGTTCAACATTTTAGGGCTCGTTTTATGGGCTCGCGTCTGATGAACATCCTCCGCTTTTATTTTGTGTTACGACGTTTCGAATACGACGAATACGCATAAATCGCGTCACGATTTGTCCGTAACTGTTCTCATTATACTCGTACGTGTGCTCTACATTTGTTATGTTGGATAAACAATAAGATTTACTCTTAGCGGTCGATAGAAAAAAAATAGATTACTTATTTGCTTAACTAATATCCATATAACTATATTAATAATCCATATTCGATTTTTATTTAAATGATTGTATTAATAAGAATAAGATTTTTATTTGTTTAAACTTAAATATAGAAATACAGGAAGTTATGTAAGACACAGTAATGTTAACAGATATTAAAAAATAAATTTAAATATTAGACAAAAGCATCCAGGCCTAAGCTAAAGAAATACTCGTAGCATAAAACTTAATGGAATGGACAATTAAAGTAAAGTAAAGTTTTCATGTCAATCATGTCAATCTGTTTTTAACAGGTACATTTAAATAATTATTTTCCTAAGACTATATTATAAATAGCTGCCGACTGCCGCTTCAAAAGCCATCTTGCGACAATTTTAGGTAAAACCTATTATTATAGGTTCATATTTGTCGCAGCGGAGAAGGCAGATCACTCATTTTGAGGCTGCAAATTTACCAGATTATACCGATTATACTCTAGGTATGGAAGAAACATGCCAGCTTTAACTTTAGATAAGTTTAAATATATCGCTAGATGGTAGAAATATAGCACCTGTAATAACTATACAACATCTATATAAAACATCTCAAATATTGCTTTCTCCGTAAAAACCTGTCTAAATTATTTGTAACCTGACATTTGTATGTTAATATCTGACGACTATATGGCTAAGCTGCTGCATTATACCTGCCGATGAACTAGGTTAGGTTATATGTTATATGCGCCCCATAATTTTGGAACCGGATGCGTTGTGATTTTTCTGCCTTTGATTACATGTAATCTTTAAGCGTGATATCAGGCAAATGTCAGTAAGCATAACTGAGAGAGCTGAAGACTAAAAATACGGTACTTCATATAATGTATTAACTTTTAGACTAAACTTTTAAATTTTAGCCATTATTAGCTTTTATAGCATAGCCAAGTATAGTCATATTGTCGCCAAGTCATATTAACTTCTACATAATTTAAAGTTTAGCCATTATTAGCTTTTATAGCATAGCCAAGTATAGTCATATTGTCTCCAAGTCATATTAACATCTAAATAATTTTAAACTCATATTGTGGAAACTACTTGGTGTCATATCTAAATTGAAATGAACAACTATAATAATAAAATATGTACTTTTTAATTTTTAATAATAGTGAAACCTTGTACAAAGCACAACTAAAAGAATAATCTTGTCTGAATAATAAACTAACTGTATGAATAATAAAATATGAGTGTGATTGGAGAAAACAAATCAACGTAAAGGAATTTAAAGAAAAATAAGTCTGTTAATTTTCTTTAATCCTACCTAATCTAACCTATTATTAATGTTCCATCTAGAGGTAATTTAAAATGTGAAATGGCTCCATCAGAAATCCTTAGCAAGTTTTCATGAGCATGTCGATCAGAAAGGATTTTCATTATTAATGGTTAATCTCAAAGTATGTTATTTATTTCAATAGTATAAATGTGATGGCGTGGATTTATATCAGGGTGGATCAATATTCCTAGGGTTACTATTTTATAAAGAAACTATTACATTTCATACTTACGACGTGATTCATCAACCATTAAGATAACTTTCCGAAATATCTTATTACCATTAATCATAATAGGTACAGAAATGTCGCTTATATTGGTTTTACGGTTTAAGGGTCACGATATAGCTTCAAAAATCTTTCTTCAAAAAAATTGTAAAATTCCTTCATAAAAATTGTCACTGGGTATAACTAATGTTAGGTATTGGTTATAGCCAAATTGGGATAATAAGACGTGAGAGCTTATTTTTATATATTATTTATTTCATCCGGTACCCACGGCTATGCGTACATATAGATATAGAGCGGAGGCGGAAGCGTGTGGAGGCGCTGGCGCGGGCGCGGGCGCGGGAGGCGCGCGCATCGACGACGGCCCGGCGCACGGGAGCCGTGCGCCCACGCCACGCCGCTGTCCATGTCAACGCCGCCACGTACGCCGGCTTAAATATCTTACTTTCACAATTGTTATAAGTAAACGTCAAGAACTCATCATGTTCAACAACAATAAGGCACGTGTCTCGCTTCATCGTAACCAATTTTCTTTGTGCCGTGTTAAATTAATCCCAGGATTTAAATGTGACGTTTTAATAAACGCTTCGTAACATTGTGCCATATCCTCCATACGTTTGTATCATATTTTTAAAATGCACAATGAATCAACGATTTTACTTTTCTTCATAAAGAAAGATTGTAAAAATTTATTGATAAGTCGAAATGTCATAACTCACAATGTTATGTTCATCGCATATCCAAAAGTAAAAACCCTTATCACATGCCTTGTCAGATCAATTCTCTTGTAAAGATATTTCACTAATAAATATATTAATATATAGTTAATAGAATAAAAAGTCAGATGATTTGAATAAGAACAATGAATACATTTTTCTTATTCAAATCATCGTTTCGTCAAACAATAATTTCCAGAAATCCTATATCTCTATACTTCTACATTTTCAGTTACTGGTGCTTTCTTTTTCGGGCTGATGGCCGCTGTTAGCCCAAGGGCTTTTACAGTTTTGCCGGGTTGAGAGGTGACCGAGCGCTTATGCCGCTCTGTCGAGACCTCTATTAGTGGGTAACCAGCACAAGGGCTCCCGAGAGGGAGCCTCGGCTTGGACCGTAACCCTGTTCCGCCAGAGCGTCTGAGCGAGGGTTCCCCAGAGAGCCGAACCTCGGCTCGGTCAGTTACTTCTGACTAAGAATTATCTACATTAATATCTCTATTATTATTATTAGGTATCTGTACCACCACTTCGGAATGCGTGGGCGCTGGAGAAGAAGTGGCGCAAGAAACTCCAGCGACGCTTCTATCTGTATTGACTACTGGTACTTTGTTAGCCGTACCTCTTAAAAGATTTGTCTATATATACCACGGAGGACTGGTGTATGGCTGATACTGTTGGCACAATTGATGCTGCGGTCCATCATTTATAAAATAAATGCTATTTATTTCAATTTGTTTTACATTAAAACTTATAACACGTTAAAATATCAGTTTAGTCTACAATTTGTTAAAAATATAGAATGAAATATTTAATATATGAATGTCATAAACACCTACGTGAAATGTTATTTTATAATAATGTAATTCATACTTTATGACATGTCTTTACCATTGTTGCAATTATTATTTCTACTTAAGATATAGCATTGTTACTGGTTTCTTCAAATCCCCAATAGGCACAAAGAAACTTTAAAGAATGGCGCGATAATCTCCATATCATATTATTATATGACATATTATAATGTGAAGCGAGATATAATATGCAAATAAAGAACTTTCGATTCGTTGCCGGAACAATGACAATGAATTCGCGGGGGTTTGTCTAGTTAACAGATGGAGTGATGAATTTTAATAGTGTGAAAGTTCATGAGACCAGTAATCACTGGCTATTATCAGAACTTGACGTATTAATGTCAGAATTTCTTAACAAAGGGAACAAGGTAAGTGCTTTCATAACTGACAATATTGTACTGGATACAAGAAATGGATCATGTTGTTACCTTTTAATATCGTATTATGTCTATACATAAATTTTGTAATGCATACTATATAGTGTCACGAGTATCAAAACAATAGAGATTTCTTAGAATATTGGTAGTGTTTTTATTTACTTGGTTTTCTCACGAAAAATAAGTCATCTATTTCGGAGTTTTTTTTATTAAACACGTGGCAAACAAGCAAGCAACCTGATGGTTAGTGATCACCGCTACCCACAAAGATTCGTAAAACCCGAAGAGTCGCAGAGAAGAGGCTCTTTTCTTGAAGGTTTCTAAGTTGTATCGGTATTACTCTGCATCACGACAAACCGTATTAAATTGTTTTTTTTTTCATTTTTATTGTTCTGGTTGTGACAAGAAAGCACACAGAAATTATGGTAAGCGATACCTGCGGCCCTTGACATCCTCCATTAATTCTAGACAAGGCATCATTATGCAGATGCGTTGTCACCCATGAGAACTAATATGGAATGCTTCGTCAACAGAAATAAGAATCTCGTGATCCCTACACTCATCAGACGAAACACAGCAGTGTTATGCTGCTATGCTATTTTATGTTTATATTCTGTGAGGGTGAAGGTGTTTCTTCATCATTTGACCCATTGGTGGAGCAGATAGAAAGTAACTGCACCGTGGCTCTCACCACTGCTAAATTAATTAATAGTTTATTTTATTTACAATATCATATATATATATATGATAATTAATTATCAGGGCTGATAGCTTAACAGGGTTAAAGTGTCTAATTAACAATTTAATCAACTAAGGCATAGTTTAACTAAACTAAGTCTAGTTTTTTAGTTCTTCACAATTTGACAATGCATTTAGAAATCCTATTACGAATGTTCGGTGGCGGTGGTCAGTTGTCCTCACGTAAGCCGCTAGGTGGTTTGTCCCTTCTTGTCTAAAAAACATAAACATCAAGACAAATCGTACATCTTTTTCTTAATGTTACAATATTCCTTTTACACATTGATTCCTATCGGCCCATTTATATGTACATGGTTACGATTAACGTCGTATACACACATACCACTTTCAATTTGTGTAAGTCTCTCTCTCTCTCTGTTTAATTAATAAAATATTTTCTTTGGCAATTAAAACGACGTCACGACTGTCAGTAGAAATTGATACGGTTTCATTGTTATTAAAACCAAAACAAATCGTAGGATTGTTTTCACGTCTCTTAAATTGAATTTGCAGTGTAAGCAGCTGAGATTGCAAATCAGAATTCAGGTCGTGCACCCTCAGTCCCAGTGACTTGAATGACTCATGAACACCGTAAAACAGAGCAGCTAAGAAATGTAATATAATAATTCCAGTGGCGATGACCGGAAGGAATATATACATATGGCATGTGAAAAAAGAACAAATTTGTACTACGAATTATCATGCAAAATATTAGCTCTAATGTCTTTCATCCGGATTGACGTTGATGGATGTAGCAAATACAATCCCAATTTTACCATGAGGCTGGCATAGTGATCAGACTATCTGGCTGCTTCGTCACGGCTGCTGGGTTTGACTCTCAGACAACGCACAATGTGTGCACATTACAAATTATTGGTCATCGCGTTTGCGCCTGGTTGTGTTGAAGAGAGGGAGATGACACAAATGTTCACATCTAATATAACTTTCACCCCGTCTCATTTTTTTGTAAGTAATTAGATTTTTACTAGTTTTCATCCGAACCTTATTAATGTATATTAACGAAAACGAATCCTTCAAGTTCTAAGAACTTTCTCTACAAGTATTTACAAGATTTTAAAATTGGCATACATAAATATTTTAATGGACGAAACACAACAGTCTAGGATCCAGTACAACCAAACCAATTAACTAATTAAAAAATCATTTTATCATTATTGATTAAGCTAATTAAGAATTTTATCAGATCGATAGTATAGCAATAATATCTGCAGAAACTGATTCGAATGTAAGGCTTATGGCGCAGTAGGGAGATACTGACAGTGCAACACGATCGTTCGTCAGTAGTAAAATTTTATAATTCCAATGATTTGTAATAAATAACGGGTGGTCGAGTACTATTGAAACACGTAAAATGTATATTTATTATTGACTAAGAAACGTGACCAGATACAACCTAATACATCAATAAAGACTGTATTTATGGCTGTGATTTATAGACAAAACACAATATTCCGTATCGTATTTTTATGTAGCGCACTGCATCGTAAATGGTACTCTCCTGTCACAAATCACTTGTTTTAATGTATTATATTTAAAAAGTATATATTCATGTAATAGTACTGTCGTATAATTTGGACATTCCACCGTGATTACGTTTTATTTTTTTATTCTGCTGGCTGTACCAGGCACCACACATAAATGGCCAATATATTTATAGACCGCCTACGTTATGTCGCGTGATAAGCTTTGCAACATTTTTATACGACTCTATTAATCTACGCTTTATCTTAGCAACAAACCTGCCTCCTCTTCTCTACTGAATAATTAAGAGCCTAAGTGGTATTTTAAATCTTATTCAGACAAAGACATTACCTATCTAAATAATTTAGTGTGTAAGGAATTTACTAGTTCGTATAGTATTTATAACTTTCCATAAAACTGTTATTAAAATATATCCATTAAACTGTATAAACGTGAAGTTTGCATACAGAGCACTTAATTCAATATAGACTATTAATTAAAATGACTGATTTTGAACAGTTTGATAAAGTGCTTTTAATTAGGTATGTCTATAGGATTATTTTGTGGATAGTACTGAATCCACAACGATGCCACAATATAAATAAACAACAATACAAACACCCACATTCTCTTGGAATATATGTATATAGGCAAAGTATCACAGGATTACATAACCACTTGACATAACGCAGTCTAATGGTTATCGTCTTACAAATGATTTCAATAAACTACACTACACTACTATACATACAAATGTATTTTGCTAAGTGAGACGAGACTAGATAACTACCGTGCTACATAAATATTTGTGACTAACATTTGGGCATTCAGCACAATTTTAGAACAGTTTGATAAAATACTGTGTCGTAGTTTCACAACATTTTCTTTATATTACATATTAATTTCGATAAAGTCCTTCGACGCAACCTTACATTAAATATCAATTAATGCGTAGTTCTTTTCAATACCAGGAACAACAAAAACATGCACATAAATTAATGAACCAATTTTCCCCGTAATCACGGCATTTAAATTTGTGATATAGCGTGATGGATGGGTCTGTTACATAAAGTCCCAGTAAGTATCGAAATCGTGTGAAAGTTACCAACATTATGAGATTCAAGTACTTGTGAAAATTGTTAGCCATACAGGGACGGTGCTTCATGTGTGAGGACATTTATGTCCTCAATTCTGTTAAATAAATCATTGGACGGCAGCGTTAAAGAGTACAATGCTGCTCTATCTCGTTGGAATAAAATAATTGACACAGTTACTACTTCCCTTATCAACTTTATAGTACTAACAATATGCGAGTGCCTTAGGACCATGTAATGTCCATGCGTGTGTCAAATTGTGTCACAATCATTGGGGAAGATCTCCTGGTCGATACATTTCTCGGCGATATCTTTTATTTATTACCATATGACATCAACTAAATAGTATAACAATGTTATAGAGTAGTAATAATTTGGGCAAACTTCGATGTCCTCCTCACTCGTCGCCGCCATCTATAGTATCATATTACTATATCTTCTTGCACTCATGTGCAATAAGATTCGCGAAAGACATTTACGTAACAAAATATTGTTCCTTAACTGGGAATCGATCCCAGGATCCACGCCAAGTTCTCTAACCACTATGGCACTCGACCGTCTCAATAGTACCGTAGTAATAGGCCGTCGCAAAACTGTCATCCCATTCTATTCGTCAGGCGTAATATAATGTTATATCTTGATATTTCGAGAATAGAGGTAGATGTCAATGGGCAGTAAACAGTTATATTTACAGGTGAACTGTTCTTATTTAAAAAAAGCATAAAAGTTAGGCGTTATGATTAAAACTTATTTTCACATCTAATTTATGTTTTACGAGTATCTCCAGCCTATAGGTATCTTATAGTATAATACAATAGTATCTCACAATATAACGCGGCGAAAGATAAAACTTATTCTCTTGTCAAAAAGTACCATATTTTTTATTTAATTATAAACAAAATTATTCTACTGGATGTGCCTAACAGAAGCAATTTTCTAGCTACTATCAAATGTTAACTATGCAGGAGTTATCAAAGTGCCGTTAGTATTCAAATATAGTACATATAGAGACCCTCAGATGACCATAGAACAGAAAGACGGTAACGTCAAACTATGCAAGCATATAACTATGCGGAAAATCAATAGATACAGATACCTCAAGCCTATCTACAGCAATGAACTAATAATGTACTGAGGTTATGATGGCGATGATGAATTTGATACAAAACCTAAGAGACGAACAACCTGAATACAGTACCAATATTAGTATTGATAGAAAAAATATTATATGTGATAAATATTGACCTCGGCAGACCTCTAACCCACGCGGTCGTCAATTTTAGCTACATATCTTACATGACCTTAAGTATATTATATTATAGTATGAGTCTAGCTCTCTTAACTCTGATTTTTTTAGCAACCAAAAATATAATGTCCAGTTCATTAACGTAAACAAAATAAGTATATAGTAAAATAGCATTCGGCAAACATCAAAGACAAAGACTTGTATTGACACGATACACAACTGAATCCGCAGTGCAGCCTAAACGCAACCTTATCGCTATGAAATAAGGTATTCGTTGCCGATGTTGTCGAAATTTTCTGTGAAATGTGTATCTTTGAAATGTTCATGCAGGGTACAACGTCAACAGTTATAGCGTAGCCTCGAACTTTCGTAACATTATAGTGTAACGAAATAAATAAATCTAAACAAAAATAAATATTTTGCATAATAAACATAGACTAATACTTGTCAACAGAATAATCCGAAATATCTGTTATGTGAGACTGTTCTGATGACTGACCGTCATGTTGAGGATGATTTGGTTGTAGCAGAAGTCGAGGCTTCATAGTGATAGTGATCTTTAACACCTTTTCACACAAATTACCCGCTTTCCTTTTCTGGATCCAGATGCAAAGATCAGATCTCGCAATAAATAACGATAGCAAGACTCATTGGTGGTAATTCTAATCACTTCTTGGTATTATATTCCCGATAACCAAGGGAATCTACATTCCTAGCTGTCTGGACATGTAGGAATGTAGAATGTAATGGAATAATCGTAGTTTTAGTAATTAAAACTACTGAATTATGGATCAATATTTTATTATTATTATTATTATGGGGATATTTTTTGCCTGGTTGGTCAGTAAAATAAATAAATAAAATACTATAAACATAATTATTATTATAATATATACATTATTGAATACCACAAAAATAAAACACACAAATTATAAAAAGGAAAAAAAATACTAGGTAGGTACAAAAAGGCGGTCTTATTACTAAAGAGCTAACTCTTCCTAACCACCTTTAGATTTAAGAATAATTGAGTTAAAGGACAATGGGCGATGTGTGTACATAATAAACTAACAAACTAATACCTAACTGAGCTAAATCAATATATTGTTATATAATAACAAAACAGTACACTTATACATACGAAATAAATAAATATAAAGGACATACATAAACTAAATACATATAAATCACTTAAATCATGGTCAGTGATTACAAAATGACAAGTAATGATTTTTGACGGCTCTAGCTATCTCTTGTCTAGCGTTTTCACACGTTAAATGTACGAAGGGAGATCATTCCGCAAGCAGATAGCCTTGACCATAAAGGAATTCTTAAAGAAGTTAGTTCGATACGTGTCTGGTGCGAGAAAGAGTTCTCCAGCCGACTTTAAAACTCTATCCAGTCTGTCATGACCAAGAAACTTTTCCTTCAATAGCTGGGAGGCATAGAATTGAACAATACACAGTATATAATAGAAATGGTTTGCAGATTCCGGCGAAGGCGAATAGGTAACCACTTGAGCTTTGACCGAAATTTTGAGACATGATGATATTTGCGCAAACCAAACATGAAGCTAATGGCTAGGTTTTGAATTCGCTCAAGTTTGTTTAGTTGGTTCTCAATTAATCAAAATAGCTTACGCATAATTGAGAATGGAGAGAAGTAAGGATTGTGCTAACATAATCTTAGTAGGAATGGGAAATAAGAACGAAAATGTCGGAGAAAACCCATAACAGCAAATTACTTTCTGCTAACTTCCTTGTAGTTCCTGAGTTGATGAGACCACGAGAGTACTATCAAAGTGGATATCAAGGCTTTTAACGATGGTACTGAAGGTGTCACAACACCGTTTAATGTAAACGAATGAAGGTTGCTCCAGTCAACTCCTCAAATTATGCCAGCACCATCAATAGTAATCGCCTGGGTCTCACAAGAATTAACTATAAGCCCATAGCTTATTCAGCTCTCCGCTCTGCTTACTCTATTCACTAATAGGAAATTAAATTAATAAAAATAGCAAAAAGTAAAGGAGACAAAAAACCACATTAAAGCACTCAAGCTCGTAATTCACACCAAAATGAGAACTTGTCTTCAATACGATTACGCTGCCGTCGGCCTCTAAGATACCACTGAGACCAGCCAACTACTGGTGGAGATATGTTAAAAGAATATAACACGCTAAAATCTAACAATACCAACACAGTGAGCTGTTTATTATCATACCACGCCGTATGTCGTCAGTAATTTTAACTAGCGCTGTAGTCGTGCTATGACCCGATTGAAACCGGATTGAAAGGGTTTCAAAAGACAGTTACTCTTTAGGTAGAGATTGAATTGTTGGAAAACTAATCTCTCTAGGACTTTGGAGAGAGAGAAGGGAGTTAAATAAATCTTCTTTCAAGTTAACCGTAGTAGCATTTACAACAGCTGAATCCAAGAGATGAGAGTCTTTAGGAAGACGAGATTTGTTCATTTTACTAAAATTACGTCGCAAAAGGATTCTTGTTTTGCCTTAGGCGGACGAACTTTCTATGTCAGAGTTATGAGATTATGGTTGGAGAAAACATCAGCCTCATGCCGGCCATGCTTCAAGATAAATTCAGGTGAGGATAGGGGTTTAAATATGAAATTAACATAACACAAAATTAAATAAATAAACACTTTGAACTAACATTTAACATGAAGGTTATGTCAGATTTTATTTTATATTATGTAACTTTTTTCGCATGAAAACTATAACATTATAAAATTTAAATAAATAAGACATTCGACTGTTCGACTTTCATTTGTTTTATGTATATATTCAGCTTTTAAAACGAACATGGATTACGCGAAAATTAGAGTAAGTTAATACGAGTTCCGACGAGGGACTAATGCAGTAGAAACTGCTTGTAATGTCAATGCTGTGTTTGGAGAGGATACGGCTAAGGAACGC
Organism: Teinopalpus imperialis; assembly: GCA_029286865.1. NCBI lineage: Eukaryota > Metazoa > Arthropoda > Insecta > Lepidoptera > Papilionidae > Teinopalpus > Teinopalpus imperialis. The sequence goes on from JAGSMU010000012.1 coordinate 6,556,930, forward strand.
GCCGTGTGTTTTTGGTTTCACCGACCAACTTCGACTGTTAACTTCGACTTGAAGAATGAACCAGCCACTAAGGTAAACAATCTTGAATTGAATACGATGGTGGAAGCCGATACGTATCAAACTACCAAGGTACAAGCAGCATGGTTTAGCGTTAGCATACCCAAGTAAAAAAAAAGTAAAGTAAAACACCAGAAATAAATTGTTTAAAAAAATTTCAGAACAATTAACAGATGGTACTTAATAATTACTTAAAAGAAGATAAAATAATTCTTTATAATATTTTTAACTTAATGACAACTTACTTAACTTTAATAGAAATTTATAAAACTTATTATAAGGAACGTTATAATAATTGATTGTCCTAAAAATACCATTTAATAGACACTTTTCAACTGACTATCGCTCAAGGGAACTCATTTTTTACCAACTCTTTTGGCTCTTATTTGAGCAGACCTGGTATCCTTTACTTCCTGCCACCGCTGCTACAGATGAGGCCTGCATCATTGCCTCGGGGTTCGGAATAGCATTCAGGTCCAGTCTGGAGCTGACGCGATGCCGTGTCTAGTCAGGTCCCAATACCAAGACGGTGCCATCTTTAGCCCAAAACGTTGGCGCGCCGCTTGAAATACAGCATGCCGATCCCATTGTAAGGAATTGAAATAATGTGATTCCAGCTTTTTCTTTGTCAGCCATATATTATCTTTCACCACAAAGTCGTAACACGTTACAAGTATATTCTGAGGCCTGTCAGTAACACCAAGCCCGGCTTATTGACTTTGATGTTATACTAGGGATTTTCAAGAGGTCGCACAATACCTTGGCAATACGAGCAGATATATACGAACATATCCAATAATAATAAGGTGGCAGCAATTGGGATGTCACAGGATTTTATATATAAGTCTTTTAATAATAATATATTAAACTATTACAAAGCAGTAAAAAATAAATCTTTTTTATTTCACTCCTACCCTCAAATACCTCAAATAGTAGCAGACATATATTACCAAAACTCTTCTCATATGGTATCGAAACTCTTTTTATATCAAGACAAAACTTGTAGATTTCAATTAGATTTCAATTTCAAACCACAATACAATGTTCAAAATTTATTCTTAATATAAAAATTCTAAAAAGTTTAATTTTATATTAGTTTCTAACATAAAATTCTTCAATCATATGTTCAACGATGAACGTTGTGCTTATAGGTAAATCAAATTGAAAAAAAATAAGTGTATACGCAGTCAATTGCTTATGTGGGTTCTCAATCTGAAACACCAGCTGTGAAGGTTCGTAATAGTAAGACAAGTATTCGTTAGCCAGCGCTGATGGCTTCATTTGATATTTGAATATTTGTAATATTCGTTTGTAAGTTATTCAAAAATATTCGCCTCCATTATTGTCGGCAGCGTCGCCGTGAGCCATTATCTTCTTGCAAGGAATTCAAGTATAGCTGTGATTGAGCGAGCGTGCTCTAAAAATTCATTCGTGGCGAACGTTCATTAAATTCAAACATATCCGATATGAGGATCGTGTTAGATCTAAGTGAATAAAGTTCAGCAATTGTATAATATATATACAGTGGTAGTCACATAATTAAAGACACTCAAGGGATAATATATTAATAGAGATTTTAGATTATTTATTATTATTTTGAATACAATAGGAACTTGCAACAATATTAAAATAATTTGTGTAGGCATTGTCAGTTAATAATTTGTGTAGTATTTCAATTTTCTTTTGTTGGCATCAAAAATTTTCAATAGGATTGATGTCGGATTAAAACTGTTACTGATTAGCCCCGTAGAATATCTTTAACCACTGTTACTGTACGTTTTGGATCATTGTCTTGTTAGAAAGTCCAAACGACTGGCTTTTTCCTCTGCATACGGTAACATAGTTGCCTCTAAACTATTCTTGTACTGGAATATATCCATATTGCCTACAATTTGCCCAATAGGTCCAACACCAAACTTTGATATTCCCTCCTACACGTTGACTGTTTTGTTAGTATTTTTGGAACCATTTCTTAATTCGGAGTCCGTCTCACGGATTTTTTTCCATCAGAATCAAGTCAATACAATGCTTTTATTTTTTTACATACTCTTATCTAGTTTTAATATTTTTTGGTGGTCCATGGAGCTGTTTCGGTAAAAGGTGAAGCTATTTGAAGAGAGTATCTAGGTAGCCTTTTATAATGCCAACTGGAGTACCAATTTGGTATAAATTATTAATTATATATATCTTATTGATCAATAACTTTTTTGTTTTAGCACCTACCACATTTTGTCTCATTCAGTCATGGTTGACTGACAGAGAATGATACTGGGCGGAATAAAGCCTTTGAAACCTTCTTAGTGAAATAGTAAAGAGTTAAAAGAGTATACATAAAATACTATTTTATGCAACAAGAATAACAAAACCAAATATTATAATATATTTTTGAGTTTATAAATAGTTACAGGATTGAATACAGAAGATCGCGAAGCACTTATTGATATTTTATTATAGCAACAAATATCATTGTCGCCGTTTACATAACGTAGCGTGTATTTTTACGCCGATCAACGGACATTAGCAGGCGATTGCCATGTTTATCGGTCCATAGATTCAGATCAGTCGCCATTAGCACGGCCGCTGCGTGTGTGCAGCCCAAGAGAAATTGTTCAGACCGTCGCTGCCTAACATTTATAAGCCGAAGACTATACTTGTATCCCTATTGGATATTGACTGAACAGCCTGCTTCATAGGCATTAAATGACTATTTTTTGATTTATTGTACAACATTCTCAGATACTTGGCTATGAGGTCTATGGTTACATCTTTTCGCCGTTACCGGTGGATTTTAATTGAATACCTTAACGAAAAATACATTCTTCATATACTTATATTATTCCACTTAGGTTTAGCTTCGTTTTAGGGCCACTCAGCATCATCCTCTCATCTTGCGAAAATCGTCGCTCTACCTAGCCGTACGCCTACATTTATCGGTTCGCTGTTTTGAATCAAGAATAATTAATGAATAAAAAATACATTATTTGTAGTACATTAATTAAATTCATCAATATAAATATTGGTATCGATTGAGATTAGAACTCAGGACTTAAGCTTTGGAAACTATTTTCTCTGATAAAATATTTTCTTATTTCCGCCGCCAAACGCTAAATAATAATGTAATAAATATTAGGTAACCTAAAAGAATATTACTTTTTTCTTTAGAGTCGTTTGCTTATATGAGCTATTTAATTATTTAAAATATTCCAATATTATGCAGTAAATCACATAACTGATATTTCAACGACCACGTTTCCTAGAAATTTCCACAGATTAATTAAAATTTGCGGTATCCGCACGATCACCCACGGAGATTTTATTTTTGGTTAAGCTGAGAACGAGTTATAGAATTGCAGCTGGGGTAACTGGACTCTTCATAAGAATTACGTATACACTCAATAGCGAATTTGTAGTAAAGACAACATGAAGCTGTAATAAGATGGAATAATTACTTTGGGGTATCTAAATACCCGCCACTCAATAGCTTATGATTAATATAATATATGGAATATTTATTAATAAAAATTAAATCTTTTATTTATTTACACTTCTTTTCAATTAAGACGTTGAGTAAAATTTGCACACTGTTTACGATGGATATAAATCCCATTCGTCAAAGGGATCACTTACTATCAGGTGAACGGTGATCATGTTTGTTACCTTTACCCCGATTTAGAACTGAAATGTACTTCTTCACTCAGTCATTAAGAAATTTCATCAACGGAACTTTCGCCAAACCCTTACGCTTCAGATATCGCTGAGAGAAAGCAGGAGCTGTGTAGTCAGCCGCGAACCTGACACGTAGCGATGTTTAATCGGTGTAGGGTGTCAGTAGCGGGTGCGGGGTGACCGCAATCAACGGTTACCTGCGACCGCGCTCCAGCCGGAACGTAAGCCGAGACCGCCCGCTACCAGGATTGCTCACACTTAATGGGACGGTACGCCTTCCTGACTCTAATACGGTGTTTTGTACCCTAGCCTAAGAGGTTTACGTTAATGCGAGTACACTCTGTCTGAAACTGTATTTGAACTTTTCGGATTATTTTTTGTATCGGGACAGTCATCAAAATAAAGCCTTATACAAACATCAAAATCTATCTTATAAAGCCTTCAGCAATACAGTTTTTTTATTGAAATATTCACTTATTGTTACAAAATGTATCGTTTAATAAAGTTTAAAACAGCGGAAAAGTGACTAAGGCTTAAACTATGCCATATCTAGTTGTGTATTGTAAGACATATTCTTTTTTATTTTTATACCTACTAACATATTCTCTCGATCTCCCAGTGTTGACCAGGAGAGAATGTCACTGGGCATTAAGTCCGCCCTTGTAAACCTTATTTAAGGAACATAAAGAATAATAAAGGAAATAACTACATATGCATATATATATTTATATATATATATATATATACACATGCATATACATATAAATATACATATACATATTAAAATTCGTGTAATTATGGAATATGAGATCCGTCGTGGCATCAACGCGGCACAAACTGCACGTAACATCAACAACGTTTACGGAGAGAACTTTATAAACGAACGCACAACCCGTTATTGGTTTGGATAGATGGGTGCCCCACGTACTTAAAGACTGTGCTCAACAAGCACAGAAATGAAAGAATTTTGAACCGAATTGTTACGTGTGACGAAAAGTGGATTCTGTTCGACAATCGAAAGCTCGGTTCGGCAAGTTGGTCAGATCCTGGTTCAGCATCAAAGCAATGCTAAACGAAAAATTACCTCTAGAAAGTTAATGGTCACTGGCCGGTGTGGTTCATCACAGTTTTTTACCAAACAGTATGAGCATTACTGTAGATGTGTACTGTGAAGAACTGAAGACAATGATGGAGAAGCTCGCACATCTGCTTTGGTCAATCGGTCGTCCCCGCTGCTCCTACACGACAACGCGCGACCCCATACTACACTACAGACAATCTCCAAGCTGCAAGAGTTGGGGTTGGAAGCTCTCCCCACCGTACTCACCAGATCTTGCATCACCGACTATTACTTTTAAAAATTTGGCTTTCAAAACTTTATAGCGGGAAAAAAATTCAATTTCCGAGAGGCAGTATAAAATGCCTTTGAAGATTTTGTTACCTCCCGTCCAGCTGATTTTTACAAGAAGGGCATCAATAAACTACCACTGCGTTGACAAAGATGCATCGATTACATGAGTGATTACTTTGAATAACAGAAATAAAAAAGTTTGAAAAAGAATGGAGACGTAGACATTCTTCCTTGAAGAGGCGCTGCGGAGGTTTCGGGACACCAGTGCTAGAATGGGGTCTTTGAAGCCCTGAACTAAATTGCCGTCTAAACTTGATAGGAAATTTTTAAACGTTGTTGTAATAGCGGGTTATTTATTTTTGGATGGACATGGAATAAATGCAAAGGCGATCAAAGACGGATATTAATAGTAGTATGATTAGTAAGCTAACTTGTTGTTTTGCGGACCACGGAAGAGAAGGTAGGCGTGTATATTATAATGCGACTCACGTGTTTTTAAAAAGGCAACGAAATAAAGTAATTTGTTTTTACGTAGAGATATAATAAATTTGATAACATCCTATCATGTTAGATTTATTTGATTGCAAAATTGAGAACTGAAACTCTGATTTTAACTGACCATAACATTTACATATTTATCGATGGTTCTATCCTACACAGTAAGATATTATGTGTAAAATATATCACGATCGTGATAGATAGCTTTATAGAGATACTTATAGAGACATTGTCATAAATACTTGCTATTATGTAATCGGTTTATACCTGCTAAACCAATCGAAAGCTTTCAATTAACTTAAAAGAAGACTAACCGAGTTTCGTGTGTTTAAATAAATATGACCAAAAACATACAAAATCATACTTTGTTTATTTCTATCCAAAAACGACACTATTTTTTGATTCACTGAACTATATGAAACATCTGAGTACATAAATACATTGTAGCCTACGTTTTTGCATCAGAGGTTACATAAAGGACACTAACTAGTTAACAAATGCCAGTGGTACTTTTTTGATAGTGCACAGTAAAATTGCCCTATGTCTGTTTCAAACAACTTTCTTATTGAATTTTTCTCACATTTCTTTGTACCATCAATCAATCAGTCACCATCCCAGTCTCTAAGCAAGGTCCGATAGAACGAAATACCTTTATGTATACGGTTCTACGAGTAAAGCGGACATGGCCCAGCTTGATGATACTTTGGACTTGACAAATTTCCTCGTATTGGTATTTATGACACTAAAAAATACGTCAATAGAAGGAATTTAATAATAAAGTAACTTTAACAGTTGAGTTATGAGTTGAAATATATCATCCAGTGAGTTAACTAAATGAGTGAAATTTTTAATAACTTTTACTTTCACTTTTTATTAATTTATACAAACACAACTTAATAAAAAAATCAAGCTTATCTTTTTAGCAGTGTAGGTATAAAACTACAAGCACATATAAAGCCTTTCATTTAACATACATCTTTACTTTCATTAACAATGGTTAGGTGCTACATCTCTCGCTCTTATTTCTCTATTCTCGCAGTTTCGTCTCTTACCTTTATATAACACCAATATGATGATATCCTCCTAGTCAATTTCAACCTCGACGATCTTTAGATGACATCAACTGTGCGTAATATTTTATAGTGCCTGTAGTGTATAGTGTATTATAAGAATGCATGTGCAATAAATTTGGAGGAAAGATCAGATGTAGTGTCAATGACACAGGACATACACACAACACACCTAGACTCGAAAACCGACAATTTGTAATGAACAAACATAATTGCCCAGGAATCGAACCCAGAACCCCCGACGCAGTGGCCAGGTACACTAACCATTACATCTCACGGCCGTTAATATATAAACAACAAAATATTTATAATATAACCTATATAACATATCAATTCAAACTTTAATATTGCCAATTCATTCGCTATGTATCTTCGATTATACACACGATATGTTGAACTCCCTTTACTATAAAATAATCGTACATATGTCATATTTCATTTTAAGAAATATTTTTAAAACTGTATTATTTTTTATCACTATTAGTTTACTATAGGATAAAGGCCTGTCCCCCATATTTTAAAGAAAAACAATTCTGAGTCACCTGCTGCCGTCAACTTCCACCGGAGCAGGTCATCACTCCATCTAATAAGGAACACAGATTATAAATATCGTCCTTTCCCCCGGGGGTTGGCTTTAGACTCGCTAAGCGGCGCACTCGACTTCGACGTCGTAGCGCCAACTACGCCTACCCATTTTCCATACATATTGTATTACGCACCGGATGTGCTTGATTTTGCCATCTGTAAGAACATCAACCTCGCCTTCCAAGGGATAGAGGTAATCCACGAGCTCGCTTCCGATCATCGCCCCGTTCTTCTTCGATTAGTGCTCTCCGCCCCAAACTCACCCTCCACCAAAACCATAGTAGTCTGGCACCGGGCACATCAGGAACGACCGGAGCGAAGCCACATCACCGCACCTAGATGCTATTCCTAGGAACATATCTTCAGTCAACGACACGAACCTCGCAGTTTATGCCCTCACTAGGCACATCCAGTCGTCGAGCATTGCTCAAGGCAGGTTCCACCGGTGGACCCTGCCAAACGACAAAAAGGACCTAATGAGGTGCAAGAATGCGACTTCCCAAATCCCTAAAGGGGGCACCGCCCAAACACGTCATTAGCGATCCCTTACCGCGTCCCAATCAACCGCCCGCCTTCTTAGAAAAAGAAGAGAAAGCCGAATATCTAGCTGACTATCTCCAGTGCCAATGCTCACCGAGCACCCTATCGACGCCGCACACCTTGCAATGGTTGACAGCGAGATATACCGGAGGAGTAAGGAACCAAATCGCGATTCCGTTACTCAAGTTACATGCACCGAAGTTGTGTCCATAATTCAAAACCTACGACCATGCAAGGCTCCGACGGCATCACCAAAAAGGTGATGAAACTCCTACCCATGTCCTTTTTACACCTACTGGTGATAATCTACAACCACGCAAGGTCACCGGTGCGCCATGGTTTTTGTGTAACGAAAATCCAATAGCTGAAACTGAACTGAACCTGAAGCAGGTTTCCCACCGATATTTCGACTCTGCCATCACACACTCTAACCCCTTGATTGAAGTCCTGCCACTTACAATCCCATCGCGAACCACAGATTCACCCAGGTCCGAAGGAGACCGACACATGCCCTCGACGACCCCGACAACGCGACCACCAGGGCTCAAGCCCTACATAAACGTCGCGAACAAGGTTATTCGCGATACCGCGATATGTCACTGGCCGGTTCTCTCCAGTCCATACAGATAGAAGTATCGCTGGAGTTTCTTGCACCAGGTGTTCTCCAGCGCCCACGCATTCTGTAGTGGTGGTACAGATAGCTCAAAATAATAATAGAGATATTAATGTAGATAATTTTTAGTCAGAAGCAACTGACCGAGCCAAGGTTCGGCCCTCTCGGGCACCCTCGAGTCAGACGCTCTCGTGAAACAGGGTAACGGTCCAATCCGAGGCTCCCTCTCGGGATCCTTTGTGCTGGTTACCCATATATAGAGTCTGTACTCGACTGAGTGCCATAAGCGCTCTCAACCCAGTGAAACTGTAAAAGCCCTCGGCTAAAAACGGCCATCAACCCGAAAAAAGAGTAAATCGTCCTATCGACTTAACAAAACAGTTGTACCAGTAACACTGCATGTAGCTACATACATGCGTAAATGAATATGATTGTGCAAGTACACAAAGGCAATTCATTATATGTTAATTTTAACAGATGCATAATTTAAAATTAATGATACGTACAAATGACTTTAACATCACTTATCTGGAACTTCTTTTGTATTAAAACTGAATCGCAGGCCGCATGCTAAGTTTGTGTTAGGTAACAAGCTTAGCTAAGTCACGTTTGAGTTTAATGGTATTGTATGTAAAATGAAATAAATGTAACTAATCTGTGTATACTGAATCGAACGAAATATTTTAACAATTGTATGACAAAAGTAGTCACTATACAGAAAGTAAATTTTATAATAAGAGTAAAACAATTACAATATAAATAACAATATTGTAAATAACAATATTGTGGCTTTGTGTGCAGGCGAATCTATAAACTTTATTAAAACCTATATTTTATCTTTAATTTGCACCATTTTTTTTATAATATAAGTTGTGACAAACTAGCACGCAATTCATCTAGTGTTAATTTATAACGCGTCTTCAATAAAGATTGCATTGTCACTTGAGAACTGAGATAAAATGTCTCTACCTACAATTGGGTGCCCGGCTTAATATACTCACCATAAGACACACCAGCGTCATGCTTTTACTTCACGCTAGTATTCTATGAGAGGATAGTCCTCCACCTTGGAATCGGCCCATTTATACTGCAGCAAGAAACTAATAGCAGCATGGTTTATGAACTGACCACAGTTCCTGTGAAATGAGTAATTTATTATGTAAATGAATGTAGAGATGATTAAGTGTCCTGCAGTTATTTGTAGCGTTTCAAAAAATATTTTGTAGAGATATTTACGTATTTATATAAGTATATTTTTATATTGATCACCGTATGTCTCCGAAGCATGACATGACAATATCGTATTTATTATAGATACTTCTGCGATTACTTTAAGCTTATTTTCTTAATAACATTAAGACTGAAGATCATTTTTCGTAATTTTGGCAAATGTCGAACACGTCGATTGCTTTTATAATATATCACAAATAGCAGGAGCTTCAGATTAATCAGAGACAATTCACCCGCTTCCGAAAACTTGCCTTTTTAAATTAATTAATGAATATTTTTTTTTTATGTACCTATTATAGACATCTGTAAAATAAACAATTTAAAAAAGAGTATCTAGTATATGAATGCTGACGTCATAGATTAAGTGCTGATTGTGACGTACTAAGATTGTTTGGATTCTAGATCTTTCTTTATAAAGTAAGAAGACACACGATAGCTCAACCTGGTTGTCATAAAAAAAACACGAAAGTACAAAAATACAAATCTATTACAATAAGCTTGTGTATTTTAGCTTTCCCACTACAATATCAAAATCACGTTTTTTATTCATGAGTAGTATTGGTATAATCAGAGATCCCCACTAAAATTGAAGATGGGTAGAGCATAAATCGTGAAAAGATCTACATAGTTAACTAGCGCAGGGCCGTGAGTCGTGCAGTGCCGGCTCAGGGTGAATGTCTCACTTAACTCTTTGTGCACCTGATCTTGTCCGACCACTTTTAGGGTAATAGCCCGAATAAATGGTATTCACTGCTGTCTGGAAGAATATAATTTTTGAACATTTGTGTATACTTTGACTTTGGTTATCAGAGTAGATGCTTTTGCTATCAATTGCGATATATATCGCTGCTAAAATAATAAATTCTTCTGTTAATTATTAGCTTATAACAATTCTAAGCTCCTTTACTTCTATACATTTTCATATCTAGCAATATGTTTAAACTATTTATTTTGAATTTAAAATTTCGAACTATTTTCATGCTCTTATATGTTCTATTTTTTAATTATATTAATAATTCATCTATAGTTTTTAACATGTTTTAAATAAAGTAAAATATATAGTACTTGATCTTAATTAATTGATAAAAATTATACCATATCTTTTCGCGAATACAACTATACATTGAACAAAATTAATTTTTCCGTATTCTATAGGGTTTACCTGAATTTAAAAAACTTAAATTGAAAGGTGATAAAATCAGTAAAAGTTTGCTATATATGAAATATTTTCTATGTGCCTGTGGGTTAATATAATATTGTTTTATACTCTTATATCAAAGATAGATAATCCATCGATTTTCCATAAGTGTCAACAATAAAAAAAAATGTAGTAACCAATGAACTAAATAACTGTCCCTCATAAAATTGTTGCTTTGACATTATTTTTAAAAATAACTCAAAACTTCCAAATAGATTTTGATAAATAAGCTTGATATTTTTATAAAACAGCACTAACTAGATGAAATTAATTATGTCACGTGAAGTTTAATATATATTAAACAAACACTATTTCAAAATTAGATGCCTCTGAGTTGTGTTAATTTATGGCCTTAACATTACAGCTATAATGTCATTAATTAGTTATACAGACTTGCCGCCAAACGAAACAAGCTTCGGTGAGCTTTGATTAGGCGTTCCAAATATATTTCAATTCCTTCGTTCTCTAGGTTAATATAATAGCAAGGCATGTGTGCTTGAAAATATACCAGTTTAAAAACAAATCTGCAGAATGAATGTAAAACATGGCTAGCGGAACGAGCGTCTCTTTGTTACGATTCTGGGAAAAAACTAAGGACTAAAACTTACGTGTTGACATCAGAAATACCGCTTTTTATGGAGGCTATAATTTTATTAACCTATTAGAACAGACATTAATGTAAAATAAATTAACGTTTGTAACGTATTTTAAAGAAATTAAAATAGGAAAGGATTTAAATTTTTAAACGAGAAAGCTTACTGACACAAGTTTATTTATATGTATGAGTACGTGTATGAGTGAGTTGATGAAACACTTGTTATACTATCTCCAGCTTCAAGGTAGATGCCTCTTAAGATATGGTATTAGAGGATATTCCATCAGTACGCTTCAATGCGTTTCACTTTAAATGTTTTTCGAATTATTTCTAACATTTACTATACCGTTTTCTTCTTAAAGGTTTCCTCATGATGTTTTTATTTACCGCTGAGCATGTTGTAAATCTACGCTTAAAATTGCGATTACTGTCGATAAAATTGTCATTAGTGCCGGTATCAAGTTCGATCTGTACTGTTCAAATACCCTAAAATTCAAAGCGACATTACGCTATCGCGGCCTTATGTGTATAGAAAAGTAATTAGACGTTATTAGAATTAGTAATTAGATTTAGAAGGATTTCTCAGAGTTATTGTAGGGGTTACAATACCAGACAACAGTCAAAGTTCATTCAAGAAGAACTTAGTTGAAATTTATAAAAATTTTGAGTACATCAAAGGCATCATAAAAACTAAGCTAACTAAATTGCACGAAACAGCTGGAATTAGTCAAGTTTAGTGGTATTTTATTTATATTTTTTAATATTGTTTTAATTGTAAACACTTTATTTAACAAAAGGGTACAATGGAGGGGCTTAACGCCATTTGGCATTCTCTACCAAACAACTCTTGAGAGGGAGAAAAATTGACTGAGGGTCGACTGACAAAAGAATCCTAAATATTTACAATAAAATTAATATCTGTAACATACTTCATATACATAAAAATAAATAAATTAAACAATAAATATCATAAATATCGAAATATCTAATAAAAATAAATAATTAAATAAACTGCAAATTCAGTAGTATTAGTCAAACTGTTTAAGCATACGATATGTTTATTCCATGTAATGTAAGTATCTATATTTTTCTCCTATTCCATGTCTACTTATTACTTATAAATATTTGTATTAATTAAAGTCAAAATAAATCAAAGATGCAAAATAAACGCTACATCCGCTCACTTTTCTGTACTTACTTATAGCAAAATTATAAGTCTGTTTACATAGTTGAAAATCGGTCAGCAGCAAGTGGGAACTTGATAAAAGATGAGAAGGCAGTGAATTGTAGATCAATTGGAAACAGATCGTGTGTCGGCGGTCGGGGGGCTCCGGGGCATGATCACCGGTCCTTGAGCGCACGATGCCTTGCGGCCCCTAGAGACAACATCATAGTTCCAATAACACAATCATACCAACAACATGCTAGTTTGCAAAAAGTTAAAGAACATGTGGGCGAAATCCTTCTCTTTAGATTTATTTAGGGAAAGTATTGCTATTTATAAGATTATTTAAATTTTTGCGTTTTGTCATATGAAATTACGATGCCTTATTTATCAATAAGCTATTAGTTAAATTAAACCAACATTTCTTAGTTAAATTACTTTTTTTTCAACAATATTAAAAGATTTACTAAAACGCCTTATACGTATATACGGCAGTCTAAATAATGTGCATTGGTCAAATTCCTACTATATTTAAATATCGTAAATAAAACATTTTATTGGTGAAAGCTTAGTATAGAAAGCAAAAAGTTGTAAAGATTCCAAAGTGACCTTTTCCATTGTTCGTGTTATGAAACAAAGGAGATCAAAACAAGCGTGATACAACGAGGCAATTAGTGATTTCTAGCCCAATATTTATGTTATAATATTTTAACTACCTATCGCTTTAGTCGCTGTCTCCCCTCATTTGGATAATAAATTATCATTGTGATGCTATCTATGGCAGCTTCTCCGAACTCACTCACAGCTATTTGTTGCATTGAAACGAAGAAGATAACTACTTATCTGCTATCATGATTATAAAGAACACTTTAAATTTTGAAACATCTATAACGGAGCTCATTATGAAGTATAATAAGAAATAAAAGTAATCTTAAAGTAAAACTACTCAATGACTAAAAGGTAAATTCGATAATAAACAAGAATAAGAACAATATTATGACGAAAACTTAATTAGCTATTTCATCTAATATCCGTCTAAGGTGTCCGAATGTAATTACCAAAAGTCAGAACGGGAACCGCCCACGAGTGCACTCACGCGCCGCGAGGTCACCATCTCCGACAACCTGCCCAGAAAAGTAAATTACAGGACTACACTACGTGTACTGCTTTTAGAATATTATCTTTATTATAGGTTTGTAACGTGCTGGCTCAATTTTGTTAATATTGATCTTAAACGACTATATTCTGGGAACGTTTACAATTCGATGATTCGCTTTTTATGTGGGTACCGGCAACGGTGATTTGATACGTTTTAAAATCGATCGAGTCGGAACTCAGAGATCGGTAAATTCACATAAAGCAAATGCTCTGGACCGACAGAGCGCGTAACTCCGGTAGAGTGACAAGACAATAATTGCACTGGACGATCGCAAAGCCCGACACGCAGCGTATATCTTCTAAGACAAATTTACGTCTGCTCTAATGAAAGGCGAAATGGATTTGAATTTTTTTTTGTCATAGACCGACATAATAAAACTTCATTAGTTAAATGACGACGCAACAGTTAGTTGTGAACCTAAGTTGTATTTTACTTACGAATATAACTATTTTATTTAACTACTGACATTTAACACGACGTGATTATATTGGCTATCTTGTCCTTATTTATTATAAACTCGAAATAATTTTGGAAATGTAGTTAGTATTAATGTTTCCATTTACCCTTACTATCATGCATTCAATGAAGATATTTTACGAAAGTTTCCAAGACAATATATAAGACACATTGGAGCTATATGAATCCTCAAATTCACACAATACTACCGTAAAATGTATCTAAGTAATCAACCACAACCCAGACTTAAAATTTTTGTATCAACGCGATAATATGCACTCGTAAGCAAAAAAATCGACTCAAGCTTAATGCACGAGGTTGAATGTATTTAAAAAGTAACTTAGCCCTGAATTATATATATTTTTTTGAATTAATAAAGTTGTATGTTTTGGGTTCTAAATAATGATATCTTTTCCAAGAATACGACCCAAAAACATGTTGTTATAACTAATCACGTTTTCTGCACCTGTTTACAATAGCACTAGTTAGGGGTTGTCATGTGCTATTAAAATCATTTACCTGACCTATCAGTTAGTCAACTGCCAACCGGTATGTTTACCTCTAACACTTAACACAAACATGACTAAAGGTGGACACATCTATTGAAGAAGTGGCTCAAGCGGTTACCCTATCGTGTGTGGCTCGTGTGTTAAACATGAGCCAGTCTGCTGTATCCATATTTTACCGGGGATACCAGGAGACTGGTAGCTTTAACCGAAGTAGTGGATCTGCCAGAAGAAGGTGCACATCAGAGGGCATGACCGATTCATCGTCAGTACTTCGTTACTTCTCAGTACTACATAAATCGGGCATTCTCTGGCGTTCAAGTCCTCACTCAAGGTACTCGGAGAAACATGAGAAGTGGCTGGAAAGTCAGAAGAAGACTACCTGGCACACGGCTAACCTGACTCCAAAACGGCCAGCTACTGGCCTTAAGTTAACCCCAGCTCATCAAGCATCGCGACTACGTTCACAAGAGTACACGTGAACTAGATGGACAAACCATGGAGCTCTGTACTCTTCCCAGATGAAAGCACTGTGTCTCCGTGGCAACGATAGATGACAACGAGTCTACAGAAGACTTGGAGAGCGATTCGCTCAGTGGTGTAAAAGTGAAAATGTGGCATTTGGAGGAGGTTCCTGGATGGTATTTCGATAGAGGCAAAAACCGAGTTGGTTTTCATTGAAACTAGTGGTAGATTTGGAGGTTTGACGGCGAATCAATATATTGTAAAAATATTAAAGGATCATGTCATTCCTTATCCAGGCTTTATTGGTGGAAACTTTGTGGTAATGCAGGACAATGTCCGTCCGAATACTGCAGCTTGTGTCCGACGGTACCTGCAGAAGGATCAAATTGAGTATAGTATGGAGAGTAAATCTTATAGAGCATTTATGAGACGAGCTTAAAAGAAATCCAATGCCAGCTACGAGATCGGAGTTCCAAGCCGTAAGCTCAAGCGGGGATTTTCTTTAGAGTGTTTCCTTATTTTAGAGTTTAGGACGAATTTTGTATAAATGTTTTTTTAAATTATTTATAAAAAGAATTTATGAATGTAAATGTTATTGCATTTTAAAGCTAAAACCTTCACCTTTCATCTGATATATTAAAAAAAAATAGATTTTTTACGAAAATATTTTGACCGCAAACGTACGACTTGAGTCGATTTTGTGCTCGCAAGAGTACTTTATACACGGTGTGGCTCTTAACATAGCATATCATTTAAAGAGGTATTTTAAAATGTTGCCCGGGCTTGTACTTACTGCGTTCATATCTTTTTAATATCATAAGAAAAATCTGAAAGTTATAATATTTTTTATAATACTAGGGGTGGCAAACATAATATGAAAAAGTTAAATTTAATTATATATTTTTATTTATTTTATGATAAATATATAATTACTATCAGATTATTGTAATGTTCATTATTTACGTAATATTTATCTTTTACGTTAAATAGTTGTTACTTTTAAATTTCTTTGCCTACTAAAAATAATCAAACTGTAATAGTTTTGGTGGACTCTAATATGACAGCACTTTTCTAATAATTGTGTCTATCATTTAGGTGTAGTATTCGTAAATACTTCCAAAAAACCGTCAGTTTACTTGACAGCACTGTCCATAACAAACAAAGTATTAAATGAGAAATTGGTCCGGAGTTGTCCATAAAACCAGTAGTATCTCTAAATCTGCAGTCAATGCACTCGGAGCTTTGATTTTACATTCTTCGCTAGAACGTGGACCCCCCATCAATTAGAGTGAGCATTTAATCGGATAATAGCGACAGATAGCTAATAATCTCGAGACCGTTCAAATATTCGAAGCGTTTTAAAATAATGCGCTCTATATCATATTTAATACGTGCGACTTAGTGGGCTATAATAAATTAACATAGATAATTTTTTATATTTACAAACTTCATTTCTTAAAAAGAAAAAAATAAGTCTATGACTTAAGATAACTTCAATTAAAAATATGATATGATCTTGAGAGACACTCGATTAATTTATTAATACTCATAAAATAAATTTAAAATAAAACACTGAATATTTTTTGATTTATTTTGTATTATGTAGAAATTATATTTTGAATACGCCGTTGTCTGGATAATCATATAATATAAACAATTTCAATATTAGACTTTATTTCACATCATCTTTAACAGAAACGTTTTTTTTCATAAAACTCTTAATCTCTGGTTATCAAAACTAAGTCACGATCGTTCTTAAACCAATTTAACTATCAAATGTGAAGCAATGGTTAAGTTTGCTAGTAACATACATACTTAGAAAAGGGCAGATTCTTTTTCATAATTGAAAGGAACCGGTGGCATCAATTTTATAAAAAAAAGCCAAATGAATAACGGTGATAATCGTATGGTAATGTACTTCTCTTGATATTTTCATAACAGTATATAAAGGGAAACATTATGTGTTCAGTATATAATATACTAATATTCTAACTTCAGAATTGCCGCCTCAAATCATTTACTTTATTAAATAAATTACAAATCAGTAAACAAATAAAATAAAAGATTAATATCGTGCTGATATATACGAATAATTTCAACTTTAAACGTAAACTAAATAAGCACTAAAAAAGTTCATCCATTTAGTTTTTAGATCGCAGCTTAAAACATCACGACGTTGTCCCGGCTGTAAAGTAGATTGTATCGAGAGAGCTACGGGCGCGGAGCGGCGACAACCAGCCGCAATCACTAATTGAATCGGCCGCTAGTCATTGCTACCAGCACTGCTTCCACAGTATCACTTTCGGTTGACGAAAATATGATTTCTTTCACGTTATCGCGCCGTCAGATTTTTAAGAATCCCCGATGATAACGAGATACCGCGTCAGAGACGCGTCGATCTTAGCGTGGAATGAGAATTACTACTACAATTGAGTTAGTAAAAATTTAGTTTAATATTAATTATCTATAATGAAATTATGTATCCATTTTCTTTTAGTTTAAAAATTTTACTGCTTTTTCTTCCCACACATTATAGTCATCAACATCATCTTAGCCCATC
The DNA here is from genome assembly GCA_029286865.1 of Teinopalpus imperialis. Classification (NCBI taxonomy): domain Eukaryota; kingdom Metazoa; phylum Arthropoda; class Insecta; order Lepidoptera; family Papilionidae; genus Teinopalpus; species Teinopalpus imperialis. The sequence goes on from JAGSMU010000012.1 coordinate 6,574,644, forward strand.
ATTAGTCCTCAAGAGTTTGCTACAAACACGACCCGCCAAGTACACTAGATTAGGTCGTCAATCCATTTATAATTTAAACTGCAATAGTAAATTTTATATATTTATTTTATATATTGCTTGCTACTAGAATATCGTAGCATATTTTTATAATATAGTTAAAAGAATTTCTCAACTTATCGTTCTATGATACGAAAAACAATTCAATCATAGATACAGCAATGTATAACAACGTGTAAGGTACATTTAAAATACCTAGACATCGACAATCGGTATTGTTACAAGCTGGTGATAATTATTATTGGCCGACAAATCTTCACTTAGGGAACCGTTACTCGTGATTTGTTGCAGTGAAAATATTCGTTCCCTCATTTGCATACAATAGCCCGGTGCCAAAAAATATTGGAGTGTAAACGCTCGCCATGGAGCATATATGAAAGTTCTTAGCATATCTAAACGTGTTCCGAGTTAACTCATACGCCACCAATATGTTCCTTTTCTTTTATGAGCAATTCATTTATAAGGATTACGGTGAAGTATTAAATTCGATTTATATTGAAATTATCGAAAATATAAAATAGACGATCAAACAGCGTATCGAAAATAAAGGTGAGATCATTATTGCACATTTAAAAATATCCATGAATTTTAATTTTATAATATTTTTATCGTGGTATTTCTAAAATGACAATGTGTAATAAGTAAAATACCAAATATATGGCACCTAGTCTACAAGATGACATCACATATTTTAAATGTTTGTGTTTTAAAGTGTACGCAACGTAAGTAATATTAGTAATTATCAAAGTGAAAACTCTGCCTTTATTTATATCCCATAATTGGGACAATCCTTCTATTAATGCTGAAGTGTAACAAACACTAACTAAACTAAACTACACTTGTCGTCAAACTAATATTCATAATTTTCGTTTTTAAGGTAATACATTATACCAAAATTCTTAATTTGTAATATTATTATTAATCTGTGGAGGCGATAAGCAGTGGACCAATGAACGACTGAGATAACTATGAACAAGAAACAAATTCTTTAATAATACGGTCATCGTCTTTAAATAAATTACAATTACCAGAACTTTTACTTAATGTTTTATATGTTTATAAACATTTTAATCGGATATAAAAAATATATATAAACATTTATCTTTTCTTAACAATAAAATACATTAACGGTTAAAAATATTTCGGCCACACATGTATAAAGTATTCGATTTTAACAAATTTGAAGCAAAAAGGATTAAATAAAATGAAAGCCTAAACTAACTATTTAAAAACCAATATAATAACATCATTACCATGCAAATATGAGACCTATAATCAAGATATCATAAATGATGCTAAACCGACTTGCGATAGAATATAGTTTTACATTATAGATACACAATCGCTATTGTAACTTTAAAAAAAGCAAAAGTTATCCGTTCACATATAGAACAACTCACACAGACCGATTGATACAAAAACTGAACCATAATTAAATAGTATATTGTGATTGCCTGCATATCTATGCAAATGATTTTTTTATAACTTTACCACACACTTACAATTATGGAAACTGATCCACGTATAAACTTCCGAAAGTTGACTTTATGTACACCCACGAACATTTTATGCTCCACAATCAAATGACTTTTTAATTTATTGTTCAAGTAAGCCTGAAACGCTTATTTTATGAATGCAATTTATTGCGTTATAAACATTATTTAAAAAACAATACAAATGTTTCTGCCTGTTGCTACTCGCATTTTAATCAAATATATTATAAAGCCGACTCCATAGTTCCTTAGCTTTTTGGAGGACTTTCAAGTGTTCGATCCAACGATGGCCGATAAACATATTTCGGCACAGAGCTCTCTTGACGCAGATGGAGTGAACTAACGGAGCTTTCCTAAACCAAATTGTTTTGAACTATTAATTGTGCTGATAGCACCAAGAACAATACAAACGCTAAGTAACAATGAAACCGGAAAATTCCTTTATGTGTAGATAACGGATGGTGGTTATTTGAGCCTTATATTTAACGTTATACGTTTTATGTAAGCTTTAAAGGAATAGAATTTTAAATCCTGCACTACATATAAATACATACACATATTTTAAACTCCATATCACACAATGTTAAATAAAAAATAGAACTACAGTATTAATTTTAAGAAACTTTATCGTCTGTCTAAGCTTTAGCTTGATAAGATGAGTTTCAAAATAGTGTGTACGTTGCTATATATTTATAGGCTATATAATTTTAGTTTATTTTTAAAATTGTTTAAAGTCTCATTAATAAAGCCATAAAAATATATATTTTTCTTATCGAAGCTATGTTTACTGGCGACATAATGTCCTGAACTCAAATTACTTCTACGTTAAAAATGAATGATTAATAAATCTAATATAAAATTAATATCTAATCTATGAGTTGTGCATTGTGACAATCCATGAACACTAGCTATGTTAATTAGGAAACCTGTAACAGGCATTATCAATACCAGCAAAATCAAGCGGCATGCGATAATAACGCATATTTTTATAAAATATATATAAACATTTATCTTTTCTTAACAATAAAATACATTAACGGTTAAAAATATTTCGGCCACACATGTATAAAGTATTCGATTTTAACAAATTTGAAGCAAAAAGGATTAAATAAAATGAAAGCCTAAACTAACTATTTAAAAACCAATATAATAACATCATTACCATGCAAATATGAGACCTATAATCAAGATATCATAAATGATGCTAAACCGACTTGCGATAGAATATAGTTTTACATTATAGATACACAATCGCTATTGTAACTTTAAAAAAAGCAAAAGTTATCCGTTCACATATAGAACAACTCACACAGACCGATTGATACAAAAACTGAACCATAATTAAATAGTATATTGTGATTGCCTGCATATCTATGCAAATGATTTTTTTATAACTTTACCACACACTTACAATTATGGAAACTGATCCACGTATAAACTTCCGAAAGTTGACTTTATGTACACCCACGAACATTTTATGCTCCACAATCAAATGACTTTTTAATTTATTGTTCAAGTAAGCCTGAAACGCTTATTTTATGAATGCAATTTATTGCGTTATAAACATTATTTAAAAAACAATACAAATGTTTCTGCCTGTTGCTACTCGCATTTTAATCAAATATATTATAAAGCCGACTCCATAGTTCCTTAGCTTTTTGGAGGACTTTCAAGTGTTCGATCCAACGATGGCCGATAAACATATTTCGGCACAGAGCTCTCTTGACGCAGATGGAGTGAACTAACGGAGCTTTCCTAAACCAAATTGTTTTGAACTATTAATTGTGCTGATAGCACCAAGAACAATACAAACGCTAAGTAACAATGAAACCGGAAAATTCCTTTATGTGTAGATAACGGATGGTGGTTATTTGAGCCTTATATTTAACGTTATACGTTTTATGTAAGCTTTAAAGGAATAGAATTTTAAATCCTGCACTACATATAAATACATACACATATTTTAAACTCCATATCACACAATGTTAAATAAAAAATAGAACTACAGTATTAATTTTAAGAAACTTTATCGTCTGTCTAAGCTTTAGCTTGATAAGATGAGTTTCAAAATAGTGTGTACGTTGCTATATTATAATAGGCTATATAATTTTAGTTTATTTTTAAAATTGTTTAAACTCTCATTAATAAAGCCATAAAATTTTATATTTTTCTTATCGAAGCTATGTTTACTGGCGACATAATGTCCTGAACTCAAATTACTTCTACGTTAAAAATGAATGATTAATAAATCTAATATAAAATTAATATCTAATCTATGAGTTGTGCATTGTGCCAATCCATGAACACTAGCTATGTTAATCAGGAAACCTGTAACAGGCATTATCAATACCAGCAAAATCAAGCGGCATGCGATAATAACGCATATTTTTTATAAAATATATAAGATTGTAAAATAAAACCACTACTCTATTTCAGGCAAAGGCAAACAAAAAGGGTTTTGTATGTACTATTAAGGCACAAAACACTTACACTCAGGTTTATTCTACTACTTACATTCAAGTCTATTCGCATAAATTTAGAAGTATTCAGTGTCCATAGAAGTAATTAGATAATTTTCTAATTCAACAATAACCTCGTGCACTTCTATCTATAATATAATATTTCATATCATAATTATATTAATAAAAATTATATCTAATTTTACGGAATTTATCATATTATATTCACTTTTTCTGATTAATGAAAAAAGAATGAAATTAAATTAAATGATTAATTCTTGACATTTCCATATCAGTTACTTCCATTTAATGTGTATGGTATCAACATAAGAAGTCATGTCATGTAATATGAACCATCAGTATCAATAAAAAATATTAGTGTTAGCAATATTTATAATGTTACTTTAATTTACACATTATAAATTATAACAAAAAGATTCCTGCCAATATTCCCTTACGGACAAAGTTTGATATGATTTCAAAGCCATTCGAAAATAGTGTTAACAGTAGCTCAACTAGCTTATGAGATGATCAGATGAATTATATTGGATTGTATAAACAGATAGTCAGCCTGTCACCTACAGTGTAACATAGATTTACCTTATTTACTTAATAGTACACAAGTCACCAACATTACGTGTTTAAATACAACATACAGATTTTTTAAACGGGGTTAGTTATTTCGGCTGGGATTATCATACGAGTAAATCATGCTAACACCCAAGTTACGGTCGAGATCTATCCAGTTACGATAGTTTTAACTTCATTAATTGTCCATATTATTTCAAATACTTTATATTATATTAATTTTTATAATATTTTATTTAGACTGCTGTATTTTTGTTAACATCATTTCAAATTGGTATCATATTTTGTGGTTCAGAATAATCAAGTTAGCTCTTAAAAGTAATTCTAGTTTAATATTTGATAGCCTGAAAAATATCTATATTTTATAATTAATAAAAAAAATTCACGTATTTTTTTAAAAAGCTTTCTATAATGTCTTTGTCTTTCTTCGTGTAAGAATTTGTTTTATAAAATATCATTTACTTATTAGCGTCTCATTAATAATTGTGTATAAACGTCTAATCAGCAGAAATTATCATGTGTGTTTAATAAACGAGAGTTATATCTTTAAAGATTAGTGGTGTGGTTGAATAATTCGGTTTCGCGGGCGGAAACGGGCGCGCCCACGTGCAGGTCAGAGCAGTGACCCCGGAGCTAACCCGCACGTCTACCGCTCGCGGATCTCATTGTTCCACCTTCTAAGCAAGCGCTAGCAGGTAACTGGATGTCAGGCTTCGCATTAACAGGTTCATACAGATGGCCGCTTATGATTTATACGGTTATTATCACGATCGTGATTTAAGATAATAAGTCTATTTATTGCTTTTATAATTTGTACTAGATTATGTACGCGGCTTCGCCTGCGGAGTTATATGCTATAAATAAACATATATCTTAATCTCAGTATTACGAGATCAAAGCGCAATTAAATATCACAGTTTTAAAAACTTTTTAAAGACTGACTTTGAGTGCATTTGTAAAATCTAGATCTAAATCTAAGTAACCGAAATTCAAATTCCTTGCGTAGTTTTAGTGTCACAAATACGAAACAAACAAGCATCATAATTTTGTAAACCTAAATAATCGATTCCAGGTGGTTTTTCATATTTTATTTATATTATATATATTTCATAATTTTTGTTAAAGTAAAGATATGGCTTAAGTACGGATAAATGAATAAAGAATGTAAATGAAAATTGAAAATAATTAGAAAAATAATGAAAAATATGAATGATGAGGAAAGCAATAACTAAGCTTCAAAGCGGGTCAATGCGTATAGCCCAATTTTGAAAATTACTGTAGTGTGTACTGTAACTTAATTATGAAAGATTTTTCTTTTAAAAAAATGTGAACAATGATATATTTACAAATATTGAACTTTTGGGATACTAAAATATTCATTGATTATTCAACTCCCAAACAGATCCATTATTAGACGAAAACAATATACAAATAAAGACATCTTATAAATTAGGAAGTGGAACTCGCGGTCTAGTGGCCGTATGTTTGCTGCCTTATACCATTGACCTTCAATTTGCAAGATTTTTACACCCAAAATATCACCACTGTTATTTATGCTCGGCTGGTGGTTTTGTGGGAGGTTAACCTACTGCCATGTTAGGGTTACTTTATAAACTTCTGGCGTATTATGAATAGCTTTTGGTGTTTCTGATTTATACTCCATTGGAACCAGACCATCACCAGACAAAATAAACACAGCCTAGTTGGATAGTGACCATTTAGTTCTATAGAGATCTCTAGAAAATCATCCTTCATCAGTAATCCATCCCATCACCAACCAGGCAAATTTAATCAATCTGTTCAATAACATAATCTGACAACGTGGGCGTGACACGATGCTTTTATAGTTCCCTACGTACATAATTAGTGCTCTTTGAGCTTGGTACCTGACATATTTCACCGTAACAGGATAAGTGCCTTCAAGTTTTTCGTATTCAGCACATAGAGGAGATTTTACCTTTTTATTATATAAGCAAATATTATGAGAGAAATATGGCTAAAGCGAAGTAGAAAGGATGAAAGTATTGAGATACTACACTCATCAAACCAAGGTCTGTATATCAGTAGTGGTTGTATTATTACATACTCCTTTTTCCCTTCATAATCTTTTGCACAGATTTTGTTATATTGTACACAATTCGAATATATAAGTAAACGGTTGTATACGTAACTTTATAATCACAAGCTTTTGTGGCTTACTGATCAACTTTTTCGTTGCCAGCTATGTGACGGTGCCTACTGCATTTTAGTACTTGAATTATTAATACTATCTAATATAACATAGACATATACATGTAGCCTATGTTATATTAGACATTGATATAGATGCTTCGATAATTCGAGATCCATAAAGCCAGATGGTGAATACAGCTTTTTAGATCCGCGAGAAGCTCAGATTATTAAAATAAATTGTAGTAATTAAGAAAAAAGGTAATTCTAGTTCCATTATACAAATTTTATTTGATATTTTTAGTTTTATATATTTCCTAGACTGTGAATCTAAAACTTGGTCGGTGACAATGTTAGAAGAACCGATATCCGGTGGGGGAGAAAGGTTCTGAACTGGCAACCTTAGACTGGCAGTCGCAGTGTATATGTAAAGTATATAAATACATACTTCTTTTTATACAGTTTTTACTATACAATTAAAAATATTTATAACACATATACATTATTATTATATAAATATGATATAATTAATACTACGAATACTAATAAATAAAAAAAACTAATGATGTTAAGGTCTTTGGAGACGAAACTTTTGTGCTTTAAAATGATTGCTACTTTATTTCACAAGGACCATAAGTTTCTTACAATATGATGTAAGATGTGCAATGTATGTGTGGAATTTTTATTGTTACGTAAGTTGTCAAATAGAATATTATAAAAATAGTTATTTTATATTAAAAGTATTTAATTAAAACGTGATTCACTTAAAAAAAATGAAACTAAGATTAAATAAAAAAGCATAAGAAAACCGTCTTAAAATTGTAAAGTTTCGTATGTATTCATATCATACAGATAAAATGAGCTATTAGCAATAAATTAATTGTCAATTTGTCCATAACTTACCATAATAATGACATAATTAAAAAGTAATTATAAGCAACAACTTATGTGTGAAAAAACCATGAACTCTGTAAGCCCGCACAATATGCGTCTGTTAAATGAACGTTCATAATTAGAAACACCAATAAGGCAGAACGCCCATCACCTCACAAATTACACCTGCGTTACTAATTATGTCCGACGCGGATATTTCTTCTCAGTCTCACGAGTAATTCTTTACTTCTAACCGTGTTAAAATTGTATTTATTACCGCCATCTGTCACCGCGATAATGACTACCGTGGAAGAAACTGAGCTGGCGCATCGCGTTAAATTCAATTGGCGCGTTTGAGAAAGTTCAACATAATGGTCGCAGACAGCAAAAGTATTTTTGAGTTTTTATCATTGTTGGAGCAAATCCTTATGATTATCAAGACATTACCTATTTATTACTCCATTATCATTATTTTATTGTATATATGCATACTCGTATTACTAGAAAAACGCACATTATTTGATTATTTTAGGACTGCTATGTGATATATTATATAAATATTTAGCTTTTTTGAGACCAATAATGTAACCTTACATTTACCTCTATGTCCTAAACAGTAAACTAGATTTACTATAATCTGAACAACGTCTAAAATTACAACGCAATGAATTCACAACAGTCTCTCTAGGTACTATATCCTTTAGGCACATACAATCCCAATAATGTTGAACATAAAATAAATTTAACATATACGAAGTTTCAAAAACAATTACAATAAAATTTCATAAATACAAAATACAAGGAAAACAAAGCACTTACGCAGTATAACTCTTTAAGGGACATAAAAAATTGTTCACGCAAAAGTTACGTAGTAAACCTCGTGCCTTGTAAAGGGGGGTATTACAATCTATATTTTCATTTAAGCCTCAACCCTGATCTTGATTTATGTGTGTGAGCTTTAAACCAACTGTATTATTAACAAGCTGTAAATCACCGATCGGAATTAGGATCATGGTGAATCGCCAGCACGATATTTGTTGACGGAGGCTTTAAGTCGTGGTGTCAGAGTAACCTTTCCTCTTGAAAAATTTATCACTTTCATTTTATAATCAATGACGCAACACATTTCACAAAAATAAATACTCTTTGTGTTTTCGCAATAAGACAATACTTTCCGTATTCAAAGCTGGAACTAAACAGTAAGTTATTATTTAACAGGGCATGGGCTTGTGAATAGTTTCGGGTAATATTGTATAAACTACAATGTTTTTTAACGCTACTATCACAACAACAACAACGTAAGAAAAGAAATAATTAATTAGAAATAGAATATTTTAGATTTTTTTTTAAACTAATAACAATAACTTGGCTACAAAATGTGTCTAACATAGCGTAAATTACTAAGTAAAATATAAATATTCAAATATAAAACACATATACAACAAAAATAGAACGATTCTTCAATTATCGACACTTAAGCTAAACATTTTACTTAAAAATAAAGATAGATATTAAAAAGATTCTGTCCATGATCACTCGATCGTCCAGTCACAATCAGACACGGATGATAAAGGATGGCCCGTAAATGTTGGACCGTGTAATAGTATGCATCCCCGTGTGTACTTTTTACTTATGGTAACATAAATTACGCAGGTGACAGCTTCTGGTATTTATGAAATATATTGTTACCAACTTCAACGTAAAATAAAATAAATCGATAACTATTTTTAACATGTGTTATAAGAAACAACGAAAAATACCTTTACGCGGACTTTTTCCGGTAACGTGATCATTTTCTGCAGGTTTAGACTAAATGTTCCTGGAATAAATGAAAGAAATATAAATTTAGCACAGTGGTAAAGCTACGCTGCAGTTTGTTTCTAGCTGCAGAAAGAATGGGTCAGCTGACCGGGGTCACCGACGCCCTCACAGAATACCAGTGTAAAATAGCAGCAAGCAGCATCATATATGTAATTTGTCACTGCAAGGGGACGGTAGCATTCTCGCACCACAACGCTGTGTAGAAACTCATATGGAGCATCGCAGCTTCTCCGTGGTAATACCAAAAAAAAAATATTATTCGGTTACATGCGTCTCCATTAACCACACGGATCACCATTAATATAGAAAATTGTGACTTATTGACGACTTTGCAATACTTTACATTATTAAATTACTTTTTATTAATTTGATTAAAGCATTTCCTCTCAAAACCCGTACAAAATATGTTAAATCCAATGTTATGTTCATTGACCTCTGAAAGAGAAAATCTAAGATAGATTTTAAAAACCGAGGCAATGAAAAAATTAAACTCAATTACATTTTTATATAATAATATGATAGAAACCATATTGCTATTCGATTGTTAATAAAACAATATTGAATCCATTATTACACTTATACCTCATTACCGGGTAACGGACCGGTCGTAGTGGGCCTACAGTTCAAAATAAAATGTCCTTGATATATAGTTGTTTATTTCCTTCAGTAACGTCATCAATTATGAAAAAAGAAGGAAATATTATATATGCATAAACGTAAGCGGACTAAAAATCTAATATTCGTATATTTGAAAAATTAGGCAGTAAATTAGAAATAAAAAGCCGAAAATTCCCAAGTGTACGGAGCACTGCAATGAATCAACGTATGACAGGAGGTTTTACATCCCGTTTGTATTACGATGATCAAATTTAAATTGTGTGATAACTTTATTGATGGTCAACTCCTCCTCCTTTCCAGCTAGTAATCAAGGATCAAGAAGAAAAGTACTTTTAAATTATGTAATCGGCAGCAATGTCTTTAAAAAAATAGTAATTTCTTACTTTTTTTTTAATTTGATTTTGAATTGACTTATTTGTAATGTGCCAAATAAATAATTGGCTTAAAAGAAAACTGATAAATATAAATATAATGTGGAAATTAAAAGTTTATCCGTTAATAACTTAATTTAAAGACTACTAGAAAAAAAAAGAATGACTCGTATTAGTTGTTTAGGGTAACAAAGAGATTTTGGTTATGGTCAAGGCCATAAAATATGATTTTTTGGAAACATGTGACCTGTGAATTATGACCACGGCACATAAATACCTACATCCATCATCCTAATTAGATAAAGCTGTAAAGGTCTCTAAGGACCAAAAGCAAAACTCAACAATGATGTCTGTCGATGTAATCGACGAAATGTCGTCCAGAGGATCGGGCAAGACCTGTACTCTAGACTACGAGCCGCAGTAGCAGCTGCACTAGTGGGATAAATGCCGTGGATTAATAGAAGGAGATCGCTGAGCTGAATATGGAGAAGACCAATCCTACTCGCTGGCAGAAACATTCGGGCGGTGGTAACTAAAGTTTCGGGCTTAAAGAATAGGGCATTAGTATTCCCTGCCTATCGTATAAGGCAACTAAAAGCGTACTTCGGGTTCGCGGGCGATTAGGGAGGAGAGCAACTTAGTCCGCTAAAGTAAACCTGAGCAGGACGATAGATAGATTAGAAGATAAAAGAAGTTGCAATATGAATGGGTTTGCACGACAGTTACTTACCATAGTTGCTAGTCATAAAATATGCTTTTATATAGTAAAAGGATGCCAATGAACATGCGGATTACCGAGTGGTCAGTAATCAGTGGTCGCATATGAACCAGAAACAACAACGCAACATAGGCTATTTTCTTAATATTATTTTCGTTTTAAAACACCATTGAATTGATTTTCAATGTCACTAGGTCAGAAATAAAAAATGATTCGAAAAACGGTAACAGAGCGTCAACCATCTAGGTGGTACAGGTAACATGTGGATTTCAGGCTGAAATTAAGTTAAACTATTCCAGAAATATATTTTCAAATACTGAGCTTGAATAAGCAACTGAGATATTTGTACTCTATAAGTACTATAGATATAAATTCACACATAGTAAATTTATAGTTTTATATAAGTATACCGTTATTGTTCAATGGACTGATTCACTTAACTCAGTCAAATACTGAAACCGTATTTATAAGGATAAGCAAAAATAAATCTGTCACTACGTCTCACTTCATCCCGTATGAATATGAAGAGAGCTTTAAGTATATACGACATTGATTTACTTGTTCCGAAACTTATCTGTGAGAGTGCGAGCGACGGCGGCTTGCGGCGGCGGGGTGCAAATGCATCACGCGATAATGAACTGGCTTTAGCGCACGACCGCGCTTGTGCACTCATATGCAGCGCCGGAATCGTGCAACATTTACTTGACGCCATATAAAACACTCCTCCTCATAATATTCCGGCTTGTACCTATAAAAGCACTTATAGCTTATGCTATAGACTTTATATAGCTGCTTATTATATAGACTTTACTGACTTATTTAGTAATCCTTGAAGTTAACAGCTCACTTTGTGTGAGTTTTCGAAGGTTATTTCCCTATTTATATATTATACTAGCTGTGTCATCCATGTACAGAGATATAGATATTTTAGTGGTAGAGCTACGATACAGTTTGTTTCTAGCTGCAGAATGAATGGGTCAGCTCGACCGGAGAAGGAACACGTCCTCACAGAATACCGTCGTGAAATAGCAACATAACGCTGCTGTGTTTCGTCTGGTGAGTGCAAGGATCCGGAGATCCTTATAATACTGGTGTCGAGGCATGCCATCTCAGTCCTCAGGAGTGACAGCGCATCTGCATTATGATTCCATGTCAAGGATTATTGTAGATGACATAGGCCGCAGGAATCACTGACCGTGTGCTCGTTTGTTACTCAATGTGCTCAATGTAATAAAAATAATAATAATAATACAGTTAATGTAGTTCAGTTGCAGTTTTATAATAGAAATGGCATAAACTGAATAAGACTACCTCTTATAGTATCAAAATAATGAATGACGGTATCTGGATGTAATGAATGGATATTTTATTTGGATCGTATCGTTGACTTTTTTTATTATTTAATACAAATTTTGAACAAAATTCCTTTAATATATCAGAGACGCTTTCTAAGCACACTGTATATGACTTTAAATGATTCAAATGCTACAGTTGGACACACTGAACACCACACAGTTTGGTAAGATTACGTTAACAAAGCGCCCGAGTTATCTACTGTTTACACCAGGCAAAGGTACTTGGACAAAGTCGCAGTGAAATCGGACGCCATTTGTGAACAAGACAGGATCTCGGGTTTCTTAAACTGGCACCTCCCACGTGGTGCCTTGTGCCCTTAACCTTTCGTGCGGCCGTATCGCGGTTTGTACGCCGTATAATGTGATCGCCATGCAGGCGCAATCGTCCGCGGGATATGTCTAAATTTGGTGCAATAGCTTCCACCAGACAATTAAGGAAAAGAGTTCCGTATTATAAAACGCTTCTGGCTATTTAAATCTCAGTTATAACTTTCTACTTAATTGAATAAGCAATCGCTTAATGAGTTGCTGTTATTTAACTTCGTGATCTGTTCTTCGAAATATATACATGCATATTTTTAATTTGGAATAAGGTAACGAACTATAAGATAGCAAGTTATTGCGAAATACGAGCGCGTAACTATATGTCCCTTCATTCTCATATAGTAGTATAGTATTATAAAAGCAAGCAACCTCACTAATTATATCACAACAAGACTGTCATACGCAAAACCAAAGCAACACATTAGTACAAACCGAGTTAGCAAATTTTGTGCCTGATAAATTATATCGCAAGCAGAACACGATTGTCTAAGATTGAAACTTATTGAAGTAAATTTAAATTAAGCCGTGTTGTGTTATCGGCGCCGATCCGCAAGCGCACCTGCAGACAGGCACCGACGCCAACGCACTTTCAAAAAACGCTTACGTGTGTTGTACACAATGTCTTAGTGTATTTCGACCAATCAAGACACAATATGATACATCAAACGAGCATTTAACATTTTTTAAAGATTTTACGATACTATGACCCATTGTTTTGTATTCAGTCGACATAAGGCTATAGACACATCTTTTATAATTTAAAAAAATATTTACTTCTAACAAATGGATAGTATTTCTATCTGTTACAAGTGAGTAAACTTTTTAAATTATTTTAATGATTACTATATTTATAAATAAGCTACAGCTTTTGTTTGGTTAGGGATCACAATAGGGATCTATAATTTAATCAATAACTCATCTATTAAAGAACATTGAATAAAATACGTACAATGTCATATTATAGGAATAATATTTTATGCCAAATTGATATCATAAAAAGAATAAACAAAAATATTGTGAAATGTTCATTAGTAAGGAAAGGCAATCTATCTTAAGCACCTAATTCAACCGCTAGCTGAGGTTCAAAAAAAAATTATAAATAGTCAGTCCTTCTTTAAGTAAACTAAATGACTACCAATTTAAGTCTAATTGACTATAAAATAACGTGAAAAGACTTATATGCTATATAGAAAAACTGTCAAATAAGTACTTTTAACGCAAATTTGCAAAACAGAGACATTAACGTGCACAGACAACTTTGACAAAAATGATCAGAACGTAAACCATGTCATTATAACGCTCATATTACTAAATTAAATTTTAATATTATAATATATATTATAATTATACAACAAGAATTAAATCGCAAGATAATCTGAAGACCGAATGTATTATTACTTAAAGGCAACAATAGTTTAGCAACCTACAGTGACATAAAACGTCGGAATAAGCTTTAATTTTTGCTTATGATCTCAGGAGGCTTGAGGCGCGTGCATTGGAACGATAATGGCTAATGTTATTTATTATTTTACACAAAAAGTTACAAGTTAAAGTCCAATTCATTAGCTTGTAACTGTTCTGTGTACCGGCTGGCTTTCTGTCAACAAATGTTACAGCTCTTATGTACTTGTTTTAGTAGTTTGATCTTGAAATCTCTCACTTCGTCCAGGGCATTTAGTCATCAAGGGTAAGCTTTAAGAAAATGTTAAAATACATAATATAAAGAGATTAAATGAATAACTAACCGGTCGCCGTAAGTGACTTGTCTACATGAACTCATGCATTTAAAAATCTCATTACTTTTATTAATAAAATGACTAAAAATAACAAGTATAAATTTAAAAAAAATACTACCCAATACCCTATTACAACAGCAATGATCAAACTAGTAATTAACGTTTGAAATGTTGCTACATTGTTTTAATGCTCTGCTAACATAAAATATAGTCCCATAAAATATTTTATTGTTAATAAAATACGTAAGATAATCAATAGTACAGATATGGAATATTTTATTTATCTATATCGAGTCTCCCACGCCATTGGATTCAATTATAGAGGAAAAGCAGATAGGTTGGCGCTCGAGTGGTCCGCTCGTGACCCGTAAATTGGAACAGTCCGTCGCGCTCCCTTGTCGCACCTCCGCAAGGCCCTGCTCGCTTGATCCCGACCACCACTCCACGACGGTGCACTACAAGCTCTAACGGCACACAGATCGACATATCTACAACACACTCCAGTTATTACCTCTCACGCACCACCGAATTTATAGTAACACAAGTGCGTTTGTTTCTATTGCGGAATTGCAACCTGAAACTTTCTATTTTGCATTGAATTCAATCGAACTTGTTCTTCGCCATGATACTATTGTCCATATTGATATCATACACCTAAATCAGTCATAAATAATTGTGTCCGTCGAGTAAATGTAACAAAAATAATTGAGTATTTTTCAAGTAAATTGAATATTATTAAATAATGATTTTCGTAATACAAGACAAAACTATTAAAGATACAGTGCACTGCATTATCTGTTCGCTTACTAAACTGGTGTAGATGAAAGTAGGTATTGTTACTAAGTTATCGGGTAGCGTTAACAGGTGTGCACGCCATAATTGGGTCATAATGTCTAACAAACAATAGAGCGGGCGTCTAAACGTGCAGTTGTTACCTTAACTGAACTTCAAATCATAACCATTCTCTGAATAATCAAGCGAAAGTCGGAATTAAATAGTTAAAGACTTTTGAAGGAGAATTATATACAATCGTTTGCAAGCGCAACATTATTAAAAAATTGCATATCCAAATATTACAACAAAGGAAGCTTTTATGGTATTCACGTAGAAGCTTTGAGCTCGAATCCTACTCTACCGGATTAGTATAAAATGCAAAACAGCTTTTGTTATTCAGTAAAATATATATATATATATATATATATATATATATATATATATATATATATATATATATATATATATATATATATATATATATATATATAAACTATAACTGAAAAAAATTGTTGTTAAATAACAAATTAGATTGCGTATTTCTATGGTTACAAGTCCGGCCTTGTAACTTGGTTATCTGTAGATTTCCGTCAGTGTTGTTTTAATATTATTAAATAACTTGGTGTGTCAATATCAAAAATTAAATATGATTTTTTTTTAATAAATTGTATTTGAAAATTACAAAAAGACTGGCTAAATATCTAATTATGTACTGCTTAGGAGAGGCTTATGGCTGACAGACAATCACACATTTGTCAAACAGACACGCCAATAGTCTCTTGTGGGGTGGGCAAAACATTAGGATCTAT
Source organism: Teinopalpus imperialis (assembly GCA_029286865.1). Lineage (NCBI taxonomy): Eukaryota > Metazoa > Arthropoda > Insecta > Lepidoptera > Papilionidae > Teinopalpus > Teinopalpus imperialis. The sequence continues at coordinate 6,590,809 of JAGSMU010000012.1, forward strand.
TAAACCATTTGTGTGGCAATAAGCTGTCTATATAGCTCATTGAACCGATACCCGATGAGAAAATCTCGAATGGGTAGTGTAACAGTGGTAGTGGTAGTAATAACCTGTACAAGTCTGCTTTGTTCGCCTATGATGAAAATGAAGCCATTTACAATGTTTACTATTTTTTAGTTAAGTTGTTTTTTTTTTATTTAAACAATTTTATTTATAAAAATACGGGATTGAAATCGAGCAGAGAGTTTTGATAAAAATGTTTAGGAAGTAAATTTTGTAACGCTGCACAAATCTCTTTATTAAATTTTAGGTATGGGTATCTGAAAACATTGAGTATATTCAAAATACAAGCGTAAGGATACAAATATAAGCGTGCAGTATTCACGGAAAACTATACGGACTATAAGATTTAAAAGGGGTATTTAACTGTAACTAAACATTATATTACTGTTTAAGAATTATGATTACTTTAATTGCAGCCGGGCCGGCCTTTGCCGGTCGGTGTGCATACTTGTAAGATAATTTTCTAGGTACGTAAAGAATGTTCTATTATATGAGAATGCCACAGGTCTGTTTAGTAAGAAGCGTAAGATAGGAGGAATGTGCGCGTACGCTCGCCTATAATTTTATTCTTAACTTTAATCACCACGGGCACAGTTTATTTAATATCTAGACGGGTTAACCGTAACTGCCTGCCGCGGGTCGTAGATAAGAATTCAGACTTTGTCAATATAAGCTTTTACGTCTTGCGTGTATTACGACATGACTGTCTTTATGCCTATCGCTAGACTGGAACATCCTTTCCCTTTCTCAACTTTACGGATATCTCAATACTCTGTATACGTCGTGAACCAATTACAAAATGTGGCATATCATGTCGAATCCAAACAATTTGTAAAATGGTAGCATTTAACTATTAACAACTGTCATATTGACTAATACTTATCGTTTGTTTGTCCACACCTGGCCACTATAAAATAATTTTAATACCAATGCAGAGTAACTAGAAACATAGTTTATAATTTTCAAAATTATAAACTTAAAAAGTTATGTTACTATTACATGTTACACAAAAGAACTAGGCAAACATATCAATATCAGCAAAATATCAAACTTATTACTGGACTGGATTGAATGTTACAATTTTATTGATACGTGCCGTTTCTGCTTTAATATTAAGTAAAAAGCCCCTTGTCACGGTGTACAAGCTTAGTGACGTACAAATAAACAAAGTAAAAGAAATAAAAAACCTTGGTATAACGATAGATAACCAATTCACCTCGCGGATAGATGAAACAGTGACTAAAGCATCTACTAGCAAACACTAAACTTCGTGGCATGCTTGAATGCATCCATCTGCTTGATGTTTGACATTTTCGGTACCAAGCATTAACAGACGTAAAAAGATTAAAGTGTTTTATACCCCAAATAGTAAAACTAACATTGGTCTATCCCCTATGGTAAGAATATGCAACAACTATATCAAGCTCGCAGAAGTGATAGCTAACGTTGATGTGAACGTTGACGATTTTTCAAAGTTCTAACTAGAAGTAATGCATTTTTGGCGAAACGCATCTGATTACTTAACTTTTAGAATTTGAAAACTGTACTCTCGCTTATTATTAAAATGAAATAAATATTAATTTTGAGACTTTTTTATAACACTGTATATTCATAAGATTATTATTGTATATACTGTTTATTCGTAAGTGTAACATATATAATGTTGTTATACATTAATTAAAGTAATAAGCTTCTGGTGTATGGATGAATATTACGACTAGATTTACTATATCTATGAAATCTGCAAGCTTGTAATGCCCATTAAAATTTAATCGTCGAAAACGAAAGGCTCATTCTCGCCTGCCTCTGGGATCAGGTGCACTGAATATGGACCACATCCAATATAATCTCATCCAGGGTTACCATACCGGAGCGCTATTCTTCAATGCAGCAAAAGCATTCGATAAGGTCTGGCACAACGGACTCATATATATACAAACTTTATAAACTCGGTGTGCCGGATCGACTGGTATTAATCATACGAGACTTTCTGTGTAATCGACCCTTTCGATAGCGTGTCGAGGGAACGCGTTCAGAAGCTCACCCGGTTCGGGCCGGAATTCCACAAGGCTTAGTTTTAGGTCTAGTCCTCTATACACTTTACACCAACGACATACCGCGCACTCTCAATGTAGATCTAGCACTTTTTGTCAATGACATTGGGTTCTATGCCTCTGGATATAAACCAGACACTAAATGTAAGCGCCTCCAATCCGCAGCCAATAAGATAGAGAGCTGGTTTCGGAAATGAAGGACCGAGGTTAACCGCACAAAAAATGTAGCCATTTACTTCTCTCGGTGTAAAACGCTGCATCTCCCTACCATAGAGTTATTTGATCGTCCAATCCCTTGGGAAAAGACAGTCAAATACTTAAGCGTCATACTAGATGAAAGACTTGCCTTCTGTCCGTACACCAATCGCGTACGAAATCGGGCATCCTTTGTTCTCGGTCGTTTGCACCCATTAATAAATAAAAATAGCAAAATATCCCTACGTAATAACACTATACTTTACAAAGTGGGCATTCGACCTATAATGACATACGCAAGTCCCATCTTTGCGCATGCCTCCCCGCGTCTCATTCACCGACTTCAGATAATCCAGAATCGCTACATGCACAAGGCTACCGCTGCGCCGTGGTTCTTGCGTAATGCAAATCTCTTGAGCTTCTGACCATAGCTCAGTACTTGAAGTTAGCTTCTCGCCGCTATTTCGACTCTGCTGTCACACATTAATCTGCTGATCGCGTGTGCTACCACTTACAATCCCATCGCGAACCATCTCTTCACTCTAGTCCAAAGGAGAAGGAGGCACGTCCTCGATGACCCTGTCAACGCAACCAGGGCCCAAGCCCTCCACAAAACACTATACAGCGACACTGCACCACCATAAGTCGTGGGCGTCGCAAACTAAGTTATTCGCGATACCACCATACATCAGGCTCGTTCACACCAATTAACATAGATACGAGAGATCGTCACTGGAGTATCTTGCGCCACTTCGTGCCAAGTCATTCCGAATTAAATTAATTTAATAATCCATTAGAATCAACTGATCGAGCCAAGGTTGGGCCCTCTTGGGCACTACCGAGTCAGTTGCTTTCAAACGCAGGGTAACGGTCCAAGCCAAGACTCCCTCTCAGGAACCCTTTCCCTGGTTAAAAGGTAAAAAGGTCTCGGCTGAGTGCCCTATGCTCTCGGCCACTTTTTAACCCGGTGAAGCTGTAAAAGCCCTCGGGCTAACAGTGGCCATCAGCCATATATCAACTTCAATTATGTATTATAAACTAAAATTTCAATTTCTGTTACTATCGTTACAGGCAACACGAAGTATTTAAGGTTACAAGACAAATGTCACATCAAACGCTACTGCTACTTTTTATTCAGTCCAAATTACTCTTTTTTGCAATAAACGCTTACTTTTTACGAGTTTCAAATAATATATATGCTTAATAATTGATGTTTTGCTTTGGCTGGATTGGTTTGGCTTTTTGTGTTCTGTTTAATTTATATTTCATTTTTTAGTGATAGAGCTATGTATGTCAGCTTTTGTGGTTTCATGAATGGACCAGATCGACCGAAGAAGTACTACGGCCTCGCAGGATACCGGGATTAAATAGATGAGTGATACACCTCTACGTTTTTCACAGTGAAGTAGTCGGAGACCAACTCCTTCCTTCTTGCCCAAAAAATTGTAGCGAAATTAGCACAATATCTGCACGAGGGAGGACCTACACTGACGGTTTTGGAGAATCCCTGAAGCTACTCTACGCAGCCTAGTCGTGGCCACTCAGTCTACCCTAAATCTTCTGGGTGGAAAACACCCGCTCTACAACCGTTGTACTCGGGACAAAGAGAGCAATAATGCTAGAGTGAACACTACCACGCTCGCTGTGAGTTTATGCGGCATCGGATGACTTCCTTCCAACCTTAAAGCCGTTCACTAACATCTTGAGACGGCAAATGATTTCTATTCTCGACGCCTAAGCAGTCTTAAAGTTACGTCCATTTTTGGCTGCTCATTATCAGCGACAACCATCCCCACTGACGGACTCATCGACCACGTCCAAATAGCTACAGATTCTGTGCGTCGATAGATTCCATCCCTAGAGATCGTGATTCTCGGCGACTTCACCACCCACCATGCCTTTGGTTGCCGTTTTGGTTTTGCTCACGTACATATAACCGTTCATATGGGGAGATCTGACGACTTCGCTTTAGCTTACAATCTGACGCAACTGGTTACTTCGCCTACGCCGGTTCCAGACATGGACGATCATATATTTTCCCTGTTGGATCTTCTGTTGACCTGTTATCCGGACAATTGTCTCCGTTGATACCCCTGTTGGCTAGTCGAACCATTGTTTAGTTCGGAGTACAATGCCTCTCGCATGCCCTTTGCGGTTTACAGGCTATCGCTGTGTGTACCACTCCGATGTGGTACTTCAGGAGATGATAGTTCATTCTATCCTCAGTGATGTCGACGGCAGATCCCTGCCTTAGTTTAGTCGCTCTTCAAAATAGTATCACGCATAAGCGGGAGTACCAAAGCGGTAGTTACCAGGTCATCCATCTATATATCATTTACCATCATCCAGTTTTTTAAAAAAAAAAGTACAACTCTGCCTCTAAGTCTTTCAAAATAGCTAGTAGTGATGAACATACCAGCATATTGGCAGGATTAGTTAAAAAATAGTTCTCCTCCTTTTTTTCCGGGAACCCTTCGATTAGTGTCAACAATCTCTTTACAGGCAGAACATCAAGCTGGCTCATGCTAGTAGTTCATAGTGCATATTAGTAGCTAGTAGCTCATCGTGGTAGCTGTGGCCGCAATCTACAACTTCCTTAGTTTTGACATAGCTCTCTCCGTGTTTTAAGTTATTAGCCATTTTTTAGTGATTGTTGGCAGTGGGGAAATCACGTTGGGGATAATTGTTTCGGTATATAAAGAGTGGTACAATAAATATAATCATTTTCCATTGGTCTTAAAATCACAGAATACAAGTTACAAATATTACTTTTAGTAAATTATTAAAAAAAAATAAGAAGCAAACAGTTTCAATGAACGATACCAATTTCAATTGTTTACAAGATTTTTACTTTCGTTTACAAAAATTAAATAAATCGTCCTTGGGCAATGTAGGGTAAATTCGGTTTTTCTTTTCATAAGTATAAAAAGTATCTTTTAAAACTGTTTAAAATATGTATTAAAAGTAAAGCATATATATATATATATATATATATATATATATATATATACTTAATGTATTATAAGAAAAAAAGAATCTAAGATTTCATTAACACATGATACTCGTATATGTGTTAATGAAATCTTAGATTATTTTTACTCATCCACATTAAAAATTACAACACAAAATATTTTTTTTTTATTGTGTACCTACATTTTTAAACAAAAAGCAGTTAGACAAGGCAAAAATACAAATGTATACTTACCTAAATATATATAATATCCTAATATTTATATATTTCATTCTAATTTACCACATATTTTAAGCATAATCAGAAGAGTTCTAAGAAAATGCACACTTAAATTTCTCCAAATAATAATACGTAATGTACGCCTGTCTCTTAATTATGTTATCATTGAATGACGAGGTACCCAATGAGTCGTATTCATAAATATTTAAATAAGGTACACGTTTATCGAAGCCGTCAAGTTGTTCGCGGAAAGCGGCAGGCGTGGCCGTGGCTCAACGCAAAATTCGTATTGTGCGAGGCCATTGTTCCCGGGCTCCAGACTGCCGCATTAATGCTGTCAACACCAATCATATATTTTATTTCCATGCATCAAAATCATTGAACAATATCGAAAGAATTTCCCTCCTTCCTTATCCATCACCTGATAAAGATTCTCGCAAAAAATATTACAACAAAATTAAGCGCGAATATCAAAGTAATTGAAGGTGGATATTACTCAAGGCGTACTTTTGACTGTGAATATTGTCAAAATAAGGTATCGTTATTTATGGAAGTCAAAGACGAGTAATAAATGAATCGAGGCAATAAAAAATTATTCATCTCGTCGACTTTCCCTCAACACGAATACCATTCGTACATACTTAAAATATTATTAATTTGGTATAAAGAGTTCACTGAATGATTTCTTTGGGTAATAATGGATACTACTTTGAAGTTTGTAACAGTAAAATTATCATAAATCAAAGGAAGCGTCTAATTCTATTTTTAACATATTCAATTATCCTTTATGATATCCATTTCAACCATGGCGATATCTTTTGGTCATTACCAGATGACGTCCAAGGTATATTATAGTGACGTAAACCTTCGCGAACTTACATGGGCAATCTTTTGTCTCTCCCTTTTTCGATGTAATGCATGAAAATAATGTTCAGATGCAGTACCACGTAAACCAATAACACAAATATTGTTTATCGGCTGAGAATTGAACTCAACTCGCAACGCAGCAACGTGGTACACTCTAACCTACGTTATACTAAACGGCCGCCAAACCTTTTTATATAGGTGACTATATCCATTATATAGGTGATTATGCACATCACAGACAAGTTTCACCCTTCAATAACCAATTTTACCAAAACTGAGCATGTTTTGACCTAGGTATTTTTTTTTAAGGATGATTGATGCTGTTTACTCGAAGGCTTTTAACACTACATTGGATATAAAGGAGGACGAGCGCTTAGGGTGCTCAGTAGAGACATTTCTTATAGGATAACCAGCACTAGGGTTCCTGAGACTCGGCTTGGACCGTTACCCGCATCGCGTAAGTATATCAAAAGAGGGTGCCCGAGAGGGCCGGACTACGGTTGATCAGTTGCTTCTGACGGAGTAGGTATATTAGTTTAGTTAGTTAAATATCTAAAACAACATAATATGATTTATGGATTAGCTTATATTTTATCTATAGAGTCCGAAACACGAAAAATATTTATTTCACTGTCCAAAAATCTTTAAAATGTTCTTTAAATCTTTTTAAAGCCCTCCAGTTTGGTTTCTTAACGACAATCCATTAAAGCAATCATAAAAATGTATTAAATACTATTTTTGAAACGTATTTACGAGACACATTATTTCTAAGATAAATCACCAAATATTCATTTGTATATCTATAAAGGTCTAAATATAATCATAAAAGCAAATCTTCCAAGCAAATTAAAGCTATATGCTGAGAGTGCGTTTGTTATTAAACCATATCAATATCGTTTCGTCATCGGAACGTCAATAATTTAGCACGAAACCTGTTTAATGGAGTTTTATAATTGAGTTTTTATAACAATGGTTCTACTACATTTTAACAAAAAAATTGTTGTAAAACAAGTACCTAATAAAAATTAGAGCAAAATTGTAACTAAAATCATAATCTTTCGATTCCTAACTGGACTTTATAGATAAAATCACGATTTGAATCAAACAAAAACTATTGGTAATTGCGCTAGTTGGATGTGAAACGCTCAAATAATTGAAATTGATAACGAGGTGATTTATGCAAATCGATAGTTTGACGTTCAATTTAAACTGTGAGGCACGTTGCGCCCGCGGCCATGTCGGCCACTAGGCGCTTCGCAGGACACGCGCTGCCTGCGATCTTATCTTGCACATCTTGTGTCAGCAACACTACACGACACACCCGCTAGCCTCCTCGTCAGTACGCCTAGCCCCAATAACACGCATACATACTACCGTCACTTATTGATTGTTAGACTTTTGACAGGTGATGTTTTTGAAGTATGTTTTGATTCTAGGTACACACTACATTTCAAATAATAGCATTCCTGCTCATGCAGCTGGAGTGCTATAAAAATCGCTTCAATATTTAAATATTTCTTATTCCTTTAAACCTTCAGAAATTACATTCGATATTTCTTTTTTATTACAGTTGCTTCTGTGGGATTGTTCTCACTTTTTTTCTTAATAGAAAATATCTATAATTTTTATTTTAAATTTTTATTATCCGTGCATGGTTTAGAGAGGGTAAATTGAATATCCTTGAATGTTGAAAATGTTCCTTTAAATTTCCGAATACCTATCTTCAAAGATCTTCCGTAGGTAAAATTTACAGAGAACACAAAAGAGAGACACAAAAAAATACTTCATTAAACTAGTTCTCTGAAATGCAGAGAACTAGACGAGAGAACTCCAATATTTAATCGTTCTCAAACTCTCTTAGACGATATTCCAAAATTCGAGACCACATTCCTATAATCACCGCATAAAGATACTTGACCATAGTATAGAATGCTTGCATTCCGGACATTATACTAGATGTGTCATATACGATTTCAGAAACAGATTCCCACTTATACTGACAATAGCAACTTAAACAAGAATAGCACTTGAAGCGATAAAAGAAGATAGTGACACTCAAAGCTACCACGTCAGATCTTAAGCGATCGTTGCGTTAATCGCACTTAGAAAAGTTTAAGTGTCATTGAACTAGGATTTATATTAAGTACTTCTTTGAAGCAACACCTACGCCCTTTTCGATTAAGGGTTTTTTTCTCATGATTTTTCCGAAGGATATTTTTGAAATAAAAAATTTGAAAAAGGCTTGTAATTAAAATTAAAATAATACATTTTATATAACAAGCCTTTTTCTAATATAGATTTTTAGTTTTTGAATTATATTTTTTACATGTATAATTAACAAATTTAATTAAGTAACAATAACATTAAAAAAAATCTTGTCAATAATTTATAATTTATACCAAGGTCAAGTATATGTTTATACTGCTTTCGCAATTCAATGTAAGAGGTTCCGACGTTTTGAATGTTAGTATAGATAGTTGTAGTAGCGAAAGTGATAAAGATTAATTTTTATTGCGGAAAAATCTTATGTTCTCGATGAAATTCTTATTTTAATTAAAAAGACACAAGATAAACAAGTAATTCTCTACATTATTCCTTTCATAAACCAGCTTTTACCGGAAGATGAACTTTCGGTCAAAGTTGGAATCATGAAATAAGTTATTTTATCTCTCTAAGATGCGCTTCCAAAATAACGACGAAAATATCTAATTTCTCTTGACTCATCTAGATCGTGTATCTATAAATATTTTGCAATTTCTAATTTAAGGGAATAAACGTTTGTATAAAACTTTCACCTAAAAACTAAGAAGAACGAAATAAATTTTAAGACGCTTACTGAAAAATGATGAATTCCTTGCTCCAGATTTTTTGAAAATTCAACCCAATTTAAAATAATAGAATAGGGGACAAAAGTTTGTATGTATGAGGACGATAAGACCTATTTATTATTTAAGAACAAAAATTGGTATTCATTTGTATTATACAAAATGAAGAAATAGTACATTTTTTAATTTATTTGTGATAATTGAACCTAACCCCAGCTAAGAGCTGAAAGTAAAAGGGTAAAAAAGATTCAAATGGATAGTAAAACCGGCTGAGGTATCGTTTGAAAAGGCTTTATTTGCAATCTATACATAATAATAAAATTTAGTGACACGATTTATACTTATAAATACAAAAACTGAATTTACCCCAGACAAAACCGTGGGTATACAGTTTGCTTAATATATAGTTATAGTTAAATACAACTTATTTATGTACATACTAATCAATTAAGTCCCTTAATTGCAATTATTATTTCCATTAAAACAAATTATAAACAAATTGCACAACTGACGTACTTCTACGAAGACTAAAGACGTTTACGCAAAATCAATAGTTGCTGGTGGCTTAACCAACCCTTGACCTTGGTATGCTCAGCAATATGATAGCTGAAGTAATATTGTAGAAATATATTTTTGACAATGGCAACATTAAATAACTCCATAATAGTGAACCACATATATTCAGTGTATTGATAATCAACCTTTTCACAATATATTGAGGTTATCGATAGTTAAACACTTTGCAATCTTAGTGCCTCCAATCCATACTAACTATATAATTGACAGCAGTTTGGCCTTGCTTAATTGAGTGTTACTTGGACATTGACGTTTATTGGGATATGCCACTACCTTGACACATCGGTTATTCATTGCCTCTTATTGTGCATGTCTCCGCATTAAACTTGACTGGTGCAAATCACTGCAACTATCACCTTTGAACTTTTATGAATTATTACGATATCACTGAACCACCTATCTTTTGTAATAAATACAAACATTCAGACTGTGTTGGGCCGAGGATAGGCAGGACAGGACTTCAAGGGTCACTTAACACCACGAAGTTAAGAAGATCACGAGATAAACAATTTCGACTATGGACTCTAAGCTAGGCATATTGACCTTGAAACAGGTCGCCATTGTTATAGCTCTCCCAGTCTGGCATGAAAGAAGTTTTGAAAAATTTCTATAATTTACTTAAAAATAAATTGCAATAATCATAAGATTATTTTTATATACATAATTATTTTTACTTAATTTTATTAATTAGTCATATAACGATAAAAACAAATAACTAAATTCTTAATACTTATAATCAATAGAAACATCATTTTGAGATGAATACAATAACACAATCAAAACTAAAATAGTTTGGAAATATTTCTGTTGCAACTGTTCCCACGTTACAAACGGTTTAAATGAACCTCATTCAGAACTATTTAACACCGCATCGGTGACAAGTTCTAGGCTACACGTCAGTTGCATCACCTACGTACATATATATTATCATTGGAATTTACCAATTTAGTTTGTTTTTGGATGTAATAAAAGTATTACTTTTTAATGGAAGTATAATACACATTAAAGACCTGTTATCGAGGGATCAACGGATGAGCGGGCAGTAGACACCTATATTGACACTTTAAAATGTAGGAGTTTAGTCATCCATGAGTATTAACATTGGAAACCCCTTACCAGTAATTCGGACTCCGAATATTCCAACTCTATATACGAAACGGGTGATTTATTCTCTTTGTATGGACATTATTTTATTAATTTCATGGCGAATTAGTTCAGGACGACTTACGAAATAGCATAAAACAGGATTAAGGACTAAGGAAACCATATAGTTTTTAATTTTAACAAACACATCTTCTATTCTATCCATCCCATTTATAAATCAGTTTTTCCATGAATAAATAAGAAAATGATAAACATATTAAAATAGACATAAATTTTATAGTTTTGTTATATTGATAGATACACACCTAGGCAGCTTACTATGCTATGAGCGGATCGAATAGAAATTCAAACGCAATGCAATACTTTAGTACGTACAAGGTTTGGCGCACCTGTGAACATTTACAATGTCTAATTGTCATGTTTGGAAAATCGATTAATATATTACGAAATATATAAAATAAAGATAAAGAGATATTCTATATTATTTTTAAGGAATTATGATAGAAAATATTAATTAAAATTCTTGTGTTTGCAAAATAGTTGAGTTACTAAAGTAACATTTCCGCAACGAACCCGAAGCTTTTTCAATTATAATAAATAAGCTCATCTTTTATTTTATTCAAAATTATTGTCAAAGATCACCATCGATATTCTTTATATAACTGGAGATTTTCAAGCAATAAACGTAATGGTGGAGTGATGTTATACTTATTGCCGTAGTATTTCTACTCGAATTACAAAGCGGATAACCAATCTATGCAATAAATTGACAATGTTGGACACACTATTTTTTTTAACTATATGAAAAAGTAATTGTATGACAGATTTGAACGGAAGGGATGATGTTTTTTACTATGTTTGGGTGAATGCTTGTGGCACTGTAATATCTCCTGCAACATAAGAGTGGAGGAATGTTTCCATGCCCTATTAGCTCTGAAATATTCTATCAAACCTTAGTGCTGGTAATTAGGCATCCCATCTTAGTCATTACAGGTGACTACGTACTACGGCGAAAATAAATGCGGTTGTCAAAACTCGTTTACCAACTATTTACCATCAAATTTAAATTTTATACGTTCTTGAGTTTACTGTAAATTATTAATCTTCGACTTATAAATACAGAATACAGAAATGCTCACTCAGTATTTAAACTACAAAGCATGAGACTATAACGACTAGATTGTCTACACCGGAATATAAAGGATCCGCGCCTACTTATCATGAGATGTCTTTCATGCGCCTGAATACAATACAAGTCCGGTGGTGTGATCGAATACTGGGCGCCTCGAGCCCAGCCCGCCTGCCCGCTGCCCGTGCATCGTGTCGCTCCTATCGCTTTCACGTCGCGGTTATCGCTGCCACGATAATCTGCATAGTGCGAACCGTTATTGAAAGCCACGGTACTAGTTTGTGCGTGAAGGCTACAATAGCGGCACTTTAATCTGATATTTATTGACCGAGAGATAGAATGAGGCTACACTGTGAGGTGACCTGAAATCTGGAGCTAATATGTGTAAATAATGACATGGTGACCAATGAGTCTCACGATCGATACGCTCAGTTCCACTAACAATGCGCCTCGTACAGGTTTCAAAACGAGGTGAGCCGTTTGTTCTATTTTAAATAATAAGCTTTAAATTGGTTCCATTGCTGTTTTATTCGAGAGGATTTAAAAGCTAACCCGTTTAAATATAACATAGAAGTAAAGTAAGACTTTCATTGTTTAAACAAATATTAGTATATATGCAAATAAAATTATTTTTTTAATAATTGTAACAGATTGAAATTAAATAAATAAAAGGTCTTGAAAACTGAATATTATTTATATTGTAATTTCTAATAATATATAGGTTGACAGGGAATACGATACAAATAGAAAATGGATAGAGACCACATTTGCAGATAATATGGTCATTTGATACAGTGTCCGACACTTGGTTATTTTGTGAGTTATTCACGATTTAAGTATTTTAAATAAAATACCCCAGTTTTCATGTTAAAATGTACCCTAGTAGTTAATTATACGGGATTTTGTTTATTATTTTAATATTTTCTGATAGGCAAACGGCCAGACACTAATTCAAAACCAAAAGCGAGAAAATGCCTCTATTCTTAAATTAAAATTACAAAACCACGAAAAACAGATTTTAGGTAAATAAACAAAGACTCAAAAAAAATTATGAAATGTTGCGTACAAATTACTGAATTGACTTTCTTCGTTCATTAGCTATTCAAATATATAAAGCTGTTATCAAAAAATACCAGCCTGATTAACAACCCTGTCAAAAAAGCAGGCCACCCGTTTCTAAGTATTGATCTACATTGGCTTACCGCGCACGTGTGCGGTTTTTGTTTCTTTAATGATTTTATTGTCCACTATAACATGAAAATTGGTGTATTTAATTAAAAGTATCAAATCTTGAATAACTCAAAAATAACCAAATTCATCATCATATATCATGTGACTTAATTTGTTGCAAATATACTCTTCTTTAACCACTTGCAAGGAATGTATCATATTTCCTGTCATCCTGTATAGCATACAATTGTTTATTATATATATAGGTATATATGGATATTGGTAACATGTTGTGGCTTTTATACAATTTCAGGTAGACACAGAAGCCAAACATAACAGAAATAGATCCTTAACCTGGTACAAAATAATAAGTAGCATTTGAATCCTGATATCCATCAACAATCAAAATCCCTATCTTCCTGATACCCATCAACTCGTCGCTGCTTATATGTATATAAATCAAAACCTCAATAACACTTATTGCCTTATACATAATATTTTGAACAATAGTCGTCTGCCTGAACTTCAACACTTCTTTCCTCAGAAACAAACTGGTATTATAAAAATAAATTGCCAATTTAAATGTACAAACTATAGCACTGGGCGTAGGCTGGTGCTTGGTGGCGGGCCTCCGCAAGACGCGCGCCCCTATCATGATCAATTTTGGTTCCGCAGAGATTATCTTTTGATCGGAGCAATTTCTCTTCGGTCTCAATATTGATAACATCGAAAGAAAAACGGTTTGAATCGTTCTGTATAATTATAAGCAGAAAATAAAAATCTTGAATTATCTGCATATTTAAACAGGTATATAGTACTTTTACGATTTACGTTTTTCATTACGTTAACATAACATAGTATGTATTATTAAGTTTACATCGAAACTCCACGTTACAAAAAAGTTTTTCTGGCTGTAGACGCGCCGGTATAGTACCAGGCTGGCCCCAATTGAATCTTGAATATTTTACTGAAGACGGATGTAGATATGTGAACTGCGTTTCTATATAGGTACTATTTAAGTATACGAATGTATGTGGCCGGGCATTGTGCAGCATTAGCACGAAGTTCTTATCGATATAGCCTGCGTATGGAAATGATATGATCCCCTAATATCTCTTCAATTGTTCGCCGTCAAACCTCAAAATCTGCCTCATGTTTAACAGACGAGCCACTTCTCCAATACATGTGTTAAGTTTTAGGCAACATTTGTGTTTAATTTAATAATAAGGGTTAAATGCACCGGTTGACGTTTAACGACTAACTGATAAGGATAATCTATATTCTGCAAATGTTTATGCTGTTAGCCTATGAAGCTCTTACAGCTTCATCGGATACAGGTCTCACGGAATAGAGAGGTCCATGAGCTGGCTAAGGTGATAAGGGAAGGTGAGGTAAGAGACCTTTATAAGGCATGAAAACTCTAATTAGTTGGAGTTAGACCATTTTTGCGCTATTGTAAACAGGTTCTAAAATGGTGAGTAGCAATAACAACATGTTTTTGGGTCGTATTTTTGGAAAAGATAACATTTGTTTATTCTCAAGCTGTATATTCAGCCTTAATAATTCAAAAAGATGATTCAGGGCTCAGTTTTTTTTTTCAACATTCAATCCCGTGCATGGCGCTTGAGTCAATTTTTTTACTCACGAGGGTATATCTCAATTCCATACCGTATGGTTTTCTTTTCATTACATTGCAGTAACAAACGAGCACACAGTTCACCTGATGGTAAGTGATGCAGATGCGTTGTCAACCTTGAGGACTGAGATGGAATTTCTCGTCACCAGTAATAAAGGTTTCCGGATCTCTGCACTCACCAGACGAAACACATCAACATTATACATACTGCTATTTTACGTCTCTCGTATTCTGTGAGGGTATGGTACTACCGCGGTCGAGCTGACATTCTACAGTTAGAAACAAACTGCAGTGTAGCTCTACCACTGTCAAATGTAATTATAATGAGATACAGAGATCATTTACTATCAGATAAAATTTTACAATAATATAATAACAATACAACATGACGTTTTATTTAACATAATTGTTATATATACCTATTTGAGCGGAAGTTAGGTATAAATCACTTACATTTAGTATTTACATTAAACGGTACACATCAAAGTGAAATATAATACTTTTATTGTTGTAAATCTCGAGAAGTCGACCAAAAAGGCAATGCCAATCAGAAACAATTTTCTATTACTATTTCTCGTTGGACATATTCCGACAACAAACACGATCGTCCCGAGTGCCGTGGGAATGCCCCAGTCGAGTAACGGACGGACGGACAAATGATGTTGGGCGATCTATTGCCTGTAATTGATGACGACCATTGTACTATGCTTTTGAAAGAGCCACGAATGTTTATCTTTGTTCTGTTACCTTCTGTTTGTTTGTGTCGTTGTTAATCTGCGATTTAGTTCCTTAATCGGTGGATCATTATCGAATAAAAGGCCGAGTTGAAAGATTTTGTGCCAATTCAAATCATTGAGAATTAAGGGCGTCTTTACAGGTGTCACACGCCCACGCCCTTAATTCACTTGACAAGTTTTTTGTTACTAACAAATTATTTATTGACTAACATCGGTTAAACTTCGTATAAATACTTTTTAACATCCAAACAACATAAGTCATCTCAGCTGACTACTGCTGTACATTGAAGTTCCACCATACTGAAACGAAACAACTGGTGAATCCATCACCTCATCCATCGGCTTAAAGCAGCCACTATCTAGTGGAGGGTACAAGCAAGAAAGTTCTTTAATTAAAAAACATTCATACTATCTACGACATAAACACTCAGATATGAATGTTTTTATTTTATTGTGTACTAAAAATAAATGAACTAAATAATAAGCTCTCACGTCTTTTTTCTCAGTCGGGTTAGGTATAGCAAGTACTACGCATTTTGCACTTATCAAGTCCCAAAAATCACACTGTCCATATTTGTTGGCAATCTTCAAGACCGCTCCGCTAAATTGTGGGTTCGACGTCCCAGCCTATAGGTATCAATAAAAAATATTTGAGCGGCGCTGGCGTCTGTCTAAATTATCAGCTACTCGAATGCCACCATGCATGCTACGCTAGCTTCGCACTGTCTACATTAAGGTCGCATGCATTCATGTCATCTCTTGCGTTATTATAAATCCCCCTCATTTTAAAGGCCTTACACTTATAGTGTGAGTTTTTTTTTCTTTTTTTTTCAGCATTGTTATTCAATCTAAATGTAGAAATAGATTCTTATATAAATACCGTGTGTTCATAAAAATTAGGTACAGTTACGGTTTTATATTATGTTTTCGTTTACTTACTTTACAATGTTTTTCGGAATGAGGGTTTCGAAATCAAAAGGTTATTAAAACTTTTATTACACTTTCTTTATTCTGGTGTATACATATTACGATAATACATATACTCTATTATTATATTTCTAAGATTAACGATAAAGTCTCTATTCTCAACACAAAGTTCTTAGCTTATATGACGCTCATTTCCCAATAATAGATTGAAGCGTCTTCTAACTCCCGGAGTGTGCGGATGGCTATGATTAGACGGAATAGGGCTTTTCTACGTTTTAAAAGGGAACACACTGACAAGTATTGGCGACTACTTAAGAGGGCTAGAAAAAGATTACATACCGTTAAATACCGATATTTCTTTGATAGTATTAATAAATTTTCTCCTGCCGAAGTATGGATATTTAAATTAATTTATATACTTAAATCTGTTGACATTAGATAATTTATCACTGTGGATTGTGGTCCTTCTCTATCTTTAGACGATATCAACCGTTATTTAACCTCCACTTCTACAATAGACCCCTCAATCCATTCTCAAACCATTTCTTCTATTGTTTCTATACTATCCCCTCCTACTGCTATTTACTTTTCTCCTGTTAGTCAGGATGAAATAAAAAAAGCAGTTTTAGCCATAAAGCCCAGGACAGTGGGTTGTGATGGTATAAGTAAATTTATGATTGTTACTATTTTAGAGCACCTTCTCCTGACTAACCCATATGATTATTTTTTGTCTTGACTCTAGTTGCCTCTCCTTCACTTTGGAAAAAGATTTTGATCATAGATATCTGGAATGTTACTATGTCAGACCTTGGTATAATCGAATCTTTTATAACAGAGCCAATTAACGTAAGTTACCTCTTCTGTCTAGATATTTATCCACTTTCGTAAATTCTTAACAAATACAAAAACAAAGAACACAACCTTAATAAACACACAACACGATTAAGACAACATATTAATTAATCATTTATTGTTTATTTGATTGTGGTAGACCTACACTGTAGTTTATTTCTTGCTGCAGAATTTATAGGTCAGCTCGACAGGAGTAGGACCACGCCAGATTACCAGCGTAAAATAGCAGCACAATGCTACTGTGTTTCGTCTGATGATTGTGACTATAATGACACGCATGCAGATGATACGCACACTGAAAGTTTTAATAATGATATTAATACATTTTAAAAATAACGAATGTGAAAGCATAGCATCTTGAGGAACATCAACATGTAGGCTCACCGGCTAGCTGACAACATCGATGACTCCTGAAGTCTTCGAAGATAACATAACAGGAAATAATCCAGCATTTCGGTGGAGATCAGGGAATGGCATTGGATAAGTAGTAGAATGTTGTGATTGATCGTAATAAAAGCAGCTTTAAAAAGTTAACTAAAGCACAGAGAAATGACCACCCTTAGATCACAAGCAATGTTGTAAATTGCGGAAATTACCGTGACCACTAAAACTACAAACTGCAATACTTAGGTGAATCTTGGATAGGTAGGGAAGAATGAATGTATGTCGGAAATGATTAATTATTAATATATAAGATATTATATGATTACGGATAAAGACGGTTTTGTACCCTTAAAATAACGTAGGCCATACGCCAAATATATGGATATATTCCAGAAACCGGGGAGAAGTTAAAGAGTTAAGGACGTGGAATATAGCTGGGAGATGATAATCCAGGATAAATACAATCATTCAGTAGCTGCTACAGGCCAAAACGCTGGATTATATGAAAGTAGAGTTTGAGCTATAGAATAGGTCAAGACAAGCATCTTCCCCGTCAAAGTTGGGGTTACAAGCATAAAGTGGTAAAGAACGTGGAGGCCAACTGACTTTACAATTTGAAGGAGTTAAGAGAAACGGAATAAGTGCAGGGTATGGAGATCTGTATTGAAATCTCCCAGGAGATATAATCCGAATATTTAGCCCCTAATGATTCCAGAATCCTTTAGCGACTGGAGAAGTAGTCCACAAAAGGGGGAAAATAGTGGACGCCGAGAGTAGATTTACACTCGTACACTAACCTCAATAAAAATCTGCAGATACGGAATAATGGGACGTGTAGTCCAGTTGTATAGCTATAATTTTAAAAGGGCAGTCGCTGCGGATGTACATTGCAACACCATCTTCTTCCAAATAATAAATAAAACTAAATTTAATAAACAAATACATACGTATAAATGCATAACTAACCCATTCATAGATCCCATTCATGTATAAACACATACATATAAACGTTTTTCCTTATTATAACCTTTTTACGAAATGGGTGGGCATAATTGATGATATTAATGACTAACAAGAACTTCCACGTCGAAAGATTTTCGGTTTAAAATCACATGTTCACTTACATGAACTTACAATATAGACATGTTAATATGCATATAAATTGTAAATATTGATTGAAAATGATTCAGTGCATACAGTTACAGACTTATAAGCATCTTCGAATTTATTTCAATTAGCAGTTCCATTCTTTTTTAGCGATACCATCTGGTTAAAGCGAAAAGTTATAAGGTACGAACCCCGGGGCCAATCGAGCATTGGTCATTAATTTCGCCTCTGTAAATATTGCCTCCATGTGCAATTGTTTTACAATTTACTGTTTCTTGTCTGCTTTTTAATTTTGTAGTACAGGAAAACATACTCGATAATAATTTCATTGTAGTACTTGACACGATTTTTATAATTTATTTGAATATAAAATGTAACAATTTATAAAAAAAATGTGGATGACATACGAAAATGCAGAAATTCATATACGAGTTGATACTGTTGAACGAGAAATTACTAATGCATGATTTAAAACGTAATAAATGACTAAACAATACATTTGTAACAATCGACCTTAGAACAAGTTTTAACTACAACGTGAGTGCAAATCTTACATTACAAATTTCCGTCCATATGAAATCCGCAAATAGTAAACTATTATTTATCAATATACAAAGCGTTAGTGCTTAGTACTTTTTTAATTAATTAATTCGAAGGAGTACTAAACAAATGATTATGAAATATGACAATAACGTTAATTTGATAATCCAAATGTAATGTAAATATAATATATTATTACGATTCTTAGTCCCACTCCAATTTCAGTATAAAATGCCAACTATACTTATAGCAACATGTATTTAAAATAAATATAGTAATCATAATAACTATATAATTAATGGCAATAACCTTTCAGTGTTCTAACAGCGCTGTTAATCGAATCGATGCTTTAGTGTCGCACTCATAGATTAAAAGTCAAGCAAAATATTCTCGAAAAAAATCTGTTGCTCTGATTTATTTTTTGACTATAGTAGATTAAAGGTGAAGGTTTTAGCTTTATAATGTGGTGACTTTCATATTAATAATTTTCTTTTTTTTAATATAAACTAATATTTATACAAAATTGTTCTTAAACTACAAAATAAGGAATCATTAACTCTAAAGAAAATACAGAAAAAAAGATAAAATAATCATAATTTAAATAATAAAAAACAATTCAATATTTAGTGTTTCTCTCCCAGGCTCGTATAATCCTAATCGCTTTTTCTCAGACCGGATAAGATTTTTCGCTGTTTCTTGAGAAACGCCATCCCATTCGTCGAAAATGAAAACCAACTCGATTTTTGCCTAAATTGAAATGCCCGCCCACACCATCCATGAAACTCCCTTATTCACTTACTTTGTCGGATCCTCTTCTTCGGTTAAAGCTACTAGTATCACCGGCAATCTCTGGACACGGCAGACTAGCTCAGGCTTAACACACGAGCCACTTCTCGCGGGCTCTGGCCTTGTTGCGATAGGGTTACCGCTTGAGCCACTTCTTCAATAGATTTTTAGTCAACGTTTGTGTTAAGTAATAAGGAGTAAAGAGTAATGAGTAATAAGAGGTAAAATGTACTGTTTGATGTTAGACGACTATCTGATGAGGTAAGGTCAGGTAAATAACCTTTTATCAGGCATTACAACCCCTAAATAGCGCTGTTGTAAACAGGTTCAAATGGTGATTAGCAATACTAACATGTTTTTGGGTCGTATTCTTGGAAAAGATAACATTTGTTTACAATATTTAGAAGCCAAAACATACAGCTTTACTAATTCAAAAAGATAATTATAAATCAGGGCTATTATTTTTTTAAGACATTCAACCTCGTGCATGACGCTTGAGAAGATTTTTTTGCTCACGAGTGTATATGGTATATATTTCAAGGTGTCAGATTAAGACGTTTTGTTTTCTATTGTTTTTGTTTTTACAGAATAATTATCTAATAGTCTATTCAAGTTTTTTTTCCTTTTTTTAAATAATTCTAGCAGTACTATTAGCATTACTATGACCCCCGTTAATCTATCCAACTAAGGTTAAAATGCTTGGACTAGGAGATTTCACGAGTCTAATGGCGGATTCAAACCTACGACCTTAAGTTTTGCAGACCGTATCCTAAACCATTAGGCTATTGACGCTTTTGGAATTGAAAGCTATTAATACACCATCCTTAACATAAATCGAATTAATTTCATGCAGCAACATCAATGAGTACTAGAATAAAAAGAAGCTGTTTTTTAAACATCTTTTATCAATTTCACATCAATGTATCAAGTAGGCTGCTGACCTTCTAGTCAGCAGCTGAGCGACTCCGACGGAAGCTGTACTGGCGGTATTCTAGTCTAGATACCTCATGAGCAAGGGGTTAATGACATTAGGACTGTAGTTGGATGGACAACGTATCTCTTTTTCAGGGATCGGGAGCACCTAACCTGTCTTCCAGCAGTTCGGGATGACGCCTAATGAGTCACAGGTCCTCAGCGCAATTGGAGGAATGCCATCAGGCCCACTTGACTGGTACAGGGAAAGAAGTGCTTTACGCACCGATATCTAGAAAAAGCATCTAGTATGGAGCTGTCACACCACAAGTTGGTCGGCGGCGATTTCCCCGTTCGGTCGTTCAAGAATGGAGTCGGAGGCAAAAAGAGAGCCTAAGAAATCGGCTTTCTCCTTTGTGCAGAGATGGAAGAGACGGCGGACAGAAATTCCCTTGGACAGTTTTGACGAGACTAAAATTACCGGGTAACACAAGGGAGACGAATTAGTCTCTCACCTATTCTGCCAACACCGACCGTGCACAGACTTTGCTTCAACAATAACTCTTTTGAAGGAACTGGAGACAGAGTTGTGCCTTTTTTTAAAAAAGGCGGATTTATCATCCTGTGGGGTCGTTGCATCTGCGTAGGCCCGGTAACACTTCAGCTTATAACGTGACGCTATTGTGCATGAGC
The DNA here is from genome assembly GCA_029286865.1 of Teinopalpus imperialis. Classification (NCBI taxonomy): domain Eukaryota; kingdom Metazoa; phylum Arthropoda; class Insecta; order Lepidoptera; family Papilionidae; genus Teinopalpus; species Teinopalpus imperialis. Next base: position 6,612,550 of record JAGSMU010000012.1, read on the forward strand.
GAGAAACCATGTCCACTCTACACCTACTGGTGACAATCTACAACGCGGCATGGCATCCAAAGGCACCTTCCCGAATACCTTTAAGGAAGCCAACGTCATAGGGATTCTCAAGCCCTCGCAACACCCAACCGATACATCAGCATATCAGCCCATAAGCCTACTCAAAGCCTTGAGAAAGGTGTAGAAAAGGCTCATTCTCATCCGCCTCTCGACTTTATGTATCCCGAGGGCTACCCATCAATAAACAGTTCGGAATTCACACCCAACACTCATGCACACATTAAGTGCACCGCATCACGGAGCACATTCACAATAAATTAATTCAGGGCTACCAAACCAGGGCACTTTTCATCGACGTAGCGAAAGCATTCGACAAGGTCTAGCACAACGGGCTCATGTACAAACTATATGAGCTCGGTGTGCCAAATCAACTCGTACTAATCATACAAGACTTTGTCCGCAATCGAACCTTTCAGTACCGCGTCGAGGGAACACGTTCCGAGGTTCACACCATTTGTACCGGAGTACCACAAGGCTCCGTCTTAGGTCCATTCTCTACACACTACACCAGCGACATACCGCTCAATCGTGGTGAAGAGCTAGCCCTCTTCGAAGATGACACCGGCAGCTACGCGTCTGAAATATAACCAAACGCTATCTATAAACGCCTCCAATCTGCAGGCAACACTTTAGGGAAATGGTTTCGGAAATGGATGATTGAGGTTAACCCCACAAACAAACAAAAGTGCAGCCATATACTGCACTTGACGGAACAAAACGCCGCATCTCCCAACCATATAGCTATATGATCGTCCAATCCCCTGGGAAAAGACAGTCCAATACTTAGGCGTCACATTAGATGAAAGACTCACCTTCGGTCCGCATATAAGCCGCGTACGGAATTGAGCAGCATACACCCTTGATAGTTTGCACTCGTTACTTAATAAAAATAGCAAAATATCCCTATGTAATAAAATTACACTATACAAAGCGTGCATCCGACGCGTTTTTGCGCATGCCACCCCGCTTCTCATTCACGACTTAGTACAGGTTCAAAATCGTACTTACAACCATGGATTCACCGGCGCCCTCGACGACCCCAACGAAGCGACCAGCAGGGCCCAAGCCCTTCATTATAACACTACATACGTACATTGCACCCTCATAGCGATTTTAACTTAGATAATCCTTAGTCAGAAGCAAGCCCATCGGGCACCCTCGAGTCAGACGCTCTCGCGAAACAAGATAAGGGGCCATACCGAGGCTCCCTATCGGAAGCCCTTGTGCTGGGTACCCACTAATAGAGGTCTCGCCTGAGCGCCATAAGCGGTTGGTCACCTCTCAACCCGGTGAAACTCTAAAAGCCGTCGAGCTATCAGCACGAACAAAAAAACAGGTAAGAGAAAGGTAATACAAATTAGTTCTTTCTGTGCGAGCTTAAAAAAGGGTTGGAATGTTATCCCAGCCTGGGGCACTATCTGATTAAGTGTCCTGGAGTAAGCTCTTGTTCAAGATTAATACACAGTATAATCCAGGTGTTATCAAGTGAATCCTACTAAAACATACCCCAATAGGCACCATGAATAAATTATCAATAATTAGCAGCCGCTGTAACATGCATCACTATTAGCACTTCAAAGGACCTATAATGTAATGGTGCTAACATGGGTGTAACAAACGTTTACTCAATATTTAGCTAGTTAATCTCTGTAATTATATACATAATTATTACGTAGTTCTAAAATAAAATATACTCTATGGATTTTAGTCATAAAAAGTACCTTTTTTACCGTATCATTGAGTTTTCATTTAATTATTTTACAACAACAATATTTGAGCAATACAAAAATATAAACCAAATTGCGTAGAAGTGAGGTTGACATTATTATACATTATGTATATATGCTATTTATATTAAATAATTAACTTCAGCAAAAATTCTATATAATACAATATTATAATAATTATAAAACTAGCCTACCATCAGGTAATTTATCTTCTACCGCCGCCTAAACTAAGATGGTATTACGCACCTTATTAGGAACGCCTTGACTAACTACTGAACATTTTAGTTATTTACTAACAAGGTACAACAAACCTGCTACTTTAACAGGTTTATTCTAAAAATGGTTACGGTGTAAAGAAAGCGAGTTAAACGATCTTGCTCGGAATTTAACTCTACTATATTATTTTTGAATAAGTTTGGTAAATATAACTACCACTAGAAATTCGATAACACAATTTTTGAATAAGTTTGAGCGACTTTAAATTTTATAACACCTTATTCATAAATTGTTCTTCATGTAAAGGTACATTGCACAATATTTAGTGTACTATTAAAAGTTAATTAAGCACGCACCAATTTCTATAATAGCGAAAATTAACAAAAAGGAAGTAGCAGCGAAAGAAAAGCATCTTAAATGAATAGCATATATCAAAAGATGAAAGCAATCTTTAAATCTTCAACTCAGTTAACGCTAGGTCATCATTATATACCAGCCTATTCTTAAACAACCCCTCAGCCCAGATTCGACGTTTTCGTTTTTGTCTACTTTTTATCACATTTAACAACGGAGGAGCAGCACATAGCATTATTCCACAATTGAAGGTGAATGAGTCACCAAATGATGAATGAGGAAATGGTAACAAAGACAGAGTCAGCAGGGAAACTCTAGACTTATATCGAGCAAATTAGTCGCATAATAAAGAACTAAGTTTATCCGTAACCAGCGGGACTACGTCTACCGTTTTTTAGTAATAGCGTGAATTGTTTTAGATATTTATATCGATAAAACCTCGATCAAAACTTTCGAACTATTAAACTAGTAGAGTAAAATTTCCAAACATATTTTTTTTTTATGTTTGTCTCTTAAGCGACATGGGTAGCCAGAGTTAAGAAGTTCTTTTCGCATTTCATCGTGAGCTTATTTAGTAAGAATGTTTTAAATTTTATAAATCACTTTCAATTAAAGTTACCAGGACAACTTACACTTAGAACAAACCGTATCCGTTAAATTACTTAACCAATAAACAGTAGATTTAGCTTTTAACATCCTGATTAACATTTGTAAAGGCCACTGTTGTATAAAGATTCTCAGGCTTAACTGTAACAGGACGTATCAATAATTCAGGCGGCCATGGGGCTCGCAGTGGTCCGGACCGATCAATTTATCTGGATATCGCGAGCTATAATTACGGTAGTTACGTTCTCATTCAATGTTACAATTAAACTAGCGGTGTATTCGTGAAATAATAAATAAAGCAGATTACATCGCCACGTTTCTGATACTATTTGATACTAACAATGCTCGTTGTTCGGATCAGATCTCAATGCCGTTCCGTATAAATTTGCTTCTAGTTCAACATTATTGTAAGGAGACAACATTCGTTAATGAGTAAAAAAAAAAGGTGAATATAAACATATTACTCAGTCGTGTGAACCCTATATTTGTAGACCCTGAAGAAGAAAATCACAGGAGCACAGGTAAGTTTAGATTTAATTAGTAAGTACCTTGGCCTGTGTAAGAATTTGGTTCACTTGACTTACGCGGCTGAGATATAGGGGGCCGAGACTACACACACTCCTTGTGTGCGTGGTCAATTTGTACCAATTTAGAAATTTGAATTTGAAATTAATATTGTTGTTTTATTTTGCTCACCTGTTTCGTTTTAGCCCCTTATAGTAAAAAACTAAAATGAAGAAATGGAAAATAATGCACGGATGTAAAAAGGGAGAAGTGGAAAATAATTATTATTACATTTTTTTTTTATTATATATTTGTTTGTTATTTATTTATTTGAAATGTTGATTATTAGGGTTTTTTGGTTTCGCTCAATTTAAGTTGATTTCTTAAGGATGTCCGTGATGCTTGCATGATATGCTTGAATGATTGTTACATTTGTCCGTTGGCGAAACTAATTAGATAGATTCTATGATATTCCTTATAAAAGATAAGTAATAGTATAGTTTAATTTCAATTCTTTTGGTTGTCACGTAACGCTGCAACAACTTTGCTGAGATTATTGTGCCTGCCGATGTTGCGATGTTGCTTTAATTACAGTATTAATGATGATGTTTACATGTGTCTAAATTTGGATATGTAACTTTATAATTTGTAATTGTTTTCACTTTGAAAATATAAAACTATTAATAAAATACATAATTATTCTTGTTCTCATAGGAATTTATTTTCAATCCACAGGAGTTTATGTTCTGTTATGATTTGTAATTACAAAAAGGATATCGTTAGGAGTTACATAAATTGCCTTTACTTGACAAGATTGTAACTTGATTGATTTGAAAGTAAAATTACTACAAACTAATTTATAGATTGTTATAGTTATATTGTTTTTTTGAGAATGCGTACATATCGATCTGCCCCCTGATTTTTCTTGTCTGTTTATTAATTTTATATATTTTTGTGGTTTTTTTTAGTTTTTTTTTTTGTTACACATTTAGTCTAATTGTCTGTCTAGTTTTCCTTTGTTTTTGACACATTTTGCTTTGTTACAGGCAGGTTATTTTATTTAGAATTTATTTTTGAGTGTTAATTTGCGTTTAACTGTAACTTGACTTGTATTTTTTGTTTGTTTTTTTTTATATATTAGGTTTTGGTTTGTACATGAAAGTTTTTGTTTGTTTGTTGACTTTCAATTTTTGTAAGCTCAGATTTATATAAGTTTGATTTTATTTAAATAAAAGATGGCAAACATAAAAGCTGAGATACGCTGGCTTCTTTTAGCTGCGCTATTTCGCTAGGAAAGCTGCCATAGACGACGCTTACCAAGTCTTGTTTAGCCGAGTAATCAAGAAGAAGGTGGAACTGGCATCAGTGGTACAGATTTATTTATTCAATCACACAGATAGCATATAGGATTAAGAGGTGCGAATCGCGGGGTGTTGGATACGTGACCTTCCCCCGCAACTTTTCTGGGACGCTTGCCCACTTTTAATCTTCTACGCTTTGATGGACGTTTGGAAGAATGGACGGAGTTTTTGTACATGTTAAACAGCTTGGTCAACTCCTGCAGTGGAGAGGTTTTGGGTCTCGTGAACCACCTGGGCATATCCGAGGGGAGATACCAGACTGTGAGAGAGTTGCTCGTTCGACGTTATAACAATATCCAATACCTCGAGGAAGCCGTTATAACATCTTATTTTATATTATCGTGTCCAACCTCCTCTTACATCTCAAGAGAAGTTTTAAGAGCAGAGGTATGGAGGGAATGGATTTTCATACACGGACTTGCTCACCTCGTTAGGATGAGAGTGCCGACTGATGAATAACTTCGGTCTAAAGTTACCCCCATAGGCATCCGGGGGCATTCTCAGAATGCCCAGTTGAGCCACGTTGTTCGGTCGTCGTATTATAAAAAGATAGGCTACAAATGGTGCAAATTCTGTTTGGGAAAACACTTGCAAGACATTGCCAGCGGCCACGGCCGCTCATAGGTAGCCACCGGTATTGCGCCGTTACCGAAATTCAGGAGACAGACTCCTCCTGTGGGATCATTCGCAGGAGTTGGTCCCCCAACTATAACCGCAGGGAAGGAGATATATGGTGATTAGGGGGTACTTCCTCGTCAAGGTGATTCTCACCAGCCCTGGAAGGTCAAAAGCGACGTCCACCGACACTCTACTTTATTTATCTGAAACATGCTTTATGAAAATTATAAAGGTTTATTTTCAGCAAAAGATGAAATTTATATTTAAAACTTATAGACTTTATAAGACATTTAATAGTTACATTGAAAGTTATTAACTTAGGGTGGCTCAGGCTAAGCCAATATTAATCAATCAGGTTGAAATAGTTAATATTAATTACCACAAAAAAACATTAATTTCGTAGTCGTTTGTGTACATCTTATTATATGAAAGGCGAAATGACCCATGACTCTCTACCTAATCATTTGGAAAGAGAAGTTTTTGGTATTATATCCAAACAGTTAGTGGTGCATTTTACGATGCTCTATACGTTTTTAAATTCACTAATTTAAAAAGACTAGAGCATAGAAGTATATATAGATAATTTATAGGCTAATCATTATTATGAATGCTTGCACCTCTCGAATCGTCCGACCTGGATATTTGCACACTTCGCTCTTAGGAACGTATCTCCCTAATACGTTCGAGACGAACTACTGCTAGCCGCCACCTTCTCCGCTGTTAAAATCTGATGCAATACTAACTCACACAAAAAGATATAATGATGCGTTACTCTTTGCCAGAAATTTACTCGTAGCAATATTTCTATGTCAAAAGTTCACATCAATAATGAAGAGGTTCTAAACAATTTGAAACAAACAAAGCTAACAGACCTAATGGTATATCCGCCATAGTACTTAAGTTCTGTCCGTGAGTTGTTTGAATTTTGGATACCCTAGTACCCTCTTTTAACAGGTTGGGTTCCACGTCAGTCATCGATGGCCGTCAGCCAAGTTGACACAGACAACACCTTTTCTGTGTGATTTGTGATCTTAAAATGACTTGGACTATTGTGCGACAGTGTTATTTTCACACAATAGCCCTAGTCATTTTAAAGTGTGTAAGTGTTTAGTGGGGTTCATGATGAGAGTTTGTGGGTTTTCGTTGGTTCGAATTTAACCTGATAGAGAAAAATAACCCGAAAAATTTGTGCTCGGTGTACGGCAGTAGGCTCCAGTAATAATCACATCATAGCTTCTTGTGTCCAGCAGTAAGCTGTTTAGTCATCATTTGAATGTGATCAATCTTTCCAAATGGTTCGAAAATTCCACGTAACATATCCTCTGTAATATTAAAGTGCAATGAACCAACATAGAGTCTAGTAGGTCCATTACTATTCTTTGGAGCTAAATTAGGTAATGTGTTGCCCACTCAATTTTTTTCCGCCTGTGTATTTTTTTTTTTTTTTCCTAATTAATTGTAATATAATTATTTTTATGACGAGAACGAGGTCAATATTATATACTTTAAATAACTTAGGGTGACAAACGAACACATAGGTAGATGGTAAACGATGGCTGCGGATTAATATCTAGGTACACTCATCATCAACATAGATCACACGATCTGCATGAGTTTGTCATCAATGAAGACCAACATGGAATGTCTCGTGTCCTGCAATTGTACCTCTGGTCTCGTTGTGTGGTGCATTTGTGTCACTCGCCGTACGAAACGGAACACAGCATTGATATGCTAATTTAATTTTATCACTAATAAATCTCCACTTTGAAACATTGATATATATTACATCATCATCACAGCTGATAGATGACATTTCGGGCAACGTAGCACTCTCAGTGAAGAAAAAGGATTGTGCGTACTGTCAGAGATACGTTTGTTAGAGACAAGACATAGGCACACATATACGACCTGAATCAAAACATCACCTCTTGGCGTTAGTTGACTCTGCGATATACTGAGTTGATAACGGTTCAACCAAAATCGTATCTTCCAAAGTGACCAAAAGAGATTTTATAACTCGTTGGACTGACGAAACGGTCGTGAAATGGGTCAAAAACCTGACCAGGTAACCCCACAAGACACAACCCCATTTTGGTGTTGCCTGCGGTTACAACAATGCATGATGAAAATTAAAGAATGATACATGATACATGACATACTCGGAATATAAACAGAACAGCCAATTGCCACTGAGATTATTTTCTGTATCCACCCTAGTCGGTGTGACTAGCTTGCTTAGTAAAGAATCCTTAACAGCCGGTATATTGACCGTATTACGAAATTAGAATTTCCTGACAGACTTATTTTCGTTTATATATATTACAAAAACATGGAACAATAATAGATTTAGTAAAACCCCAAATTGCCTGTAACAAAAACAATAACGGTTTTTTTACGAAAATGGACCTTCAATAATTATTACTGTTCAGGACTTTTAATACGTTTAAATAATTACGGCTTACCAATGAAGCCATAATTATTTAAATAGTCAATTATTATTATTATAAATTAATCTTAAAAAAAAACAACATAATTTTTGATGATTTATTTTTGTTTGTAATAACTTATTACTAAACAATATCACTTTGTTATCACATAATATGTTATTCATGTTAATTTCCCAAAATATTAGACCGAATAACATTGTGGCAAAATATTTATTAATCCACTAGCAACATCGCCATTGAGTACTTGCTACTAAAAATATTTCAATTAAATATAACACTAAAATAAGTAAATAAGTACAAACTGAGCTGTTCGTTTAAACATAAAATATTTGAACGATTTAAAACAAGTGAGATTCTATTGCGTCATGAAACGAGTATATAAGACAATTGTTATTATTAAATATTTTTTAGTTTTAAAATTATAAAAACTAAAATAATACACATGGTCGAAAAGTTTATTCAGACGTCAGGAAACTGAAATAAAAAAATCCCATACATTCATTCATACATACATACAGGTCAAGTTCATAAAACGTGTTTATAATCGCTTCAACTGTATTTTACGTAACTTTAAAATCATTAATTAAAGGTAAAAGAGAACCCTTACTTTAATAAATTGCATAGATCTCCCGAAACGTCTTTACAAAAGAGAATAACCTACTAATCATTATATCGGTTATTCCATGAAAGTTGTTTCCTATATCGCAATCTAAAAGAGTACGCATAATATACCCTTATATTAAACGATAGAAACAGGAAGGGAGTAAACTTTTAATGTCGATTACATGTGACTACCATACATTGAATGTGACAAAATTATGAATTATAGCTATTTTCGCAGATATTCTTAAAGCAAATATACTTCCTGAAAGTACGAGGTAATATACACTATTATGAGATTAACAAGAACTAGTCTTTCCTGGTTACTCTACAAAATAAGTATTCAATCGGCATATAAACGGCCTTAGAATTTCTAAAAACTAAGTGTAAGTTTCTAAAAACACACCAAAGTCATGGCTATTGCAAAGCATTGTTTTCAACTATTCTGTTGTATTTAGTACGTTACTTGGCACATGGTTTCATATTACTCTAAATATAATTACTGTTTAAACCAAAAACATGAGTTTAAGAACTATGATAGCACTGGGGTAATGACTTGGTCTTGGCCTTGTTACGGTCCTACGTGCGAGAGTCATGACCTAAGGTCCTGTATTTTATCAAAGTTCACCAAAAGGTTATAAAAATCAATCTAAATTACTTGTTTTATATTAAGATATCAGTAGTAGATATAAAATGGTATAACGAACCTAAATTTGAGCAACGAAATTACCTTAATGTATTAAAAATCACGTCCGTAGATAAAATAGAGACTATCATGAATATCACTGAATTAAACTTACATAGCTAGGAAGTACGAAATGCGCTTGAAGATCTTAAAACATTTTACTCGTTCATAAGTTTAAGCTGAAATTCTTATGCTGAATAAAATATGTCTATTTTTGTAATTCCTAGAGTTCTTCGTGCATTTGCTTCTCTGCGGACGCTTCAATAAAGTTCTTAAAATCCTGACGTGACCTCACGTAAGAAGCACAGATCTCTACAAGTCTTAAAAACTCATCCACGTCGAAGGAATAGTTGGTGAATTTAGCATGCGAAGCGCCGCCTGGACCGTGTCCCTGGAAAATGTTAAATATGCTTTTATTAAATGATCTTCCTATATCAATTACAATAAACAATTTGGGCACAGATTTAGTATGGCAAGATAGTTGAACTATATATCCTTAGTTAAAAATTGCCTGCTTACGAAAATTATTTCCATGATAAATTTAAAATAAAAGTTTATAATAACTATAAGATACAACAAGTAAACAAGGTCAATATACTGGAAATAAGCTATTTTATTCCGAAAATCTACAATGACATTGAATGCCTAAGAGAAAATCAAACTAAATATTCTTAAAGTATTTAGGTTGACAATTTTATATATCACATTCTTGTATATATTTTATAAAAACCAACAAAAAAAGTTCTCCTAAAGAACTGAGCTACTGAATTAGTTGCCTTTTGAGCTATCTGCCCGAAGGTTGGATCTTTATGAATATGTAAGAACAACCCTCGAAATCTTAGGCACCAATTAGTAGAGACTTTTTTAAGTCTTTAGTTGATTACGTCGGCTCTATCGAAAGACAAATGGCGAAGTGGTGTCCATTTTGTAAAATTATAATTAGCACGTATAAGATATCAAATTCGTAAATATAAAAATGAAAAATATTAATTTTCATTTTCAGAAGTTCAGAAATACTAAAAATTTGTACGTATTTAAAATTGAAATTTAAACAAAATAACCCCCGATACATTATCAATGCAAAAATAGTTCTGTAAATATCTAGTTTTTGCTTCATATATTCGAATTTTATATAGAATATGGAATCTGGGCATCCGTGTTTAGGTAGCTTTGACCGAACAGCCAAGCCTGCCAAATTCAGGAAATTTTCCCACTATAAGAAAGTTTTACGTCCATCAGTTGACTTTAAACAGCATTCTTAGCACAACAGCAAATCTTATGAAATAGTTATTAAGGTAATTGTTCATTAGTACCGCATCTTGTTGTATAAATTTGTTCTTTTCCTTCCAAGTGACGTATTTGAGACCACGAAGCCTGGATAGATCTGAATAACAATTGGGGTCCTCACAATTATACCTGAAAATAGAAAATAACTAACCAATCATTTACGCAATTTAAGGCTCAGCGCTATCATTAACTATATCGCGAAATATATATATATGCATAATGTATGACCGCGTTGTATAGGGCGAGAATACGTACGTCATCACAGGTTCTGCGTTCCGTTCCCATCGGAGGAACCATATTTATGCATCAAGAATTGTTCGTTTTTGGACCCGAGTGTGAACCCGACAAAGTGACAAACAAGTGAGTACCTCTGTGTGAGCGCAAATCTTTACGACATTATAAAATATTCTGCATTCTAATCGATGGCATCTGGCGGCAATAACCAGAAGATATCACTATGGTCCAGGACAACGTTAATGATAATGTGCCATTGTATTTACTGTTTTTTACAAAATTGTAAAATTTGTTTGTACTTGATCCATGACATACAATTTTTCTACATTTGTATAGATCTAAAATAATACTACTAACACTTCAAATACTGCAGCCCAATCAGGTAAGAATAGAAGATGTGTTAAGCCAGCTCCATGCATTCCAATAAATACATCTGTATTGTGCGTTATTTCTAACTGCTTAGTAAACGGCACAGTTTTATCATAGACGACACGTTGCACATGGTAACCTTTTACTTGCATTAAGGTTTCAACTATTTCCTTTTCATTGAGTATTGTTCTATATGTTGTTCCTCGAGAGAGCAAGGTGACTCTTATCTTATCATTGCTTCGAATCGCAGGTTCAATGTTTAAAGAATGTAATATGTGTTTAGAAAATGCATGGAATAAACCACTTCTTTCGCAACCATAAATCTGAAAAGAAAAATAGTTCTAATCATTTCTATAATTTGAGATGGACAGTTTTAAAATTTGTCAAAGGTTTAGCACTACACCCACCATATCGGAGATCACAGAATTGTCTGATATTTTCTTTGCTTGTCACTTGCAAACCACTCGTTTGATACTAACGTCCCACTATGGGTGCCTAACAAATGCCTGGCCATACATGTTTTTATCAAAAGTCTGTGGAGGTATGTACATGTAGTATACCACAGACTGTAACCAAAAGGATGTACCGTCTAGTACGATTTTATCGCATTTTTTTATAGCTGATGGCCACTGTTAGAACGACGGCTTTTCCATTTTTACCGGGTTGAAAGGTGGCCAAGCTCTCAGGGCATTCAATAGGAATTATAAAAGTATTGGAGCATGTCAGAACGCTCATAATGTGTACTTTTTTATTAACTTCATAAATTTGAATTTTATTTATATATATATATATATATATATATAAATAAAATTCATATATATATATATATATATATATATATATATATATATAGCCACCAGAGACATATCGAATGATATGTATTATTTGCTTATTGCAAATGCTACAATAATATTTTTGTTGACAGTTGCCGAAATTTGAAAGTGCTAATAATTGTATTTTGGAGAAACATGAGTAAAGTATAAAAGGCAAAAAATCACGGTTTCACATGGTGCGTAACATATGAAATAGAATATCTTTATTAAATTAAGTCAAAATACTATGTTTTGTCTTAACTATCTTTCTGCAATGATATAGTATTCTCTATTACTAGATGTGAGTTATGTTTCGTAATCATATGTGGAATTATGTTGATTCTATCACAAAGTATTTTAAGGACAATTTTTAATGATTTTCACATTTAAATATTGCAAAGATTATTCCAGATATCGGGGAAAAGCTATTTCTCACTTTCTATATTAAATCTGGTATATTTTTTTAAAACATTTCCTAGAATAGTCAAAAAAATTAAATCCAGAATAATCTTTTATTTACTTAGTTCAACTTTTGAGTGAATTTATTATTATTATATTTATAATTATTATTTATTTGGTACATGAATGACCCGGCAAGGATCATGACAGAAAAAGCTCTCATTTTTTTTTCTGGCTGATGGCCGCTGTTAGGCCGCGGGCTTTTACAGTTTCGCCAGGTTTAGAGGTGAACAAGCGCTTATGCCGCTCAGTAGAGACCTCTATTAGTTGGTAACCAGCACAAGGGCTCCCAAGAGCAAGCCTCAGCTTGGACCTTTATCCTGTTTCGCGAGAGCGTCAGACTCGAGTGTGCCCGAGAAGGTCGAACTTCGGCTCGGTCAGTTGCTTCTGATTACGGATTATCTCAATTAATATCGCTATTATTATTAGCCAGCACCTTGTTTGCGACGCCCTCGCCGAAGGCCAGTATGAGATATGAGGGTGAAATGTACATACGTGTGGTGTTTTATGAAGAGCTTGGGTCCTGGTGGTCGCATCGCCGGGGTCATCAAGGGCGTGTCTTGGTCTCCTTCGGACGCGGGTGAATCTATGATTCGCGATGGGATTGTAAGTGGCGGCACTTACAATCAAGAAGTTTGCGAGTGTGACGGCAGAATCGAAATCTTGGCGGGAAGCCTGCTACTGCAGGTACTGAGCTACGGACGGCAGCTCAAGATCTATTTGTAGATTTTCATTACGCAACAACCACGGCGCACCGGTGGCCTTGTAAATGAAACGATTTTGAATTACCTGAAGTCGGTGAATGAGACGCGGGGAGACATGCGCAAATACGGGGCTTGCGTATGACATTATGGGTCGGATGCACACTTTCTATAGTGTAATTTTATTACATTTGCTATTTTATTGAGTAACGGGTGCATACGACCTAGGATGAACGCTGCTCGATTCCGCGGTTGATATGCGGACCGAAGTTGAGTCTTTTATCTAATGTGACGCCTAAGTATTTGACTGTCTTTTCCCAGGGGATTGGACGATCAAATAGCTCTATGGTTGGGAGATACGGCGTTTTGTTGCGACGAGAGATGTACATAGCTGCGCTTTTGGTAGGGTTAACCTCAATCCTCCATTTCCGAAACCATTTTCCTGAGGTGTTGGCTGCAGATTAGATGCGTTTACAGACCAGACTCGTAAAGGCCGGTGTCATCGGCGAAAACTGCTAGTTCTACACCGAGAGTGCGCGGTATGTCGTTGGTTAGTTTGTAGAGAATGGGGCCTAGAACGGAGCCTTGTGGTACTCCGGCTCTAATGGGGTGAACCTCTAAATGTGTTCCCTCGACACGGTATCGAAAGGTGCGATTACGGAAAGTCTCATATGATTAATACGAGTCGATCTGCCACACAGAGCTCATATAGTTTGTATATGAGCCCGTTGTTCCAGACCTTGTCGAATGCTTTCGCTACATCGAGGAAAAGCGCCCCGGTTTGGTAGCCCCGAATTAATTTACTGCGAATGTGCTCCGTGATGCGGTGCACTTGATGTGTGCATGTTGGGTGCGAAACCCGAACTGCTCATTAATGGGTAGCCCTCGGGACAACATGAAGTCCTTGATTCGGGCGAGGATGAGCCTTGCGTGTGAACCTTACCCAAGGCTTTGAGTAGGCTTATGGGTCGATAGGCTAATGGATCGATTGGGTGTTTCGAGGGTTTGAAAATCCCTATGACGTCGGTTTCTTTCCAGGTATTCGGGAAGGTGCCTTTGGACATAGAAAAGCTCTCAGAGTTTTTATTGAACTGGATCGGAAGAAAACACAGCATAAAAACATGAGAAAGAGTTTGAAATCAAGAAATTGCTTATTATTTTTACCTTATAACTCAATTAAAGACCCGGATCGAGCGTGGGAATAACCAATATTACGGAAGAATTATTACATTACTTACAGCAAGAATCTTGCGAATCGATGACGTTTACAAAAGTAGTTATATATATTTAATATTTTATTCTAAATGCTGTTGTGAGAGATTTCTATAAAGAAATTAGTAAAAATATGAAATAATATCGTATAGAAAAGTATAATTATTAATATTGTTTATCAAAAGTATTTATTTAGTAAACCATGCATTATTAAATATAGAATAAGTAATACATCAGTCATTGAAACACATATTATTTATCCGAAACTAGATACAGAAGCTGATATTTTTTAAAAACAAAAAGGATGTGTTTAGTAAAATATTTTTTTTTAGTACATGTAATCAATAAATAAGTTTTCACTTGGTTATGTCAATCATAACAGCTTATATTGCTGCTGAATATTGGATTGTATACAAATACAGCTCAATTAAATGTTAAAAAATATAAGTGGCAGATAAGAAATTCTTAATATCCATGATGTTCTAGGTTATTTTTAAAAATAAACTAAAAACTTAAGAACATATATTTTAACTTTATATGCAACTGTTAAAAATAAAATTGTACCTATAAAGTTTAAATTACTTGAAAGTACATATATTCAAGATAATTAAAATAGTCACAGTTAAAAACCTGCAAGTTGCAAATTTAGCTTAATCGTCCCATAGTGCGTCGCGGTAGAAATATGATAATATATGTAGATTACGAGAACTCAAATTATAACAGTTTATGGAATAACTTTCCAGATCCGCATTTACTATTGGTGTGAAGATAGATTGGTAAATTGTGAAGCAATTATAGTACACATAGCAAGAGACTTATTTTCGCTTATAGGCTGTAAAGACGAAGCAATCTTACTTATTTAATCTTTATTTGCGACGCAGTCAGTCTGTCGAAAATGACCATTCACTTCGTTACTGTAACGATAACCTGATGGCCAATATATCTGAGGGTTATAAATGGCGTCCAACGAGCTGTGAATTGGCCACTTAAGATCTTAAGAAAATAGAAACATTATGGACGACATATCCAATTGTATATTTATCAAGCTTACTATTTAAAAACAAGATTAAAATTAAAAATTACTTACCAAAGGAGTGTTATAGTACAAACCAAATATCATTCTAGGCAACAAGGGAAATACAACATTTCTAAAGCATGCCACTTTCCCCTAAATTTTTTCAAGTCCCAAATTTTATTCAAGGTGAAAGCTTTAAATGCATCTTTAAATGCAGAGTCATATGTGAAAGTCTCCCAAATGAGAATATGGTTATCCCTTGAAAAAGTAGAAGGATGTGTGGAATTGACGTGAAGTGATCCATACAAATTGAAGAAATCACAGAAGTGGTGGTACATATTCACAGCTGAAATTGTGACAAATAAAACCTTGCATTTATTTAATTTTCCAACACTTGTTAAAACACACATTAATATAACATGGTAGACAAAGTTTTTAGTCCACCATAACAGCTGTGCAGCAAAGCAACAAAGTATAGAAAAGAAATATTAACTGTTAGCTTGAGGATGTCAACATATGGACAACATTACAATGACAGAAAGATTTTCAGCTTAAATGTCTATTCTTATGTTGTAAGTGCATTTTGAACATATCGAAGTGACAAGCGTCTTGCTTAGAATAACTTAGAATACCTCCCTTGTCTTTATATGGCCTAAAAGTCTCATTTAGTATCAACGGAACACATTTCTTTGCCCATGGAACAGATGCTTTTGTGTACAATTGAGAAGTATAATTTAAAGATTTTATATAAGAAGTGATGAATAAAATGACCAGGGAGTGGCAGTACCAGAGATTTCTTTCACCCACCATATGAAATATAGCAGCACTAAGGTAAGGTTTAAAGCAGGTATGGTGTGAATAGTTAAATGGCTTCAGTGGGAATGGGTTAACTAGACAGGAGAAATGGCAATTCCCTGGTCTAGATTACCCATTTATATTATTATATATTATAATCTTAAGCAATGATGTGTGTATAATTTTTTACTGTTTTTTGACTAATTCTAATTCATGGTATTTTCGTTTTTGTTTTTATAATTTTGAATGTCTTTTACTAATTTCATAATCATATTTTTATTTTATAATTATGATTTTACCTTCTTTTTGATCACTTAAATAAAAGCAATAACATACCAGCCAGTTTAATATGAGAATTTGATTAGTAGTGTAGTAACAAATTTGTGTCATCAGAATAAAAACAGTAAAAGGTGAGATAGAGTATGGCACAGAAGGCTCTAGTATAAAATCAATTAACAATCACCATACTCATACTACATTCCAAATTCAACCGCTGTCAACTGCATTGTGACAAACAGTAAGTCTTGTCAAACTAAAAGAAGTGGATGTGAGATACTAGTGCATGTTAATGCATGTTAGAAGAAGTATCTTTAGTAAAGATTATAAGCTGTCCATCTACAAAACAATGTTAAAGTCCATCTGGATATATGGTATGTGAATTAAACCTCAACAAATTCAAATAAATTAAACAATATGTTAAGACAACTAACCAATTGATTCATCAAGAACACAAGTAGATAAGATAAACAACTGAACAAGAATACAGTGAAATAGAAAATAAGAGCATGTAGAACAAGATATAAGTAATCTAGATGGGAAAGACACCTCAACCCGTTCAACTCAGTATATTTGATTGTTTTAATACACTTATGAGATATAACACATCTTAATAGCTTGCAATAAACCTCAATATACCTACAAGAGGTGTTCCAGGTGGGGAACTATTCCACCTGGCAACACATTGCACATCACATGTGCTCATAGTTAAAAACTGACACCTGGATGTGATGAAAAACTGTGCCAGTGACTAGATATGAGTAATAGGAAATGAGATTTGCAAATATACATAATAATAGGTCAGTGCCAACTTATTTTTGCTATATCTACTACTTAAATGTTCCTTAAATGGTTAAAGATACTTTGCTGCAAAGCAAACTCGAAAATAATAAACAAAACAAATATAATAATTAATCACACACCCATCCAGCTAAAAAGATGTGAATGTGAAAAGAGATGTTATTAATAAGAAAATAAAAAGAGTACAAATTTTATAAGCTTAGCAGCCAAGGAGGTACAAAACTTATAAAAAATGTTTAACTTACTGGCATCCAATTTCATTATATATGTTGGTTTCTCTATTACAATGTCACAAATATCATTAAAAATTGGTCTATAAGGAGTTCTTACAAAATTGACCATTTCTGGAGCCCATGACTGTAAAGCACTCATGTGTTCTGCTTCGGACTTAAGCCTTTCTTCATAAAAGTTGCAATGTCCACCTGTAATTTATTTACAATATATGTTTTTTTTTTGTTGATAAATATGTGTCCATTTTTAAGGGTAAATGTAACACATTTCAATTTTTGGAAAAGTTAGTAAGAATGTTTTGTGTTTTGTTTCATTAATATTATAGAAATTTGTGTAATCTTAAGGGTATGATGATGGTCAATATCAACTACAGCAATATCTTTTTGGTTATTAACAGATGACATTATATATGCAGGGTATATTTTATTCCTATAATCTTTCACAAACAGGATATAATGCATGTTAACAATCAAAGGAAGGTTCAGATTTAGTGCCAGAGATATATAACAGTGTACCACACACCCTGACATGAGAACTAGAGATGTAATAAGACATTGGAACACAAATATTTTGTCATAAAATCACAAATATTTGTGACAGCTACAACCAGGTTGACTGGGAGGTAATATGATCATAATAGATGTAGATTTCCCTCTATATCTGTCTATCCTCAATGGAATATAAAACAACTTTCAGTAGCTTACCAATTTGTCCCTCAGATAGTATATCCATTTTATAGCGCAAATTATTACCACGGCCAACTAATCCAGTAAAATTTATCATGAGATTTCTGCCCCGGCAAAACCTGATAAATAATAAATCTACAAATAGTATTTTAATGCTAAGTTTGTTGTATTTTATATAAAGTAATATTATTTAACTCTGTATCAATACCTTAAGTATTTTGAACATTCTAAAGAGCTGTCATGAAGATATGACGCTTCGCACATAACCTGTAATTCATCTATTTGGTCTTTTACATAACCTAAAATTTTACCATTAAAAATTTAACAGAACTACAATATTAAATGATACTAAGTTTTCATATGAAATTTAAACAATACCAAAGTCTGCTTGTGTATAAAAAGTATCATACTGGGCTTCTTTTGTTTTTACCCATCCTCGATGATCACCAGGGCAGTGAGGTCTAATATGGTAAGATACATTCTTGTTGCATTCAGACTCGTAGCCCCAACAAACTGTATTCTCAATAACACTTTTAAATAGACAATTAGTATCAACTTTACAATTATCAGCTAAGGTAGGAAATAAATTAAAAATATATCCCATATGTTCAGGTGGAACATTAATTTCATTTAATTCTGTTAAATAAACAAAATTTAAGGAGAGAGATAATAATAACACTATAAAATGCATTATCACAAAAAACATTTATCTTTAAAGCTATACACTATATGAATTTAAAACAATAACATAAATTTATTTTACTTTATGCATAAAATAAATTAAAAAAAATGCGCTATTTGTATTTCAAATACGTCAACGTCAATTATTGACACGAAAACGAAACTGAGTACACACCAAAGAACCAAAGAGTATAAATAATTGTACACCTTTATTTTTTTTTGCCAAGTAACTAATTAAGTGTTGTTACGCGTGTGTTTAAAGGGAATGCGAGTAATGTGACTTTAGTTAAAGCAAGCTTCAAATATTTTTGGTAACTTTGATTCTATCAAAATAAGAAAAGGAGCTTCATACAATATGTCTTGGATGATTTCAATGATCATTTTATTAATTTTGGATAAAGATATATTAAGATTCAATAAAGAAATTTGACGAGTGACAAGCAACCCTAACATAATATTCTTAAACCTTTCTGATTTCGATGATATAATAATTTACACATGCAACATGTATTATAATATATATATGCAACAAATATTTTGTCCACTCAAACTTGCCAAAATTTAATAGACATTGTATGTACATACATAAACTAACATAGCCACTCCTTCACAGGCACAGGTCTCCTTCACCGATTGCCACAAAGCACGATACGAATCCACCGTAATGCAACAGTCCACCTGGGCTTTTTTCTGTAATAAAAAAATATATGGTTACCTATAATCTACAATGAACTTTAAATATTAGCAAGGGTAAAATATATAGATACTTCTATCTAATATAAGTTAAATAATTTACTTTATAAGTTTAAGTGCGTGATAAAAGCCTGTGCTTAGTTTTATTTTTTAAACTACATAGGTTATTTTTTTACTTATTAGTCTTAAAATAACTTTAAGATATTTATTACCAGTACAGAATGTATTTAAGGTTAGCTTAGTTAGCATTTTTTTAATTGTATATTACTTAAGCCATAATATTTACATATTGACAAATATATTACGCACATACAGTCTCAATTTATAATATTTACATATAATAACAAGTAAGGTACACAAAGTCTCATGGTTATTATTCGCATGTGTTCATACACATATGATCATTCATAGGGTATTTATTGTTCCCTTCTGTTCATGGCCTTGCGCGTTTTTCAGCATGCATTCTTTTGTTTTCGTTAATACTTCAGTATTGCAAAAAGTCTTGTCTGTGAGCTTTGAGCCGTCGAGTTCCTCAATCTGAAGTCCATATAGCGATTTTACGTGGCTCAAAGCAACACGAACTTGTTCAGAAGCAACGAGGTCTCAAATAGATTACTGCTTGATCCACCGTAAAAATTTATTCTTATGTACTATCAATCCAACCCAACGAAAGAATCACTAGTAACATACGCTATTCAATAGTGCCTTAACTGTTGGTGGGAATTGTTTTTCTATGGGCTTAATTACATGTTCACCATATTTGCGAAAGTTTACTTTAGTTGGCGGAATATCGGTGTCATTGCGGTCACTACGAAAATGAGCCATATGATTTCAAATATGAAACTAATTGTTCCATTGACTAGACCTTAGACCTCCATACTCATCATAAATATCAGCTCGCAACATGATTTTGTCACCTTCAAAAATATTCAGTTTACGAGCAATTGGTAATTTGAGGGATATATTCAGCTATCGTGTACTTATCAGTATAGTTAGGCAATATTTTAACAAGGAGAACTGCAAGGTATTGGCTTTTAATATTTTTTAGTCTCGGGGCATTTAAAATGTCAGAAAATGTAGTGTGAAGTGAAGAGTTCCACTATCCACCTCCTGGCTCCGTCATGAGAACCTCTAAGCCCTTAGTTCCAAAATGGTCCAGATGGACCCCAGGGGTCCACGGGAGACTCGACAGAGGTCTACGTTGGCGTAACAAAAAAAATGGGGGTCCACGAAAATTTATTTGCTTTCGATAGAGAAGAACTAAAATGTTGGCTTGACCTATCAATGTAGGCAGATACCATTTTAATAAGCTCAGACACTTTTACTTGTAAAAACTTGCATATTCCATATTCAGTACAACGTGTACTTTTTTGTCGTGTTTGGGTATATGGTAGATATGTTGCAGGGGGCCACCGGAATCAGCAAAATTTTGAAAGTGGTCTATGAGAAAAAAAAGTCTGGGAACCTCTGCTCTAAACCAAGTGTAATATATATATTGCCCCCCCGGATCTCTGAGGAATTCAGACGCATCCAATAAGTATTCCGCGCATTTAAAAATAAAATATTCTTGCCCAAAAAATTAAAATAAATTGTTTTTAGAAAATTAGGAGTGCATAAGTAGTGTAGTAGTGTTACTCCTGGTACCCAGCTACCCAAGCTCGACCACTGAATCATCTGGCACCGCCCAACAGCGACCCTTGCAGTTTACGAAGGGCGTTAACGAAGCAGGACCAATTAGCTGCACATGGACATAGCGCATCGAGCGTTTGAGGCGTAAGAGCAACACTCTTTTATATAATAACCACCTGTGGCTCCTGATACTTGGCATTACTCCGGGTATCTTTCGTTACTCCTGGTACTTTTACGAAGCTACTGATATAACTTACATACATTGCCCCTAGTACTAACAAATATTCAAGTATACCCTCAATATTATAAGAAATAAACATTTATAAAATACCTACCTGTGGATTGTGTGGAAAATTTCTGTCGACCAAAGATTGTGTGCGATGCGCAAATTGCACAATAACTTATCACCATTGAGGGCAAGCACCTGCTACTGGACCAACACCACCAGGTTGGACTTGCCAACCATGCAAAAACAGGTCCTCCAAGGGATCTCTTAGTCCAGATGATATTATAATGCAGACGAACTTAAATGTTGATTTGCCTACTACTAGTAATGAACTGTTACTAGAACTGACGAGAGAAATCAAATGCCTACGTAGCGATTTTACCGAGATGAGAAAACAAATTTCTGAATTCAAAACAAGTCTTATCACATGTTGCAACCGGTTAACAATATTGGAGGAAAAAATTACAACACTAGAGCAAAAAGTAGAGAACAAAAATCAGGGTGATACTGGTCATCTAGAAAATACAATCACAGAACTGAAACAACGTTTAGATGACCGAGAACAGAAGCTACTATTAAACGATCTTGAAATATCCGGAATGCCTGAAAGTAGCAGCGAAAGTGTAATACCTATCGTAAAACTAACAGCGCTGAAGTTGGGCTTCAAATTGAAGACAGGGATATTGTCTATGCGGAACAGTTGGGATTTGTTCGGCGAAAAAGTATTGAGGGTGAGGCTCTCGCGTGTCGCTGGTACACGTAGTGCGTGTACCAGCGACACGCGAGAGTTGTTATACGATTGTCACGGAGGGCGCTGCGGAATGACTTATTGCACGCTGCACATGTTCGTCGTGGCCTTAGTACAGCTGACATTGATCTACCGGGAGATTCGCGTAAATTCTTCATTAACGTGTGGCTCACGCGGACATAAAGAAAATACTATATAAAGTAAATGAAATTACAAATTATACATCGCCCCCCTAACAAACATCAACGCCCCCCATTTTGTCTGGGCCCCTTAAAGCCCCCTTCTAGGTTTCAAACGCCCCCAAGGGGTGTTGATGTTTGTTAGGGGGGCGATGTATAATTTGTAATTTCATTTACTTTATATAGTATTTTAAATTTCACTAAAATTAAAACCCACCTACAAGACAATAACGAATAATTAGTTTATATTTCTACCCTGTATGATGTTATAAAAACTTCGAATACTTAATTACATAGATTACGTAGGATAGCACACCGTACGCAATCAAGTTGTAACAAGTTTCTGCGGATAAAGAAACATGATCGATGATAGTTAAAAAATTAGAGCAATTTTACCTTAATTACATTGCACCAGAAATTATTTTAAACATTGGGAAAAAAACTACCATGCAGAGTTTTAAAATAATATGTATACGTAAACTAACATGAATTGTAGAAGCATAATGCTCAGCCAAATGTATCGAAACTTTTTTCGATGGCTGCTAAGCAAGACGATGACGGACTTCGAGCTTCATACAATATCTCTCTGTTAATTGTTCAAACAGGTAACCACCACCATCGGAGAAACGTTAATTTTACCGGCGATAAAAGAAGTTATAACTACTGTGCTCCATAAACCGGCGGCAGATATAATTCGAAAAATTCCTTTGAGCAATAGTTCTGTCCAAAGACTATTAGAATTGGTGAAATGGCTGAAAACATTGAAAAGTCATTGTGCAATCATCTGAAGACTAGTAAATTTTCAATTCAGTTGGATGAGTCCGCTTTACCAACTAATGAAGCATTGTTGTTATCTTACGTGAGATTTATTAAAGATGAAAAAATATGTCAAGAACTTCTATTTGCTCGAAATTTAGAGACAGACACGAAAGGAGAAACAGTATTATTATTAGTACAGATAAAACACTGGAAAAGTTTTGTGATGAAAAAGGAATTCCGTTGAAGAATATTATATTAGCTGCTATAGATGGTGCTCCAGCTATGACGGGGTGTCAAAAAGGCTTCGTATCGTACTTAAAAATCAAAATTCCTGATGTGCTTGCTGTACATTGCGTTATACATCGACAGCATTTAGTTGCTAGAAATTTAAGTGAACAACTATTTCAATCACTGCAATATGTCATCAGAGCAGTCAATAAAATCCGAATCAACTCTTTAATGATAGATTATTTAATCAGTTTTGTGTTGATAATGATGAAGATTTCAACAGATTCATCTTTCACACAGAAGTGCGTTGGCTATCAAAAGGAAATTGTCTGACTCGTTTTTACAATCTGTTTGACTCTCTCGTAGAGTTCTTGGAAAACAAAGACACAGAATTGCGCGAAAACCTCATCACATCAAAGAATGATATCGCATACCTGACAGACCTTTATACATTGCTTAATGATATGAATCTCCAACTTCAAGGCGATGACTTATGACTTAATAAAAACAAAAAATGTAGTCGCTTCTTTCGTAGACAAGCTGCTCTTACACAAAAAGAATATCAGCAGACGTGAGTTCCATAATTTTCCCAATTTATCAGTATCCTGCAACAACGACGACTTGCTCGTCTTCTGCCAACATTTGGAAAATCTTCACATTTCATTGAAAGATTCCAGGACATTTTGAAATTGGAAATACCAGACTGGGTGTTAGATCCTTTTTCAAATGTCAACATAGCAATATCACCCCAGATGGAAGAAGAACTTATAGAACTGACAACGAACGAGGAAATAAAAATCAAATACAAAATGGCTACCAACAATTTTGGCTACAAAAGTCAACGCTGCTTACTAAAAAGAGGAATCATTTGCAAGTTACCAAACGCGGCGACTTACTACTGTTTTTAAGTAAAATCGAATCTGATATCAACAAACTTATTAAATATCATCAAAATCATCCATCTCATTAGATTAGTATAAAAATGAAAACTGATTACATATTTATATTGTTTCTTTTAATTTGATTAAAATATATTATTAATATTATAAAGTTGGGTTTTATTTGCTCTCACTGATAAAAAATTCTAGTTTAGAATGTAAGTTTAAACATCAGAACCGACTAATATAACTAAATTAATTAAAGTAATGAAATTGTGGTTTTTAAGTTTTAGGGGTGTATAAAAAATGGGGGCGCTGAAAAATATTTGATTTTCAAAGGGGGCGGTAAAAGAAATAAGTGTAAATCAGTTGTATTCTGTCTATTTTTCAAGACCCACAAGTATGATATAACTTTGTAAAATATTGTTTAAATGTATTATTTTTGCTAGCATGAGTAATATTTATTACAGAAACTAATAATCCATTGTTAAGAGTTGGGTTTTTGAATGTAGATTCACTGAATACGTACCATGATGAATTCATTACCTCTTTCGAAAAAAGCTGTGTCGATATAATGGCGTTGAACGAGACGTGGCTACGAGATGGCGAGGAAGGGTGTGCACCCTCCTTGCATGGTTACAGACTACACCATATTCCAAGGCCACAGAGTATACGAGGGGGGCGCGGAGGGGGTGTAGGTTTCTATATAAGACGAGACCTTGAAGCACGGGTATACTGCCATTCTACGGAACCCTCACACAACTCGGTAGAACAAATGTGGCTTATCGTTAATATGAAGTCCATAAAGCTTGCTATCGGAACAGTGTACCGCCCCCTTGGCTCGATGTTGACCAATTTTGCGATGCCATCACTCTTACTATTATGAACTCGCTAGCATTCTGTGACTATATGTTCTTATCGGGCGATCGGGATTTTAATATCAACCTTTTGCAAACGTCGGATTCAAAGATTAACAAATTTAGATCTTTTCTAATGTGTACGGATTTGTAACAACTAATAAGACGTCCAACCCACTTTACAAGTCATAGTGAGAGCCTGATCGATGTTATTTGCACTAACACTAATACGAGAAATGTAACCGTAGAGCATGTAACACCGATTAGCTTACATGTGAGCTACATTGCAAGGGAAATAAGATCGAACCAAGGCGGTTGGGGTACGAGCCACTTAACAACATTCCGTTAGATAGTTTCAACTGTTGTCTGAAACTTATAAGTAAAATTACATTTGAAGAGTGTGACGTTAATGCTTTGTTAAGTACATTTAATGCAAATCTAACCGAACTGTTTAATACTTTTGCCCCGATAAAAATAATTGTGTTTAAAGAATTTTCACAGCCTTGGATTAAAGGACGCGGTTAAAACTATGATTAGATTACGTAATAAAGCTCATGCTTAATATCATGAAACAAAATTAGATTCCCATAGAGCGTACTATAAAAATTTTAAAACATTAGTCTCACAAGCTGATTATTTTGAAAAGAGAGCGTATTTTAATAACAATATAAATAACTTAAATAACCCGAAAGTCCATTTGAATAATTTGAAAACGAGTGTTACCTCCAAAAAAAAGTTATTATTTGGCATCGTATTTTGCAGAACCAAAAAAAATTAATTCCGGTCCATTAGTATTTTACCATGTATATCCAAAAGTAGAAAAAGTAGTATTAAGGCAACTTACACAATATTTGGAATAGAATAGTATTCTTTCACAATTTCAATCAGGGTTTCGTAAAGGTCACGGAACAACAACAGCGCTCCTAGATGTGACTGACAATATACTTACAGCACAAGATGCGGGATTGTGCACAATTCTAGTCCTTTTAGACTTTCGCGGGCTTTCGATTGTATTAGTGTTCCCGTGATGCTTGCTAGAATGACATATTACGGCTTCGACCAGAAAGCAATGAAATGGTTTCAAAGGTATCTCGTCGACCGGAGTCAGTATGTTGAAATTAAAACCAGCACAGGTCAAAGCATTAGTTCAAGGCTCGGTCATCTTACTCGAGGAACTCCCCGTGGGTCCATTCTCTCCCCACTATTATTTATAATATATACCACCGACATTATTGATAATATAAAATATCATTTATACGCAGATGATTTGCTGGTAAACATTTAGTTCAAACCAGGGGATTTCAACACTGCAATTCAAAAACTTAACGCAGATCTTGAGCAAATAAAAAATTGGTGATTCAACAATTGTTTAGCTCTTAATCCTAATAAATCCAAGTACATTGTCTTTGGTAGTCGTTTTGATGTAATGTAGCTTTCTAGTAAAATCGACGTTACATTAACTTCGGAAACAGTAGAGCGGGTTTTCGAAGCACGAAACCTAGGTTTGGAATTAGACTCAGAATTACGATATGAGAACCATATAGCAAAAACAGTCCGAAGCTGTTTTTACAATTTCTCGGACTTGGTCTATGGTAATCGGCTATATGTACGGACGGAAAAGCACATCCAACGTGTGCAGAACGCCTGTGCACGTTTTTGTTTTCTCATTCCAGCTCGTTGTCACATAACGCCCTTCCTGATCAGTAATAATATGTTGAATATGAAGAATCGTAGAAAACTCCATCTTGCATGTCTCCTTTTTGGTATAATTAACCAGCACGTACCACGATATCTTGTAGACAAATTAGAATGGGTTGGTAATGGAAGGCGACTTGAAAGAAGGCAGCGTATTCAACAGCTGGCAACACAAAAACAGAGGATAGCAGTGTTTAGAGGTAGCTCCCGGTACGCAGCAGCGAAATGCTGGAATAATATTTCGCCGCCCATAAGATCTTGTGAGTGTAAAAAATATGTTTAGGAATAAAGTGAGAGAATTTTTATTTAATATTCAAAAAGTACTTTGAAAGTTGCTGCCAGAATGTAAAATTAATAATGCAATATATTGTAACTTCAAATAGTAATGGAATGTTTAAAATACAATTTGGTTTATGTATAATTTTTTTGGAAAAATCTATGAACTATAAAAAAGGTAAAAGAGCATGCATCTTATAGTTATTTACAACATAGGAAGTAGTCAAGTCCCAGCAGAATACCAGTGTTGGCCTAGGTCAACAAAATGCTGAGCTGGAACCTTATTGATCCTGCATCGTTGTTATGGTTTTTTGGTACGAGTATGTTATGCATCTAATACATGAATATTTTTTATTTAATTTATTTTTTATTTTACTGAATAACATATTTTATTTTGTTTTTTTTGAAGAAATGTACACACATTTCTTTTATGATTTGATTTTAATGTTTGTAGTTATATTGTTTAATTGATCTTTTTTTAATTTTGTATTATTGGTGCTGGATCGACTAAATGAGTTATTATTATTATTAATAATATATTGGATATAGATATTCGACTAGGCCCCACTGAAGAGTTTATTATATATATATTATAGGTATTCACTACCAGGCTCTATTTCAGATCAGTTCCAAGATACCAAATTGTAGTATTGTCATCCAAAGTACATATACATACAAAATTTCATTTCGATACGAGAATTACAACTAGGTTAAAATTGATTACCGAGATTTGATTACATGGTTTGTTAGATACAAGACAAACTCTTATAAGCAAAAAAACTAAATACATTTTATAGTCTATGGTGTAAAATATAGATGAGATTAGCTTTGCTTTACGACAGATGTCACTATTCTCATCTGTAGTTTCGCGCCTTTTCCGGAAATAAATTCCGGCGGGGGTTTCTGGTTTTGGATATACACGATACACGTGAACAGGCGTCATCCAATCAGCTGGTAAATTTTAAGACCGGCGGCGGTCATCGTTGACTTTCTTGAAGTGCTTGTTTATTATTTGACTTTGTTATTGTGACCTTACAATTATAGTGAGTTTATTTTGTCAGAGGGTACAAGAAGCTATAAATAATTAGGTGGTTTATTTTATAGAACGTATATCATTGCAATTTCTGACCTTCAAACATATTCTAAATATGTTGTCGCCATTTTGACCATGCAAGTTGAATTGAGATAGTTTAATTTCGTTTAATTCATTATTAAAGTTCCTCTTGTGAAATATGTAAATGGAAATCCATTGGGAGGACTGCGAAGAAAATGTCCCAGGAACCTAGTATAGTAAATTTCCTTATACATGCCGCCAATGGTTAGTAAATAGTGACGTTTGATTGTGTCGATTTAGTATTTTATTTCACATAGTTTAAACACAGATTAGTCCCGAATGCTATCCGAAATAAGTATGATTATCATGAAATCATACTAGGCGTCACAAATACTCCCCGGGAGTTGTGTGGGCGAAGGCTTAGCTGTCTCCTCGTTTGTTTATGTTATCGTTGTAGGTTTGAATTTTGTGTTTAGATAAATATTTAATCTTTTATGTTCAGGAAATAAGTACAATATTAACCGTTGTTTACTATTTTTAGGACAGCCGCAAATGGTGAAAGTAGTGCATAATTCGGATAACCAATCTAATGCTCAGATCAAAGAGAAACCAAATCTTGGGAAAATATACAAAGTACTGACGAGTGCTGAAGGAAACTTAAATGATCAGGTTGGTTCACGAAGTTAAATAAATATTAATTTTTCCACACATTTATTTTTTTATTTACACATTACACCAAGATATACATACACTAATATTACATATGACATTTACACTAAGATGCTATAACACTATTCAATACAAGATTTTTTTGTTAAACTAGAGAAATATGCCATGTTTACCAAAAATTATCAATCTGACTTTTTTTATTAGAAAATATTAAAAATTCTATATTTGTATTATTAAGAAGGCCTAATTTTCAGTAGACTTATCTATTAATACAAGCTAATATCAGGTTTTGTGCTATGAAACTGTAAACTGTTATTACTAATATAAAACAAACTAGATATTATGGTTTTGATCCATACCCAGGTTGCTCATTTATCCAACCATTGACTATATACTATAATTTTTATGTCCTCCCTAATCCGTAATGTCTATTTATAGTCTTAGTTTATTATATCATGCAGTAAGCAATCATTAATAAATTAAATGCATCTTTAGCATTAGTGGCCTACTTAATTCTCCTGCACCAACAGAAGTATATATGTTAGGGTAGTACTTATATTTTTGTACTAAAAGTACACCTTCTACTAATTATAATAATTATATATAAATAAGTTCTGTGCAAAGTATTAAAAATCATGAGATAGGAGTCACTTCTGCTAGACTAACCTTATCTAGAGAAACTGAATAGTGGGATCAGTATGTATAGGTTGATATGTATGTATATATATAATGTGAACTGTATGCTTGTTTGTCACCCTTAACTTATAAAAAGGAGTTTGAATATGTAAAATTTTTGGACATAATTTATATGATCTATAAATTATATATTATAATATTATATGTACAAATATACTGCCGAGCGTGGATAGCTATGTCTAAGTGCTTGCTATTAATTTCACTGTACATAAGCAAACCAAGTTTGATTCCCAGTACTGGTCCCAATGAAATTATTAATTACAGTTAAGTGCTGAATTACCACATGCTTGACAGTAAAGGAAAATATTGTCAGGAAACCAGCATGTCTATAAAATAAATATAAAAAATTGTATGAAGTTTTTAATCACAATGAAGACATGGCCGACTGTACTCCAATCTCCTTTTTAGAGAGGAGACCAATGCTCAGCTGTGAAATATATATAGGATTTACTTATTTTTTAT
Source organism: Teinopalpus imperialis (assembly GCA_029286865.1). Lineage (NCBI taxonomy): Eukaryota > Metazoa > Arthropoda > Insecta > Lepidoptera > Papilionidae > Teinopalpus > Teinopalpus imperialis. Next base: position 6,642,336 of record JAGSMU010000012.1, read on the forward strand.
AAAAAGTTTTAAATCTTTATTAAATTGGAAATATTACTTTCTTCCAAATTGTAATTTGTTTGATCTTATTGTCTCTGTATGTTATGATTTTGTTTGTGTGAGTTGCTTTATAAAAATGGAGGAAAATGATTCTTATCCAATCCCACTACCCACCACACCATTATTACATTTATTAATTACACAATTTACTTGGCTGGGCTAGTTTTTTGACCCATATATGATTACTTAAATGAGACAGAATGCCTTGTTTGGCATTCTGTCTCATTTGTCTTTATTTTATCAGTGGAAAAGCTACACATTAGCTTTGAACACACACCAACATGAAGGTGAAGTAAAATGCTGCTGTTTTGAATGATGAGAGACTAGATACCCAATTACTGGTGAAATTCATCATCAACAAAGGCATACAGTATTTGTGGAGATGAATGCAGATGTTTAAGGTCTCTTCTTTTCTCTAAATCATATTCATGATCATTTACATAGTCAAGGAATTTGCTCTATAATTGACCTGATAAATCTCCAATTATTAAAATTTTTAGTTAAACCGAAATTATGGACCTGAATCATATGTTTGCTTAATTATTTTATTATATAAGTATGTACTATATTATTTTTCTATATTCAAGCAAAACTGATATTTGTTTTCTGATTAATGATGCAATTCATTACTTTAATTAATATTTTTAAAACAATATTATATACATATTTTTAATTTAAACTATCACTTGCATTTTATTTAAAGTGGTCATACCATAAAAAAAGAGTACAAAGTAGGCTTGATGCCTTAAGGTATTCTCTACCTGTCAACCTGTGGTGAGGAGAGAAATTTTGGTAGGTGTAGTGCATACATTGAATTAAGTAGCAATAATAGTACTAAAAAAAAGATATACATATTTATATATTTATATATATATATATACATATATACATAAATAAACATATAACAAACAATTTACCATATTAATTAACCCCAGAGTAGTCCTAAGTAGTGCTCCCATACCAGCTTTTAAAAGAAAACTAATTCAATGCTTTTCTTATATCTTCGGGCAAGGAGTTCCATGTGTAGCCTGAATGGTGAAGAAGCTGTCAAAGAAATCGCTGAAATGATGAGGAACTCTCATCATTAGATTTGAAGATCTTTGTTGTGAGATAAGGAAAGGTATTGAAGTTATTGTTGCAATAAGAAGGAGCAGTTGGATTGTTCAAGATAGAGAAGAGAACAAAAAGTTTTAAGGGTTACGCCTCTGCTAAATGGTGAGCCACTTAAGACAAGTGCGATATTTGGAGATGTGATCATATTTGCGAAGTCCGAAAATATACTTGATCAAATTATTGTAGAAGCACTCTAGCTTATTAAAGGAATAACTATGTTTAAGCCTGTCTAACACATCTGCATAATGTGGCATAAAGGATTCCACATTTCTTCTCGCGAGGATGGACCACGTACGGACGTTCCCATCAAGGTCTTCCCACAAAAGTTTAATGTTGGATTGAGATCCGGGCTCTGAGGAGGCCAAACCATGTTTTTAACACCTCTTGTGCCTCTTTCTCTTCTAAATATCCTCTACATAGTTTTGAGCTATGCTTTGGATCATTATGAAAAATGAATCCATCTCCAATTAATCGCAACCCGGAAGAAGCGGCATTTTGTTCTAAAATGTTTTTGTACTGTTCCTTTTTCAAAATACCTTCAATTTTAATCAAATTACCTCAATCACTTTTTTAAAATTTTCAATCCAATCTCGATGGGCAAGAGCCCACTGCATCCGTTTTTTTTTGTTTTGCGGCCTTAGCAGAGGTTTTTGAATGGCAACGCGACCATACAACTTCGCATCTCTCAGTCGCCGTTTTTACTGTAGTCAAAGATAAAGGTTTATCTCGGGTTTTGTTTACTTCAATGCGGATTCCTGGTCCTGTTAAGTGTCTATTTCGCTTTACCAGCAAGCGTTGTTTAACAACAATGAAATTATCTTTATCAGACGTGGTAGCTCTCGGTCTTCCCGAGCGTCGACGATCTTGAAAACTGCCTATCTCCCTGTATGAGTTATTGTGCCATGAACACAAACTTCACAGTCAACAACACAGTCTTCGATAACTTCAGTTGTGAAGCAATCTCACGTTCGGATTTGCCTTCATTATGTAAAACAACGATGCCACAACGCACTTCACTGCTAATTTCTCGAGCTTTTCCCATTTTATGACTGTAGAAACCACAAGTTTAGACTAATTGATATTGATTGTGAACAAATCCAAGTAAACTCGGGTACTAATAAGTCAGAAGAAACACGTATTTTCAGGAGCTAAATAATACTAATTATTGACAAATACGTAACAAAAGCAAAGTAATTAAAATATTATTACGTCTCTACCACCTGGCTCTAACGTAGCGTTTGTCGATGTTTGAAAACAATAGATGTTTATTGTCCAATAACATGAAAGTAAACAAAAGAATGACTTCTTTAAATATTCGATACTAACAATAGAATATGCAGATGTGCAATTCTTTTATTTATCCCATGGGATTTTATTACTATTGATGGATAATTATGTTATTTATGTGCAGTCTTAAACTTTTGACCGGCACGGTACCTACAATGATAGCTTGGCATTTGGAATGATTGATGGACACTCCAAAGCGCGACTACCAATTATAAATAGCTGTTAGGGTCGAAATTAACTTAGCAATCGCGATGTGGAAGTCCTCAATATTGGCCTGCACAGTAAGTTGTAGGTAGACGACCTACAACTTACTGTGCAGGCCAATATTGCATACAGATGTTACGAGAAATCATTAATTAAAGTGATAGTGTTTATAAAAAATGAAAAAAATATAGGAGAAAGTATACCGCCATATAAAGTATATGCGATACGCTACATTCAAGACCTGCCCATTGTGACGACTCTTTGTCCACGTGAACAAGTTGTGATAGGCTGAAGAATGACGTTAAAAGCATTAGAAAAGTCCACAAACACCATTGTTGTCTATTTTTTATATTTGTACGTGCAGCACGCTAATGGCGAAATCTAGACTGGTATACACTCAGTAGGTTATTTTTATACTTACGTCCATACACAAGTTTCCAAAACTTGCGTACAATTAGGAAAATGTTGGGAAAGTGTAGGATCGGGTACTTAAGGTAAGGAGAGTACCAAGAAATCCTTTTTCCAAAGTGTTGGATAAACTCCTGAGTCGAGAGGAATAGTTTATGATGTGTGTGACGAATGCAGGAAGAAGGTATTCTTCTATATCAAACATCATAATTCTATTAATTTTATCGCAACCCACAGCATTAGCCTTTCTAACCTCCGCCTGATCCACAGGAGAGGATTAAAAAGTGGGTTGTGGAGGGAATGAAGAGAGGCTTTAGTATGAGCTCAGATTGTTTATATCATCGTAACAAATAGAAGGACCGCGATATGGTTGGTGACCACCCCAAACCAATAGAATTGAGGAACTTCCATACCTCAGCCGGTGACAATTTACTAATGTTATTATGGATATATCGACTTATAGCTAGTGTGTACCACCTGGTTGCATCCATCACAAACTTCCACCATCCAGGAAGCTGCAGGTCGTTTGTGTTCATTCAATGGACAGGAGCATGGGTGTGACATATGCAAGAATCTTTTCATTCAACACAGACATCTTTTCGTCAAGCGTAGAGGACCTGGCAAAGGAGATACAGCTGCGATCTTTATAAAATACATATACAATGCGTAGATACAGACTAGTTGAACGATATTAGAGAGGTTTTAGTATGCGGCATAAATAAGTTAATGATGTGAAGACCCAGGAACGGGAAGGTGACCATGTGTGTGAGCGACATGGTCAAGCGAATCGGTTATAATGAGATCAATTAAAGAGTCATTAGAGTTGATATTGAAGCCTTTGAAGAAGGTATGTTGAAATTGACAGACTCAAATATTGTTCGAAGCTTTAAAAAACGGAAGTTTTTTGTAAGTCAGTTTAAATCACCTATGATAATGTAATGCGCGTGTACCCTGAGTAGATCATTTCGATGGTTTCTTCTAATTGAGTGAAATTATCAGTAGAGAGACGACAATACACAACCCATCCTTATGCCCTTAACGTTTAATTCCAAGAACAAGAATTCGTCTGATCCAGAGTAAGGAGAAGGGGTTGCTTAGACATTTGTATGCTATAGACTAGTTCATGTAATCGATACGGTCGTTCCTAATAAGTGACCCACGGAACAGGATATGACGTTTGTTTAAATGAAAAGACACGTTTAATTTAAGACGGATTTAACTCTAATACTAAAGTATCATGTAAATTGTCGTTCGAAAAAGCAAAACCAAGTTCGGAGTAGTGGCTTGGAATGGTTTGAGCATTAATATGGAAATTTTCAATGATCATTATTATATTTTATGAATAATGATTATTATTAGAATATTTAATTATTATAGGCAGAGAGAGTGACTACCTAATTATTGACTTGTTCAATTGAAATAATTTTAATTAATTACTTTCTTCAATATATAAAGAATATTTTTGTCTTCCAGACACCAGAGTTTCGTCCAATTAAAGTAACTGGCATTAAGTGTGAATCAAGTAAGTGTGTGGTGTACCTTCACCTTCAAAAAATTTGTAGTAGCTACATATACCTTAATTTTGAATCTTGCTTTCCCTTTAAAACAGTTTTATAATTAGTTCCTTTTTATATTATTTTTTGTATACATATATTATTACTGTAACCATGTCGCCCAGTGGGGTCGGTCACAGTTTCTATATTCAATTACGGTATGAATATTTGTGTATATCAAATTGTTGGCTTTTGGGTCTGAGTGCAGTTTGTGCAGCTGATACGGGAGGCATACAAGTGAATGCTTATGTGTTTGGAAACACATAAGGAGCTATCATCAGCTTATATCTATAAATTATACCTATAAAAAAATATGTAAAAACACGTGAAGTACGTGCTATCACTATAAAAATATGTATATAAATATCAATTAAAACATGGACCTATACCAGTCACCTCTGTGTTCCAAAATAAAACCATGGAATACATGTTAACACTGAACGTCACAGTTATTGAGCGAAATTCATAATTTCCGAAGTGATCGTTGAGCTGCTGCATTGATCTATCTGGCTCAATTTTTAACAGAAGTCGAAAATGAAGATGCTAGGTAGACGAAATATGCACGGGATTCACGGGATTAGGTTCGTTAACCAACTTCTTTCGAAGCTACTCTCTTACGGACTTGTCGATTATCTAAAAAATACGGAGCATTATGGCTAATTTATACCTTGCAATCAAGCGTTAGTGAAGTGATTAGTTAAAACGATTTTATGGTATCATGTGTAGGCAAAACGTTCACATCGTGTTTAGTACTTCTTTTAGGTCTACAGTCCACGTCGCATAATAGACGCCGATTAAGGTTAGGATTAAAATTTAGAACATTTGAACATGTATCTTTAGTTGAAAATCAAAAAACCTTAGAAATTTATATTAAATAGGCATTCGTACACTACGTATTTTATTATAAAATTGATTATCTCTTCAGTCCACTTCATACGTCCGTCCTTTATCCATATTATGCACTAATCAATGCAATAAATAGATTTTATATTCAGTCATCGCCCAAACAGTAACTACTACACAAGTGCGAAGTTCGCACTTGCACTCCGCACTCACACTTGTCACTTAAAAACGTGCACACGCTGTACACGTTGATTTTACTAACCTGTTAACACCCGCACTTGCTACTTAACACGGTGTAAATTAGCCATTAGGATCAGTAGACGCTTAATGTTCAGAAACTAACATTTGAGCAGACAACTATTTTTCACACTGTTTCTTCTGCGTGTTAATGAGTTTATTACATATCATTCATCAACTTCTTAATTTTTTCATAAATATTCCGGGAGAGCTAATGCCTCTTGGACACATAATTTACCAAAGACTTGCTGTGTACGTAAGGCTGTGGGACGCGTGTGCTTTTTTACGAAATGAGTGGTTGTGGATCGTTTTTTAAGTCCACAAAGTAAATCAACGAAGGAAATGTACACTCGATGTCCTCTGCAAGGAAATGCCAAATTAGTAACTAATCAGGACTCGCGAAAGAAACTTCTTGAAAAGGAAGAAGAAATTTCCTAAGGATATCGTACGGTAACAAAGTCACAGTAAGTCAGTGGGTGGAGGAGCGCTCGCCATCGCCTCTCGCATTGGAGTAGTACAGCTCCCATCAGAAAAGAGGGACTATAATATACCACTACTTTCAAGTACTCAAAACGCCCAGGGTTGGAATGAAATATACAGATGCCACTAACACGCCAAACTACCACCTCTATTCATATCAATCACCAAGAATAGTTTTATTAGATCGTCATAATAAAAAGCTTTAATTTTTTTTACTTTGTACTTATGCTATAACGCCGGCAACTAAAAGAAAATTAAACTAGAAAATACCATATTGATGTGCAAACGTTCGGATAGATTCAACTTTAAATTTGTTGGAAAAAAGGTAACAGGATATATATTTTTTTTAAAACAGTAATACGAGTTACTATGTTTCATTACTATGAACTTAAGCCAAAGAAGGATGACAGATACAGTGGCACATAAAGCACAGTACTGTCTAAAAGGTGTCGCAATCGGCCGAGAAGATTATGGTTACAGTTTCTTGGAATTCAAAGGTGTTTTCTTGGTTGATTATAAACAGAAAGGTCAATATCATAGAAATTACTACGCTACGCTATACAAAATGAATAGAAGCCGTCAAGTAAAATAGAAGGGGAAGTGGTCTCCCTTTTGCAACTCACACGCAAGAGTATGGCTATGAAACACTAAATCACCCTCCCTATAGTCCGGATTTGCCCTCTTCCGTTTATTATTTGTAACCAAAAATGGAAGAAAAGCTTCGAGGAAAAAATATTGATAAATGGTCAATAAGTTTGCAATATCTGCCTATTTCGGGAGTCTTGAAAAACATTCTTTATGAAGGTTTAAATAATTTATTTTTGAATATGGTTTGAATTATATGAGAAGTACGAAGTAAAGGAGAATATATCAAAGAGGAAAAATAATTTCACGTCCGTTTCACTTTTCGTCCCGCCGTAGGAATACAAACAGTTCCATCATCATTTTGATAATATAATTAGTGTAGTATATATTAATTTTACTAAGTATCCAAATTTTATTTTCAGAACTGGTGCAGGTTCCTGCTGACACATTAGATAGCTTACAAAAAATAGTACCGAAAACAGAACCAATAGAGATAAAAATTGAGCACCAGGTATTTTTTTCTATATCAGTTGTATACATATCTAAATTTTTCGTATGGGTATAAATAAAAATGGGTGATAAAAGTGGGAAAAGAAAGAAATTCGTGTAAATATGGATATAAAGTTCTCTTCTGTCTTCCAGGAACATTTTCATAATAAAGTAGCGGATTATCAATTTGTGGAATCGGTACCGAAGTTAGTCCCTATTCTGCCAAAACCTGAAACTCCTGTAAAATTGTCCAAGAAATCTAGTGATCTGTCACCGGCAATGTCGCACACTTCAAGGAGAAGACACGATTCAGATAACGATCCACCAGCTGAGTAGTAAGTTTATTTGTTGTTATCGATGTTTCATTCCAATATTTTGGAGACCTCTTCAACAATTAGATGAATCATGGCATTTTCACAATTAACCCTGCTATTTTGCTTTGATATTCTTTTTTAATCAATTCAACTACGTTATCATCTCTCAATACCTCTGCACTGTGACTTGGAACTTCCATATATTCTATTTTTGACCCTCTAAATCCTTAGTTCCCAAAGTGGACCCCCAGGGGTCCACGGGAGACTCGATGAGGGTCTACTGACGTGACAAAAAAATGGGGGTTCACTATTCCTAAGCGGTTTGCTTTCGATAGTGAAGAACTAAAATGTTGGCTGGTCTCCACCTATCAAAGTAGGCAGATAATATTTTAAGAAGCTCAGCGACTGTTACTTTTAATAACTTGTATCAATCAATTAATTAACCAATCAACTCTCACTTTTTTTTCGAAAACTATTAATTCGTGGTTGTAACTCAGCCGCAACGCAAATTTCCATAGTAAGATCTAATCTTCCCATTTTATGTCGAGTTTTGGGAATATGGTAGAAATTTAGCTGCAGGGGGTCCACCGGAACAAGCAAATTTTGAACAAATTTTGAAAGTGGTCTATGAGAAATTCTGACTCTAAATTAACACCTGCTAGTGCCCCTATTGTATTAATGTGCCTACATTGATTCCCTCTCGCCATAATGTTGTACGTCTAAAGCGTGCACTCCCTGCACCGCAGGCCCTAGATGCACCGCCTAATAACTGCTATTTCCAGATTTACAGAAGAGACTGAGCCCATAACCTGATAGTTATAAGCAGTTTTAGAACTAATATTTTTATTGAAATAACAAAATCAGTTGGAGAACAAACCATCACAAAGAGAACGCAGCTATATCTTCCGAGGGGCTTGGTCATAAACAAAACTAGAATGTTAATATTTTATATTGTCTGTGATACCCTATAACTCTACTCTTAACAGATACAAGTGATTCCCCTCCTTAGACCCAGTTAAATTTTGTAAGCTAAATGTGATGTCTCAAAGCTTGTTACTTCTAAAGCACATTTTTGGCATGGGATATGCCAGGCAAGGTCAAAACTAGTCCTCTTCTATATTCCTCAATAGCTTCGTTTATTTTTTCTCGTAACGTAGGAACGTAGGACATTCTTGTGATATTGACACCTTTATCATTATAATCAATCAATAAAATCTCTGAGTCCCAAAAAATGCAGCCATTAGATTCCCGACCGATTGCGACACCATAAGCTTCTTAGTTGATGTTGCGCCTTATGTCATGGACTCTTGCATTGACTCAGATTCATAATAATGAACTGAAGTTTCATCTCCAGGAATAATTCGGTTCGTAACACTATCATCCTTGTTCTCGATACACAAGTTCAAAACGTCAGACAAGCATCTTCGGAAAAAAAATCCTGATCATCTTCAACTAGCTTGAAAAAGCTATGATATTTGACGATTTCCTCAATATTTGATGTTTTATTACCGATGGACTATAGCTCCAATTATACCTCAAAGGTGTATTACCAATTATGCTTAAATTTAGTATTTATGGTTGTAATGAGGTACTGGTAAAAAACGAACTTTTTAATAGACACACCGTCGTACATATAAATCTTTGACCAGGAATTGTAAAGTAATATCTGTCATATAAATGTAACCTTCCATGTTCTTCAGTCATATTTGTGCTGAAAAAAAAGTCGTATCATTATTTGAAACCATTTTGTTGTCTTACTTCATTGATTACTAATGCTAATCTGATAAAAGCAGAAAAGAAAATTAATCTTCCATATGTAAACAAAACCACTTAAATTTACTTAACTTAATACCCTTAGTACAATATAAAATATTAAAGATGCATCCATTGATATTCATAATATCGATTTTGATGCTTATATATATATGTATATATATATATATATATATATATATATATATATATATATATATATATATATATAATTTACCGCGTAATCAGTTGCGGCTAAAACTACTAACGGTTTTGTGTATCACAGCACGACAAAAAGACGTAAGCATGCTGATAAAGTTGGTAAAGGATTGCGACATTTTTCCATGAAAGTATGCGAGAAGGTCAGAAATAAGGGTTTCACATCTTACAACGAAGTTGCAGATGAGCTGGTATTAGAGTTTGCTGCTGGAATGCATGGTTCTGCAGATAGCCAGGTAAGATACAAATCGAGTTTAAAATAATGAATGTCAGATGTGTTAGGAAAATTAGTGATAAAATAAAGTATTACAACTAGAATGATTAGAGGAGAAAGTAGAAAAATATTATGAATATGTAAAGTTAAATAACAAACTAGAGAATCACCGTTACCTCGACCGTCTCAGTCATGTAAACGTTATAAAAACATGATTACGCACTTCTTCATCTTAGATAGTTTTTATCAGCAGTGTCAACAATAAATATATCACTCTAAATAAGAACATTTTGAGAAGGTAGGCAGCACTAGAAGAATTATAATCTATATTCTACATTTTAACATGTCAACAACAAAAGTTGTTTATATTGCCGAGTAGGCACATACTACGCAAATAATGCGCAGCTAAGTAAGAGTGTGCCACTCACTGTTCTTATTAGTCTAGTAAGAATGCATAAGGATAACGCTACAATAATCTCATCAATTTTAGAGGATAAAATATCAAAAATATGGCACTCTGAAAGTATAGGTAATCCTTGATTAATAGAAGTATCTAAAGTATGAAGAATTCTTGCTGCCTCCAATTCTGTGCAACTATAGCAATTGCAACAGCGGTATAGTGGAAAGCCTTTGTAGAAGAATTTATAAATAATTGATTATGTTTGCATTGAATTAACCACATCTTCTCTGTTTCAGCAATATGACCAGAAAAATATTCGCCGTAGGGTATATGACGCGTTAAACGTGTTAATGGCAATGAATATTATATCAAAAGAAAAGAAAGAAATTAGGTGGCTTGGTCTTCCAACAAACTCAGTCCAAGAGTGCACAGCACTAGAGAAGGAAAAGCAGACAAAATTAGAACAGATACAGAAAAAAACTCAACAGTTACAAGAGCTTATTTTACAGGTATATACAGTTATTTTTGATGATTATGGCCTGATCGAATTAAACCAAGGCAATATCTTTCAGCTGTTACTAGATATTGTAAGCTAAGTGGAATATATTATATTACCATAGTATTTGAGCAAATACGTAAACTCACTTGTTCCCACCCATCTTAAACATATGCAATAAGGTCGGACAAAGGTTAGGTATCATAGTGCTAGTGACAGCAGGCAAGTATAAGACCCAGTAATGAACAATTTATATTTACAAAGTTAATTGGTTATCTAACCTAAAAACCTCAACCCCGCTGCCCATTACTGAATTATATTAAATGTAGGTTGGCCTTATATTACTTTAACAAAATACTAATTTAAATAAATTTGAGGTAGCCCCTTGGAACACAATTGGGGAAGAAAACATTCTTCATGGAGGAATTACTTCTGTAGATTAACTGCATAATTCTGATGTGTTTCACTTCACATGAGAACTAAATCAGACACCCAATCACTGATAACTGGATGGTCGTTGCTCAGATATGACAATGTAACATCTTTTCATTACTATGGAAGATGAATATGGAATAATTTGTGCTGTTGTGATCAATCACCATCAGCTAGACCTTATGCTCAATTTGTCTTCCTAATTTAAAAAAAAATTGTAATGGTAAATGTTCAAAATTTCGCCCTTGCACTGTTAAGCATGCACTAGCTCGTCGTGCGCTGTCGCCATGCACACGAGAATAAATTTGCGGTGCATCACTTCTTAGTTTATTAAAGGCAGTAATCATTTTTTGCCACATTACTTCTGTCCGTGACTACTTCGCAGAAAGTACGTTTTTGATGTAACAATATAAGAAAATAAAGGAGATAAATCTTGTGAACTTTCGGGCCATGGGTATGGTCCATTACGAACAATCCATTCGTCAGGTCATCAAATTCGCAGTCGATCGCCTCACGAGCTATACAACTGCGCAATCTTTGCACCACTCGCAATAGAACTCTACTATTAGAAGGCACCTGTTCATCATTACTATATCCAAAGTAGTCCAAATATAAACGCAATGATTCACCCTAAAGCCATTTTTAAGATTATCTACCATTTACGTAAGACATTCCAGACAATTTTATACGAAAAAATTATGACAAAATAAAATGCTTATTATTCAATAAGGTTAATATTTTTTTCAGTTCTTTTTTTTATTGACTTCTCATTAACCTAGCGCGTGTTTGAGCAGCTGTTCTATTTTCACGAACACCCGGTGTTTCATGATATTATTTATAACAAAATTTTAATGCAATTTTAAATACTCCACATGTGGTTAGTGAGGTAGCAGGTTGGTAGAAGCATTACAGGAAAAATACTCTAACTCTACAGTATGTTCCATTTAACTCTCAATGGTCCTATGCCACTATTAAATAACATAAAAATCTAAAGGAAACTTGATTGTCCTTTCCACTCTCTATGTCTCTAATTTTTAGTATTACTCATTCTTTGTGATTTTTTTCAGCATATATCATTTAAAAGCCTAATAGAAAGGAATAAAGATACAGAAAAAAAGGGTGTTAAACCTTCACCATCTTCAGCTATCCATTTGCCCTTTATAGTTGTTAATACAAGTGACAAAGCATTGATAGATTGTAGTATATCAAATGACAAGTAAGTAAAGTACCCATTTTTTCACTTGGTTCAAGGAATTCAGGGTTGTGGAATCAAACTACACTTTGATTCCACAACATAATTAATAATAGCTTTATTTTTTTATTATGTGTATTTTTATTGATGTTTAAATGTTTTTAATGAGGTTATAAATTTTCAAATTTCCACATTCAAAATAAAACATCCATATTTTTGCTAAGTTAACATATTCATTATCTTTTCAGAACAGAATATATGTTCAACTTCAACAAAAGGTTCCAAATACATGATGATATAGATATATTAAAAAGGATGGGCCTTTTGTTTGGTAAGTCTTAAAATAATATAACCAAGATCTTTGACTTTACATATTAATAAGTGGGGTTACTTGGTTTAATAAATTATAAAGAAGTTAATGACAAATTCTTTGTGGAAATGCCACAATTAGGATTTAAAGTTGGGCTAGTAATTTATTATTGTTTATTATTCTACTGACACAATTTAAATATAAAACAAAGAAGTGTCTACTTCTTCTATGTCTACATTTTTTTGTTTACTATATTGCAATGCATAACAAATAATTGGACACTTACTATTATGTTGTTGTTATACTCTTATTGATATACCTTTTAACCTTAACAAACAAATAAACTTGTAATGTAATCTAAATGGTTTACAATAGCAATAGATAAATTGAGAATATGCTCCAATAGAGATACTTTTACGTGTCATAAGCACACAGTTTAGCTGGTGACAATTCAAGCAATTCCTGTAGCCTGTGACAATCACATTCATCTTCATGAAGAATCATAAGGAAGATCCAGCATAATAACTGTAAAATAAGATGGAATGCCTCACCATCAGTAATAAGGTCTTCGGTTTCTATCTTTCACCTAGTTTTTTTTTTTTTTACACCGAAAGAGTGGATATACTCTGGTTGTCTACCACACAAACCATATTTTATTGTTTACTCTTTTGCACATAATTATGCAAACTTAAAACTAATTTAGTGAAAATATAAAATAAGTCACTCCTAGTAATATGACATCATTTTGTCACCCTCCAAGTTGGTTCCAAAGTATTAATATTAAACTGTTGGTTACCATTTGGTACAGACTGGTCATAATGCTTTAATTTTATTAACAGATTAAAGTTAATTTCAGACAAGATTGGGATAATTATTAAAATAGTAACCACAATTTATAAAACTACAAACATGCAACTTTCTATTAAACAAAATTGCTTCTTTCGTATCATCATATCTTTTCAGGTTTAGACAAAGGGGAATGTTCAGAAGAAGACTTGAAGAAAGTGAAAAATATGGTACCAAAATCATTGGAATTATATGTGGATCGTGAGTATAATAAGAAATATAAATTATAGTATTATTTACTGTGAAAACAAAGATTTATCATGCTTGGCAACTTCAAATAATGTTGTTAATGCACTACCCTAACATTTTCTTTTTATATTTTTGTTGTTTCTTCATATATACAATGAAAAGAAAAATTATGATATAATCTCCCATTCTGGAAAATAAATGACAGGTTGAGTGGGGAATAAGACTTGGTATTTAGCTGAACCATAATTATTTACAGAAATGGGGAGAGGTGATAATTGTGGTCTAAGTAATATATTAGAAGAGGAAGACATAGATGATGTGGAAAATGAAGATGAGACATTAGATGAAACAGATGTGAAAGAGGAACAAGAAGATGATGGTAATGAGTACAGTGAGGACAGTAGTGATGTGGATGTGTAACAAGTATGCTTCGCTCCCCACATCATGGAGCACTTTGGTTTATAATATACATGTTACTAGCCTTTATGTAATTGATCTAAGCATGATATGTGTCATTATCATGCAATGCGCACACATGCCATTTGATTTTCTTTAGAATAACTTTCAATTGTTGGATAATATATATGGAGGATAAATCTGATGGTTTCACACATGTTTTATATAAAAAAAATTGACAATATGTCAATATCAATTGCTTGAATAAAAATTGTCTTCCAAAAATTAACCATTAATTTTTAATTAACTTTACCTTCAACACTGTCATATAGCAAAGAAATCTTAATTCCTGTGCCACTTTTTTATAATTTGTCATAGTACATTGTAATGACACATTTCATTAGCATAGGATTATTGTTACTGAATTGGTATTGTTTATAAATAAGTTGCTTCACATATTCCTGGTTCATGTTTGATTTACATATATATATTTTCCTTTAAGTTTTATTATATTTTGATACTGTACAACAGACAACATATTATAGTTATTTGATTATATTCACATTTAAAATTTATGTGGATCTCATGTATATTGATTGAGTAATGTAGTTGTTTCTTTACTTGTATAAAAGGGACTACCAGCCCAGAATCAATTAGTAAAAGTCAAATTGTATATGGCATTGAATGCTGATTGAAAGCATAATATGGTAAATATTGCTATTGAAAGGTCATAAAAATATTTTATTGTTCATTTTTAGTAAATATTATTTATAATATTGATTTGGAATTGTTTTAGAGGAGAGAAAATAAATTTCTCAAGACAAAATAAAATCTTCTCTTTTTTTCTTAATCTTTTCTTTAATACAATTAAACTATTGAATCTGTAATTTCTTTGATTTAGTAATATTTCACTTTAGGTCATCATCATCAAACAAATCTTCAAAATCTGTAACAAAAAAAATGTGGTAAAAATTGATGTACAACATCATAAGAACATTCAATTAAATCTTATTAAACATTTTTATGATGGAGAGCTAAAAACTACCTATCACATAAAAGTGTGAACTTAACAGGTTAGAGGATATATTTGCAGAATATAAGCCTAAAATTGTAGCTTAGCACTGCTATTTTATATTGTCAGTGAGTAAACGAAAGAAGAAAATTATATGCTTTCTGTTTTCTTGTCAAAAAGGATAAAGGTGGTATGGGAAGTAACCATTACTTAAATGATGGCTTGTTTGTCATCCCGATTCTAGATAACATATACACCTAACTAAGGGCCCTAAGTTGTATCAGTTCGAAAATACCTTTATCAACAGCTGTTTCCATAGAGTAGTGGTGCATGGCAGAAAATTTTGCATAAAACAGTGGTGGTTTGCCAACCATCGAGATGAGGATATAATTTTGAATTTGGTGGATGTTTTGCTCTGATGAGACAATAGGCTGGGATGGCTGAATCACTCTGATGAGACAAAGTGCTGGAATGGCTGATTTGCTCTGATGAGACAGGGCTGATTCAGTGTTCTGTTAAACAGTCCCCATGACCATGGGAGGAGGGCTGTAGAAGGTCTGTTGCTCATTTGCAGATGTGGGGATATGTATGAAGGTGGGGAAGAACTTTCTACATCCGGTGCTGGTGTGGCCCTGGCATAAGTGGTGAAGATAGAACATTGTTTTGATGACAAATTTTAACTAGATAGAACTTAAAAGCCAAGCCGAATGACATGAATCCTATTATACATACCATTAAAAAAATCTGCATGTACAGCTTTTTCATTAGCAGCCAAATCCATTAGAAGGTTGGATGGTCCACCTGCCTACCATAAATCAATTAAAAAATACTATTAAACATTAGACAGTTTTGTAACTTATAAAAAACAAATTAAACATAATGCCGGTATGTAGTCTGCAATTTTGTTTGATAATTTAACATAAACTTAGATCAGGTAATTTATATTTGATGCATTACCCAACTAAGTTATGATTTTTATTTATATTTTCAGAAAGAGCATTTGCTCTATTTACTTTTTATAATAATCTCATTTATTTATTTTAAAATAATAGTCCATCCAGATTGTTCGATTTCCTTTGTTTTTCATGTAATGCCTGAGAATTATTTATCATCACCACCAGTAGACATGTCATTAACTGTTTTGACATGAGGGTTTTATTTCATTATATATGTTCATTATCGATATTCATCAATAATCAACAGTTTTAAACATTCCAGGTTGGTCCATGGGTTAAATCGGATTTCTTAAATAACTGAATAAGCAAGTAATATTTTCACTGATTTCCTCACTTACAAAGTTTCATTGTGACGTGGGATAGCATTGAATTAAATTAACATTTGTAATTTCAACTGTTCTTCATTGGCAGTGACAATCAATACGTTTACGAAAGACGTTAATTAAAACATTTTACCAATTTATTAACCCTCTTATGGCTATACCTAAACATTAGCAGCGGTTTAAAGTAAATACTGATAGTAACACATAGCTTGGTCTTTAAATCAACTTAAACCATTTTATAATGCAATGGTGAAACTGTTCACTTTAAATGACAACAAAACATCAGACATACTACATACTTCTTCATAGTCCATATAGGGACCAACACCTTCTGGAAACATTTCATCTGCCGCTACAGTAGGCTTCATTTTTATAAGAGATAATCTTTGAAAGAGCTTTTTAATATTTGAAATTTGCTTAATACAAATTAAATAATCAAGCAGTAGATTGTATTGATAAATACGAAGAACATGACAATAACTCAACTGCCCTGCCAATCAGTTGTCAATGTCAATTTTTTATGTAAACTTCAAGCTAATGCATATAGTACATTCAGTATAAATTAATATTTATTTGCGTTTATTATAATTATTAAAAATAGCTCAAGATTTTATCATCGGTAAATATACGGAAGCTATGTTGAACAATAGTAATATTAATGACTGGCAAGATGAGTTAATATTATTCGTTACAGTAACGTAAGTAGCAAGTACTAAAAACAATCGTTTGGTTTTTGTTAAGCGTAAAAAACATACATTTTTAAAATCCTTTCTGCAAATGTACAAATAAAATCTAGTTATAATGGTAGTTTCATAATATAAGAAGTATTGTATTTTTGTCATGTACTTCCAAGGTCACTACATTTATTCTTAATGGTTTCTTTGGTATTCAAGTCCATTTATAATACATATTTCAATGATAATGACTTTGGATGGAAGAATATGTAGTGTAATATTATGTTTAATAATGTAAAGTAGTAGTGAGCAAGGAGGTTTAAACAATTTTATCTATAGTACTTAGATAGTGGCGAGTGTATTTTTATATAATTGATATATAAAAACTATTTCTCAAATATTATATATTTAAGAAATTCTTTTTAAAAGAACAGTATTTTCCATTGACATTGGTGATTAGAGGGCAGTAACAGCAAAAAAATGTCCTCAGCATTCTTGGTACCCTATCATGAGAAACAGGGTTGTACGATTCTTTTAATTATTCTAATTTTTTGATATGTAAACAAGAATTGAGTCAGTAATAAATACTCAAAGCCATAGTACCAATGATCGACAGTGAGCGGATTCCGTATATGAAAGTGGTTTAATTATAATCGATTGATTCTTTCAAAAGATATTGTAGATTAAAAATTTCCAAAAATCTTAACAAAATATTTTGTATTTACTATTTAAAAAAAGCGTGTTTCGTGATTATTTAAATACTTCACGACTTAAATAAGTCATATTGTCGATTACCACTTTATATTATTATAATTTGAATCTGTTTTATCTATGGGCTCTATGAATCGATTCATAATGTGTTTCAGATCGATGTATAAACCGATTATTTCATTTGAAATCATTTCTTTCATTTCAAATGGACTGTCTTGTCAATTTTGTGCAGCTGCTGTCATAATAACAAATTCCAGCAGTAATTAAAATTATGTTAACATATGAGAATAAAATTATTCTTGCCCCGATGGTACGCATTGGAACTTTACCAATGCGGCTTTTGGCTTTACGATATGGAGCTGATATTGTGTATACAGAAGAATTAATAGATTGGAAGTTTTTGCGATCAAAGCGACGTTATAATGGTAAAACAATGCGTGGTTTATTTTGCCAAAATTAAGGGATATTACTAATTATAATAGTTTAAATCAGTATGTTTAATAATAAACATATTATTTTGATAACCACTTAGCGCGTTCTTGTAAGAGGTTATAGATAACGATCTTTCCTTTTTAGTTTTTCAGAATGTATGTAGATACATGTGCCTATTTTTTTTAAGGCAACCGCTTTTCACTTTTTTTTGCTATATTGAGAGTAACAAACGGAGCACAGTTCACCTTATGGTAAGTGATTCCTGCAGCCCATGACATCTACAATCATCCTTGACAAGGAATCATAATGCGTTGTCAGCCATGAGGACCGAGATGGAATACCCCGTCACCAGTAATAAAGGTCTCCGGATACCTGCACTCACCAGACGAAATATAGCTATGTTATGCTGCTATTCTGTGAGGGTCCTACCCTGGTCGAGCTGAACCATTCATTTTGCAACTATAATAGAAACAAACTGCAGGGTAGCTCTACCAGTCTACTTTATCTTTAGGTAATTTTTTGTTTTAGACAAAAATCCTTATTCTGCTTAGTTAAGTTCTAATACAAAATGTACTGACAGAAACAGATATCTCAATATCACTACAAGTTTCTATTTCATGTTCACTAAGTTATTAAAGGGGATAACAATCCTATCCCCTAATATCCCTAGGGGTTGTGACCCCTAGGTTGAGAAACATTGGTCCACTTTATGGTATTAGATTGCATTTTAACTTTGTTTTTAAATTTATAAAAAATAATTTAAAAAAAAATAATAATACATCCATACAAAATATATATCCCCAAGTTTTGAGTTTTAAAGTATGGCGTATGGCAAGAATACTCTATTGTTTAAAATAATAATAAAGAAAAATTATTTATACTTATATTTCAAAGATATTTTAGGTTAACAACATATTATTTTATATTTATTATTATATGAAATGTTTATTACAGATATTTTAAACACCATTGACTATATAGATCAAACTGATGGTACTATAGTATTTCGTACATGTTCAGAAGAAAAGGAAAAAGTTGTCCTGCAACTTGGCACTTGTGATTCTAAAAGAGCTCTAAAAGTTGCTATGATGGTGTAAGTTATTTTCAGATAATGTACACAATTAAGATATTGCATAGGTGGATCATTCAAAATGGTAATTTGCTTAATATGCTTTGACATGACTCTTATAAGTATGTTGTATAATTGTATATAGTGTAAAATCTCTAAAATATACTTCTTTATTGTGTAAAAGTAATTTAAAATATTAATAAATAAAATTTCTGAAAAAGAAGTGCATTTAGGTAGACAGTGGGGGTATCCCATGGCTAGCTGAAGTGACAATATTAATATTCAGTTGATTAAAATTGTTTGTTATAGAGAAAATGATGTTGCAGCTATTGATATTAATATGGGATGCCCAAAGGAATTTTCTATTAAAGGAGGAATGGGTGTAGCTCTTCTAGAGAAAACGGATAAAGCATATGGAATATTGAATACATTGGTAGCTAATCTGTCTATACCAGTGACATGTAAAATAAGAATATTTGAAACACCTGAAGAAACATTAAGTGTTGTGGAAAAATTGGTTAGTGCAGGAATTACAGCAATTGCCATACATGGTAGAACTCGAAATGAGAGACCACAACATGCAGTGCACACTGACATAATTCGTTACATTGCTGAGAAGATTTCTATACCTGTTATTGCAAAGTAAGTAAAAGGAAACCATGGTAAACTAGTGTCTCATAAATAGTTTCAAAACAATTAAGTTGGTCATTAATGCTAAAAACATGTTTTTGTTGACCTATTTTAAAACAAAATCACTGAGAACCCAGAAGACAATAAGAACAGTTTGTCTTACTATACCACTATCTTCAATCAAATATGGTGGTTTGATGTTAATGTTTATAATTGATTGTTTGTATACATTTACATGTAGTATCTACCTAGTTACTGGTGGTCCCTAAGCTAAAGGTTACAATAATTTTGGCATCCAGATGTGATTGTTACCTTTAGCTTAGGGTTATTTTTTGTGGTTTTGTGTTTCTGGGCGTGTTCAGTAACTATATTAGTAAACATTATTTTTCAGACAATTTATAATTGTTTTTGCCGTAAGAATAAAATATGACTAAGGGGTGTAGACATTGAACAACTTTGAAAATTGGGTTCCAAAATTCTCTATATTCTATTATGTGATAACTACAAAACTTTCATTTCATTGGCTATACATACCATAGCTATCCATCTAACATAGATTTCTTTATAATACTAACAAAAACAATTATTTTCAGTGGAGGTTCCAAAGAAATAGAGAAATACAAAGACATTATTAAATTTAAAGACATGACAGGTTGCACAAGTGTCATGCTTGCACGTGCAGCAGAATGGAATTGTTCTATTTTTAGAAAAGAAGGCCTTTTGCCAATGGATACTGTTATTAAAGAATATCTTAAACTTGCAGTTGATTATGACAATTCACCCTCAAATACAAAGTATTGTATTCAAAATATATTAAGAGAGTTGCAAGAGACACCAAGAGGTCGAAGATTTTTGGAAAGTCAGACTATGGATCAAATATGGTGTGTTGATTTATAGTACTTTACTGTACTTTTATACATATATATATATATATATATATATATATATATTTTATTGAACCTAGTAGACTTATTTTCGAATTAGCCAGCAAATTACTTAAAGCTTACTACCATGTTATTCAGAACCATTTAGGTTCAACCAACAGAGTCAAAATAAAAATATTAAAAATTCTAGCAAAAACTCTTATTCCCCCATTAATTAATTTTATTTTAAATATTTGAAGATCAAATACTCACATCTCGCAAATTTATGTTTAGATATAAAAATAATTTGGATTTAATATATTATTAGTGCTATTTGGGATTTAGAAAAATATTGTCAGGAAAAGCAATCACAATATCAAAAAATGGGAATACAAGGAAGATGGCAAGTCACCCCTGAAGAATTGGAACCCCCATTTAAAAAACAGAAGCCAGATCTAGTCAGTCTAGAAGATGTAACACAAATGAAGGCAAGTAACAAGAGTGAAATTCTGAGACAAATACTAACTACTAACTTTAAGTGATACATATTTGTTTGGCTACATTATATACATAAACCTTCAAAAGTACTGATTCTTATGTTATTCTAAAATTCTTCACTACTATAAAGCACAGTAATATATATAGATGTAAGAATGGCCTGTATTGTTTATTTTGCGTATAATTAAACAATCCACTGCTGAATATACACCTATCCTATTCTGAGAATAAGATCTAGATCTTTAAATATAATATTCACTATTTATCAATGTTATTACTATATAGTAAACAAATTTGATGTCATGTCAGGATAATGTGCTTCAAAAGTTAAAAACTTTTTTATGTGATTATACAGTTACTGAAAAATTGACAAAGCATTTTTAGACTAGAATAATTCCTGTGCAAATTTCATATTAGTAGCTGGTTTTTATTTTATATATTTGGATAGATACATTGACTTTTATTATCATTACTTTTTTATGGCTTATGGCCACTGTAAGCCCGAGGGCTTTTATGGCTTTACCGAGATGAAAGGTGACCGAACGCATTGGGCACTCAGCCGAGACTTTAATTAATAGGTAATCAGCACAAGGGCTCCCGAGAGAGAGCGGCTTGGACCGTCACCCTGGGCGCGAAAGCAACTGACTCGAGGGCTGAACCTTGACTCGGACAGTTACTTCTGATGGATGTACTAAATTAATAACATTATTATTGTTAACGACATTTATACAACTTCGGACTGTGTAGACCCTGGAGCTAAAGTGGCGCAAGAAACTCCAGCGACGCTCCTATCTATGCTAATTGGTTAAAACTGAAATATGGCGGTAACTTCTGGTAAATTCTGGTTGCGACGCCCTCGCAGGGCAGTAAGTTCGTGCAGTTTTAAGCAAGGCCCCAGTGGTCGCGTCGTCGGGGTCATCGAGGGCGTGTCTCGGTCCCTTCGGACGCGGGTGAATTTGTGGTTTGAAATGGGATTGTAAGAGACGGCACTCACAATCAGCTGGTTTGGATGTGTGACGGCAGAGGTTCTGACCTATGGACGGGTGCTCAAGATCTATATGTATATTTTAATCACGCAAAAACCACGACACACCGGTGGCCTTGCGCACACAGCTATTTGGGATTACCCGAAATCGGTAAATGCGCCGCGGGGGGCATGCACAAAGAAGGGGCTAGCGTATGTCATTATGGATAGGATGCACGCTTTGTAGTGTCATTTTATTGCGTAGGGATATTTTGCTATTTTTTTAAGGCTTGGTTTTTAGGTGCTCAGGTGCTTAACATCACATTTTAATTAATGGTCAGTAGGTTTGTACAGCAATAAATACAAATTATGCATATAACTATTTTTAATTATACAATTAAAGGAAGTGGAAGTGGCATTACTAATAATTGCTTAAAACAAATAATATATAATATAGCCATTATATGTAATATGGATAATTTGAAAATTGAAAAATAATTGAGTGTATTTAAGAAAGCAAGGATATAATGTACTGCATACAGATGACATTGTTTTATAATGTGCAAGTGCATAAGATTTTATTAACAAGCCAGCTCAGTAACATGAATATAATGGAATCTGGCTCTTAATTTACCCTTACTGCTAAAGTAAAGTTATGCTTCATTTGACAACATACAGAATAACACTGTTTTTTTTACTTTCAGGTGTGTTTTATTCGTACTAACTTTAATGATCTTAACCTGCCTAAGTCCCAATTACATGCATGGGCACGTAAAAATGACCATAAACTACCAGTATATGCTACTCAACAAATTGAAAAATTATTTCAATCAATAATATCATTCAATGGAAAGAAATATACATCCACATTTTGGGAAAAAAGTAAAAAGTTTGCAGAACAAGGAGCAGCTTTAGTTTGTTTATATCATTTGGGGATTCTTACAGAAGAAGATTTAATTAGGTTTGGTAGCATAATAAAGTAAACTACACATTATATTGTTGTTTTATTTATCCTCTTGCATACATTTGCAATATAAGGTTACTAGTTGACTACAATTCAAGTTGTTTCTTCATACCATCTATGTCTTCCACAAGTTTTTCATTGATATCGGCCAATTGTAAATTCAGCTCATTATGTTCTACCAAGTCCTTTTCTAACACTTTAAAATAATTATAACATGTATATGAATCTTGTAACTTCTCGTCAGCGTCTGTAAACTTCAAAGGGTGATAGCTATTTATTATATTTGGATCTGATAAATCTTCTAAAATATATTGAGGAGCAGGTAAACTGGGAATTGTATATTTACTGGCGTTCATTGTCGAAGTAATAAACGTTATATACACTCAGGACCTTTATTATTATTCTCATATATTCTCTCGTTTTCTAGTTTTATACAATATCGTTAGAAAAAATACAAACGAATTAAAAGGAAAGTATTGTTAGTACACGATTATATCGACTAAATGTCACCTAGATGCTATGTTGATTTTATCCTTTTCAAGAAAAGGCTAAGGTACTAAGTCATATAGCCAAATCCTTGTTTATTATTTCTGTTAATAAATAATGTTAATATTTAAAATAATTTCCAGGTTCTTTTAGGATTGTTAATATGGCTCTTCTTTTTTACTTAATTTAGGTGTAAGTTTTAGAATAACATGGGATTCAACTTTAAATAAAATTTAGTTTCCATTTAATTAAACTAATCTGGTTTATTCAGAAAATAAGTAAACTAGGTTCAATATAACACAAATATCATAGAGAAAGAGTATAAATAGAAAGAAAAATGTCTATAAGGTTACACACCGTATTTGATTCATTGTTTGACATTCTAAAAACTTCGACCTCTTGGTGTCCTCTGGTCTTGGTGAATTATCATAATCAACTGAAAGTTTAAGATATCATTAATAATATCCATTGGCACAAAGTCTTTTTTCTTAAAAATTGAACAATTCAACATACACTGCTGTCACAATACACAAAACAGAAATATATACCCCATTCGAGCCGGAGTACCACAAGGTTCCGTCTTAGGGCCCGTTCTCTACACACTGTACACCAACGACATACCGTGCACTCGCGATGTAGAGCTAGTCCTCTTCGCCGATGACACCAGCCTATACGTGTCTGGATTCAAACCAGATGCTATCTGTAAACGCATGCAATCCGCAGCCAACACAACATAAAGAAATAGAAATGGAGGATCGAGGTTAAACCCACCAAAACTGCAGCCATGTACTTCTCTCGAAGAAATAAAACGCCGCATCTCCCAACCATAGATCTATATGATCGTCCAATTCCCTGGAAAAGACGGTCAAATACTTAGGCCTCACATTAGATGAAAGACTCGCATTCGGTGCGCACATCTACCGCGTACGGAATCGACCAGCGTTCACCCTAGGTCGTTTAACCCCCGTTACTTAATAAAAGTAGCAAAATGTCCCTATTTAATAAAATGACACTTTACAAAGCGTGCATCAGACACATAATGACATACGCAAGCCCCGTCTTTGCGCATACCGTGCCGTGGATCTTACGTAATGAAAATCTACACATAGATTTTGGGCTTCCGGCCATAGCTCAGTACCTGAAGCAAGTTTCCCACAGATTCTTCGACCCTGATTGTAAGTGCCTCCACTTATAATCCCATCACGAAACACAACTTCACACGCGTTCGAAGGAGACTGAGGCACGCCCTCGACGACCCCGACGACGCCATAAAAATACTACACACATACACTGCACTACCATACCGCCCCCACCGACGGCGAGGGCGTCACTAACAAAGTTATTTGCGATACCGTCATATCACAGGCAGGTACTCACCAGTCAACACTGATAAAATCGTTGCTGGAGTTTGTTGCGTCACTTCTTCTCCAGCGCCTACGCATTCCGAAGTGGTGGTACAGATAGTTAATAATAATACTGATATTAATTTAGATAATCCGTTAGAAGAAACTGATCGAGCCGAGGCCTCTCGAGCACCCTCGAGTTAGTCGTTCTCGCCCAACAGGGTAACGTACCAAGCCAAGGCTTCCTCTCGGGAGCCCTTGTGCTAGTTTCCACTAATAAAGGTCTTGGCTAAGCGTCCTAAGTTCTCGGTCACCTTTCAATCCGGTGACCGGCCCTCGGACCAACAGTGGTCACAGTGAATCGCCATAAGCGGAATCCACCGATCTCGAAAAAGACCGGACTACAAGAATATGAAGACATTATCGCAACGCTGCGTACACCCCAGTACGTCGCCAAGTCAGCCCCCTGCCCAGTCGTACGTAAACGAAAGCTTCCCGTTGCATCGCAGCCAAATCCTGCAGCGACGCCCCGTGTTCCACAGCTGAATCCCGCTGCTTCCAGCCAACCCCCGCTGCCCCACAGCATACCTCACCTGCCTCACCCACAAGTCCTCCATCTGTATTCATCCAGGCAGAGGACAAGTGCCTCGTATCTACATTATCAAATATTGCCGTTCAATGCCGTCCCCACGGCAGGCGGAATCTAGCTCCAGCTGGAAATGTCTGCCGACCACCAAATGGTAACCCGCTTCCTGCAATAGAAGAGCGTGTTTTAACATGGTGTTTGTAGCCCTAAAGCGCTCCGCGACTCCGCTCCGCTGTGTTGCCATTCGAACTAACTGCTGGCGACCCCGAAGATAGGATGAAAACCATTCCAAGGCAGGGGTTGAGAACTTTAGGTAATAAACTGGTGCAGGACACATTCCCCAACAATTCAGTGAGGATTGTAAGACCAGCATCAGCGGCAGAAATTGGTAGCTCTTACACTTGCTGCGCGTACAGAATGTCTGGGCCTTTGAATCCTTGCTGGCCACATCTTCCCCCTAAACGTACAATTTTAACGAAAGGTCAAACACGTAAAATGAGCTTTACCTCCATCTCATTCAGACATTCCAGCTGAGGACGAATGTGTACTACAAGCAATTTATTTCAGACTACATATGCTGGAGTTTTATTCTTTAAAATACTATTGGCGTACATATATTAAAGCAAACAAATACGTGTCTGTGTTTGATATAAAATTTTACGCAAGAACAGGAAATATTATCGGGGCTTTACTGTATGAGGTTATCAAAGTTGGAATCGTCAAAAATTCCTTCAGCGACGACAATAACGTTGCGACTCTGCGAGCCTTAAATTGCTTTTCTTGTCTTAAATTCACTGGGTCTCATATTCACTTACAAATGCAGTGTGCTCACGCATGTGTCAACCTTCTATCACGCGCAGAAGTCGACTCATGTTCACGTTTCTGTATGAAACTCACTCAGAAGCTTGTTGAGATAGTAGTTTTTCCGCCAAAGAAAGCTTAGAGTAATGTTGAGACATTCTCTCCCTCATATTTTGAATCCTCTTGTTTTCGTTAGTTTTCCAAGCTTTCCTGGTCGTCCTTGAAAGAATAATTTCAGTATAATTCAAATTTGAACTAAAACAACTAGAAGTTAGATATAAAAAATAACGAATTTGCTACAAAATAAAGAACGTAACGAGTCAAATGAATAAATAGGTACTAACTTGTAGCAATATTTTTTATATTATATGAATATTATATGACTTATAGGATAAATAATTATTTATTACAGAAGTATTAAATGAATAAAATTGAAGTATTTCTTTATGATTTCCAAATAAATTCATTTTTAATTTATTTAGTTTTAATAAAACTTAAAATAACTAAAATATGGACTACAGAATTTAGGTACATTTTTGTTAACCGCTATTAGGCAACAGATGGCGTTGTGCTAACCTTAACTATATTAGTTATTTTTATTTTCACTAGCATATGTTACTAAGATGCAAAGAATTCTAATGATAACTCAATCTTCACGACACCATGCACTCATTTATCCATAATGCCGCTATATTGAAATTTTCTCAAAATATTTATAGCCAGTATCACTCGTGGTAATGTAAGGATTCCAGCGATACCCCATAATCTATTCAGGCATTGAAAAGTTATATGATAGGAATAAAGAAACTAACATACTTACATACATGAACTCCGAAAACGTTACACCTCCTTTTCGGGCAACCATGTAATACATTAAATTTAGTTCCTTCCTTATTTGAATTATGGTTGAGTCTTATTAAAATAGTTGCCAGCTCTGATGAAGTAACTATTTTGCTTGTAATTAGTTTTATATATAGAATATATAAATATAATAGTTTTATATATAGAATATATAAATATAATAGTTTTATATATAGAATATATAAAACGTTATGTCTAAGTGTAGTAGAAGATGTGCCCAATTCTATTATTGATATTAATGTTGTATTTAATATTAAAAAATATTTTCTTTCTTTAGCAACTTGTTCCCTTTTGACTGGAATGGTGAATGAGTGAACCTGACGTATGCTTTTTATACTTGTCTATCTGTGCGTATCTTCACAACGATTTGTGAAATAAGTACTTAGAAGTGAGTAGGTATGCGCACACACCCTGACTCTAGCTACCAGAGCAGTAGTCAGAACATTGGCGGAGCTTTTACTTCCCGAGTGAATGTCCGGGTAAAGGGTCACACACACCCTTGAGGAACGTTAGCTGCAACCCATAAGCACATGCTTCCGTAGTAATAGGATATTTATTAGCGATGGAGCCGTTCACCGGTCAAGAACGTGCGCTTTGTGTTCGAATATATTACCTGAACAATTCTATCCTTACCTGCACAACGTTGTTGTGCTCATTATTAGATCCAAAATTTGCGTCATCGGAATTTCAGTACGCAATGGGTTAAAATATTTGAATCGACAGGATCAATCGAAATCCAAATTATAAATTCGAAAAACTGATTGCCCGACTGCAGTCAGAGTTAAAAAAAATGATCGAATGTGTCCTACAACCAATAAGTGAAAATCCAACATTGTCTGCTAATAAGAGTTCAGCATTGAAAAATTTATGCACCTCAAATTACTCATTAACATCAGCTTTAAATGAGTTATTTCTCAATAAGCTGATATTGAGAAGATGTGATGTTTACTGCCCATCACACAGTCCAGACCTGAGTCTTCTGGGGATTTCTTAAAGAGAAGGCGTAAGAAAATAAGTCAAGGATATTAATTCAATTAATGCAAAATATCATTAAGAAACCAGAAATTACCTCGGTATCTTAGGGTTGTATCAACGTGTACTGAGAAATTTGCGCTCAAGGTTTATAGAGGGCCAGGAGCGCAGAACGATTACATTTAGGCAACATAATTTTGCAATAACCGTACATTAAGAATAAAACAAAACTTTTAGCTCATTTATTTTACTTTTAAAATGCACTCAAATTATACCTTGCACATTCAAGTTTTATGAAAAGACTAAATTTAATGTGGAAAATATTTTTAGTTGCAAAAAGCCAATGATAACGAAATCTTTCATACTATTTAAATGCTAAATATATATTAATACATTTTGTTTTACTTGTTCCATAAGTGGAGTTTACCAGCGTTATAATTTGGTTACGCACAAATATATCCCTTATGTTTAATTAATATATAAAATAAGTGGCGTTAATAATAACACAGTTATGTCTATTAGTATTATAAACCAGATTATACATCTAATTATATACGTTCTTGTACCTTCCCAGATTCAGAACTGTACGTGTAATCAAGTAACTGTATTTTTGGAGAAAAAATTTATTCTTTCAGTATTATATTACTTCGGTCGGGATTTCGAAGGTACAATACAGGCACAGTGACTGACGATCTCCTATCTGCAAATCTGCAAGTGATGGAAAAGGAAGCATTATTATAATAATAAAAAATCCAATGCCTTAATATAAGTATTTTATATAAGAAGAGCTTCGTTTTACCATATTTCAGGTAAATATAAAATGTCCCGAATACGTGAACTACATACACCTAACGATATTCGACATAAAATCATAATAATAACGTCCAGAATTCGTTTTAGATGAATGAGTCGTGAAAGAAATAGAAAAGTACTATATAAAACGAGATACTCGTAGTTCTGTCGTAACATAAATCAATCGGGGTAATTTTGAAGAACGTGATTGAAAAACTGTTAAACACAAAGTTCTTTAGGTGTCGAAAATCCTATTGTGCGTAGTAACCAAAAGTTTGAAATTTCATCATAGAACCCATTTTGTATAATCTCCATAGTTTAATCCCAACGTACGGAGACTATACAATGATAAGCATCATGCAATGAACGGGTGTAACCGTACTGTATCGATACCGAAAGCAAAGAGCAAAATATCAATATTTATAGATATTATCTGTAATTCGATAGAAATATTTAAAACTTCAGACTGCCTAAAATAATTATAATTGTATTTTTTTAATATTTTCGTGTTATGCCAATATGGTGTTAGAAGTCAGCAGATTTGTATCCTATCCTCGGCAACCTATCCTTAATCTGCTTCTCTTCTGTAGATCCATTGATTTGGGCAGATGCTATAATCGATGTGATGTAAAAGTCATGAAATGTTTCATTCCCTTTGCTGATGTATCCATCACCGATAGAAAACCAAGCTCGCCCATGGTTTAACGCCGAATGTTGCAAAGCGGAAAAGTGCAAACATTCTTTATCATTTTCATCATTCATCAAAAATTCATTTTCGGCTGACCTGCTCGAGACCGCAAAACTCCGGAAGTTAGCTTTATTGATAAAGTCTTTAACTTAGCGTTTCTATAACAAGGCATTGCTGTGAGCTCGTTTCGACCATATAAAAAGTCTTTGCACGAGGCTCTTTGCCCAAGCATACGGCAGTAAAGCTTCTTGGTCGCTTAGCAAAGCAGTCGAGACGAATTTGTATAAGCCTTCATTGCCTCCGATGGTTAGACCAGACGGGACACGGCAACGCGCGGTAAAATTCATTCTCTATCAATCTGAATTCAAGTATATATACTGAAAAAAATTTTCCACCTGTTATTATTTATTGCTCACTGTAGTCCCTTATGTCGTAGGTCTAGATTACTAATAAAGAGGTTCTAAGAACGTTGCGCCGTCTTAACGTGAATAAGGCTAGTGGAACTGACGGTATACCAGCAATACTACTTAAGACCTGTGCACCCGACTTGTCTTCTGTTCTAACACGTCTGTACCGCTTTTCATTAAACTCTGTATTAGTGCCGAAAACTTGGAAACTTGCAAATGTGCAGTCCGTGCCTAAAAATGTAGGCGTGCCGAACCTGACAATCATTATTATTATTTATTCTTTATTTGCACAAGTAAAACAAATATTGTACAAAAATATCGACCCATCTCAATTACCTCCATAGTCTAATCTATTGAGAGTGAAAGTAGTATGTTATATTGAACTCTTACCTTATGGCATACCTAGAACGCAACAAGATGCACGACGAATTTTCATCCGAGCATATTGTGGAGGTCTTCAAGCGAAGTGTGAATAATCATTTGCTGAAACGCACTAGTCCCACCATCTACGTCTAAATAACCACTCAACACCGGGTGGGATTGTAGACAAGCACGAGCCTGTATCAATTTAAAAAAAATAACCTTTATCATAAAAATATTTTTTTAGTATGTGTAGTACTATATAATTAGATGATATTTTTTTGTATTTTTTTATGTTTAAGCTTTCAATAAAGTAATATTATTGTCATCACTTGTTATGTTTACTAATTTAATATTTATTATTTATTATCTAATTTCATCTTTATTAATATTGTAAATATAATGTTAGTATTGATTAAATAATTAATTAACGATTTTTTTAATTTAATTATTTTAGTTTTATGTTTATTTATGTCGAAGGTATTTATCCCACGAAAGAGTCATAAATACTTCATATGAAAAATAATATACAAAAGTGATACAATTTAAATAAAACCTCTTTCGCAAAATAACGTAAATTTATACACTATTGTTCTTCAAAATTTTTATTAATAACTTATTTCTAAAAAATATAGCCAAATAACAAGTTGCTTCTATAAAATTATTTCTGAACCATTCTCAATTTCAAAGCGTATTTTGTTCTGTTTTATTTCTAAAGCAAATGTAAAAGTACACGTGATCATGAAACGAAGGATACGGTCGCGGTTGGGACAGGAAACCGCAAACTATCCACCTAAATAACCCCGATGCACCAGAACACCGCTGCCTGATCGCTTGTTTTCATTTTTATAACTGTTGATTCTAAAAAACTGCACATAAAAACTAAAAACTTACTTATAGTTTTTGAAAACTTTAAAATAAAAGAGATTATTTAACTTCAAAATATCAATGATAACAAGAAATCCATGTGAATAATATCTTTCTTTCACATTATTTTAATCCAAGTTGATCTTATGGCAAATATTTTGATAAAGGAAACAACAGATTTGTCCAAGAACATCAGGGTGTCTTGAATATGCACAGTACTAAGTAATAAAAATAAGTAAACATCATGCATTTAACATGTCATAAGTATAATTATGGCCTGATATTTTACTTCGTTGTTCATTATAATTTATATTATATTATATAATGAACGTTGAAACGATGAAATTAAAACTCATTTTATTTTATAGTAATAATGAAGGCGTTGTTGAGGAATAAAACGTCTATTTTTATTAATACATATTTATAAATAAGCAATTTTTTATTCATACCTATTTAATAATTTTTTATTGCCTGTTAATAGCAAATTTTTTTTAGCAAGCAAAATTTTACGAACTTTTCTGCCTAGCGATTTCCCGGCCCACTAACAGGGTCTGCTAAACGACCTACTCTATATCAAGCATTTCTCTTTTTACATATGTACTTATTCAAATAGTTTGAGTTTCTCGCATACTGTTTTGTGTATCACTCATTATCATTTATTATTAGTATTTCCTAATCAATCGGTATGGGTATAATTTATATTTTAAGAGTGTCTTTTTGTGGTCAGTAAGATTTTGAAAGCTACGTGACGTAGTTCGATTCCTAGACGATGAGCAATATTTGTGCATCACAAATTCCTGTCGGTTCAGTGTTGTATGTATAAAAAAAATATTTACAATTTTAATACATACATATACAAAATTTTATAACTTAATAATGATCATCAGAGAAAGAAAGGCCGTATAATGGAATTACTTGCAGAATATTGGTATTGTTTTACTCTTTATGTACTTACTACAAAGGTTTTATTATTTTTTTTAATAATTTATGTAAACTAAGTAGTGTGTTGCAGTGGGCTGAGAGTCACCGCGTGTGTGGTCCCTGATATTTCCACATGTCATGCGCTGCGTGATCAACTAACGCGTATTAAATTACAATCACATCATATCAACTTCATTTCTGTTACTAGCTTCACTGACTCGAACATGAATATGTATTTGGCTATAATTGAGAAATTTATGAAAATAAAATTCTTATGGAGTTTAAAATAATAGTAGTGACGGCGTGGCCCTAATGACGACAATGTCAGTTTCGCAACCTGTCTGTTTTCTCTAGTGGTACAGTGGTAGAGCTACACTGCAGTTTGTTTCTAACTGCAGAATAAATGAATCAGCTCGACCGGGGTAGGAGCACGCCCTTACAGAATACCAGCGTAAAATAGCAGCATAATGCTGCTGTGTTTCGTCTGGTTAGTGTAGGGATCCGGAGACCTTTATTACTGGTGGTGAAGCATTCCATCTCAGTCCTCAAGTGTGACAACGCATCTTCCAATCCCATCACCTTGTCAAGGTTCAATGTAGATGACATGGGACGCAGGAATCACTTGCCATCAGGTAAACTATGTGCATTGTTACTCTAAATGTAATAAAAAATTATATTGAATAAAAGAAATAATTCATGTTTAAGCTCTGGGGTAAAAATGCATCTCCACTATGTGAAAGTGTGAAAGGTGTTGAACTGATGAAGGTGAAATGTGTGCCCGTTTTTAATACCCCAATATAATAAAAACAAAATTGTTTGCTTAGAAGTCATAAGTATTTGTTTTTCGTATCCAATTGTATTCTAATCCCTTGTCGATGACACATATGAAGTTTTCTCTCGTCTCGTGGAATAGATGACGTATATCGGATTAAGTGGGATTAGCCGATAAGACATTGGTAGCGAATTATCGTTTAAAAGCTATATAGTAATATATAGCGTTTAAAACATAGTACAGATGATGCTGATGTGACCTATATATAGCTATATACAATGACGATGATCTCCTCCTGGTCGATTTTGACGACGATATTTGCGAGTAAAAACTAAATGTCATCAACTGCAAAGGAAATGTACAAGACGGGATGCCAAAAGCCTGATTGCCAATACCCAGAGGCACTTATTTCCCGATATAATGTTTGATTAACAATACAGGTTGAGATGCAGTGTCAAAGACAGGAGACATACACTTCTGATTCAATGCCAAAAACACACACAAATGTTATTGATCTAGTAAATCACAGAGTCAATATGTGATGATGAAGCTACAGTAAGGAAAGAAAGAAAAAACAACACGAAGGAGGTTATTATGAAAATGATAAATGTTACCATTTGCCTTTTGTCTTTACCTACATGACCCATACCTGTGTTCTCCCAGGGGTTAGACTTATAATATGTATAGTAAGTAGTAAAATTATATATAACTTTGAAACCATTATCTTTTGAAAGAATTCGTAATGAGTTTTTTTGATTTACTACCATCTTTATTGTAAAAATGTTCGTATGTCCAACTCAAACCGCGAAATTACAAAACCACTCGTAGCTTTTCCCTTGGATGTAAACCGCAAAATTTTCTTCGTTGTGGTGCCCGCATAACATAAAATATGATTATTATGAAGCATATATAAAAACGGCAAAAAAATGAATGCGGGAATAACTTTGACGATGCGCTGAGTACCGGCATCATAAAAACTACGTTTGAAATAAATTAAACGTTTGCTAGTTTTGCCTTTGTAGAAAAGGTGACAAAGAACTTAGTTTGAAAAATCTTAACAGTGTTCTCAATTTAAGGTCAACGAGACAAAATCATGATATGATAGATGCAGAAAAGAAATCTGTAAACGTTTTGGATTCACTACAACTCTGTTTAAGAGCATAGCTCACAACGTGGTCTTTAGAGAAAAACACGAAGAAAAACAACACTTTAAGTGTTGCAATTAGCTGTTTCAAGCGGGAATTTGTCTTCTAAGGTTGCTCGGGTACATTGTAGTTGCGTACAAGTGCTCGGCCATCAAATTATCACGGTTACTCCAACCTGTCAGTGTCACCAGTTCAAATAAATATTAAGAAAATGCTAAAAAAAGGTGCGCGTTGTGTGAATTTGTAGAACGCCGTAAAATTTGTTATTTTTTTTACTTATCTTTTTATTAAGTTTTTATTACTACTGCACAGACCTCTCTTGAGAAGTGTTACTATCTTGCAACACAATTTGCCATATCATTAAAATGTTTTTTTAAATTAAACATGCAGTTTTACTCGTAATGTTTTTCCTTCACCGCGTAGGTGGTGGTAAACATCTATAATATTTGCAATTACATCGACTTAAAGAATGGTAGGCTCACATAGAAGTAACAAACTGTTATGAAATATCTGCTTAGCGCATCATGAACGTATGAACGATCTGCTAATGGGGAATATCATCAAGGCCCGTTCAGTTCATACGATCTGAACATATTAGGTGCCGGCGGTATTTCGTTTGGTGCGTGAAAGATGCAGATCATCTTCATTCTCTCAGGTGAAAATGCTTCGTAGTCTTCATATGGTATAATAAGGACGCAGCTATAGATGTAGATACAGACTAGAGGTATCTCTACTCGTTTTTCACATTTACTTCCGTAAAAGAATTATTGTTCCGAAACCTAACATTAGTTTTATGTTTCTCGCGTACTATAAAGCTTAAGCCCACCTACCATGGATAATAAGAACTAAAAAATATCCGTTGATGTTTATAATCCATTTATTATTAATTAATTAAAATAAATAATCGTTTGATAATGCTATCGCCAAGAATTAAATCCTGCAAACAAGCAAGAGGAGCAAGTATGATGATAATAATACCAAAAATATATTATTATAAAGAGATTCCGGTTAAAACGATATAAGGTAACGTAGAAATTTTATTCAAATCGTATACAATTATTTAAACAATAACTTGTATTGACGTTTTGCAGTGACAATGGCCTGTCACGATGTGTCACCCTGTTTTGTATTGTACATTTAAATACGCGACAGGCAACGGGACACTCATATGCCATTCCATTTGAGAGACACTTTTGACAATTCAATGAAGCACTCTTTAAATCGCACTGTGGAGCATCTCATTACGAATGGGGTTGTTATCCGACATTAAAAAGTTTAATAATCAAATTCACATTTTATTATTTACCAATTTTAAGTAAAAGTATGTATTATTTTAATTTGCTCTTTTCCACGTAGAAAATAGAAAATTTGATGCTTCAATTAAATGTTACGCTAGTTTTAAATGTGTGTAGTGTTTAAAGAATTATATAAATAATTATATTTACAACTAGCCTAATGTTTAGGCAAGTCAGGAAAAGGATTGGCTTCGTAGAAAAAGCACATTATTGATAGAACTGTGCGTCCCTATTTCACGAAAAAAAGTGTTTAATACATGCAATGACAGGCCTACATGGGCCTTAGAAATAAGTGAAGGTGAAGATGTATTGTCTGTCACTAACTAGGTTTTACGCTGACGGCCAGAGTGGGAGCGAAACGATATCACACTTAGAACCTCAGCAATATTATTTTATTTCAATGTACCAATTTGCCGTATACACCGTATGCTAAAAGAAATAATTGAAACTCAATTGCTAGTAGATTAGTCACTTCGCCGCCACTCTATCCGTCTGCGCTGACGAATTCTAACTGGTACCCATTAGATCTCTGACCATTTTCTAACTGTAGCGGGGATCTTCACCAATGTCCATTCTACACCTACTGGTGATAATCTACATAACACGGCTATGTACAAATACACCTTCCCGAACACCTTGAAGAAAGCCGACGTCATGGGGATCAAGCCCTCAAAGCATCCAACTGATCCATCAGCCTATCACGGAGCACATCCACGGCAATTATACTCGGGCTCTTACTGGTTGTATAGTCTTCGGTTGTTACCAGATGCTATCTAATGCTCAGAATATATTATAAAGTGGTAAGTTTTCAATTTAACACGTGGCACTCACTTGTAACGTAACTAATAATATGTATGTTGCAAATATTAGATACGTCTGTGTAGTAATGGTATGGGTATGATGTAGTCTCAGAAGTTCTTTATAGTTGTAGAATGTCTAGAAAATGTGCGGTATAAATGTGGACCAAGGAAGGAGTACGACCTCATAGAATACCAGCGTGTAATAGAAGCATAACTCTCGTATGGTGAATGTAATGAAACGAAGAACGAGTATAGGGAATGAGGCATTCCATCTCATTCCACAGGGGACACAATGCATGTTTTATTTTTTTTAAGTACATTGAGAGTAACAAACGAGCACATAGTTACCTGACGGCAAGTGAGTGCGGCCCATGACATCTATATTCATCTTTGACAAGGAATCATAAGGCAGATGGGTTGTCAACCTTAAGGACTGAGATGGAATGCCTCGTCACCAGTAATAAAGGTCTCCGTATTACTATATATCCTACACTCATCAGACGAAACACAGCAGAATTTTGCGCTTTTTTACGCTGGTATTCTGTGAGGGCATGGTCCTACCCCGGTCGAGCTGACCCATTCATTCTGTTGCTAGAAAGAAATTATAGCGTAGCTTTACAACGGTAAAAATGTATGCATGTGCATCTTAAATCTCCTTTGAGGATCGATTTAGATGATTATGGACTACAGTTATCACTTGCTATCGGGTGTGCTGTGTAGTCGTTTTAAACCCTTAGTTACATAAATAAAGCTACGTACTCCGAACACTAGGCTACGCGGCCGTCATCTATAAAGTACAAACATTGACCGCGACTAGGAATGGAATCCTTACAAGCTACGTACTCAGGGCACTGGGCCACGCAGCCGTAAAATAGAATATCTTTACATCAACACATCAAAAGAAAAGTACTGTTTAAGTATTCAATCGTAATCTAGGGTTAATTGTCCAAATCTATTTACAGAAGACAAAATAAAATCCTGTTGAGCGCTATTAGGCCGGTACGCGTGCCGGTCCATAATCAGTAGGTAGATCTCGTAAATAAATTGTGAGCTTTCTATAGAAAAACAAAAGAGGGTTAAGTTATTAGTACGGGAGAGAGCACGCGTGGCAGCGCGGGTGGCGGCCGCGTCGCAGCCCTGACGCTTAATAAATTGCTTTCGGAGACAGATGATGTCTACAAGGAATGTTGTTTTTGTTAGTCCTTAGTTTAACTGAATATATATTTTACATCAGTTGTTTTAGGAGCATATGGACTCAAAGTTTGAATTAATGGACTTTATAGAATGGTTATTTAGAATACAGAAATTATGTCTTGAAACTAATAATTTGTTAAAAATATTAAAAGTCTTTATAAATCTTGGATAGCTATGGATATTCGTATATATATATTTTTTCATTCATATTCACATTCACATTGACTAAAATATTTGTTTTTTCGAAAAAACATAAACACAATATTTAGGACATAAAATGTAATTATATAGTCCTTCACTTTTTACATCATAAAGTGGTCACTTCGTTCTGCAACGGAAAAGAAATTAGAAAAATTAATTGTCTCGTGTCACAAATTGTAGTGGGTGTTTAAAGCTGAGTGATATATGTGTAACGACGATACGAGCCAACTGTTCCAGTTGTTGTCGGAATTTACGAGCGGGCCTGAACACGGCAAATACATTTGTTAATAGACACATTAGCCGTTGAATGGGCCTGCGCTGGCTTAATAGCCGACATATTGTCGTGTCTTACGCGTTGTTTGTAGTCCGCTCTGACATCGGATAGTGCTTTGAATTGTTCGACAGTTATTATTAAAGTTCACAAGTGTTAAACGATCTGGGAGGCGCTTGAGTAAAACTTTATTATCAATAAATAAGTACTAATAAGTGAGTAAGTAGTAGTAATTATAATTGTAAAGAAAGTTTCTTCTACGGAAAGCTTAAGAGCCCCTATTTACTAGTGATGAAGCATTCCGTCTTATTCCTCAGGTCCTTAGTGACAACGCATCTATATAATGATTCCTTATCGAGGATGAATGAAGGAATAATGGGTCGCAGGAATCACTTACCATCAGGTGAACTGTGCGCCCTACCGTTTAAACATAAAGGGAATTGAAATTAAAAAGTAAGCACTCACATTTTTTATCTTTGTTGGAGTAAATAAAGATACCATGTACCAAACACATACTAACTTTTTGGTCCAAAACGCGATCAGAACGCGACAGTTATCTTATCTTTTTACACCGGATGCAAATGTTGGCGAGTAATATTGCTATATATATAAAATAAAATATTTTGCTTTAATGTATTCCTTAGTTTAACAATCCACCATTGCACCGGTCTAGCCGTCGCCAATTTATCTGATATAAGCAGTATTTAGTTTATGCCGAACCAGCACAACATTCTAGACCTTAATTTTTTACTTTCAACTTAACCTATATGGACTTCCTTCGTTTTGGTGTTAATATTATAAATTTATTTACTTATTTAGCTAAACGAAAACTATAAAACTTTAGGTAATAATTAATCAATATTACTGTATTAATTAAAATTTTATGAATTAAACAATTTTTTTTAATATCATGTTTTATTTAACTTTACCCGACTAAATACCCGACGTTTCAAGTCACATGTCACCGGAGGTGATTGAGATACCATTCCACGTTATGATGTCTTAGCAAAGCCTGGTTAGCGCCAGCTTTTACTTGTAATTGTATACATGGTTTTGCGTTTAAGTTATTAATTATAAAATCAGAAGTCGGTGGTAGCACTCAACCACCTTTTTGACTGTAGGAAGGTTTTTTATAACTTTAATAGTCTCGCGAATAATGTATACTATTCTTCTATAACTGTATATAAAACCCACATCTGGGCATAAGCCTTCTCCCTAGAGAGGGTGTTGGAGCATAGACCGCAACTGGTCTCCGGATTGGCGGACTCCACATGTCTGCGAAATGTTTTTTTTAAATTTATTTCTTAGACTTGGAACCTGCAACTACGAAACGATGTTTTCCTTCTCACCGTAGAGCACGTGGTAAATTAGCACATAAAATTGTAAAACAATTTCGACTCAAATCATACTCATCAAACAACGAATCGAACTCGGTTTGCTTGCGTGCCGTGAAATAAAAGCGAGCGATTAGACACTGAGCTATCACTGTCCAGTCCGTCCTCAGCGAACCCCGCACCATCACACACCGTCGACATATCGCCGCGTCGCGCTCGAAGGCGAGGGCAATCTTCGCGACACCGCGTACACTACATACACCCGCGTGTCAGGGCGGTTCTCACCGCCCACAGCTTCCGATTGACCAGACAACAGGTGGTGTCCGTTAGAGGCTAGGTCCGCATACCTAACCTCGGACGGTCAGTAGCTAGGGAACTGGCAACTTAGGTGGCACTATCAGATAGGAACGTGATCAGAGCAGACCGACACTCGCAGTGTATGAGCGCTTTGCATAAGTAAGAGAACCAAACCTTATATCCAGCTCACGGACCCCTCAGTTCCGTGAGCTGGTCCTTCGTCCGATGAAGCTGTAAGTTTAAAGTCTTGGGATCCCTTTCAAATTATAATAACATTTTAATTAATTGTTTATTTATACGTTAAATCTTTCAACGCTCCCCCAAAC
Source organism: Teinopalpus imperialis (assembly GCA_029286865.1). Lineage (NCBI taxonomy): Eukaryota > Metazoa > Arthropoda > Insecta > Lepidoptera > Papilionidae > Teinopalpus > Teinopalpus imperialis. Next base: position 6,682,149 of record JAGSMU010000012.1, read on the forward strand.
AGGCCTTATTTTATTGCAACGCTATGATTTCAAGTTATTACAGGTAATATTTTAATTTTGTAAAACTGCATTAATAACAAAACAAAATATTCGTATTTTCTATACAGTTCTTATTTATAAAACACATTGCGATCCCCTTCAATAACAAACCCCCTCAGGCGGCTTCCTCCGTACTTTGCTAGCCAATTTTTTATATTGGCTGCAGTGTAGCAGCTAGCGTTGACTCATCTATGTCACTGATACTTTACAAATACGAGGTGGTTCTATAATGTAATCGTAAATTGTAATTTTTATCACTAATTTACCTAATGCACAAAACGTAAAAAATATAATATTTTATTCAAATTCATAATGTTGCCGTGTACTGACTATAGGTCATACTTATTTTTCCTTTTATAGTTTTAATCCAAAATCGTTCGGTTCGTTTTACAAACATTCGTCAAAAATATACGATACTAAAACAATGGGTTGTGCAATTAGCGTGATGGTAACGTACGGTACGTATTGTTGTTGCATTGCGTGTGCATCGCTAACGAGCTTCAAGTGGCGCGTGCGCAGGGGGCCTCCGCCCTCCCGCTCGCCCGCGCTCTCTTTGTCCTCTGCTCTTTACCAATGTCACTCCACATCACCTTTAATGGCCCAACATTTTGTATAGGTTTTTCGTCTTCAATTAGCGTTTTATTTGTTCATTATTTCAATTGCTTTGTGACAACGAATGTTCACCGTCCGCTTGAAATACTTTTGTTATTGCAAATTTCATATTTTACAATTTAATGGACCTAATATACCTTTTCTTTACTCCAGTAAGTAAGTAAGTAAGGTACGTATATCACACTTGGATTAAGAATAAGGATAAGAGTGCATTGTTTTCACGCCTGAGGACTAAAACGCTTCATCGAACGTCTTAACTTAATTTACATTTAGGTGAACACCCAGTAATAAAAGTTCAATAAAGAACTCAACTTGAATAATAAGAAATATATAGAATATCTCTGCAATGTTTTCTCGGGCACTGTGTTAAATTCAATTAAGGTTTACAATTTTATTATATAACAGTTACACTGTTAGTATATTATAAAGATCAGTGGTCAAGCAGAAATCACAAGAAATAAATAAACATTCTTCCTTACTATTCGTAACACACCAAAGATATGCTATTGCTAGTAATTAATGAAAGAACATATGTGCTAGTTTGATTCCACCGTGTTGTAATAGTTACAACATTCATTAACTATAAATGAAATATAATACTTGGAAATAAACCTTATTCTATGTTAATCACATACAACTTAAAGCAGTAGAATTTTGCTTATTATTGAAATACAGCGATGGGAAATGAATAGATATAGAGATGAACATGTATTTGAATGGCCAAAATTAGATTTAACTTGCTTCAAAGCAGACGTACAAACAACAATGTAAGACGTCGCAGTGTCTGCCCGTCCCGAACGAAATCATTTGCAAGGATGCACTCGATTGAGAAATAGATAACAATGTTGCAGTGAACGTCTCCCATTCAGCCTTCAGTTTTGCAGAAAGGAGTTTCTAAATGAATAGAATAGCGGATCAGATTCAAGGTTACTGAGCATATAGACCACCGGAGTAGGCGGCACTTTTTAAAATCGCCGAGCATATCTTCGTATAAGCTTTAAGGAATTTTACCCGATATACGATACTAGGCTCATCCTAGTCACATCTGAGTACTATTAAGCTCAAAGTGATATGTGTATAGCATTTTTCTTCCGCGATTAGGGCAAAATACACGAGTCTATTCATTTATTTTATATTTTTTAAATTAAAATATAATTTTTTGATCTTAGCTATTTTATTTACCTTTCTTTTCATAGCAGATTTAAACTTCTACGTCTTCTTTACCCCGATAACGAATCTGCGATGAGACAGATTCTTTCCATATAGGAAGATTTTCTATCACCTCCGTGTTAGCCAAGCAGAATTTATGGTGTTATGAATCTGTAAATTACTATTCATATAATAATAATAGTTCGCATTTATTTATGTTCAACAACTTCCATATCTAGAGTATACTACTGCTATAGAGTATACTGAGTATATAATGCTAGGGGTCCTAATGGATTATTCACATCCACTGGCCTGATCCACTTGCATCTATTCACGCTTTATCCCTTAATAAATTTACAAACAAAGATATATTTCTGTCATGAGGAATAAAAATAAGTTATGTTTGTAATGTTCCAACAGTAGACAAGATACTTAAACACTGGGAAATAGAAAAACCCACGGAGAATTCACACTCGAATATTAATTATGATTGACAATACGTTTCTAAGGAGGTTTTTTATAAGGTTACCTTGATGTGTTGGTCATAGCAATAAGAAACGAAAAAAATTACCAATATTATAAATACAGTGACTCATTCCTCAGATGTATATGTATCTGTTCATGATTTAGATTTTATATACGTACATATTCCATTATGTGGTATGGAAAATATCAATGTTCTCTAATGTGCTTCTGTAGATAATAATTAAATGAACTTTAGAATTACTTTCATCAGAAACATATAAAATCTCTTTTTACTATCATTTTTATGTAGTGGATGTGAAAGATATTTATATCTATAGATTTACGATTAATTTCCATCACAATGAAATTCTTTGCTTATTATCAGATGATAATGAACCACTTATGATTACATAAACGCGACGCCCTCAGTAGTCCGTCCCCCCATCCTCAAACCGATGTAATGCATGTCAATAAAATCAGAGAAAAACTCCATTGCCACAAAATATGGCACAGGTTCGGAATCGAGCTTAGGGCAAGAGCTCAGATGACTGAAAATCCACTACTAAGCCAGGTGCCAAAAGTCTTAAACGAGGTCATCAAATCTATCATAGTCTTATTAGAGGCAAATAGAAAATAAATGTAAAGAATTGATGACTTCATAGTATTATAGTTGCATTTCAAAAATCAACAAGACCTTTAGGTAGCAGAGCATTGCATTGTCAAGCTTCCATTCAACGTACTGCTATTGAATACCAATCGATACTCCTCTGAAGATCTCTTATTCACGCGTACTTTAACAAACAACAAACAATGTTTCAACTATCGCACCTAACGTGATTTTAAGATTAACAACAAAACTCAACTTTATGTGTATACCTTTAAGGTATGAAATATATTTAATCTCGATGCAAATAAATAATGGAGGCGGCATATTATAACATAAGGTAATGTTATTCTTAGTTAATCTTTTGTGTAAATTCAAGTTTTTGTAAGAGCTTTTATTGAAATGTTTGGCTCTATGTCCGTAATTCGATAAAAGACGTTCCACCTTGGAGTAGGATCACAATGGGCCCTTTTGAAAATGTAATCGACGTTTGGAACAACCTACTTATAGTTTTATTCGTAGTAATCTTTTGAAAGTTGTTTATTTAGAGATATATTGAAAATAAAGCCTGTTAACTTTTATTGTGTTTTTACTAAGCAAGATAAATTATGTTAAGTATATGTAATTTTTTTTTATTAAGATATTAGAGCTTGGAAGAGATGGTAAATGATAACTGTGTGCCATAAACACCTACAAAGATTGATGACGCATGTGCATTATCATGCTTTACCAGTAATTGAGTATCCTTTTCCTTACACTCACCATACGAAACAGCAAGCGTTATGTCTGTAGGCTGTAAGGGATTCTGTAAGCTGAACCATTTATGAAGCAGCTAGAAAGTGCTACAAAAGTTGCCATTGTCAAAATCACTTCCACCAAGGTCCCAGAAAAACTAGTGTCATACAGATGATATGTATGGGCATTCCACGGTGGCCATGTCTTCTTAAGCTATTATAGCTGCACTTCTCGAGTTTAGTCCGATCAATAACAGACTACACTGTGTTGATGAGTTTCGAATTTGGGGAAAAATATTGGTACATTATACTATTAAGTATAGAAACCTAATATAGTTCATTTATTATTAGCATTTTCAATTTTTTTTGTGTTGTTGATTTGTTCCATACGGTGACTGCTGGGATCTAGATATAGTTACTGCTGGATAGTCAGGGATGACAACGCATATGCGTAATGAATTTTCGTTAAGGATGGATGTAGGTCTTTAACGGCGGAAAAGGGATCCCTTAAAATAGTACAAAAAGAAAAAATAATAATGATTATGAGCTGCCAGTTTACGCTCAATCGCCGGGCAACTAAAACAATATAAAACGTGATGGCCCGAGCCGAGTGTATTGTGATTCCGGTACAGGACCCCGCCTCATCACGTACTAACTGAAGCGAGCCAAGCTTCTGTTATTTGTCTGTAATATCCGAAAATTATCCATAATGATACAGACGTAGAAAATTGCTTTTTGACTATAAAACACGTTTTAATAAACAAAAAAATATAATCGAAATAAATAATTATTTTATACTGTATACAAAAATATGAACTTTAAAAATGTAGTTATTGGATGATTAGCTGACGATGAGAATGTTCCTTTTTATATTACTTTGGTTCCCACTTTTAAAGATTTAATATAAAGATAAAATTTTTAAAAGTCGTTTTATATCTATCTCTAAAATAGAAGTTGTCCTTATATAATTTCTGTGGTTTTATATCACTAAATAACAACACAAGATTTCTACATTATATATATATATATATATATATATATATATATATATATATATATATATATATATATATACATATATATAGCGTTACAATCAAAATAAAAAATGTCGCAAGCAGAAAAGAAGTGCTACTCATAGACCACCAGGGAAAGACATAACCTTCACACAATATTATAATACGGCTTAACGTAATTTAACATATGCTGCCGTGTTTCATACTATTCAATTCTTGCCTCTATAACTAGTAGGAAGGGTACCATCTTAATCCTTTACGGATACAATGCAATAGCAACAGCAACTTATCTTATCGACGATGTGCCAAGTATTTCGAAATTTACTTGTCAAAGTAATCTGTTGGTTTGTCGGTAACCTGTTACGGAAATAGAATATTTATCAATTTTTACAGTTAAGTAATACGGATAAATAAACACTTTTTTTTTTATTGAGAGTAACAAACGAGCACGCAGTTCACCTGATGCTAAGTGATTCCTGCGGCCCATGACATCTACATTCATCCTTGACAAGGAATCATAATGCAGATGCGTTGTCGCCTTTGAGGACTTAGATGGAATGTCTCGTCACCAGTAATAAAGTTCTGCGAATCCCTGCACTCACCAGACAATATACAGCAATATGATGCCATTTTACACTGGTATTCTGTGAGGGAGTGGTCCTACCCCGGTCGAGCTGACCCATTCTTTCTGCAGCTAGAAACAAACGTAGCTCTGCAAAGCAGCGTAGCTCTACCGCTGTCGCTCTACACTTACCGAATTCAGTAAATCTTCTTTTTAAAACGTAAAACTAATGCAAACAATTAAGGCAACACCATATTGTAAACTACAAATTATAACCAATCAACCGAACAAAACGTTTTAAAGCTGCTATTATCTAAATTAACCTGTTCGAACGGAAACGGAAACAGATATTTATTACTTAAAAGGAAAATTACAGTCGTCATATGTTTATATTTTTAAAAACGTTGTAACGAAGCCATTAAAGATCGCTTAGCCCATCCTTGAGTCGCACGCCCCCGATGTTCATTCCCGGGCCGCTACCACTATATCATTGCATCGGTCACGCATTCTCTCTCAAATTTTAGCCCTCTATACAATAGCGCAACGACAGGAAGGGTTGGATTTTAATTACGTTATTTTCTATTATTTCCTCCGCTGTCTTAGTATCGGGGCAAGGGTCGTGAGTTGTAATAAATTCTGCTTTTTATGAGGTCACGGTTAACCCTCTTGATAACGTTTATCGCACATCTGGTGGATATGAGAAAACCATTGTTGTTTCGCCTATTAAATCATTTTTCTATTGGTAAGCTTTTGGTAAGATTTGGGATTACATAGTTGTCTCATTTAAAACTAAAGAGGCTATTAATACATGGTTAATGAAGAAAATATATGGTGGTGTTAGAACAGCATTCGTTATTTTTCACGCTGTTTGTTGATTTGGGCAAACTTCTTTTAAGAAGTTATTTTATTTTTTTATTTATTGAAATATAATTATATATTAAAAAGCTATAAAACTTTTATTTGTTTCGATATATTTAAATATTGACAACCCAGAAACAATAATAAACAGATTGAATAAAATTTTATTCTACTAATCCGTAAGACCATTATATGAATCATGTCCTTGACTTTCGTAGGTTTTACCTAAGAATCTGTCAGTTCAAAACAGCTCAATCATTATCAATGTAGCTGGATATTCAATCAAATTCGTAATAGATAAAAACGGTGCGTTCAGCCATATAAAAAGTACGTGTAAACGTCAAATTAAAACGTGTCACTGCGATCGGTTCCGCCATGCACGAAATGAAGAGCCCCGCTTTACATTTTCGACCGATTGCACACGAGAAGCGTAGTGTCGGATAATTTTATTGATCACCTATCACACGCCTACTTACATTTAATAAAAATGTTTGTGAATAAAAGGGTTTAATAGTTGACACGTTGTTAAACAGAGCGTATGTCTACGAATATTTGAGTATTATTCATGTATGTAGAAGAAGTAAGAATCCCTGACAAACCTTCAAGAATATAAAATGCTTAATTAACTGAATAATGAAATTAATGTTGCCACTTTTATATAGGAATTGATATGTACATTCAAACAACTTCCAAAATTAAATTCGTTGGAAGTAACCAAATAATGTGCACAAGTGTGGAATTAATAAAGTACATTTAAAGTAATAAACATTTAGGTAAAGTCAATACCTCAACCATTTGATTCTATACATAGAAAATATTTAGACCAAGGCTAAAATTTTCATACAAATTATAAAATATATGAAAAAATAATAATGTAAATAAAAATAAATTACCATAATATATATATATATATATATACATATATATATATATATATATACATGTATACAATACAATTATAAATAAATAATATTGCTTTTGGCACTTGAAAGAACCACTAAATTGTCTTTGTTTTAGTCGTTATTTAACAAATTAAATCCCGCTATGACGTAAGATTTTTGTCGTGAAGTGATATTTCAATTAATTTGGATGTGGAATTGACTTATGTACAAAATAGGTGGATAACATTACTGAGCTTTATTGTTATCTAGCCACCAGCAGCAACAGCGGATTTACCTCACACCCCATACTACAAATGATACTGTACACACCACTGCTAATAGATGAATCCCAATACTGGCATTGGTCCATAGTATGTCCATATTCTTTGCTAGATACTTCTTTGGTTATTTTTGTCATAAGCTAGTTGGCACCACATGACTGGTCTACGCGGGACCTTTAACCAAATGCATTTAATTTGGACATATTTGCACTGCACTGACAGATCTTAAAGGGGTCTTACAGTGACGGTAAAAAAGCACATGGGTTCTAGACAAAGTTATATATCTATGATTTTGATTTTAGAAATATGTTCTTATAAAGACTCGTATTAATCTGTTCGCGTCCATAAAGACTCTCGGCCATCAAATCCCTACAGCAGTCGAATCACAGCAGCATTACACTACCACTGCTGTATTCTGTGAAGACATGTTCTCAAATTGTTGAACGTCTCCCGTAGAATCCAAAATTTTCATTCTACGGGATGCTTATATTGAAAATCATTGATGTTTAAATGTATAATTTTAGGTACTAAATCATTAGACCCGAACGTTATGCAAACACAGGGCGACAGACGGAAAGGATTGTACTATCGCGCCCGCGTATGAATAATTATAATTCTTTATTCGCGAGAAGGGATTTGTGTACTTAAATGATTAAAGTTATTTGAATACGGCTTTGTAGCGATAGGTGTACGAGTGGGAGCGCATTACGCAAATACAGATGTTCACACTTAGGGATTGTGGATCAGGCGTAAGTATATCGATCGGTATAAGCCTAAAATAAAAGTTTTGGATAGGAGAAAATCCAGTACTTTTATAGTACTGGATTTTCTCCTATCCAAAACTAGTAGTAGTAGTCCAGTATTAGAAAGACTAATATTATTAGTTTTTATCTTGAGTTTTATAGAGTGCAAAATGCTTTAACTAAGTTTTAACGTCTATATTAATCTGTGGAAATTATTCACAACCAAAGTTTCGTGGTCAATACAAAATTACGTTAAAAAATTTTTTTTTTGTTTTTTTCGTTTCTTAGACTGTAGATATTTAATATTATGATACTCGTATCTCATGACACAATTGACGTTACAGTGCACTTTTTAATGAGAGGTGAATTGGCTATTTTCACATACTAGCACCCATGCAAGCAACAGATAAAAATATATAGATATAGATTTTCTGAATAGTGATTTTTTAGGCTGTGCAGCATTTGCCGTGAAAGCGGCTATGCGGCAAATATATCACAAATGTTTCTGCTTAATCGAGACGTATACTAGTAGAACACTACCACAACGTAGTAGTTTAAATTTGCCCGTACTCGTACTGGCAATTACAGATTATTATTCAACCGAAAACTTAAGGGTTGAGCATACTTACATCTTGATTCTTCATAGTTTACCTAATGATAAGTGATAACTGCAGCCCTTAAATACCTACTCAAAATCTTCACAAATATTTAAGATACACATGCGTTGTCATGAGGTTATGCCTCAGGTCTAAAATTGAATGTCTCGTTTACTTAGCACGGGTCTTCAGCACCATACGAGACACAATAGAGACATGCTGCAGTTTCACGCTAGTATGCCATCAGGCCCTGGTCCGTTTAAGGTCGAACCAACCTATTTAAGTTGCAGCTGCGATCGAGGCGTTCAGTAAAATGTATATACTCTTTTATCAACCATTTTTTTTACAAAAAATCAAGTAACTAACTTAACTACCCTAAAATGTATTAATATTATACGAATTCCACAAAATGAATAATTTTTCTATGAAAAACTATGAACCGGTGATCAATCATTCGTCACGTGCTCGTTTAGTTTTTTCGGTAGAAAATAGAAGATTTTTTATACAAAAATCTCTTCAATATCTAACAATAGCATTATGCATCACGATAAGCATATAGAGAACGAGCAAATATTTGAACGGGGGCGTAACAGAGCATGAGACTCGAACAAAACCGTATTAAACAAGGATTAGGATAGATGCAATGTTATTTGATTACTTAGATACACATTACACAAGAAGAGAACATCGCATTAAATCTTTTTCTTTACACAAAGGGAACATTATTTTTTTAATATGGTTAAACTTAATCTCATACTTTGATTTTAAAAAGTTTCGTGTGCAACATAAATGTATTTATGAATATGTCCATAGAATATGCAATAAAATATAATAGAACGTCTATTTCAATAGTTCAGTAGAGTTTTTAATAGTTAGTAAATAGCATGATGACAAGCGATAAAAGGCTACAAACATTTTACCTATACTCTTCCCGTTCTAGTTCATGGAGAGCAGCACTCGTACGTTATACACACATTATAAAATACACGAGTACAATCGCTTCCGCGAAATATTTTCATATTGAATCCTATTACCTGATGAAATCATTGCTCGAGGATTTTTTTTGTCATTCAAATACAAATATAACGTCTCACTTTTCATAATTATTAATTCTTCAATTGGCTTAAACAGTTCCTGTCACCTGTTCGTCACAAATAAGCAGGAGAACATTTGTATATTACCGATATATCGATATATGTAAAAGAGAGAATTTATTTAAGTATGATATAGAAAAATTATAAAGAAGGTAATGATTTTTCAGCACATTTTAAACTTACTGATAAATGGTTCACTAGATTAAACTCTATTACGGCCTTCTGACATAATTCAACTTAATACAATCTTAAAAGATAGTTACGGAGACACATTGGCTCTAATGCGGAGGTTGTATAAACTCGGCAAAACAGTTAATACATGAATATATACCATATATACACTGCAGGCCAAAAGCTTCAAATCAATTTGTTAATCTTGTGATATATTGTTCCAAATTTTGTATAAAGCATTCCCTATTTCTTCTCGCGAGGATAGGCGACGATTACGGACGTTCCTATCAAGCTCTTCCCACAAAAGTTCAATGGGATTGAGATCCGGGCTCTGAGGAGGCCAAACCATGTTTTTTAACACCCCTTGTGCCTCTTTCTCTTCTAAATATCCTCTACATAATTTTGAACTATGAATCATTATCTTGTTGGAAAATGAATCCATCTCCAATTAATCGCAACCCGGAAGAAACGGCATTTTGTTCTAAAATTATTTTTTACTGTTCCTTTTTCAAAATTCCTTCAATTTTAATCAAATCACCAGTTCCTTGGCTAGAGAAGCAACCCCAGACCATAATTGAGCCACCACCATGCTTGATTGTTGGGACTACACAATTCTATGTTTTGAACCGGATAGTTCAAACTTGGATTCATCGGTCCAAAGCACTTTTTTAAAAACTTCCCCAGTCCAATCTCGATGGGCCTACTGCATCCGTATTTTCTTGTTTTGCGGCCTTAGCAGGTTATCGAACGGCGACGTGACCATACAACTTCGCATCTCTTAGTCGCCGTTTTACTGTGGTCAATGATAAAGGTATAACTCGGGTTTTGTTTACTTCAACGCGGATTTCTGGTGCTGTTAAGCGCCTATTTCGCTTGCTGATAACAACAATGAAATTATCATCTATCGACTAGACGTGGTAGCTTTAAGCCTTCCCGAGCGTGGACGATCTTGAAAACTGCCTGTCTCCCCGTATCGAGTTATTGTGCCATGAACACAAGTCTTCGATAACTTCAGTTGTGAAGCAATCTTACGTTCGGATTTGTCTTCATTATGTAAAACAACGATGGCAGAACGCACGCAACCATTTTATGACGTCTTCACTATAGAAACAACAAGTTTAGACTAAATGAGATTGATTGTGAACAAACCCAAGTAAACTCGGGTAATAATAAGTCAGAAACACTTGTTTTCAGAAGCTAAATAATCCTAATTATTGACCAATACGTAACAAAAGCAAAGTAATTAGTAATGGGGACATTATAAAAATATTATTACGACTCTAGGGTATATATATATATATATATATATATATATATATATATATATATATTTATAAACACTGGAGGGAAAAAGGAAAACAATATTAATTTTTTATAAAGATGATAAATATCCCCAATACTCCAGAATTCTTTAAATACACGTGTCATCTGTATAATTATGTGATAAGTATCATTAATATTCAGAGATGATGCCTATAGTAGACTGGTCTATATATATTTTAGATCTTTTTCAAAAGTTCTTACTTTTCACACGGAACCTTGTTTAGATTTAGGATTGAGTCGTATTAACTCGTTGTACAAGGGGGGTATAATATTGGAGAAAATCGGTAAAATATGGAGCGATAACGCATCGGCATTAATCATCAAACACGCGTGAAATCAAATTACCGTTTACCAGTCACAGGCGAATTGAAAGGGTTGCAATACCCCACGTGACCATACCCTTTGATCTCAACTATTGTTATCTCCCTTCCGCGCAGCATTATTTTGATATGCGAAAAAAGGAAACAGATTTATAGTACGTTGGGTTGGGTGGTCATCACAAGTGAAGAATTGTGCAAATCGAAAATGCAAACAAATTTAGTCATGAAATTGGTTTTATGGAGACGATAAAATTTGTTATTATTGAATAAATGAGCATGCCACGCTTTACCCATGAATATTGCGATATTTTCTTGCTAAGAAATATTTTAGAAGTAATAGGGAATTTATTTATTTAACTTTATCTAAGAAAACTAAAATGAGAAAAGTATGTAGATACCTATGTACTTGGTTACAGAAAAATTATGTCACATATATTCAAATTCACTTGTTTAGAAAAAATAAATAAAAGCCTGTAGATAGAAATAGGATGTCGTATGCATGCACAAGGATAGAGCACGCTATGGAGAAAACTAACAAAGTGGCAGCATGTTATTGCTGTTTAAGATCATGAATGTGAGAATCAGTGCCAAGTTTTGCTGACGATGGATTTAGATTACATGGGGTGCAATCATCGTTTACCGTCGAGTGAAATGAGTGCTTCCTTACCACACCTAATATTACATAAAAAAGAAAATACTTGATCAAACTTTCTTCAGGGGTAGCAACGCATTTGCAATTTAATTCTGAGTGAAAGGATTATATATATCTATAGACGACAATGATTATTATCATTAGGTGACATAGTTTATTTATAACATCTACATCTATTCCCAACAACGAATCGACATGTAATGCCTCGTTACCAGCTATTGGGATATTGGTCCGGATATCAACATTTACCATACGAATCGCGGTATGCTGGTATTCTTTGAGGACGTGAGCCTTCCCGTTCCAGTCGACCAATTAACGTTGTAATAACGTTGTTAAAACTAGCTTCGATGTGACTCTATCACTTAAAGAAGCTAACTGCTAGCCATTTATTATTCTTATATCAAAAAACAGTTTAATTTTGTTATAGGTTTTATTGTAAATAATTTATGTTTTTTACTCCAAAAAGACGATAAATAGAAAACCAACCATAAAGCTAATCTTAATTACGGAACATGTTTAAAAATTGAATAAATGTTGTGTTATTATAAAGTTATTTCATCTCATCAATCATATCCTCATCATCTAGATGGTTAAGGGATTACCTTAACCATCTAGATGCGCCCACTGCGCTTTACGAGAAACTTTCTGCCACGCACTACGACGTATTCGGCGGTCACCAGCGGTATTTCCGAATCGATATGACTTAGGGACCTTCAAGAAAAGAGCCTACACCTTTCTTAAAGGCTGGCAGCACATCTGCGACTCCTCTAGTGTTGCAAATGTTCATGGGCAGCGTTGATCACTTACCTTCAGGCGCTTGCTCGTTTACCACCTATTGTATAAAAGAAAGGAAAAAATTAATCAACCAATTTTCATATTGGCATTTAGAAAACAGCACAAAGAGAACAAATGTACTTTCTAAAGCGTTGTGCTCACGTCAAATATTAATCCTGCGATTGACTTTTGTAAACGGGGGATCACTTTTTTAATTAAAGCAAATGGCAGAAAGCGGAGGCGGACGTGGCCGATACAATGCCGGTTGTGATTGACACAAATTACCTCTAATAGAGAGCTTCTCATAAATGGCGTCCAATCCCATGAATCGAACCTATTGTTAAGGTCCTGCGCAATGTACAAGCGATACGCCCGTCCCGTTCTGAAAGCAGTTTTAAAGAGATTTGGAGTAAAAATAAAATTTCGACATGGATATTATGATGGTCGCATTTTCGTACTGGATAGGTTAAGTAATTTAAAAAATGTGAGTTTCATTTGATTTCTTTTACATATGTTTTAATTTAAATCTGAATTCCTAGAGTTTTTGCTAAACTTACCATTTTTTTACTAATCAGTGCAAGTCTTAGTGGAAACTTACGTCCTTGTTTTCCTTTGATTATTTTTATTTTTATAAGAAATTAGGGGGTTCTGCGGCCCATGACATCTACATTCTACCTTCTACATTCATCCTTGACAAGGTATCATAATGCAGATGCGATGTCACCCTTGAGGACTGAGATGGAATACCTCGCCACCAGTAATAAGGGTCTCCGGATCCCTACACTCACCAGACGAAACACAGCATCATTATGCTGCTATTTTATGTTGATATTCTGTCAGGGTTTGTCCTACCCCGGTCCTGCTGATTTCTTAGGCAGTAACTTTCACCCTCAATAAAGAATAATCATGCGGGATTAAGATGTGATGCCTCGTCACCAGTAATAAATACAAAAAAATAAACAAATAAGCAACCACATGCTTTAATTCACTAGAAGAAGTACTGCGGTACTAGCTACCATTTAATATTCATATTATGTGAATCATTTTCTACTGTATTTATATCCGTGTTACTTTGACAGTCGTGTCGCATAGTGATCAGAGTAGAGTATCTGTCTTGTGAGTCGTAAGTGCTGGATTCAATACCCAGGCTATGCGAATACTGTAATTTGTGCAATACAAATTGTTAGATTTCTCGTGCTGTAAATATCTCGTATTCGGAACAGTACATTTAAACTTTCCTCCCATGTTTTTGCTCATACATAGATGAAAGGGAGAAATAATCATCGATGTAGGGAAGGGAATGTCGAGTGAGTGCCTATTTATGCCAATGCTAACGACATATACTGCGCAATTAATGTCATCCTGTAACAACAACAAGACATCGCCGTGGTTGAAACCGGCCAGAAGTATATCCGCATCATTGTTATATGTGTTTGACTCTGTTTTTATCGTTTTCTTATTTCTGTCAATTGCACATAAGCTCCTGACACTTTCATATCACACAATTCTCCCCAAGAAATTCCATACTACTTCTTTTTTATCTTCCTCTAAAACTGCATCTCCACCTTCATACTCATGTCTATAGCTTTAATATTACATGCCCAACCCACGACAGCCTGAGACTTGTGCGTTACTACTTTCAACCTCCCTCTGTATATTCATCATTCCTTATCATTATACTTATTGTATCTTCACACATCTATTACAACATACTGATTTCGGCCGAATAGAGGCACGTTTCGTCCTACTGTTATTATACTTTTACAGAATATTAGCTCCAATAGCGCGTTGTATAAAAAAGTGCGTTATTTAAAATTAGATTTAAATGTATTTTAATCCGAACGATAAACGTCAATCAAGTTTTAGTCAAACCGTGATACGAGTATCCAAAGCGCACGTCGCGCCCCCATTGCGCTCAAAGAGGATTTCGGGCAAGGGTGAAATTAAAATGTCAAAATAGTAGCGATGTAGTGCGAGATATTTGTCTCCGGCTTTGTCCGACGCCATTGTCAACTCCATTTGTAAAGGCCGCCCGGAAAACGATACTTTTAAAGCTGGTTATTCATTAAAATACAAAAAGCTCAGCTTGTTTACCTGCATGTTAAGACGGCAAGGGTTTTTTATCTACACAGATGGTTACATCACATTCGTGTTAAAAAAAACTCTATACTCTAATTTGTTTATTAAACTATTTAATATTATGTCAATAAATAACTAAATTCCTTGTTTGATAAGATTGAAATTGTTAGTGCGAATCGTAAAAATTCCTGGCAGTTCTTGTATTGTTCTCTTTGCATTTATTTGTTTAGCTATTCAAGCGCTATAGTGGGCACAGTGAGGGTTCGAAGAGCAAATAAATAATTACACGCATTCAGTAGATATTTGGCCTAGGGCCGATGAACGCACTTGCCTATTGTCGGCAGGACGGGGGAACATGGACGCATAACATTTTAATAATCGTAAAGACGCGAAACTAATGAACCCGTGTAATAACATGGTTTAGTAAAAGATTATTTAAAACATGAATGTATAAAATTAGTTAAAAAAATTATATGCCTTAAACTAACTTTTACGTGATTAATCACGCCGTAGTTATGAACTAGATGGCGCCGGGAAACCATTGTAAAATAGTACATTAGTTGTACTATGTTTCGTATGGTTAAGAATAAGCGAAGATGTTATTGGTTTGGTATTGGTTGGTGTCGAGGCATTCTATTGTCCATCCGCATTATGCTTATCGAGAGTGCATGGCGTCATACGCTGCCGATGTCACTTACCATCAGGTTAACTTTGTCCTTGGTAGTCACCCCAAATATTATAGAAAAAAATACGCAGTTCACCTGAAGGTCTGTGATCTCCATGGACTAAGACATCAACACCCATGATAAGCAAACAAATTGCAGATACGTTGACAGAATGTCCCATACCTTCTGGTCTCTGATTACTTAAATCATATGTTGGATTTTTGTGAAAGTTTGTCTTCTCCGGTCGATTTAACTGATGCTAGAAACAGGTTTCAGCGTGTTTGGTAACACGTAGGTATATATTAATATGCAGACACGTTGGCATCCCCGAAGACTAGATTACATTGTTGAATTACCAGAAGTTGAATCACACTGCCTCATGCGGGGTTTAAGTCGCATCCTTGCAGTTCTGCTGGATCACGGTGTTTGTGTTGCAAGAAATATGGGTAACACTGATGGTCACCAGAGTCCTCTCAGTCAAATAGCTCCAATGTGAATACGCTTCCTTAAAAACGGTGTTTTCGGTGTACCAGTCATCTCTTTATGTTGACACTGCGAGCAATAAAAAAAAGTTAACACATTGAGGTACTATGCAGTTTAGAAATTATTAAAATCAATTTGCAATCACACCTTTTCTTCATCTTTGAGCTACTTTATTTAGCACCTAGTCACTAGTTTAATGTTTTAACTTTTAACGTGTTCAAGTGAACGTTAAATCAAGTTGGATAATACACTAATATGGTACCTCTACTAACAAAATATTAAAGGGCAAAACGAACTTTTATCCGGCGTGACGTATTTTAGTGTATCAATTAGAGTTGTGTATAGCAATGGCCCAGCGTGAGGCGCGCAAGCGCAGCGGGACGCGCCGTTGGGGACCACGGTTGTCCCCAGACTCCTTGCATATGCGCGCAGTCAACACCATTTTTGACAAAATAATAAAAAAAAAAACTGCATATGTCGAAGTGATTGTTTTTACAAAAAATAGCTTTAGGGCAGTACATAGCCATAATCAATAACGATTGATGTTTTTTGTTCATTAGATGTAACATCTACATTTTATTAATACATGTTTTATTATTTTGTTCGATGGACAGAAAAATTAGTTATTGTTTCTTAAACTTAGCAACAAAAGATGAAATACAAAGCACTTTTTTAATATTACTGTTACGAAGGAGCCTATAGAAGAAAAAGCAATTACGATTTTATTCGTCGCCGTACTTTTCTGTTGAAGCGACCTGCTGCGCAACGCCTCTCTATAATTAAACCCCGAGCGACAATTTCAAAGCTTTTGAAAACGATAACACGGAAGCTGCATCGAAAACTTAAAAAACTAAGTAAGTATTGTTACTATAATGCGTTTGCGAGTAAATATTGAGAGGCACAAAAGCGGGGTCCGACAACCCTTAAATATAGTCCGCGGGGTGCCATTAGATCGGCTCAAAGAGTTGGGTGTAGCCCGCGAAGCAGCGAGAGCCGACTTTGTAAATCTAATTAAAATATCAATATGTTCGCTACGTCTGTGTTAACAATTCGATTTCACGCTTTTCGCCTACCGTATTGTTTTCTCCAATGCTTTTACACTGAATAGAGATGTCGCATGTTACAGAATTTGCGGCAGTTTTTATCTTTATAGTACTATTTACTATATGAAATACATACTATAATCCTTACGCATTCTATTAACTAATTATAGTTTCATTTTTATACTTAGGCCACTTTCATATTTTTACATTTGTAGAGTTTGCCGTAATTTTCGCTTAGCAAGATAGAAAGATATTTTGCATCGTTTTTGCCTAATATAGTAAGATGCAGCGTCTTAGCTAAACTTAGATGCAAAAATCATATTATTTTATACAGATACGTATATATAATCATCAAAATTATCTAAGTCAGCCCGACTTAGATTATTTTTATTAACAATGTTTAAAGTTAGCTCAATTGTCATTTTTACACATTGCATAAGAATTTTAAGAGTTTTACATGCATTCTTACATATATTTTAACTGTATTGATTCCAGAAAATGTATTTGTTAAAATGTACATCGATTATTCACACGTCAGGATATGCTTTGTAGCACCTTGAAGTCAACGACTCTGTGCGAATGTCATACATATCTTTTGAGAGTAGAAAATCACCCGTCTGTCAACATTTGTATTACCTACCCTTATTTTTTCTGCGATATAAAATACTCAGGTAGCAATACAAACAGCAATAAAAACACGAAGTGTCAATCGATTTTTTGCCAACGCTGCAAATTCGCACAAATTAAACATTGAAGTGTTAAAATTTTCGTTGACAAAGAAGCTTACAGTAGATCGACAGGGAGCGAGCGACGGAGCCATTGTGACACGGAATCATTAGTTATCGAATGTCAAACCGATTCCGTTTCTATTTCGATCAGTCTTATTATGCTTATATGTTATAAGGAAGAGAAAGCCTAAACAACTTAGAGCGTGATTTATGACTCTATCCCAAATTTATCACTTCTTTACTATCGAAACAATATTACAGGTTCACTAAATGCTATCCATGCATACCTAATATTGTCTTGCAAAAGATTTAAGAAGCGCAATATATTCTGCCCCCAACCGGAGCGACATTTAATAAAATAGTAATTAATTATCTTACGCGTATAGTTTAGGACAAATGTTACAATGCACGGCTTGTGCGATATTTCATCGCTCTATTCTCGCAAAAAGTGAACCCTTTTTTATTCCATTCTATTACAATTGTCACCCTTTTACTTCCATTTCAATTAAATAATGTCTGGTCATTTGGGGCGGGCGTGTATGCTACGCGCAGGGTTGCCAGTCCTGTCGTGTTCGCGCCTCCCCGGGCCCTTGTTGGCGCGAAGTGCGCGTCATCCTGCGCGCACATTAATCACATCCATTATTAAACTTGTTATTGTGTTCGTTTCAAGATAACATGCTATAAAAGACGCCGTTCGTTTTTAACAAAATAAGTTCTCTGTAATGACGCTTAAGCGAGCGCCACTGAAGAGCGTTCGCTGCGAAAAAGCTTTGATTAATGACTTTTTACTTTCTGTAACAACTAATCCGCTTATGTTGGTAATACTGTATGTATAATGTAATATATAATTCATTTATTTTATTAACTTTTAAATATAATCAAACTCTATATATTGAGATATATATGTTATTGAAATCGACGTTAAAATAGTCTATTAATATATATATTAATCGTAAACTAACTTTATCAACGTAACAGCAAATCTATTTCCAACATAGCATGATGTTAAAGAACCGGTTCTAACGCTTAGTCATAATTTACACAAGCCTCAAATTAATTCATGCACATTATGTCGTACCGAAATGATATACTGGAAAAATCACTATGACGTGATGATAACCATGACGTTAGATGACGGCACAAAATTTACCTGCGCGGACGGTGATTTCCGTGGAATTTCCGGTCTGGATTGACTCAACGATTATATTACGCACCACGGTTAACAAAGATAAGGAGTAAATTAAAATAGATACGTGTAGCGATTATGACTATATTTACTTCGATCAATGCTTGCCATCAACGAATCACAATTGCTGCATAAAATTTCAATATCAAATAGGACGACGAAGTATATTTAATGTCGATAATAAATGTAGATATCATATATAAGTATATAAAGGTATGTATAAGTATTTTTTAATTAAGTAAAGCCACATACTATCTGCAAACTAAGTTTAACACGAATATAGATTAGCTACGGGGGATGGACAGCGCTTTCACAGACTACCAGCTAAAAATAATAGTTTGTCATTTTATTAAAAAATATACGATTATCGATCATGTTACTTTTTCACTAAACTGGATGAGAAACGAGCACAGAGTTCTCCTGGTAGTAATTTATAAAAGCACCTCATAAACATCTAAGTCATCCTAAACAAAGCTCCAAGATGAACGTGTCATCTCTGAGGACTGAGATAGAATGCCTCGTTGCCTGGTCTCCCATTGTTAATGCTCTATGAGCGTTATGCTGCTATTTCACAACGGTATTCTGTTATATCGAGGTCACTATTAGTAGTAGATATTCATAGCACTGTAACTATTGATATCTAGCTCTTATATTATTGAACTTGCCTTTATATCTTATATAAGTAACGACCTTCGTGACACGTGATATTGTACAATCGCGTGGTAGAGGCTCGCGGTCGTCCAATTCTAAGAAATTTGGCGACACTTGACAACATTTTCCTTGTTTGCAAAACCGAATTCAAGCCAATATTCATCGGCATCAATATTTTCACTTTCAATTGAGGTTATGTGCGTGATATGTTCGCTATGATTTATGTAAAATAGGTAAAATGAACGTTATTTTAACAGTATTTTAGAAGGTAATATTAATGTAGTTGTCGTTTCTATTTGATAATTATTTGTTAGTTCTTAAGTTAGTATTTAAAGTTAGAGAAGATTTTTTGTCATTTATTTAGCTTAATTAATTATTATTGTATATTTTCGGGATCTTCTTCTTCTGCCTAGCGATTACCCAGCCTACTACCTGAGTTCCGACTGAGTCTTCTCCACTTTGCCCCCTCTTCGGCATCCTCTTTCGTGAGATTGTTCTTCACCATGTCCGCTTTCACGACGTCCAACCAGCGTTTCTTGCGCGATCTTGGGCCTTGTGCAACGAGGTCTAGGCTTCTATTTCCGACGTAGTCTGAACGTCTGCTGCTTATGTAGCCATACCATCGGAGAAGACTTTCCTGCGGCTTGTCTGCTATGTCACGGACTCCGAGGCTGCCACGTATCCGTTTGTTTCTTATACGATCAAATCGCGTAACGCCACACATCCATCGCAGCGTCTTCATCTCCGCAACGTGTAGCTGCTGTACATGCCTTCCTAGGACTGGCCACGCTTCGCCGCCATACAATAAAACTGGTCCGATGATGCATCTGTACACGTGGCCCTTTAGCTTCACCGGTATTCTGCGATCGCAGAGGACACCGATTACTTCACGCCATTTTGCCCATGCCGCGTATATCCGGGCTTGAACATCGTAATCTACTGACCCGGACTCATTTAGCATAGATCCTATATCCAGTATTTAAAAATGCTTGTCTTTACGACGCATTCGCCATGTACTCAGTCTTCGCAACGTTTAGTTTCAGACCACCGTTCTCTAGCGCACCATTCCATTGGTTAAACTTTTGCTCCAGTTTCTTCTTGTCCTCATCTTTCAGCGCAATGTCATCGGCATAGGTATATCATCAGACACGGAGATGATTAGTGGGCATTAGCTTAAACTATATCTAGCACTACGCTGAACAAGAAGGGACTCAGAGCCGAGCCCTGATGAACACCAACCGTGATCGGGAATGGACAAGTATCGCCAACGGCAGTCCTGACCACGGACACCGAATTGTGGTACATGTCTCTAATAGTGTCAATATAGGCTTGTGGCACGTTCTTCGCCTTCAAGGCCCACCATTTTACCTGTCGCGGTACGCTGTCAAAGGCTTTTTGCAGGTCAAGAAAAGCCATATAGAAAGGCCTTTTCTTGTCCCTGTAAGCCTCCATTAGCGTTCTTAGAGCGAAGATGCGGTCTATGGTGCCACAACCAGGATGAAATCCATACTGACACTCCGAGACATTGCACTCTTGCCAGACCCTTGAGTCGATCACGCGCTCGAAGAGTTTCATGGTATGACACATGACCTTAATACCACGGTAGCTTCCGTAGTCCTGTACACTACCTTTGCTTTTGTAAATTGGAGTGATGATGCTCGATCTCCAAGAGTCGGGCATCTTGCGGCTGGTGAGTATGTGATTAAAAACTTCATTAAGTATAGTCACACCATGAGTACCTTTTGATTTCCACGCTTCAATCGGTAAGTCATCAGGGCCCACAGCTTTTCGATTTTGCATGCTCCGAAGACATTTTTATACCTCGTCAGTGTTATTGGGGCAACAAGTCCAAGGTTACGGGATAGTTCCGGAAGCGAAAAATCCATGTGTTGCACGTTGAACTCGTTGAAGTAGCTACGCCACCTCTCCTTCACTTTGACAGCATCGCAGACAAGCGTACCATCTGAGTCTTTTACGCAGAGACATTTGGTTATATCTTGCGTTGCTTTTATTCGAGCCTTTGCCAAACAAAAGATGGATTTTTGGCCTACTTTGGTATCTAAACTGTCATACAAAGGTGACAATTGATCCTGCCGAGCTTTGTCAACGGCTCGTTTAGTGGCACGCTTGGCTGCTTTATAAGCGTCGTGGTCTTCCGGAGAGTCAGTTTTACACTTCTCGGGATCTTTGATTAAAATAGTGGTAAGCCTTAATTACTAATAATAATTAAAAAAACTCTGCTGGTAAAGTTTTTAGGTTATTTTTAAGTTGTAGCTTAACTATTAGCCCATAATATTGCCAACGTCATATTGTCCAGCCAAATTAGAAGAGACGTAATAAGCAAAAGACAGGGCGAAGAATAAGATTATCTCTATCTGTTTTTACATTTCATTCATTCTCATTATTCACCTTGACCGATTTATTTCATACTGCTTATGTTAAAAAACATATTTAAAGATGATTGAGTTTGAATTTATCAGAAATAATTAAACTTGGTAGAGCCATTTTACAGGAAGTTTCTAGCTAAAACGTTATTGGTTGGGTTCGTCTGAGGAAGGTCTACGTCCCCACAGAATACGCTGCTGCGTTTTGCATGTTAAAAATAGGTGTGGACGACATGGGTCGCAGTCATCACTCATCATGACGTGAATTTGTGCTCGTTTGCGGGTGGCAATATTATTATAAAATATAAAATATACTTATATTATAAAATAAGAAAACAATCAATTCTGATAATAAAAATATTTAAAGCTCTTGATGGTATAAGCAAGGAGAACACTTAAATGTATTGTTATGTATTTGATACACCTACGTCACAATATCCATTACTCATTTATTCACTACGGCGTTGGCAAGTCGACAATAGTTGACTCACCAAGTTGTAAGGACTTGTATGGCATATTGATATTTGGCAACAGTGGTTGCTCGCCAATTTTCCTCCTTGTACGTTGGTGCTATTGCTTTATTATACACGTTGTTGTACACATCAGTGTTGCATTTTTTTATAAACTCTCGTATAAAAAACAATTCTTTAGGTCTGTAACCTTACCGTCATAAACAATAAATGTGTGTACATTTCGCAAACCAAGACACATTATGAAATATTAAAAACTTATTTGTTATGGATGGAAGTGCCTGTTTAAATTATTGACCTCACATTAATATTCTTGTGTGTTATGGTTATTACAAATGTCCTCAGTATGATGCATCAACTGCAAGCAATTTTATTTCCGAACAAAAAATTCAGACGAAAAGCATATTTTCGAATTGGTTCAAGAGCTAATGTTTTTGGACCAGCTAAATTACTAAACCGATCTAATATTATTGTTTCTACAATTAAATAGATGTTATTTAAGTATTTCTATGATAGAAAATATATTATTTACTCCATAAAATAGTTACTTCGATGAAAGAATTGGGTTCTATCGTGTTATCAGATATACTTTAATTTAAAATAAGTCAATATTTATATCATCGTCATTATTCGCTCGTAGCCGAATGGGGATTAGTTACCGTTGAAAAACCATTGCAAATACCATCTTGAAAAATGTACTATACCTGTTATTTCATTTACCTATTTTATTTTATTGTACCTGTTTTGACCTTGGCATGGGCTTAAAGGTTACCCCCTCGGATGGAATAGCGTGGCTTTTTCATCCACGGTGAAGCCATTTGGAACTCACAGGACCTTTTTGTTGCTTCGACGCGGTTAGATGTATTGCAAGGGGGCGAGAAATACGGTGCACGGGCCCGTTTTCCCTGTCTTCTACAGCCAAGTCACAAGGAGAGGGATTGTCGGTGTTGTGTTGAGCCGCTTTTGGCTCCATAGACCAGATCCACCACAGCAGGCCTGGAAGGCTGATGCTAACTAGTGCTTAATTCCTGGCTCTCATTACCAGGTGGCGGACTCGGGGGTTCCTTTGTATGAGTTGAGATGGCGGCCGCGTTAATGGGGCGCCTTGCTTAGAGAGGTGGAAAAGGGAGGGTAGCGCAAAGTCAAATATCAATCAGTCAAATATCGATGTTTGCGCGAGCTTTCTTTACGTGGCCCTACCGTATAGGGTAAAGGTGGAGCATCATAGGGTTTTAGTCAGTGCGAGTCCGACACAACCCGTACTTGCTCCCAGAGGGCAGGTATGCATAAGGTATTTTCCGAAATATGAAAAAAGGATGATACCAAGAGCATAATATTTATTACAAAAGATGCAATGTGAAAATAAGTATGTTGAAATTATTAGCATTTTAATATACTTTTTTACGATAATTTAATTATTTATTCGCAGCAAAAGTTATTCATAAGCAATTTTTATGTTGTCATTTAGATGTGAATAAATAGCAAGCTTTTAAATGATAAATATTAAAATAAATCTTTATTCTCATAAACACAGAATTACTTAAAATACTAATATGCTCTTACATATATATAATATATGCAATATTTATATATATATTTGATATATATATATTTTTATATATATATATATATATATATATATATATATATATATATATATATATATATATATATATATATATATATATATATATATATATATATATATATATATATATATATATATATATATATATATATATATATATATATATATATATATATATATATATATATATATATATATATATAT
The DNA here is from genome assembly GCA_029286865.1 of Teinopalpus imperialis. Taxonomy (NCBI): domain Eukaryota; kingdom Metazoa; phylum Arthropoda; class Insecta; order Lepidoptera; family Papilionidae; genus Teinopalpus; species Teinopalpus imperialis. Next base: position 6,706,501 of record JAGSMU010000012.1, read on the forward strand.
ATATATATATATATATATATATATATATATATTTAGCATAATAAATTCGTTTATCGTTGGCCCACTGCTTAACAAACGCCTATTCGCAAAAGTGTCAAAAAAACTGGCAAAAATTGGAAACGTTTCACGATGGCGAGCGAATTGGTGGATTTTGGTTCTACATATATAGTTCAATAAGTTTTCCACTATCAATTATAAATTACTACGTTACAACTAAATCTGTTTATATACAAATTACAGAAGATGAAAATAAACTTCGTACGGTCTTTCCCGATTGTACGAAAATCGTACGTACGTAAAATGCGTGACGTAGTGGGCCTTATTGATGTTAACGGATTAACCGTAGGAGAACCGGTCCGAATACAATCTGTATATTGACGGCCGACGTGCGATACGAGTTGATTTTTTTTTATAGCGAGCGACTATAAGACTTCAATGGACGCTCCAGCCAATTACGACAAAAAACATACAAAATTGCATCCAGTTCAACGTTTCATTGTTAACTTATTTCTTATCTTAATAGAAATCTGTTCTAATCTTTTAAAATATACCGTGGACTTTCCACCAGGACTCTGCACCTGGTCACAAGGCACGAACTACCCAAGCCTGGCTCGATACCAACGACTTTATAAGAGCTGAAGACTGGCCCTCATCTAGCCCAGACCTCAACCCTTTAGACTTCAAATTATGGTCAGTTTTAGAGGACATGGCCTGCTAAACTACACGGCGACATCTCTTAAAAAATCTTTGGAACTAGCTGTGGCGAAATTTCCCTTGGAAACAGTGTGTAGATCCATAGATTCGTGGCTAAACAGATTAAAGGCCTGTATAAATGTAAAGGCCACCTTTCGAATAGAATAGTTTTTTTATTGAGACTGAGACGAATAAATATGTAGGTATAAATTTTAATAATATTACTACACTTCATTAAAAAAAATGCATTTTCATTTGTAACAGAACTTATGGCCGGACTAGGTACATATATATATATATATATATATATATATATATATATATATATATATATATATATATATATATATATATATATATATATATATATATATATATATATATATATATATATATATATATATATATATATATATATATATATATATATATATATATATATATATATATATATATATATATATATATATATATATATATATATATATATATATATATATATATATTTAGCATAATAAATTCGTTTATCGTTGGCCCACTGCTTAACAAGAATGATAAAGCCCAACAGCGTTTGTTTCCTTTCCACCACCTGTTTTTTTAATAGAATATGTGACAAACCAGCAAGTATGTGATTACCGCCGCCCATGAACTACCGAAAAACCAGAGGAGTCGCAGATGCGCTACCAGCCATTTAGACAGGTGTAGGTTCTTAGAGGTCCATAAGTCGTATCCGTTCGGAAATACCGCTGGCGTCAGCTGACTTCAGAGGGTAGTTGTGCGTGGCAGCAAATTTCGCGTAAGCTCAAGTGGTGGACTGCGGTTGGGCATCAAGATGATGAGAATGAAATTTTTAATTCTGTCGCCTTGTTGTCCCATCGTAACCTGCACATATATCATTATATATGTATGAAGAGTATCGAAACAGCACAGTGACAACAATCACCCATGTGCGCTAACCCAACTGAACTGCATACCACTGAAGAATATCGAGAAACTGTTTCGGGGCTTAGTACCGTGTGTGTAGTGATGGTCATCAGGATAGCGGATTAGGAATAGGACCTAATATAGCAAGTCTTCAGTCGTTTCCCTCTTCCTTCAGTGTGGCTGATCAGCTTTCGGGAGAAATCTATCTAAATTCTGTTAATAGCTCCACCGTTCGTTGTCAGGTTCGTATTTTGTCGCAATCTATTTAAGAGATGTCGTACGTATCTTTTCATGGTTAATTCGTGGTCGTCCAAGGGTGCAAGCAACTGTCATATTGTATTGACATTTTGGGCCATGTCTGCCAGTTTTAATCGATAGCATATAATCCTAAGTTCGAAATATTAAAATGTCGGGGTTGGCTAGATTGAATGTTGTCGACCTGCACCCTGCTTTTATTTAAAACTGTGAATAATTTTGTACAATGTGTGAACTGACTCGTCTTGGCCTTTTCTAAACTATATAGCTCTTATGCAAACGATAACATCAAAAACCGATGTGTGTCACTATAATATTTTCAGGGAATTGTTTAGCCTATTAATCAAACCAATACCAAAACCTAGTATGCTATTTATTAATTGCCTGGAAATAACGCAATAATGGAAAGTTAAAGATTATAGATATATATTTAGCATATATCAATCGTTTAGTTAATAAATTCGTTTATCGTTGGCCCACTGCTTAACAAACGCCTATTCGCAAAAGTGTCAAAAAAACTGGCAAAAATTGGAAACGTTTCACGATGGCGAGCGAATTGGTGGATTTTTGTTCTACATATATAGTTCAATAAGTTTTCCACTATCAATTATAAATTACTACGTTACAACTAAATCTGTTTATATACAAATTACAGAAGATGAAAATAAACTTCGTACGGTCTTTCCCGATTGTACGAAAATCGTACGTACGTAAAATGCGTGACGTAGTGGGCCTTATTGATGTTAACGGATTAACCGTAGGAGAACCGGTCCGAATACAATCTGTATATTGACGGCCGACGTGCGATACGAGTTGATTTTTTTTTATAGCGAGCGACTATAAGACTTCAATGGACGCTCCAGCCAATTACGACAAAAAACATACAAAATTGCATCCAGTTCAACGTTTCATTGTTAACTTATTTCTTATCTTAATAGAAATCTGTTCTAATCTTTTAAAAATATATCAAAATGATTTTTTATAGTTTATATCCTTACAGAAAACTTTCAAAATTACCGCTAGCTACAATTCCCTCATTTTATTGCAACAATCGACTACAATCAACACGCCCATAAAACAATAGGCCCTTTCTGACACGGCCCGTTAAAACAAGTCCTGAATACGGCAAGGATTTTGGACGTTTACTGTTCTAAATTTAACAAAAGCTAATTTTGTTGCATTTTATTGCTTTGAAATAGGATCAAGAGCCATTAGGGTATTTTTTGCCACGCCTTATATTAGGGTGTCGTCTGAAGGCCACGCGGCGAGAGACAAAGCGTTGACCAGAATCATTGGCATAAACTACGCTCGACGGTCCCTTTGACCGTTTACGAGCGACCGGCGGCTGGAGCAGGCCTTTTCAAATGAAGACACTAAAACCTTCAAATTTAGCATGATTCACAAACACCGCCTTACCTCGGGCAATACTTAACGAAAAAAATATTACACAGTTAAGTATGAAAACAAACCTACCTATTTGAATTATCAAATTAAATTAATAACAATATTTTTTTTTATTTAGTTAGATGCTGAGAAACATAATTTAACTTTGCAAATATTCCTGGTGTCCAAATTTACTTCGCATTTAATATTAGCTAATAGGAACATGTTGTAACCCTTTCTCTATACTCGTCTTTATTGTTTTATTCAGGGGTCAATGTGTAGTTTTTGCTGGGACGCTATGAAAAGGTTTATGAATCAATTAATTAAATGTCGGTACGGTCATTGTTGCTGAGCAAATATGGAAATGAACTAGTTTCAAACAATGATTTGATTTATGACGACTCATAAACAAAAAAAACCAGTATCTCCCTAAGGTGAGAATTGCAACGCGTTTGTTTAGCTGACAAGCTGTAAACAATATGGCTAGAAAGTTTTAACAACGGGATTAACTATTTCAAAATAGATATCCCAAAAAAAATTAAAGAATATGTTTTGTTTGATTCAATAGTGAAATAAGTTCTGTTTTACATTATTACAGAATTAAAACATAGTACATAAAATCTTCTATATTGTGCACATAAAATTTAAGACGTCTTTTTCTCGTTTAGCCCTCAATAGTAATATACAAAAATAAAATAAAAATAATTTGTTGCATTATAACACATTGCTCGGTCTCAGGACAGGACACTTACAAAACAATTTGTCAAATTAAAACAATTTATCACCGGATGTGGTTCACAATATTTTATAGATATAATATTTTTTACGTATCTCCTGTAAAGTGCATGAATAATTATTTGTGATTTCAATTACTTAACGATTTACCTCGTCCTTGCTAAGTACACCAGCGATTGATTGGATCACCTTGCCAGCGTCTATCTTTCCCCATATAACTTACTCGTAGGTGTCTTTAAGGCATAAGTCAATATGTTTTAACTGAGCTAATATTTACCTTGCTATTTACCATTAGGCGGGAAAGTAGTCAAGCACTAATATAACACGATAAAAAGCCTATTCGAAAAAATGATTTTCTTACTGGGAATCATAATGCAGATGCGTTGGGACTGAGATGGAATGCCTCGTCACCAGTAATAAAGGTCTCCGGAGCCCTACACTCACCAGACGAAACACAGCAGCATTGTTATGCTGTTTTACTGGGACACAGAAAATCAGCGTTTTTTGATTCATTCTGCAGCTAGAAACAAACTGCAGTGTAGATTTACCACTGTCTAGTAGAACATGTTTTCTGCGTTTAAATTTCAAATCTTTCAATCCTCGTATGTGTATTTAAAATACAAATAAAACTTCTATCTATCAATTCTTACATTTACGTTAGTAAATGCAGTGTTGCTGTAAGTTTAACAAATGTGAAATAGTTTTTGTTCCAAATTATCACTCAGGATATATAATTATATAAAATCTGTCTGTTTTTACGCATTATCAGTTTCTTGTAAATGAACTAGACTTTTGGCGTGGGTGTGGGAGCAAGTAGTGTGGGAAAATTCACGACGCTGTCTCATTATCTATGACACATTTAGGTACGTCCATGTTCACAAAACGTTTATGAAAACTGATGTTTAGTATTATACAACTTAATAAATTAACTAGCTTTACTTAATAAACTTTGTACATTCGAATACACCAATAAAGCTTTATATATAATAATATATATATAATAAATAAGGTACATTATTTCGTGCCCTTAATTGATAATTATTAATTCAAATTTATTTTCAGTATTATTTTAAATAATGCTTGATAAGCAGAACTCACCAAGGAATTTATTTAAAAGAGGATATAAGAAGATTTAATTACGTCCAAACATTAAAGTCTCCAAAAAGCGCGTTACATTGATGTGTGATAGATACCTGAATAAAATATTATCAATACATGTTATTAGAGTTGCAGTTCAAACTCGAAGAATTTTGTCAGTTGTATAGTGCGGTGATATTTGCTTCACATCACTGATTTATGTTTAATTTGTGACAGTTTAGTCATTTGTCCTTTTTTTTGCTAACTAAATTGTCCTTGACGCCTCTTTGACAGCATTTTAGAAACTAAAGTTAGGGGGGTGCTCCTACAATACTTTCTTTGTTAGAAAATTTGTTGCTGGGATAGGATTGATGCAAGTTGTTCAAAATAAGTATTGGATGCGATAGAACGATACGCGATTGTGATGTCACGATTGAACTTAATTCCCACTGCTAGGTTTAAACATGCAACACGACAGAATTAAAAATTTCATTCTCATCATCTTGATGCCCAACCGCAGTCCACCACTTGAGCTTACGCGAAATTTGCTGCCACGCACAACTACCCTCTGAAGTCAGCTGACGCCAGCGGTATTTCCGAACGGATACGACTTATGGACCTCTAACAACCTACACCTGTCTTAATGGCTGGTAGCGCATCTGCGACTCCTCTGGTTTTTCGGTAGTTCATGGGCGGCGGTAATCACATACTTGCTGGTTTGTCACATATTCTATTAAAAAAACAGGTGGTGGAAAGGAAACAAACGCTGTTGGGCTTTATCATTCTTGAACACATTACACACACTCTAAACACACCTAGGTTAACCATGAAACTCACGAGTTTTAACTGCATTTCAGGTGAGTACTAAATTTACACTTTTTACTTTACCTTTTATAATTGCCACATTTTCTTTTAGATTTTGGTCATAAGCCCGTTGCCAGCACTTGGCTGGTCCATAAAAACAATAGTTCAGGACCTCAGTCCTCATGTTCGATGCATATGGGCTTAGTCAATTCTTTCGTTGTGGCGTGCAATGTTTTGATGAAGCTAAGTTTGCCAGTGGATGTGTTTGCAAGTGATGCTCTTACTTTGTACGAGACGTTACAGACAGGTAACCCTTAACATACCAACAAAACTAAAGTATAGACTGTATCAAACCTAGTGTTGTGGATTTTATCGGCAAATACTGAGTTCTGACCCTTTTTGCTCCTGATTTTTATAACTTAATTGTATACAATGCATATATTTGTTATTATTATATATTTTTCACTATTAATTAATATTGCTTATAACCTTGTAGTAGCAACGAAATACGTCACGGTACAAGAATAAACCAAAGAGCCGGTACCAGCATCAATATAAATATTTATTGCTAATTTAAAGTGTCGATTTACCACGTACTGTAAATTGAAACGTCATGAAGAACTCTACTTGTCTCTATATATCTATCCTGTGCAAATAGAAATAAAAGCAACAACGCTATGTGTGAAATAGAAATCTGATTTACATTCTGTAACTCACTATTTAAGAGAGAAGATAGTGGTCATTTTACGGTCTCGCAGAGTCATTTATATCAGCAGAAGCTTGACTCAATAATATCAATAACTATGCATTAAATTTTCCACGTGTTATTCTTGCGGTATTTGTCTAAATATTATTCGTATGAACAGTGGTAGAGCTAGACTGCAGTTTGAATCTAGCTGCAGAATTAATGGGTCAGCTCGACCGGGGCAAGACCACGCCCTCACAGAATAACGGCGTGAAATAGCAGCATAATGCTGCTGAGTTTCGTCTGATGATAGTAGGGATCCGGAGACCTTTATTACTGGTGACGAGGCATTCCATCTCTGCCCTCAAGAGAGACAATGCATCTGCATTATGAATCCTTGACAAGGTATGAATATAGATGTCATGGGCCGCAGGAATCACTAGCCATCAGGTGAACTGTGTGCTCGTTTGTTACTGTAAATGTAATTTAAAAATAATATATTGTTTATGCCACATCCCAACAAACGTCGTAGGTGAGTGTTATTTTTCGATAATTCGAAGTCGAAGTCCACCAATCCGCAGCGGAGTCGCATGCACTATGCGCCCTCTCTACGGCGGAGGTCTATGACCAGTGGTTGAATTTAATTATAACATATACGCTGTTAGTTAACTTTTTTACTTTTATGCTTTGAAAACTTGAAATTATAAAGGTAACAGCAATTGTTACTCCTCGCATAAGTAAACGACTATTCAATTAAATGCTGTCTCCTGGATAGGCACCTCTCGTTAATAACTGTATAAATATAATATGATTGTTATAGGCACGTGATCTGTACGTGCTTCCTAGACAGTTGCATATTATCGATCAGTTTACGACGCGTGCGCGATCTTCCGTCCATAGGAGCAACGCGCTTAAATATACAAAGATCAAAGGCCGCGCTTATTGACACGTGGCTGTTTCTTTCCACAAAGACAGTTATTTCAACGGAAGAACAATTAATATATTGTTCTACTTACATAAAATGGTTATGCTTTTATTATACGACATTTTAATATTTTTTCCTGCCACTATTTGGAACCTGGAATAAGACTTTATTTTTTGGATATTTTTTCTATCTATTTATATTGTACATTAAGTATATATTTACATACTACACATTGCATTTTTAACCACTGTAAAATTTTACCAATCTATACCAAAGTAAATATATAATGCTCAAAGAATATTTTTTTAATTAATTTTTTTTAACCAAAATTGTACATTCTATATGCATGCAGTCGATAACGCTAAACCAGCTTTATATTATCGGCGCAAAAAATGTGTACGGCGAGCGCACGGCAAGATACATCGTACCTAGATCATACATCGTAATTAATGAACTACCCTCAGGTTTAATAAAATGTATAACTCGAAAAAACATTGAGCGCAAGCTAAAACATTACTTATGTACGCAAGACGGTCACATTGGCGCTAGTGATAAACCACTGCGGTTTTTATAGCGTTAAATGTATGTATATTTTTTATTGTAAAATTGTATAGATAATAATTTAAAAAAAATACAACAATATTTAATTTATATTTTTAATGGCAGTAACATTCAAGAACATCCTAAGCGAAGAGTGTTGTCAGCCCGTGAATACTAACATGGAACGCTTCTATACCAACTATTTGGTTTGTAGATTTTCTCGTCCAATTTGTAAAACGCCCCAGCGAGATGACCTTATTTTATGGTAGTGTTTAATAAGAATGTAATCCGTCCTCAGTTAAGCTGGTCAATTCATGCTCCGGACAGTTATTAGTTACAATTAAACTGTACCTGGTATGTCAGCATCAAAATAATATTTCAAAAAATAGTGTTAGAAGAAACAATAGGACTCCTACTACTGAAATATGATCTGTGTAAGTTAAAGCTAATTTAAAGATGAACTTCAGAAGATAACACAATCCTGATGTACTTACGACAACAAAGATAAATATCTGATGTTTCTATTAACATCATACTATAGATCACTTTAAGTGACAGCCTCCCGTTGAATGTTATAACAAAGCCGGCACTTGGAGACAACGTTATCCGCCCTCGATCGTTCATCGATACTTTTAAAACATTTCGTGCAACAAAACTGCACCTTTTGTAATAATTCACTTAAGGCACATTGCAAGGGATCACACTGTGCTTTTTAAATTATCTCATGATTGGTGTTGAAAAGTAAAATTTTTGTTTGTTGTATACATTGAAATATTTATAATAATGTTTTGTTTAAACTTTGAAGAAGTTTGATTAATATTATGTATTATACTTAATTAAATTTCTACCATCACGAAAATATAACTTAGCTAAATCCATTGAAGAGTTTTTGTTTTGCTTAAAAAGTCATGAGAACAACCTTTAATTTGATACAAAAAAAATCCCATTAAATCAGGTACTTTTAGAAATCACCTCTACTCTCGAGAGAATTAATGACCACATACGTTGGTTATTTTTGCGACATTTTAATAATAACAAAGTAATAAGCTATAACTGTTTGAAACCCCACCGTGTAGATAGATATCATATTATCGGAAGCTTTTTAAGGTCAAGTTTGGGACAAAAATTACTACACTAGATATTTACGCCTTAAGTAGAGTGTTTCATCATACTTAAAAATCCAAATGCGTTGGTAAGCTCAGGATATACTCGGATGAGAGTTGAACTCACGGTGGACCACTAGACCGCGAAGTAAGTGCGAATAACTAGCTATACTTTGTCCACCCATCATCGCTTCAGTGTGGTTGCCACCGTTTTTTATCTTACAAAGGGCGACAAACGAGGACACAGTTCACCTGATTGTATGTTTTTTTTTATTATTAATATTACATTGAGAGTAACAAACGAGCAGACAGTTCACCTGATGGTAAGTGATTTCAGCGGGCCATGACATCTACATTAATCCTTGACAAGGTTTCATAATGCAGATGCGTTGTCACCCTTGAGGGCTGAAATGGAATGCCTCGTCCCCAATAATAAAGGTCTCCGGATCCCAACACTCAGCAAACAAAACACAGGAGTGTTATGCTGCTATTTTACGCTGTTATTCTGTAAGGGCATTGTCCTACGCCGGTCAAGCTGACCCATTGTACTATATGCTACCAGTAACAGGGCCAATGGGTCTCTAACAAAACATGGGACTTTCTATCCGAAACATAAAAAAGCGTCTTCATTTAATGGAATGAATTTATTTTATAAACGTAAATAAAAAGGAGGTTAGTCTCGTTTTGGGAGGCTGACGTCTCAATACATCTGAAACCTATAATAAACTAGCTGTTGTCCGCAGCCTCGCATGCGTAGATATATGTATATTCAAATATGGATCGTAGTTTGAGTGGTCAAAAGGGCTTAAAAGTGGTGTAACAAAACCATAGCGCGATATTGATACAGTGCATAACGCTATCTAACGAGCTTAGATATAAACTTATTTATATATTATATAAAGTTAAGGAAAAATTATTAAATAAATTTTAATTAATAATTAATCATTTTTCCTTAACTTTATATAAGAAGCTTTCATTTTGAATTTTATGCTTCTTCCTTCAAAAGTAGCGAACTGTCCATATAAAGTTTAAACCCTTAATTCACCGTCTTAGGAGTAAAATTTTGAAAAATGCCGATAGTATATCGTATATCGGTATTCATTTATTTCTAAACAAAGCAGGTATATGAAATTTCGTGTTTCTTACTTTGAAAATGATGGACTTCAATACAACCGTTCATTCCCTATTTTAACCCCTTAGGGATGAAATTAACAAAATCCTTTCTTAGTGAATGCTGGATGCCAAAATTTCAAGTTTGTAGCCCCAAAGATTTAGGCTCTGCGTTGATGAATTAGTCAATCATTCAGGATAAGTAATTATATAAGTACAGAATGTAATGAACGATGTACAATGATTGCGTAGGAAAAAGTTTTAAGAGCTGTCTAGTAGGGTCACGACACGAGACGCAAAGATAAATAAATATTTTTTATCTTAAAACCAAAAAACCATGACTTATTCATCTCACAGTTAATAGCGCGATATATATTAGTCACCTTTGGTAAAAAAGACGGTGTAAAGTCGTGCTGCATCTAGCTTCTAGCTGTAACAAATATAAGTCGGCTCGGATGAGAAACACGAACCCACAGAACACCAGCGAGAAATATCTGGCTGAAATAGGTAACCAATTATAGGCATTGAATCTCAGCCCTTTGTGATGACTATCAAGGCATGTGCATCTTGAATTTTTGTCTAGGATGGATGGAGATTACAATAGCCACAGTAGTCCACTTACCATCAAGGGAAATGTGGGTTTTGTTTTGCCCCTAAAATAATAAAATTAAAATAAAAACAATTTCCTCCTTTTTTTTTTTCGTCATAAAATTAATTTCAAAATACTTACTATAAAATAAAAAAAAATTATAATTTGAACTCAATTAAGTCGTCATCGTCACAGCCTATTAATGATTCCCATAAATTAATAGCATTTTATAATATTTGTCTGTCTAGTATTTATGATCTCTATGTTAAAGCTGTTTATTACATCCTATACTTAACAAAAATATCGTATTTCATTTGATTTGTATCAGATCCCAGGATCAGCTCCCCTTATAAAACACTCACGTAGATATATAATGTACGTCTATCTCGCTACAATGGAACAAAGGCTCAGATACAAATATATAAAACACTCGAAACGCCGAAAGAGCATAATGCCCATCATTATACATTCATGTGCTTTGTCGTTTACAGTATTTATTTTGATTCGTGTCGAGGGGATAAAACCCCCTTAACGCTTGAAAGCTCCCGAAATTGAGCAAGGAAGGCGTTAGGGCGAACGGGGCGGCGTCGAGTGCTCTCGTCATTGGTGCTACCGCTCCCCACTAATAAGAGCTCCGCCCTGATGGAAATTCTTTTTGAGCGATTGTGCGAACGATCATTCAGTAAGCGACTGCTACAGCGGCAGCAAGTCGTGTGTACTGATTCATCGGTTGGTCTGAGTCAGTTCTGATCGCGAACAGTGATGTTTGTCGGTGTTCACGTGTAAATAGTAGCGCGTTTTGTTATGCACGCCATGAGTGACCCCGCTGCTTTAGCCGGCATGTTACCCTTTGACTCTATAGGGTTGTATGAACAGCCCAAACCTCGATTCATCTTCAAAATGCCCCGCGTAGTTCCTGATCAGAAGGCGAAATTTGAATCGGACGATTTGTTTAAGAGATTGAGCAGGGAGAGCGAGGTATGTTTATTAATCCTTTTCTTCGCTTACCCACTTTGAAACTGTCTTAATGATGGATATGTAGTAATATGATATGCACGACCCGTAATGCGGTAGAATGTGACAGAGCCACGCCGCAGATATAAACTAGCTGTAACTGTTTAGTTAATAAATAGTAGTGTAGAACTACTATGCTTCCTCTGCTGGAAGAGAAAAACTAGAAAATTGCAATTGAAATTGCCTACGCATCTTATAATAATTATTGCGCATGAATGTGGGTGGCCACACGAATCACTTACTTCCGCTTTTAGATGGACCTGGTGCCTATTTGTCACCCCTGTTGTTTACCACAATTTGTAACAGTCACAGTTATATCCTAAAAATGTGCTTTCAATTGAACAGGAAATTTTGTCTCTTAATTATATGCCTATATAATTATTCTTTTCTTAGTATGTACAATACAACATTCTTTAAATTATAATGACAGTTACTTGCCTTCAGAGAATTGTTAATTACGTTGCGTGGTAATTACAGAATTAGTCATTACATAGATACATAATTATGTATTAATTATTAATATTATTTTCTCATATTATATTTAATTAAATATAAGATGAGAAAACAATATTATATCATTTAGGCTAGGCCTTGGTTTTGCGGTGGACTCATTGGTATATATGGTAGTAAAAGATTATAAGTATACTTGAGATTTAATTGCTAAGTTGTGCAGCGATATCACAGTGTCTAAAAATTTGACCCATGTTCGACATATTATAACCAACAAGTCGATCGCGATGGACCGGTCGTTCTATCCATACTTCGCTGAATTCACTTTATATTGAAACACAGTATATAAACATAGTATGCATTTCACACCCCTCCTTCCCCTTTAGACTACGCCTATGACAAGTTGATCGCGACACACTTTTAAGATAAAAAGTACATCTTATATACAGAAAAGTTGGCCACCCCTGATCATCAACTTTCACACCATTTCCATAGTCCACCAATGAACATATTACATCAAATCACTCAAAAAAAAATCGCGCTCATTTGACGCTCCCGCCCTGACACTTTTGTTAGTTAAATACTGATGACAAGTGGATAAACCGTGCTGTCTCTTTCTACATTGGGACAGCCATAACATATGGAGTTTAAAGAATGTATTTTGTTAACAGGTACGGTACACTGGGTACCGTGACCGTCCTCCAGAGGAGCGGCAGATGCGCTTCACAAGCGGTTGCCGCGAAGGTCACACCGAAATTGCCTTCATATCAACTGGCACCAATTTACAACTCGTTTTTGATCATTCGCCGTACAACAATAGAGGATGCGATTTTCAAAAGGAAAGTGGAAAGGTAATGTGTATTAACCTACAAACTTATTTTATTTTAGAATTGAACAGACCCCCTAATTTCACTTTATTAACTAATATCATATTTTAAAAACAATAAAAAGTAATATTTATAAAAAAAAATATTTTGTATAGTTATATTGTTACGCTTATTTTACGTTACGTTACGTTACGGTACGTTATGAGATACGCTTCTCATTACGTATAAATTCCGTGAAACTTCCTCGTATATCTCCCGTTTGTCTGTTGTAACCTTTTAAACAATATTTTCCTTATTCAACTTTATTTGTTACATTCAAATATTTTTTTTTCCTAAAATAAAGTATCTGAAATCTTTGAATACCTTCCAATGAAAGTAGGTAAAAAATCGATTCATTTTATACTCGTCTATATCATTGCTAACGTTTGAACTTTTAACCATACGCATATATACACACACACACATTTCAATATATGCGATATATAGATATATCGCATATATTGAAAGTTTTTATTGAATTCTTTGTTTTTTGTTTTGCTAGAATTATATACTACCCACTTCTATTTTTTTTGTAAGTTTGTCTCATAAATTATTAATAATTAGGCAACAATAATTTTAAAATTATTGCTGCCTACTTATAGTATTACATGGATACTTTGCATTTTAAAAGATTTAACTTGAAAACGTCTAAATACGCACCTTTACATTCTATATATTTAATATGGCTTTATGCTCAAATTCCTAATAAGTAACGTTGCCCGTTACATTTTTATCGAAAATGCATGTTATTAAGATAGCAGTGTTAATAAGACAAATATTACCAATTATTTCCTTTTTAAAAAAAACTTACGTTCTACAATATTGATAGAATATAACATCTTAGTTACTCTCATTTTAAAACTGCTATTAAAATACGAAAAATCATTTGATAGTAGAATTAAACACCGAATGTCATTAAATCATCTACAAATAACTTCTCATCGTTTAAAATATTGTAACAACATAAATTATCGTTTACTCACGCCACAAGGAAAAATACACAAATCGGAAATAAGTTGTACATACAAGCACTATAAAGCGATATTCGTGACTGGTAATTACAAAGGACACATATTCACGAACCATTTATCACCTACATTTTATTAATAATAAACAATTTTTAGACATAGTTTTGGTTATGGCTGATAATACTATCACATACACGATCCTTACGGTCCACGGCACCTATATTACTAATGTGATAAGATCACGCTACAGTTATAAATTAGCTGAAAGACTTTAGAGATTTACGTTTCCACGCATTCCACAATAACGTAAGACGCTAATAAGGAATACGTGGAAAGGTAAATCGTAAAAAGTAGTTCAGCGCTACTTTGTTATGTCTGCTCGTATGTATTTAAGCGAAATATAATATCACTGTATTAAATTACGAAAATATTAAATATTTTGCAATACAAAGCAAACAAATTTTATGACTATTATAACAATAATTAGAGATCAAAGAAAGTTTGTTTCTGTGAATCATTTATGACCTAAGCAGACTCCGTAATGATCACGTCACTGGCGTAATCGCCGTCCGATGGCGCGTCATCAAGGCACGTTATTTCCGGCACACAATTTCATAACTAAAATTAAGACATAAATAACTTGTAAGGCCGCTAATGAAAAAAAATCAAGCCATAACACCATACATAACGCGCCAGTCACGCTCTGCATTCATTTCATAACGTGTTGCTTTAATGAATGACATTTTTTTTATTTGGTCGATTATACCGGTACGCTTTGTTACTTGGTAATATTTGAACGCAATGGGTCATGTTGATGCATTAATGCAAGGTCTAGTATCAGTTTATAGAATGTTCTAGGTCGCCAGTGCTGTTTTAAGAATACACCAATATTTTAGCCAACCTCAATTTTGGAACCTCTTTCTTTTGAATATATATAAAACATTTATAAGCCAATTTGTGCGATTATTTTATAAATGCATAAGTTGAATCTATCATATTGATCTTACACAAATAACTTTCGTTGAAGAGGTTTTAACTTCAATAATAATTTAACTTCAAGACTATTGTCTTGATATGTTAATATATCGAGCTAACGTCATGCGTCGACTTCAAAGATTTAATTTCTTATGCTCTCAAAATCAGTTCAAAAGTTCTGATATTTGTGTTGAAAATGATAAGAGAAAAGTCAATTAGTTTTTCGTTTTTTGTAATTACTGAATATTCCAACAAAATCCAAAGTTTTTTTTTTTGGTGAATTGTGAATTGTCTAGAATCTAGACAATTCACAACTCACCAAAAAAAAAATCTATCATATATTTATCTATTATAAAATATAACCATCTATCTAGATAGTGAACAAGTACTGCTGTATTTGTTCACTATCTAGACTCTAGATAGTGAACAAATACAGCAGTACTTGTTCAAACTATTTAGTACTTCGTTTGATCGAACTATTTTCTGGTACCATATGGTAGGAGGTTCACCTTCACACATCGTACATACTTTCGAGAACAATATTAAGAATTAAATAAAACTTTATTAATCTTGATTTTACTGAAATTTGAATTAATGAACTGGTAAGGTTAAAAAAAATAAGTGGTTTTTATCACGTTATTAGAAGAAAATTATTAATTAAGTATCATGATTACATCGCACCTACAGAAAAATCGCTAACCAGTAGACGTATTATATAATTTTCATTTCGAAAATAAATTTAAAATTGCACATACTTCGCTATCTTCACTTTTGCTTCAATTTGTCCGTCTGTTCGTCGTTTTATTCAATTTTATCCCCTTCGTTACCGCGTGCCCACCCGCTGCGTTCCTATATGAGCACTTATATTTATTTACATTCGGTTCATTTAACAGCACACTCGAGTGAGTCCTTAACTTATACGTATTGAAAAAATATTGTTATATACATGTGCTTATATAAATTAATGTAAAGGAAACGATTCTGAAAACCACGTAAAATTCAGTTTATATATTAAAAGAGTAAAATGTATGCACCGATAAATAAATCATTAAAGTCATTTAGAAGTTGGTATATTACTCTCATTTGACTGCTTTGTTTGTGTTAAGCGCAATGAACTTGAGTTTGCGTTTGGGTATTCAAAAAGTTTATGTAAGTGTGTGATGATAAATTTGACTATATATCATTTCCTATTATGTAACTATTTAGTCCATAACACATGTCAATAAAACAATTGTATAATATATAAAGTACACGAGTATTAAGTGAAAATAATGATGTATGAAAATTAAAAGTATTGTATGAAAATAAAAAATGTACAAAAATAGAAAATAAAAAATGTGTAAATAATTAATGTATGAAAATAAAAAAAAAATCGTCACATAAACGTGGAAATTACTTACTACGAAGTTACTTGCCCTCGATCATTACGAAGTTATGTGCCTAATTTTTATTGTTGCTTGTTATTATAGTTTAAATAAACGCAATTTACCAATAATGGAGCACTTACTTGTATCGATTGCATTAAATTCGTACCTTAAGGAGCGTTGGTGTAACGTGAACACTGAAGCCGTATTTACACAATAAAGCTTCTACTGTCACTAAGCATTAGATATGCTTGCGTATAAACCTATACTCACTTACAGCGAGACTATCTTTTTTGTATGAAAGTACACAAGTGTAGTACGGGTAACACGTCGAAACAAACAAACGAAAGTATGAATTATAAATATTATTATATTGAATTAACTTTCTTCTGGTTCTTTAAGTTTGCTCTATTTCCTAGAATTCACTTGAAGCTATCTATTTGGAACATTTGATGATCTTACTATGGCGGCGTGGTCGGAGGCTTTGGTTCCGTATATATATATATATATATATATATACATATATATATATATATATATATATATATATATATATATATACTGCATAATAATAATTGAGGCCGATTACAAGACCACTATTGAATGAATTAAACCCTCGTAAAATACAATGAAGTACAATCATCAGCGTACAACCTATATCCATCGACTCATCATTATTTTTATTACATCTACTTAATTTTACGTTTAACCGGATATACTAAATAACATTTTTCTACAGATTTTTATAGGATTATGAATTTACGAGCTTTTCCCTTATAAAAGCTTCATAATCTCTCACTTCATTGTTATAATCTTATATATTCGACTCGATATATTTTTGTTCTTACGTTTCATACATTTAAGATTACATTACGACGTCAAGTTCCTTATCTTTTCAAATAAGTCTTTTCATAGTCTTCGTAAATGTATTCTGAAATGCCGCCTAAGGAACACTATTCCCAACGAGTTCGTGAAAGAGAAAAGCGATCATAAAATCAATAACGGAAAGCTTCAGTCAGGATTGGAGGGCGTCGCGACGCCACGCCCGTATTTCAATGATGGCGGCCATTGCTTCGTATTCGTCTCCCTATCGAATTCCTAACTTTAACGGAAATAAAAAAAATACATATAAATTTATAATATAATAATTTTAATTAAATCAATAAAAAATAATTTATTGTCTCTTCAGGCTATGAATAATTAAGCGACAGTGGTATAGACATGTTACAGCTAGTTTCAGAAGGAAGAAGCACGCCTTGATGGAACACCACCAGCTTGAAATAGCAGCATAATGCTTGTATATGCTTACTGGCAACGAGGCCTTCCATCTCAGTCCTCAGAGGTGATACGCAAGTGCATCATGAATTGTTGTTCATGTTAATGTCGTGGATCACAGTTATTGGTTGTTACCATCAAGTAAACTGTCCTTGTATGTCCTCCTAATATTTTATGTTAGTTATTTTAAGGTTTTTTCATACTAACAACCTCGCAGATAACCAAGCTCTAACAGATAACATCATTAAGATTGATAACAACATCATTATCTGGAATAACTCAAGTTCCTAACTCTATAATATTTATTAATGGCTTATACTCCAAGTGTTTTAATTGTTTTATATACTTTGTTCAAACGAAATTCATATCTTTATTAATTGGTGACACAAAAGTACTATTTCGTTTATCACATCAATAGGTTTATTGAACATTATTATACTCATATATTTTCTTCTCCTGAAAGCGTATAGAATAAAAACAAAGGGTTAATATTTTATCGTTGTAAATTTATTTCCTGCCATAGAATCAACATTCTAAATGGATTTTTGTCCTAAAATTCAAGTAGTTTTTACAGTAGTGCCACACTGCATTTTGTTTCAAACTGTGGTATAGATGCGGAAGCCTTCGCGGAAGACCAGCATCATAACGTTGCTGTGTTTTGTTTCGACAGTGTTTTGCTGTGTGATTATGTTGTACCATATGTGTGTAGATATTCGTTACCAGTAATAGCACCCTTATTACTGGTAACGAAGCATTACATCTTAATCCTCAGGGACGACAACGCACCTGGATTATGATTCCTTATTGAGAATGAATGGGCCCTAGGAAATAATTACCATCAGGGGAACTGTGTGCAACCCTTAATACAATTAAAACTTTCAGCAAACACACACATCACTTAAATTTTAGTAATTATATAATATTGATGTCTAAATGTACTCACTGTATTACTTACAATAAGTATAGAACTTATGTATGTCTGTCACAAATATTTAATGAATTGCATTACATCTGTACTCCTGTCAATACAATATATATCGTCATTCATAATATAATAATTTGTGCCATGTGGTAGATAATAGCAAACGTAAGTGCGTATCCTTTTAAGGCGTGTTGGTAAAAGAGCTATTTTTAAAATTGCATCCCTGCTCTGTCTGAGGCAATTATATATTTGTGCGAAGCGGATGCCGGAACAAAGCAGGCACGCGATCTGAGTTTCCACGCCTGCCTTATGTCGCTTTATCTTTTCGATATCATGTAAATAAATGCTTATATTCAAATATCCAAATAGTAGAAATAACTAAATTATTCACTAACATGATTTTTATCGTATTAAAAGCCGTGGTAGCTGGCTGCTCGAACACGTCAAGTTCAATCCGGCACCAATTAAATTAATATACAATTTTAAGTGCTGAATTATCATATGCTTAGTGACGAAGCAAACTATCGTGAGAAGACCTGCATATGTAAAAAATAAAATATTTCGGAGACATGTGCAATCCGAAAATGCTCAATATAGCTGCGTGTGAAGCCATATAGATCCCAACACTAAAGGCTGTTACTGTCATGGTTTTTAGTATTCGGTTTCCGTTCATACATAATAACATGATCGTAATAGTAATAGATAGTATATCCTCCTCTGATCCGTGCCAATGCAGGTCGAACGGAATATTAGCTACACGTTTCAATTACCATTCATCAAAATCCGAAAACGATTCATTTACGTTATAGTATTCTGTTGGGAAATTGAACTGAATGGGAGTATTCTGTACTCTTTATTAGAGTGTTCTGACTGTTAAATCCCGCGATTGTCAAATAATCGTGTCTACAAACAAGGATGAACGAAAAAATATATTTATTTCGATTCATCAACGTTTGTACTTTGCTCTATTTTTACTCGATCGTATGAAAACGGACCAATTATTTATCCACTGTGTTGACTTCACAACATGTGATCGATGGACGCAATCTTAACGGTTGGAACGTGCCACCTACAACGTGTTCTTTTTTGTCTTTATTTTTTGTTTTAAGTTCAGAGAAAGGTTCGCCCATTATAAATCTAAAATTGCCCTTTTTTGTCATCAGGTACACATCGTGTCTCGATTTATAATGAATGGCGTTTGCGTCCGATGGCGGGGCTCCATCGATTTGGAGAAACTTGAGGGGATCGGGTGTTTGGAGCTAGACGAGGAGAGGGCTGCTATTGAAGATGCAGCATTGCGAGACCAAATTGAACGTTATAATCAGAGGCTGAGAGAGTTTGAGGATAAACAGCGTGCTTACAGAGAACATGGGGAGGAGTTGCGCGCGCATTCCCATGTACATGCGCAGCGCTGTCACCAGTCGCGCCAGCCACCTCACACCGGCCACCCCGCACACTCCCATCCTGCCCACCCTGTACATATAAAACCTCACTCGCAAGGCGCTCTTATTTCGTAAAAAGCAAAAACTCTAAATACTCCAAATTATACCTTCTAATAACTTCCGGCTACGTGCTACATTTTGTCTACATAAATGGACACGTTGTCTTTATTAATAAAAATAGCTTATATAAAATCTGCTAAAAATCTAAATTAAGAAATATCTATACGAAAGGTATTTCTTGAAATGGATTGTGAACAATTACTTCTATATTTTACCGTATTTAATAGATGTTAAATTAGTGTTTGAATGTATTAGTGCATAATGGTAGTTTTAGATAAGCCAATGATAACCAAATAGTCATGCCTAAGAATCGGTACTTACTTACAAACTTTATATTCTCATCCTTATCAATAAGATTTAAGCTCCTATGTTAACACGTAATTGAAATAATGAATGTAGTTCATCTAACTTTGTAATTAATCTGTAAATGTGATTTTGCGACACATTTTCGACCTCCTAAAGTTAAGCATAATTCCATTACCAAATTTAATTGAAAATAGATTTCTATTTTCAATTAAATTTGGTAACTGGCAAATATTATTTAGTTTAAACTAAATTAACTTTTATTTTATTAATTAACAGTGCTAGCTCTGTATGTAAGCTGTCGTTTTAAATTTACGGTACGCGAGCAAACCATATTTTATCTCCGGGTCCGGCACAGATTAACTGTAAAACATTGTGCAGAAACCGGAAAATAAAAAAAAAATTACGAAGACAAAGCAAATGCACAGTGGAGCCGCGTTGAGGACTATACACCTTCTTTAGTGAGGACGACCATGCCCAACCGTGGGATTTATATGTTAAACTGTTACTTTACTGAGGATCTGTTTCACAATGTCCAAGTAAAGTCCTGAATAATCTATTTGCCACTTATAAAGTCATCGTTGGCGTTTCACAATCTTCAAATAAGCTTAACGGTTAATAAAATTGTCGAGTAAATTATAGGTTAGATCATCTATCAGATAAGGAATTTATTTGTTGGTTAAAGTTACTTGACAGAAAATTTTCAAGAAGGAATATCGTTTTTGTATGTTGTAAATCGAAAAATATTAAAAATGGATATTTTTGATGCCCTTGACGACGAATTAGACTATATTTATGATCGTTTGACGGAATTACGCAGAAATCCTGTGTTTCGACACCGCTCTAATCACATGGAGACATTTGATGATGTGGAATTTAGATTTAATAAAGATACTGTGTATTATATCCATTCACTCATTGAGGTCAAAGTTTCTTCTATTACAGACAGGTTTGGTAGTGAAATTGCTTGCTTTGCTTTTTTGTGTGATATAATTGTTGCAGAATTTGCATTTTAAGTATATCAATACGTAACACAAAATAATGCATAAAAGATGTATTTTATATACTTTTATGAGTGATAAAATAAAAATATGCCTTATGCTTATGTCATATGTTCCGTAAATTGAAACGTCAAAATGCGATTTTGCCATTTCTAACTGCCAAGTAACAAGCTGACACAAATAAAAATAAGAAACGCAAACTATTTTAACAGCAAGTTTTATGTGGCAGTTAATTTATCTGTCAGATAGTTATCCAATACTTTACTCAGACTTTGTGAAACAGACCCTAATTAACAGAAAGTGCAATAATTAAAGAAGCATAACCGGTTGTTCAAATTTCTGTCTGTATAATAAAGTGATGTAACAACTATTCTAAATATTATTATTATTATTTATCATATGATTACAATCTTAATGTGACGACAACTTGTATTTAATTATGTTCGTGACCATTATAGCAAAGAAAACAGTAATAAGCCGAAATTAACTTTTGAAATGTACTCTAACTATATATTATTTTTCAATTAACCAGAAATGCATTTGCGCTGCCGTTTGCTTATTTTGCATTTGTTTAGATTTAAGTTAGTTGTCAATGTTTTTGTTTCAAGTACGTGTTATTTATTTTTAAGAGGAAATATATATGTAACAAAAGAAATTAACAATCCAACTATTGTGATAACTGTAAATAAATGTTTAGTTTTATTTCTAAAATAAAACTCTTTTCTTAATACTCCTAAAAAATCTAAACCCATAAAAGCATAGTTAAGGCCATATATTTGTGCTTTGATATGAAGTAAAATAATTTTAATCTCATTTTAATAAATATAACACAACAATATTAGGAAACTTGCTCGGAAATCCGCTTTAAAGCTGCATGGCGGACTATACTCTGACACATCCTCGAGGGAGGAGGCATGTTCCCAGCAGTAGTTCTTATGTGTCAAAAAGGTTGTTACATTATTTATTATTTATTTATTGGAATGTCCATATGTCTTGTGCCAGAGTACAAACACTTCGGAGTACTTCTATATTTTTTTTCTGGTTGTTTTTTTTGATGATGGCCACTGTTAGCCCGAGGGCTTTTACAGCTTCACAGGGTTCATTTCTGGCTGATGTCCGCAGTTAGCCCGAGGGCCTTTATAGTTTCACCGGGTTCATTTCTGGCTGATGTCCGCTGTTAGCCCGAGGGCCTTTATAGTTTCACCGGGTTGAGAGGTGACCAAGCGCTTTTGGCGCTCAGTTGGGACCTCTATTAGTGGGTAACCAGCACGAGCCCACTTTCGCGAGTGCGTCTGACTCGAGGGTGCCCGAGAGGGCCGAACCTCGGCTCAGTCAGTAGCTTCTGACTAAGGATTATCTATCTCAATTAATATCATTACTTCGGAGTACGTTTCTCTTAATATTAAAAAGTTAAATGTTTTTGAAACTTGAACTTATTAGTGTCCTTGCGTTAATATACATCGGAAGTTACTACAGCCATGTCTTACGTTAAGTAATAAGCTAGTATATATTATAATACATAGTATATATTATAGTACATAATAAAATAGTAATTTTATACCTTTTCCCAAAGAAAGTTCTATAAAACGTATCGTCCATGTTTCTATTAAAAATATTCAATACACAATACTAATGTTAATTCTAATCACTGTTTTTTCTATCACGTATATACGTTGTTAGTTACGTTACAGTAGTTAAAAGTACTATAGAAATATCTGATTAATTCTTTTTAACCATTGAAAAAGTTTTAAAATTGTTTACACGACTATAATGATACAAATTATATACAATATACATATATACAGAGTATAAAATTATAAGCCTTAAATAATTTCCATAATTACGTGTAAAGTACAACTGTACGCTTCGATCGGGCGGTCCTCACGCCATTGCAATTATTATTAGGCCCAATTAGCCGAGCGTCACATGGCAGAGCGGGCTTGCACGCGCGCCGCACCTGTACCTGCGCCCGCGCAACCCCTCTTTATTACACTCAATTTAGTAAAGGAAGCGTTCACATTCACGCTCGATCAACTGGCAAATAATTGCCAGTTTTAAACACACCCTGAATGCAGTTTTATTAACATTTAACTTTATTATACATGAGCGGAAATAATACAATAGATACGTCCAACTTAGTTCAATAATAATATTGTGATATAATCTAAGATCGTCCTCAAAATGACGCCATAACTTACGTACGGATTTTGTATTTATTAACATAATTAAATCACTTTTTGAATACTTATGCTTTTTTGAATATTAGTATGTGTTAGACGTTAGAGTACTTGAGTGCTGCGTCGCTGTCGTTCTGGGTTCGTTTCTCAGACGAGAAGTAATATTATTGCATCACAATTTATAATTTTTCTGGTTTGGGTGTATATGTAGAGCGTGTTAAACCTAGGTATGTCCCTAACACCGCATCCGTTACGTTACGTAATTTTCTACTCAAACTCCACTTAAATGGTTACTCCTAATTTCCTTACACTTAACACTTATTATATATATATATATATATATATAATTATATATATATATATATATATATATATATATATATAATTATATATAAATATATATATATATATAAATATATACAATTGATCCCTAAAAAATTTCCTTTACTTATTATATTGTCACAACAACTATACTTATCCGAAAAACATAATCGCGTTGTTTCTATTTCAAACATTGCAACTACCTGCTTTCATTTTACGCGGAACTGAGCATTAGCTTTTAATCTATATGTTCCAAAGTTTCAATGGTATCTTGGCCCCATATTGTGACATACGGCACCTTGACCGCTGAATCAGGCAGGTACCTGCTTTATTGGACATCGATACCTATCGGCATGCGCAAAAAACTCCAACTTGTACAAGGCAAAAATCAGGGAACGCTATCCCGATCTCGTACACAATGAAGCCGTGATTTATCAGCTCGTTTTTTTTTGTGCAAAAAGCGCAGGTCAGTGTAAAGGCGAAGCACCAAAAGAGCATTTGGTGTAATCCGCCTTCGAACCGTGGGAACGCGGTGCGAAGGTAATATGCACCTACTTAATATTTTTTTTTACTTTATAAACTTTATGGAAATGTTTATTATACATGTACTGAATATGTACAAATTTGATGTAATTTCATAGGGGTAAAAGCAATTTTTTTTAATTTTGCTGCAATGAAATGAACCCCACAATTGTATGGTTTAGTAAAAGAGGTTCTTTTTTAAACTAAATCAAATGTACGAGTAAACGAATTAGTTATTGAAATAGTATGTTACTTTACGGAAATCATTTCCTAAAATGAAAGAAGTAATCAAATTAATTGGTTAAGATTCACGCAAAACAGAAGTAGCCACACCACTGCTGATACCAACTAATTTAAAAGAAGGAAACAAGTGGTCAATTTTTATTAGGCAAACCATCACTTTAGTTATTGTTGATATCATCAAATTTCTCGTACCCACGTTTGAACTTATTGGCAACACAGGCTGACCAATTACGTAAAAAAAAGATACATTGGTTTATCTGCTGGTAATAAAAAATAAAAACAACAGCATATTTATATAAATCCCACTGTGGTCATAAGCGTTAGAGCACAGTCCATCACGCGACTCCCCTGCGGATTGATGGACTTCACATGTATTTGAATTTATTTTATTTGTTGTTTTAATTTATTAAGTTTTTAGACATGCCCTCACAATATTTTCTTTCGACGCAGAACATGTGGTAAAACAACCCTTAAAGTTGCAACACAAATCCATTTCATTGATGCTAGCGACGGGGATCGAACTTGGTTTGCTCGCATACCGTGAATTAAAAGCGAGCGCTTAGACACTGAGGCACCACAGCTCTACTTGTAATCACTAGTATATTACGTCTTTACCTATTAAATTGCCGTTATTCAGTATTGGCCCTTTCAAACCAAGAAAAAGTTGTAATTGGCTGTGATTTCTAAATTCAAATTAATTTTGTTTTAAAAACATGACATTCTTTTTACAAAGTCAGTCTTTTGTTTATTGATTAGCTTTGTATTTTCATTACGTTTGAACATTTTTCGTCATAATAGATACTTTAAAAATTCGTGTAATTATGGAATATGAGTTCCGTCGTGGCATCAAATCGGCACAAACGGCACGTAACATCAACAACGTTTACGGAGAGAACTTTACAAACGAACGTACAACCCGTTATTGGTTTGCCCGGTTCCGTTATGGAAATTTTAATTTGTAAAATGAACTTTGTGGTCGTCCAGACACTTTGGTCAAAAATGATGAATTAAAGGAGATTGTGGAAGCTGATGATACTCAATCTACAGCCGAGCTAGCAGCAACTTTTGATGTTAACATCAAAACACTATTGGTCCATTTGCGACAAATTGGCAAGGTATAAAAGCTTGATAGATGGGTGCCCCATTAACTTGACGATCGCCCGCGCAACGTACGCGTTTGGCCCTGCCTCGCGCTACTCAACAGGCACAGAAATGAAAGAATTTTGAACCGAATTGTTACGTGCGACGAAAAATGGATTCTGTTCGACAATCGAAAACGCTCAGCAAGTTGGTTAGATCCTGGTTCAGCATCAAAGCAATGCCCTAAACGAAAAATGACCTCTAGAAAATTGATGGTCACTGTTTGGTGGTCTAGTGCGCGTGTGATTCATCACAGTTTTTTCACCAAACGGCATGAGCATTCCTGCAGATGTGTACTGTGAACTGAAGACAATGATGGAAGCTCGCACATCTGCAACCAGCTTTGGTCAATCGGTCATCCCCGCTCCTCCTACACGACAACGCGCGACCTCATACTGCACAACAGACAATCTCCAAGCTGCAAGAGTTGGGGTTGGAAGCTCTCCCTCATCCACCGTACTCACCAGTCCTAGCACCCACCGACTATTACTTTTTCCAAAATTTGGACAACTTTTTAGAATAAAAAATTCAACTCCCGAGAGGCAGTACAAAATGCCTATGAAGAGTTTGTTGCCTCCCGTCCAGCTGATTTTTACAAGAAGGGCATCAATAAATTACCACTGCGTTGGCAAAGATGCATCGATTACAAGGGAGATTACTTTGAATAACAGAAATAAAAAAGTTTGAAAAATAAATACTTTAACTTATTTCATGCAAAACTGCAATTTCATAGGTCCCAATTTAAAAAGGACCTATTATATTTCCAAACTGGTTTAAAGGCGATATCGAAGTCCTCTCACTGGACTACCGTAAGGCTTCCCGTGACACGCACAAGTGACAACATATAGTGCATACATACGGCTTCCCAATTCAACAACTTTTGCATTTTTTAACTAAAATCAAATGTTACCTGATTTTAAGAGTTCATCAGTGAACTGAGAAGTTAATTGATGTTAGTTTGGTTAGGGTAGACAATATATATTCAATGTTTAAAATTGATAGTTGCTTTGGAAGAATTGTAAAAATTTAAAGAAAGTGCGATCACGTATTGATAGTCTGTATCGGTGCAGCGAAATATCAAAACACTGCTTTGGCGTGTGTGAAAGTCGATAAGGAACGCGATGTATCCTGACCGACGAAAGCACATCATCGGAAAGTGGCAATATAAATATTAGCATCTATTGCTCACAGTTCTTGTGATTTAAGGTTGAATAAGTATATTTGCTTATTTCATTCATCCCTTGTTTTAGTTATCACTTCCGTTCGAGCTACATTAATTCTTTTATGCTTTGACATCAATAAATTGAAAATTACAATAACAATATCATGCGGAATATATCGTTAGGATGAACTAATATAAATTAGTACCAAATAAAACGAGCGTGTTATTTCTGTAATACACAAACAAACTACATCTGTCCTTATCCGTTCATCTGATGATAAATGATCACTGTAGCCAATAAATACGTCATACCTGTCATCACCAAAAACTCAACATGCAGATGCCAGAAACCAAACTATTTTCCGGTAAAAATATCGAAATATAAAACTCACTAATAAGAAGACGAGAAAAAAGGGAATATGTGTTCTTTTTATGTTTAGTTGTGGCGGTGACTAGACTTAACTCACATTATTCTATTTTTATGCCTTATAAGATTTACGTGTCTATTATATGCAGAAAAAATATTTTTCCCTTGGATAGATGCGCGAATTATGTCATAGTTAAAAGACAGACTAGTCACGAGCAAACGATTTCGACTGGAAATTTGACTTCTTTGATTCCTATAGAATCATAGAATCATAGTCATAAAGTCATAAATATCTTTTGAATATTAATCCGAGGGATATATTTATTATATCTGAGTTTCTTATCTATCTATGAGTTACTTATCGACATAAGTAAAAAAGAACACAAAATAATTCTTTCTATGATAAAGGTATTATTAATTAAATATTAAAAAAAAACTAAAATAAAAACAATTATTCATATACTGAAGATCTTAAAATAGTAAGTGTATGGAGTCATTCCAAACTTTGTTGTACTACGTATGGTGGTACAAAATAGTTTTATACATTTATTACATTATGGTCCAATTTCTTTTATACGTTAAATTAGGTTTAAATTTGTGGAATTAATTCTGCATTCCAAAAATTGTATGTAAGTTACGTAGCGAGGGAATCACTAACCCCATGACTGAGCACCTGATGATCCCCGGGATCATCCGCGTGGGCCCTCAATTACCAAGGATTATCCTGCACGTGTCTGCTGGTTATTATTCATTAGTTTCCACTCGTTACAGATATCTGCCCCTAATTAATATAATATTATTAAATATTTTTCTCTCCTATTGATAAAACTATTTTTGCTATATTTCAAAATGCTTAATAATGATGCAGAAAATAATATTTATGTTCTTCTTGAAGCGTCTGTAGCCTAATGTTGTAGGGTACGGTCTGCGAAACTTAAGATCGAATACGCCATTCGACTATGTAGTATTAGTAACAATTATATGTTAAAAGTACAGATAGCATCCTTTTTTTTAAAAAAAAATATAATCAAGAACAACGCAAATACTACATATCTAATCAATGTAGGTTTTACCCTGTTTTCATGGGTCATTTATCCCGCTTTTTTGTTCGTTCGATTTGGTGTCACTGTTGTACATTTATTTTGTTAATTTGCTTCTTGTTTCGTTATTTGATTCTCTCGTTATTGTTATATTTGTAGTAAATTACAATTAAACAAATAAAATGAAATATTTTTATATTATTATATTGTTTTATAATTTATTTGATTACATATCTAATGAAATATTCTCCTAATCAGTATGTGCGTTTTCTAAATTGACAATGATAAATGATATCCAAAGTCAAAACAGAGCAAATCTCAACTAAATTCTAACATTCGGTTATTTATGTACGTCCTCTGCACTTACAAACAAATATTCTTGTATCTGGCAGCCGACGTCCAATTTTATTATAAACAAACAGTTATTAAAGTTTTATGTAGTGATCTATGTGTTTTATGACAGCCGTTTTCTTCGTAGAAAACAGACATTAATTCGAGGAAACATATGGATGGGATGGCGCTACTACATTTCAAAGTGCCGCTGGCACGTCTCCGGCTCGGTAATAAAACGCCGACATTTGATGTATGCTCTGCAGTGCTGTAATTATCCTACTAGATAAACAAACAGTTCAATTAGCTTTCAATCTTCACACAATTGAAATAAATAAAGTTCTGCTCAAAATCAGACGAGTGGCTTACAAGTTAACTGATCATGTTTTATTATTGGGTTGTTAATATTTATTTATTTAGTTAACACTGTCCTGCTAAACTAGTTATGGTTTGATGCTCTTCTTGGACATTATTTAAAATAAGTTAACAATTACATTTATGTTTTATTGAACTATTTTCTGACCCTGATTGGTTTCCTCTTGATATATGTACATGTGATATCAAGTACGAAAAAGCGCAAAAACAGTACCAACAAACTAAAAACACTAATCCGTACGTAAAAATTTGTGTATTCGAGAAATTTATCCTAAGGTTTATTTGTTGACAATTTATAACGAAAGGCATATCTGTTAATGACAATATATGTCGTAACTGTGTCTTACCCAAAAAACAAGTGTCATGAATAACATTATACAAAAATAAACACCGTGTATTATTTTATTTAATATAACATAAGATTATATAGGTATTTTTTATATATTTTTAAGGTAAACTTCATACGGCGCCTTACAGAGTAACCTATCGCTTCTTCTTCTTCTTCCTTTTTCTCCTTTTCTATGTAGCACATACTACTTCCATGGTATTTTTTTGAATCATAGGATATATAGATATAAACAGTATTCCTGATGTAAATTTTTGAAGTCCTGTTTTTCATGTTTTGTTCCCCCATTTTTTTCTTCGTATACAGTAACCTAAGTAGCTGCTGGACGTAAACGAACAGACCGTTGCTGTTATTAGTAAATCTTGTACTATATTGCTCAAAGACCAGTGAAATAAGATGGAAAGACGACATAAAATAAGTGTCTGGAGACAAAGATGATTTTTATCAAATGTTCTTTAAGCTGTGACTTTCATATAGTTTGCCAAGTTATAATTGTATAATTCGGTAAATATGTATACTCTTATAATACGTAAGATAAAAAATTTAGAAAAATTATAAAATTAGTCTCATAAAGTTAAATTAAACCCCAGAAATTATACGAACACTTATATTTTAAAATATGTAAATAATAAGCACATGGAAATACTTTTATCAATTTATTGAAATAAAATGTGAGGTAAAATAAAAATTATATAGAGACTTCGAGAAAACTTTATGGTTCAAAAAATCCTTAATGAATTTGGAACGTTTCCTGCTTAGCATATTATTTGCGTGACTTTTATAGTTTCCAAGAGAGAATATTCATTTCGATTTTTTCTGCTACTTGAAAGGATTCTGAACGTTTTGTGACGGTATGATCGAACTGGTTTGCAAAAACTCGATCCTATTAATAAAAGATCGGGTTCAAAATTATCTGTCAAGTCAAGAGTTAAATGTCTTTGATAAAATCGAATCGTGATCGGATCTAAATCCCTAATACATTGTACAACCTTGATGCTAGTACAATTATTCTTCACTACGAACCTTTAAATTATTTTCAGGTATTTATTTAAATGAATGAAGTAATAGACAATAACGAAATGAGGGAATCATATTCTATATATCACCAAGAATACATCATAATGGCAGAATAGTAAGTAAAATTTAGTGTAATAATTGTATAATTCGGTAAATATGTATACTCTTATAATACGTAAGATAAAAAATTTAGAAAAATTATAAAATTAGTCTCATAAAGTTAAATTAAACCCCAGAAATTATACGAACACTTATATTTTAAAATCTCA
Source organism: Teinopalpus imperialis (assembly GCA_029286865.1). Classification (NCBI taxonomy): domain Eukaryota; kingdom Metazoa; phylum Arthropoda; class Insecta; order Lepidoptera; family Papilionidae; genus Teinopalpus; species Teinopalpus imperialis. The sequence goes on from JAGSMU010000012.1 coordinate 6,737,273, forward strand.
AAGACTTGGTCAACTTAAAATCGTGTGATATTACTTATTTATATTACATTATATTTCACATCTAGTCTCTTGTTGGATGTTTGTTGTTTTAGAAGCAAACGAGCACGCAGCTCACCTGATAATAAATAACCACCGCTGCAACACCAGATTAGTTGCAAGTGCTTAACCGGACTATTAAGAACGGAGTAGGTTCTTAGCTCACACATGGCCATCGGGGTCGTACAAGGTTATCGCACCAGCGTACCCTTCAAGGGACCTTGAGTGGCGGCTAACTGAGAGATGGATTGATTTCCCGCTCCACTGCAAGAGAGTTCGTGTCGCAAGAAAATATGCCATACCGTCCTTCAACCCCTCAAACTGAAACCTAGGTGACAGGTTCAGGAGATGCCATATCATTAATACGTTGAGGTTATGCGCGCAATATGTTCTAACGCTTATATATGAATAAGGGCTCCCGCGCCGGAAGTTTATATTTGAGAATTTCCCAACGTATACAATAAAGCGGAAAGTGAATTGAAACTAAGCCACACTTTACTATTTATACTATTTTAGCTTTTTTTATCTGTATTCATTTAATTTACATAGATTGTACGGTTTCAGATTTGATTTGGCTGAAATCGATTCAAATCGTACCTCTCTAAGTAAAAGTCGAAGACAAAAGATTGTCAAAAATCGATTCACATAGTTTTTGATGGGATTAAAATATCATGTGCAAAATCAATCTGAATTTGAAATATTCGGGTGTTATCGAAAGACATTGTTTTTTGGTTCATTGAATACGATTATAAAATGTCAAGAATTAAGTTGTTTTTCGCAAAAACATCGCCTTTTTGTGTGAGATTTATTATAATTTATATTAATTAGAATATAATTTAAAATACGTAAATAATAAGCACATGGAAATACTTTTATCATTTTATTGAAATAAAACGTGAGGTAAAATAAAAATTATATAGAGACTTCGAGAAAACTTTTTGGTTCAAAAAATCTTTAATGAATTTGGAACGTTTCCCGCTTAGCCTATTATTTGCGTGACTTTTATAGTTTCCAAGAGAGAATATTCATTTCGATTTTTTCTGCTACTTGAAAGGATTCTGAACGTTTTGTGACGGTATGATCGAACTGGTTTGCAAAAACTCGATCCTATTAATAAAAGATCGGGTTCAAAATTATCTGTCAAGTCAAGAGTTAAATGTCTTTGATAAAATCGAATCGTGATCGGATCTAAATCCCTAATACATTGTACAACCTTGATGCTCGTACAATTATTCTTCACTACGAACCTTAAAATTATTTTCAGGTATTTATTTAAATGAATGAAGTAATAGACAATAACGAAATGAGGGAATCATATTCTATATATCACCAAGAATACATCATAATGGCAGAATAGTAAGTAAAATTTAGTGTAATAATTATACACTGCTTCAAAAACACATCACATTGGCATATGTACGGGAGCATGAAGACTTTTTGTTTGTTCTTTCGTGCCAGCCTACTAGTGTTTTAAACAGCAACATAATTATTTGTCTTTTGACCAATGCAAAAAGAATTCAACTTCTTAAATTCAGGTCCGGGAGAAATAAAATTAACTGCGCTTATCTTGGTCATAAAATCAGTCAAGGCATTGGTGTACTACAAGCCATTTAGTAGCCATGTAGTGATAAATGTCACTATCAGCAACTCTTTATTCTCTAAAAAGTCTGATGTGACAACTTTCCTAATTTCTGTAAATATTGACTTCCTATTAATTGCTTATTGCATTATTTCTTGTTATTTGTTTACTTATTATAATTTCACACTAAAATTCAGTTAATCTTTCAGCCGCATGTTACAGACGGAAAATCTACAAGGTATATATGTTATACCTTCACATGAAAATTCATTATGTGAGTAGTTGATATATACATAATTATTCAATCCAAAAGTTATCCTTATAGGATTACTTTATAGCTACAAACTGCTAAGATTAGACTAAAGTTAGATTTATCATCGAATGCTTATTTGTTCCCTTCTAATATATATGTAAACATCTATGTAAACTAAACATGTTAGCTTTTTGTTACAGTATGGTTTGGAGTTATATTTGTGAGATCTGGTGTTTATGAAGGTGGGGTGTTTCGGTTTACCTTAACTATACCTGAAAAATTTCCTGATGATAGTGTTCCTGTAAGTATTTTTTTTAATACTGAATTATTCAACAAATTTAAAAATGTATTGTATAAGTTTTAGGAACTTGAGTCATGTTTATTATAAGTTTGTTTCTCTATAGTTATAATGGGTTGGGGAAAAAGGTTATTAGTATTTTATATACAAATTCAAAATATTTTGTATCATGGTTTATTGACATTTTATTATAATATATATGTGCCATTTTGCTAATAACTTGTTGCCATTTTGTAAGTAGTGACATAATCCGATTGCAGCAGAAATTTTGAGACATCTAATTAAAAAACTGTGACAAGTCATTTTGACAGTCCTCTTTTAATCCTAACACTACCTAAAGAATTTTGAAAGGACTGAAACAGGTGAGGGTATAAGGTCAAGGCTATATAGTGGATGCATTACCTAACTAACCAACCAAGCTCTCTCAATATTTACTGAGTAGTTAAAGACATGTGTTGTTTGGCATTATCATGATGAAAAACCACAACCTATCTGTTGTTAAATTCTGGCCATTTTTCTCTATTTCTTGCTTGAGTCTCATCAGCTTTTGGCAGTAGAGATCTGAATTGATGATCTTGCTTGGCAGTAAAAGCTCATAATGAATCATACCCTTCCAATACAGCATTACCTTATTGCAAGTTAATTCAGGTTTTGCTTTATTCTGTGGAGCATGAATGATCTTGACAATGATTTTTTTTGCACATTGTTGTCCACTTTTCATCACCATTGATCAATCTTTTCAAAAATAGTTCGGTTTCATTACATTTCAATAGAGAATCGCAAATGAGTACACAATTCGTTAGGTTTTTTTAGTGAGCTTCTGTGGCACCCAAATATTTTTTTTTTTGTATATCCAGACCTTTTCAAATGGGTAGAAACTGTTCTATGGTCAACCCCTAGCTCTTCAGCTATGTCGTAACTACTAATATGCTGACCTTGCTCCACTTTTTAAAAACGGCATGGACTTTATCTGCCAGATCAACCATAGTGAGCTTCATCTTTGAAATCAAAATTACTTATATACTGACATTGCATTAAGTCCATAAATGTCACAATTTTTTTCGCGGTTTATATCACCTGTATGAAACTTCAAAATTAATCAAATTTCTTCTTTAGATTCACTCATTTTGGTGGGCAGAAAAAAATTAGAACCTAATAAATAATAAATCAATTACTGATAAAAAGACATTTAGCCCTCGATGATGATAATGCATCTAGATCTTTATTCCTTTTAAAATATAGTTTATAGACTGTATGAGGTGCAGAGATCATGGACCTGCTGAACTGTTTATTTCTCAAGCTTATGCATATTTCGTAAAACATGTTATTTTTAATAAAAGAAATTTATGTCTAAGATAAGTTAAAAATGTTTTGATATATGATATATATATATATCTGTATTGTATAAACAAAAAACCTGTGGAAAGAATATTTGAAAATAAGTAAAATACTCATTAATAGTATCATTTAAGGTTGTCACATTTACATCAAAATTGTATCATCCTGCAGTAAATGCAACTACTGGTGTTTTGAGTTTGAATGAAGTAATTCCACAATGGGATAAGAAACAAAATCACATATGGCAAATACTCAAATACTTGTACTGGATATTTAACAATCTAAACCTGAAATCTCCAGCTAATATTGAGGCATCCATTGCGTAAGTAATAAATTTATAAATATTTACATACAAAGTAACTATTTTGATACAGTGTTTTCTAAGGTTAGTAAACATATATTCCTAGGTAAAGTAAGAAATAAATGGTCAGATACTATATATATATATAATGGATAGATAGGATACTGGATATATTGGAAATAAAAAAGCATGACTATATTGTCTTTATTAATTTTTGTCTGACAAAACTAATAACATATATTACTATTTAATCACTTTTTATACGTAATATTAAAATTGATTTTGTTTTTCAGATTTAAGACCCATCGGAAGGTATTCCTAGAAAAAGTAAAAGAATGTGTAATGTCTAGTATTGACCATATATATGACAGCCCACCCACTGATGACAAACATTATATAACTTTTACACCTTATGATCCTGAAATTCATGAAAATGCAAAAAATCTAATGCTTAAAATATCAAAAACAAATGAAGGATCACATGGAATATCATGGGTGCAGCCAGGTTCCTTTCAATCGTTTTCTAAAGAAGAAGCTACTTGATATTTATGACTTTATTAATTAAAATATTTTTTAACATTAAAGAGGACATTAGCCATAATTACCTGTGATAAAATATGACAAATTTAATTGAACAAAAACATTTAAGAATTTTCAATTTACAAGAGTATTCATTGTTACATAAATTGATGCTGTGTGCATGTGAGACTAGAATCATGTATACTTAAACCTCATAGAGGTTAATAAATATTTTTCTACTAATTAAGATGTTTAACTGCTGTATTACCAAACACATTTCTCTGTTTTGTTTATACTGTATTTGTTAACAGTAATAATGTTGAATGATGAAGAATATAAATTGTATGCTATACTATGTACATTATAAAGCTATTATTTACTATGTTTATTATTATTACATAATAAAGTAAATATGCTAATCTGGAGTGGATCTCAATTTTATTTTAAACTTTTTAATATTTTCTTTTAGCCAATGTTGATCAAGTTCAAAATTTTTATTTTTCCATGTAAAATGTGTTGGAGGATTGGATTCCCCATTTCTAAATTCAAAATATTTACTTAACTCTATGGCAAGTTTTGATCTGATTAATCCAACACCACCAAATTTATCATCAGCTGGATGGTACACTCTACCTGTTTCTGGTAGCATGAATATTTTTTCAGGTATAAACATAACCTTCAAATTATCTACATATCCATAGGTAAGAAAATATTCACCAATACAATTATTTGAGATAATATGTGTGTAAACAATAGGGACATCATCACATCTTATGTAATTTCTTTCCCTGCCGCATAATGATATAAAAGGAAATTCGTCTTCGAATCTACCAGTATTATTTAACCTTATTCTCTTAAAAAAGAATTCTATAAACTTTTTTTCTTTGAAACATGACGTAAAATTCTTCATTTTAGTATCGTCCAAAAAAAGCTGAAAATAATGATAATTATTTGAACATTAATAAAAAATAAGAAGCTTCACACATTAAATGGTCAATGAGTGCTTACCATCCCTTGATGATCAATATAGTAAAAATATTCCCGGATTTTTGGTTCAGGTTCCTGCCCTTGAACATATTTAATAGCACGTCGTAACGCAAATGGCTGCGAAATAATCCGCGATATGGGATGAAAAATGCTTTGAATCATTTTTCCACATTGGTCTATGTAATGGGCCTAGTCGAAGTATATTTGTATATTTTTATGGCATGTGTTACAGAATATATAAAAACTTTGTATCTGCTGTAATATGATTGTAGTTACGGTCCGAGCGAGACATAATTCGACGTTCGACTCGCATAAAAAAATTAATAGTATATTAACTAATAAATGTTGGTATAACAGTATTACAGATTTAATTATTCAAAAATTATTGAATATAATTAAAGGAATATTAATCAAAATGTAATGTAAGCGCAAAGTTCCTGTTTCCTGCTTGTCTTGTTTCCTTATAAAGTGCCGGAAAAACATGAGCTCATTTACAGTGTCTGCACTTAAATAACAAAACTTATAAATAATTAAATTCCGTAACGTCATTAAAAATAAATACATTTTATCAAATGGTATAGTAACAAACAAAATAATTGGCTGTATGACCATTGCTTTGACCATACATAGAAAAACTAATTATAAAAAATGACAGCCTAACACATACAAAGCAATTTTTATTGAGAAATTAAAATAAATATGATATTTTCTGGCTACATGTATTTTTATATCCTTAGTAATTAAAAGATAATAAAAAATTTGTATTTAACAATACCAATATAGAATTTATTATACACTTATCGTAAAAAACATATGAGACTAAATTGTTTTATTTTAATAATCCGTCTCTAAATCAAGTTTTCTCTGTATGGAATATTTTAACAAGAATGGAATCCTTACGAAGATCATGGAAACTACGTATGTATTGCTTGATAATAATTAGTATGTTTTATGTGTAATTGAAATATGATCTCATAAATGAATTAATTTACAGAAGAGTTCGTAGCTCACAAAGCAAATGTCAACTGCTTAGCAATGGGCCACAAATCGAACCAAGTTTTGGCTACTGGAGGCGATGACAAAAAAGTTAACCTTTGGGCTATTGGTAGACAAAGTTGTTTAATGGTTAGTAGTTACATTCACAAGGCAAAGAAACTACACTTTCAAGATTCAACACAAAATCTAAATAATATTCCAGTACCCAAATAATTATGTGATGTTAAATTTTAATTAAACAAGATTGAATATATGAGGTGACCTTAATATTTAGGCACATGGAATTGAGAATTAATAATTAAAGCTATACAAAGATGGCATAAACAAATCACAGTCAATCAGTATTTATAAGGAAATTCAACATACCAATATATCCATCCCTTGTGTTTAAGATCAAAGTATCTATTACTATCTTCCATGTATATTCATGATTGTTATTTCAGACACAGACAGTTTATAGACACTGATAAAATTTATTTTTTTGTGGATGCATTTAGAGCTATTGGTTATTTTTGTCAGTGAGATTTTGCTTTAAGTGTCTTTCGTGGCTTTTAAAAATATTGAATTTTATAACTATATTTCTGATAAAACAATCCCTTGGAAAAGGTGTTGTTTATGACTGTTATTTTGAATATGTGTCTGAAATGTTTATGACATATCACACACAAATCCAAAATCATTATTTGTAATTACAATACTTCAAATATTTATAATTTTAAGAAATATAGATTTCCTTGTTTGTTCGATAATTTAAGTATTTCTAGCAATGAGGTATTTGCTTTTGATAACACAATAATTTTATATATTCTAATTAAATTTTGCTAATGTGAAGATCATTTTAAATTATAAATATTAACTTCTTGACTTAATATGACCAATACTTTTGTTTGAATTTAACATTTTTGGTTGTGTTACTACAATACTTACTGCTTATTTACCTTGTAGAGCGGGGTTCTCACTATGTAGCCTTATTGGGAGGAACACCTGCAAGAGGATAGTATCTTCACTCTTCAACTTCTGGTGATTTTCGCTTTCATTTCTTGACTTTGAAATGATGATCGTTTATGACTCGGCTGCTAATGAGAAGAGGCTTTAGTCTATAGAACCGAAGAATCCCATCCTCTGGGAAAAAATATGTGCAGTTTATTTGTGAATATGATGTTTTTTGACATATGACTTCTTAAGTACTTAAAGTGGCCACACAGTTTAGTGCCACAGAAAAAGATAATTTTAGAACCATAGAAATTTACACATAGAGAGAATATTCTCCATCTGTGACTGAGCATGGACAGAAATATTTTGAACCATGTCTATAAGCTATTTGTGCATGAAATTATACTTACAGATAACTCTATTATACATTAAATACTCTTACCTTTCATTGCTTTAAAACTAGCTATGTTATTGAATATATTTTCAGAGTTTAAGTGGCCATACTACTCCTGTAGAATGTGTTTGTTTTGGTCATTCAGAAGATCTGGTATGTGCTGGTTCTCAAACAGGGGCACTGAAAATATGGGACTTGGAAGCAGCAAAGCTCTTAAGAACATTCACTGGTCATAAAGGAGCTATTAAATGTATGGACTTTCATCCATATGGTGATTATTTGACTACGGGCTCCTGTGACAGTAATATAAAATTATGGGACACTAGGAAAAGAGGCTGCATTGTAACCTATTCCAGCCATCGCCTTGCAGTGAATAGCCTTCAGTTCAGCCCTGATGGGCAGTGGATTGCCTCTGCTTGTGAAGATGGTACGATCTCATTTTTCTATTATATACATTTTCCTACATAAATTCAGCTACTGTTTAACTGTACATTATGGGTAAAATAATTAGGATTAGAATAATTAGTAATGTGAAAGATATTTTAAATAAATGTATAAATCGAAAAACCCTACAATTATCTAAATATCATTTGCACATGGCCAACCATCACGAAATACTGTCTTTATCTTTATTTATATATGTATGCCACGTTTTTTAGAGGCCAGTAGCCGTGCCTTTCAAGTAACTGGGGAACTGAACGTCGATCGATATGTCAACCCCAAGGATTCCTATACTAGCTGAATTAACAAGGAGAGTGTTTTCAAAGTTAGGAGACGAGACCAAGGAGTTCCTTTTGGCGATCGTGCGAACTTGTGTCTTCATGAGCTTAAATTGGATTAGGGGTTTGACAGCCCCAATCTGAGACTTTATTTAACAGTTTGGACCTCAGACACAAGTTTGTTCCAGCACTCATATACAAATATTGGTAAAGCCAGTGTATAACATATCCCACATGTGCACATCACATCATTGTTATGAATGTTATTAATTTGCAACATGTCATTGATATGCATAGGAAACAAGGTATGAGATAGCACACAGCCTTTGGGAACACCATCATTCACTGGTTTGTAGTTGGATCATACTCCGTAGACGACCTTGATGCTATGGCTTGTGAAAATATTTATAAAAATCACTATTATGAAGAAAAATTAAGCTGTGATGGGAAATATGATCAACATGATATAAAAATTATAATACTATACAATTTGAAAGCCCTAACAGGGGAACAACAGATATCTGTAATTTATTAACGAGTATTGATGTATTTGAAGTAAATACTATTTATTGTTCTAACATATGTTTATAGGCTTTTGTAACTAAATTTTATTAAATTTATTAGATGTATGGTTACGTATTTAGAAGTGTTTCTTTATCAAAACTTTTTTAGGACTTGTGAAAGTATGGGATGTTCGTGTGGGAAAAGTATTGCAAGAGTTTGTTGAACATACATCAGCCGTGACATGTGTCAAATTTCATCCACATGAGTTTCTGCTAGCTAGTTGTGGCAGCGACAAGACTGTTAACTTCTGGGACATGGAAAAGTTCCAGTTGGTCTCAAAATTTGAAAAAGATAATACTTCTGTGAGGTGAGGAGTAGTATTTTGTGTGTGTAATGTTTTTCTCTCATATAACCTACGTATTTGTCATTAATTAAAAACCATAACATTATCATTATTTTGATATTATAGACATATGACCTTTAGTGATGATGGGACCACATTGTTAGGCTGTGGTAATGATGGCTTACATGTCATTGGTTGGGAACCTGCACGAGTATTGGATACAGTATCTGGTCACTGGGGTCAAATTCATGACATGACAGTTGCACAAACACAACTTGTAAGTTTGTTAAATAAAATACAACATACTCAAATCAAAAACTATCATAGTCTAGAATACCTAACTGATTATTTATTTTTAGATAGCTGGATCGTTTCATTCCACATATGTTGTTTTATCAGTTGTTGATCTAAACAAAGTTCATCCGTTTGGTGGGCCACCCCCCAATGTTCCAACTGTAGTCAGGGATTTGTCCCCATTTCAAAAGGGACATTCTGTGCGTAAAAGTTTCTCAAAAGAAAAGCCAGCTAAAGAAGGTATTGTTTTGACCTTACATTTCAGTGCTTGTCCTTGTTTAATGTGGCTATTGATTTTGAATAAAATTAATGTTCCGTTTTTAAGATCACTGAATATAAAGTGATGACACTAGTACATACACAACAAATCCAGACAGACAACTTGCATTATGAAATAATAACACTTTTTTGCAGTGGTATCCTATTAATCATTAAATATATGTAATACATATTGTTACGAGCTGACATTAGATAGAATATAATATGTTGAAATAATAATAGAAGCCTTAAACCTAATAATCATTATATTGAACTAGTAAGGAATCACTATGCACTTTAAATATCCTTTGGAAATACAATCACTAGTCGCTTTTAATTCTCTCTATATCTGTTGTCATCAATATTTTAAAGAACTCAATAGGTTGCTGCAATTACTTAACATGTCAAATAAAATCATGCGAAAGATTATATGATACCAAATATGTTCGCAGTGAGGCATTTAATAGGGAATAGTTGTAAATAGTTTTATATTCTAGATGTAGTATTTTTTATTTTATCTTTTGTTTCTGTTTGTCTCCTTTAAATAAATAAATAATAGGTATCGCACCTTAATTAAAAGTGAAGTGAAACTACAAAAAATGGTTCTGTAACTTCTCCTTTAACCCATGTCTGTAACAAAATTATAAATTTTCGTATAATACATATAGGGAATGATGGTTGAAAGCAGAGACTACTGTAGTGTTTATTACCAGTAATAATACACTGAGTACTGAGATAATATACTGATACAAGTATGTGCTGTTTGTAGCGAATAGTTATCATATTGGTGGACAAACACACTATATGACATTAGTGGACCAACACTTGTTTATGGAATTGGTTAGGTTAAAAGTATAATATAGAATTAATACATATTTAAATTTTAAATTACACATCTTATGGCTGTCATCTGCGAGATGCTCTTTTTAAAGACCAACTAAAAGAGCTAAATATAAAAGTATAGGTAATGAAACAAGAAGATATACTTAATAATCCCACCGTCCATCAGATCCTCTCGATAATTTGATAATGATACCACATCCATACAAGAAGTAACAGTTTCCCATAACACCACACATTGCACCACTTTATTATATATATAGTTCAGACCATACGTCTGCAAAACTTAATGACATAGTTTCGAATCCGCCTCTTCAAGTATAGTCGTGAACCATCTCCCAGCCCATATAATATATAAAAATTGATAATAATAATGTTAATAGCATTGCTAGTGTTTTTTTTATTGTTTAAAGAAAAAGAAATGACTTGTATAAAATTTTTAGTATTGCACAGACCAAGCCTACTTGATGAAAAAACTGCTGAAGAATCAACATCAGGCACGGAAGCAGATGAGGACTCAGGTGCCGTTATATCAAATTTTAATGATTATACTGAAATATTTCGACCATCCAGGGCATGTGAGTAGATTAGTGCGATTAAAATTATGTAACTAACAAGTTTTGCTGTAATGTATTATAGAAACATATATTTTGTGAACATATAAATAACATCTATGGAATGTTCAAATTTTCAGTTTTAGAGATTGAAAGCCTTGAGAGTGGATGCATATTTCTTGTCCTGTCATATACTTTGTGTTCCTTTTCTTCCATTACTTAGGCATTAGGTCTGCCCATTGTACCCTTTTTTTATAAAAATAAGGTGTTTGCAATTGAAGACTAAACAAATAAATAAAAAATTCGTACATGTGAGTATATATAAACTATGACAGAAGTGACGGTGTACAAAGAAGGATCAGTTGCGCAAACTTCTATCTATTTATTGTTTAAAATGGTACTCTTACAACAATAACTTTCTCATTTTTTTTTTTTTTTTACTTGAGGCTCACTGAATAACCCACTATAAATAAGAAAATTAATGCTCGGCAACACGCATTTATTTATATTTTCAGTAACACGCACGCCGCCACCTGCAACCAGCTTGTCATCTGATGATCATGTAGAACCAGGTAAGAGAGACCTTAGTAACTTAGCAACGCATATTACGCCACACAATTGAGATAAATCTCCGACATGCGATGTTGGGCCTCGCTTTTCATTATGGTTTTACTCTTATATTTCTGGTTTTGATGGTCCAAGTGAATTTTCAACACAGTTTAGTTTGTTGTGATGCAATTAATTTCTGATATATAGATATTTTGTATTTAAAAGTTTATTTTACTTTTTGACTCCTACGCTCAGGCTGCTATTTGAGGTTATGATCGAGATAATTCAAATAGTTGTCGAAAAATATTGTATATTAGAAAGTAATTTTTTTTTATGATTCTCGTGGTGATAAATGTTCATAATATCAATATCAATTCTCAATAAAATATGGAATGCCTCTTTACCAGTAATCGGATGTCCGGGTTCTTACACTTCCCATACGAATACGGCTAGACGTAACAAGCGTTATAATACTATTTCACCCTGATATTCTGTGTGGGCGTGGTCTTTATCCGGCCGTCATCAACTGTTAAACTTTTGAACCTTAACTTGTAGGATACACACACTGCCCTAACAATAAAAACCCTATTGGTGTATGCCCACGGAGAAGCCGCGGTGTTTTTTCATTATCATTGTAAGAAGTGGGTGCCAGCTTGTGCAGAAATTGTATTTTTAGGTGAAAACCTGGATCACTTTGCGTTTACGCACGAACCTCATTTACTTTACGACAGATGGCATAATAGTGATATTTTTTTGCTTTATCGTTTTCAATCATAATGCAGAAGCGTCTTCACCCTTGAGGCCTATAATTACATTTAATTTATACTGATGATTCGTTTTTATTTTACCTTTCATGAACTTAGTGCCCCCGGGCAATTTTTCCATGGTTCTTATCTGACCATGAAACCTCTAATTTGTTCCTAGTCAGGTCGGACCTATTTCGACAACCTCCACCTCTGAAAAAAAAGCTTTCCATGTTATATAATTGTAATTCTAATCATGTGTAAATCATTTCAGTGGCAGAGACTTCACGTAAATTAGAATCAACAGTTAGCACATCTCTTCGCGACTTGATGTTAGAAGAGTCGGCCCCACTGCTTGTCCCACTCGTACGTCCGCCACCGCAGCCCTCTCCACCGCAGCGACATCGCGCCGAATACTCACGCATACCAACGCCCAAAGAACATTATGCTGCCTTAGAGAAGAAGTCTGATGTATTCACAAGTAATATTTGCTTAAATAACTAAGTGTTACGCCTACATAAGCTATAGATATTACACAATTTTCTATTTTTTTTTTCGAGCCGCTGTTAGCTGACTGAAGAGATGGCTTTTACAGTTTCACCGGGTTGAGAGGTGACCGAGCGCTTATGGCACTCAGTCGAGACCATTTTCTAAACTGCAATCCTTTACAGCGACGTTTTTAAATCGTTAAATACTGATGGTATTTCTCAATAGTCTTTTTGTTGTCATAATACAGATGTGGCTTGATTACAGCATATACCAGATAGGCCGACAGTCCAAATTTTCGGCGTCATATCGAACAAAATTTAGTTTTAACTGCCCTAATGTTGCATTAAAAATAATTAACCATTCATAATTGTCGAAAGATATTCTAACAGTGTTAAAGCCACATTGTACCTAGTATCTAGCTGCAATATGAATGGGTCTGCTCGAATGGGGAAGGATCACACAACTAATAGAACGCGTGAAAAAGTAGGCATAACGCTGCTGTGTTTTGTAAGGTGAATGTAGGAGAGGACCTCGGGCCTTATTACACCAAACGAAGCATACCATCTCAGTCCTCGATGGGTGACACCTCATGTGCATCTAGAATCTTTGTCGATGATAGATTTAGATGTCATAAGCCGCAGCCATATCACTTATCATTATTTATACTGTGTGCTCGTGTGTCACCTCTGATATTATAAAAAAAACTACTAAATTCTACTTGTAGGATGTAATAAAAAAATCCCAGGTGTCTAGGCGCAAAGCGCTCGGATGTTAAATTCGTGACGTTTCCAAAAACAAAATTAAATATTAGTGAGCGAGCCAATCGGGCGCGAGCACGCGGTGCTATGAGTCCGAGCGAGAAGATCGTGGGCTATGTTCGATTACTGTCGGCCCCGTGTAACGGAGGACGGGACAAGTTTTTCGTGAATGCCTCCCAGGATAACCGATTTATAAGACGTTGTCACGTTAAAAGAACGGTAAATTTTATTTAAATAAAGGGTAAAGATTACTTTATTACAGTTATGTATGCAGCTGAACAATTTTGATATACTGTTGAGGGAAATGGAGCAATTACAGCTGTTGTCTTTTATTTTTCTTTACTCACATATGACTATAAAAATATTTTTTATTTTGCTTTTAAAATTATGAACTATGCCTTGTTATCATCACTCATAGTTATTTATATAACGTGTTTGTTTAACAGGAATGATGGATAACATTAAAGATGACAACAACTCGTATACAGCTCCGAAGGCAACCACGGTTAACGAATTTGCTGCCAATTCCCTAACAGCGTGTACACTAAATCGGCATAATTCTTACAAAGAATCAAAAACAACTACTGAGATGTGTAAGTTCAATTATTACACATTTTAATATTTGTTATTCTGATCTGAGCGTTAAATTGTTAACTGTCAGATCACAGTTACAAGGGAGATGGGAAATAGGTAATTTTCAATTGAATCGAATAGTGCCTCACACAGACTGCACTGCACACTAACTAACACAAAATTGCACTTGCAAGTCACTTCACAGTATCCTGTGAGTAATTAAAAGTTAAGTTAGAAATAAAGTAGATAAATAAGATTTAATTATATAGACGCAATTTATGTAATATCTACTGTGCATTTCATACGCCTACTTGTCGGTCTCGTTTAAGCTGTAGACCCTTAGGGCCAAATACTAAAGTTAGCTAGGAATACATGCTAGTAATATATAGGATGGTTTACGCTTATGTTTTCGATATAATATTTAAGAACATGATTCAGTGGCAGTAATCATTTTTATTTTACGGCTGCTATTTTTGTAAAACCAGAAAATAAAAAAATGTTTAGTAGTCAGGTCAATAATTTACTAAGTGTCACAGTATTATATAACTGCTAATAAATTATAATAATTTCTCTGAATAAAAAAACATTACTGCCATTATATAAAAGACTATACTAGGCGGAATCTAGTAATTTAACACACAAATATTTAAATCGGTTTAGGCGATGAAAAGATTGTTGGCAAAAAGAAATACAAACATACATGCACGTGAAGCATGAAAATATTCTAAACATTTTTTGAGCAGTTGGGTAAGACCTTATAAAAAATAGCTATGTAATATAAATAAATGTGTATCAAATTCGACACATTGGTTACGTTACTTAGTTTGCTAAATTAACAGTTAATACTTCTCATGGTTATTTAAAGAAATATTAATTATATATTAATACTATTTATGCAAACTTTCACAAGCAATGTATTGGCATAATGAATTTATTACGTAACTGTATTCTGGTAAGCGGTCTACGCACGTCTGAAAAAGGTCGGTTAATACATACCATGTGCATTTTGAAAATCATTAAAGATTTGAAATGAAGATTTTTGATACAGAAATATAGAACCTAAGAATTTAAAATTATTTTAACAATCAAACATGCTATAACTAGATGTTACACAACTATATGTTTTATTGCAGGTGGAAGCAATCTCAGACAAAGTAATAGCGAGGTATCATTGGGCCCTCAATCTCTTGGACCTAGATCATTATCATTTAGTAGAAATCAAAATCAAAATACCAGGTAATCGCCTTTAATTACTTATTGAATTCATGAAGTCAAAGAAGATTTAACAAAAATTGTTTTTGATTTCGGCGAAAACTATAACCCCACTTTAGCCACATTTTCTTTCTAACAAAATAAATCGCAGCCTTTGTATTATTATTTAGAAATTGCATGCCGATAAAGCATTTATTTTTATTGCAATGCTATGTGCCTAGAGAAATATTAGTTTAAGAGTTAAATATTTTAAGTATTTTTCTATTTACTCTTATAGATCAAAGTCTATATAGTTCATTGAGTACATACGATTCGTAAAAAAAGAGTAAATTCGATTGGGCCGTATATATAATTAGGATAAATTGACTTTGTGTTTTTGTATTGACCATTTAACCCAACATTATCTAATACATGTCAATTCTGTATTTGTTTTATTTTGTAGACGAAGAATTGACAGCGTTAGTCGCGAAAACGTATCTGTAACGAGGAACGTTGAAGATCCAGAACGAGAGCCTGAGCCGGAATTTATACCTTATGCTACAGATAGACCAGTTGGACTCGACCTCGAAGAATTTCTGCCAGTGAGTATAGTTTCGCATATTAAATAAAAAAGAGAAGGCACCCTAAATTAAAAATAAAACGCTTTAAATTTCGTTTTAAATTTCTAATGATAACACTTAAGTAAGAAATATTTAGCCAATTTATATAGTAGGTTAACGAATATAATATAGTCCCATGTAAGGCACGTCTCAGTACTTAATTTAGTACGGATGTACAAATTCATCTAAATCAGAGGTTCCCAGACTTTTTCATAGACCA
This sequence comes from Teinopalpus imperialis, assembly GCA_029286865.1. Classification (NCBI taxonomy): domain Eukaryota; kingdom Metazoa; phylum Arthropoda; class Insecta; order Lepidoptera; family Papilionidae; genus Teinopalpus; species Teinopalpus imperialis. The sequence goes on from JAGSMU010000012.1 coordinate 6,753,562, forward strand.
CTTCAAAATTTAGCTAGTTCCGGTGGACCCCCTGCAGCTACATTTCTACCATATTCCCAAAACTCGACAAAAAATGAGAAGATTAGATCTTAATATGGAAATTTGCGTTGCGGCTGTGTTCCAACCACAAAATAATGGTTTTCGAAAAAAAAAAAAAAGTGAGAATTGATTAGTTAATTAATTAATTGATTGTGCTGTGAGTGGATGTCAAAAAAGTAAAGCCAACATTTTAGTTCTTCACTCGAAAACAAATAAATTTTCGTGGAATCCTGGCTTCCGAATTGTAAACCCCTTTTTTATCACGACAATGTAGAGTCGAGTCTCCCGTGGACCCCTAGGGGTTCACCTGGACCACTTTTGAAACTAAGGATCTAGATCATTGTTTCTCAACCATTGTCATGTCGCGACGTATAAGATGTAAGACTACATGCGTCCAAATACATCATGTACTGGTCATATAGTTCAAGAACAGGTATCCGTTGGGGCGACCTTATACGGGAAAAAGGACATGATCCCATGAAATTCAAACAAATTTTAGGGAAAGCAACTAAATGCAGGTACAGGCCGATAGAACTAAAGTCTCAAATCAGATGAGGAGTAACTCTATCCCTATACACAAAGCAAGCGAAAGATTCCGTGTATGTACAATAAAATAAGGAAAACAGGTTCATGTGCTCAAGGCAGTAGATAACACACGACCCCTGGATAACGAGTTTGACTTCCTAGCCGTTAGAACAGACTTGGCTAACACACGATGGCCACCTTAAATTGTGCGATATTTACTTAAATTTTAGGTTCTTTCCGGATTAACAACAAAGTAGGTTTAAAAAAGGAATTGAAAATCATCAAGTCTAGATGGAATCTAAAACTAATAATAAAAAAAAATGTTCACTCTTTTATACATCCATAAGATTTATATGTTCGACTTTTAACCATGAATTAAAGTTATTTAAGTATTTATGAAGATAGTAAATTAAATTCGTTCAAGTCTTAGTTTTTATTTAATAAGATAGTATTGTTATATTAAATAATAACTTTCAACAACTACCGCTGTTTAATAACTTCCCAAATCCAGGTTATGCAATTCGAATTACGTAAGCTTCATGCCTCTTTCTACACACGTCAGTTTGTTCTTCCCCGAACGAAATTTAAATTATCTATTCCAACTTTGGTATTTTGCATAACGAGTTGCTACGTCTTTTACGTTAATTAGCAAACGGAATGTCGAACATAGTTAAATTTATTATAAAAATTACAGATATATTAAGATTTAACAGAAAAGAAGAATCGAGAGATATTAAAAATTACGTTATATTCATTTTGTATTTGTATTACATATTTTAAAAGGTTGTTTCCCTAAAGTGAAGCTCTCTGAAACATCACTCATTATCAAAATGGCCACCATTTGGAGTGGTCAGCCTGCGTGATACTATCAATGTGTTTTAATGCTAATGTTGTATAGTGATCGTTTCTAAGTTACAAATTAATTGTATTGATCAATTTGTTTTGTGTACTCAGCGCGGTCTGACAACGTGTTTCGGGCGTGGGTGTGCGCGCGGTGGCGGTGCTGAGCCCAGCGAGCAGGAGGTGCTCGGCGTCATGATGCGCGGACACGACTCGATGATGGCCGTACTGACCGCACGTCAACGCGCTTTGCAGGTAGACTGACCTCTACACACAGACATACACACGCACGCACATTTTTGTTCGTAGATAATAATTTCGTAAGTGTACAAATATATAAGTACATTTAACTCCTTAACTCGGCTAGATATTTTGTTGAAAGCAATAACCTCAATCTTTTCCTCAAAATTTTTTATCATCGAGAAGCGCAAACCGAGTTTTTTTGCTCAATTTAAATCCCTATGCTCTTAGCTTACATCTTTTTTCATATTTATTGAACTGAATTATCTCAAAAAGCAGAAAGCTAAAGCAGCAATGACCTGGCAACATTACGATCCTGATTGAGCCATTGGCATAGTGAAAAAGTTTCTCGAAGACCAATGTATTATTGTATTAAATATTTTTTGTAATTAGGAACATTTTGAAAAGCTCATTTTCCATTTAGTTGTAAGAAATGCTTGGTTTTCGGCCCATGTATACCTACTACACATATGCCTACCATCAAACATCTCAGATTCGTTGTGGACCCTGAGGCGTAACATGTAATTGACTCCTACCTGTAGATTAGAGTGTAAGCCAATACAACATTAAACTAATAAATATGAAGTCGAACAATATAAGCATACTTTAAGTATTGCACCAATCAACATGTAAAAATATAGTTTTTTTATTTTAATTGCCCAGTACACTTGCTTCTAAGATTTTCATTAAATATTACGCGAGTGGAACATTAAGTAAGTAGTTAGAGACTTTAATAATTGTGCAGTATTATATTTTATTCGAAATTATATTGATGTCCTTTTTGGATGATTTCGACTACGGCGATATTTTCTGATTATTACCAGGTGTCGTCAACTGAGTAGAATATTTTATGGTGCCGTTAACATTCGCGAAAACAACACACTCACCTGTCGTGCCCTTTCCTATTCCGATGTAATCAATGTACAATCAAATCGAGGGAAAGTTCAAATACCAAAAAAGTATCAAAAACACGGAACATGCACCGTCCAGACCTGTGAATCGAGCCCAGCACCTGTGACATAACAGCCAGGTAATCGTAAGCACTACACCATGCGGTCGTCAATCTTGTGTCAAGCGGCGTATTCGAAATAACCAATACGTAACACGAATTTTTATTATTACTTACCATAATTGTTATGAATACCTTCATTTATTTATAATAAATAACTTTTTTTTCTTTGCTGTAGATATTCCATTCAGTAAGAGTAAACAAAAGTTTAAAATCTGCTCTAGAATCTGTGATTGCTCTCGAAGACACGTCAGTAATATTGGATATACTTAACGTGATGGCTCATAAACCGTAAGTATCCCTGTACTGATTGCCAAACTTGGGTTTAAATAATTTTATTACGATTAACGGTGTTTGCTTATTAATTGTATTCAACATCCATTTTTATTTATTTTTAGATCTCTCTGGAACTTGGATATATGTTTGCTAATGCTTCCTAAAATATATGATTTGTTACAAAGCAAATATGAAACGTGAGTTTTTTCATTTATCGTAGAATAAATTTATTTGTGGTTCAGTAAACAGGTGTAGGTGTAATAAAAGTGACACTCATATTGTGCAGCGGCAAAAAGATATGTAAATTCTATTATTATTATTACAGGTACATGCAGTGTGGTTGTAATGCTTTGAGGTTAATAGTCCGTAATTTCTCCTCGGTTGTTCGGGCTAATGTAAGTGCTCCTGTTCGCACTTTAGGAGTAGACATTCCGAGAGAAGAACGATACACTAAGTGTGTACAAATTCATCGACTGCTGTTAGAAGTAAGGGCGTTCCTACTCAAAAGACAAACACTTCAAGGTCGCCTTGGAGCCGCGTTCCGAGACCTCCACACATTGATGCAACAGGGACTTGACTGATATTTTTTTTGATTTATTACAATTATTCAATAAAATACATAACCATAAAAACACAGCTCGAACATTTATGCAGTATTTACACTTTATTGTGGTTAACTTTGATAATATTAAAAACGTTATTAATTTATATTAGATAATAAAATATGAAAATTTCAGTCATTAACAATTTCATAAATCATTAATATTATTGTTTATTTAATTTTATATGCAATTTAACCAAATTTATAATTGCCTAAAACAATCATTTAGAAATTAATAAATACTTATTAAATCCGTTTATAACTATTAAAACATCATCATCTCTAACCTGTTTGAAAATACTAAAATGTCCACTATATAAAATAGTTATAAGAGACTTAGACATAATGCACCAGTTTAGTTTTTTATTTGGAAATATTGGTAGGATTGTAGGATTGGTACTGTCTTAACAAAAAAATATATACATTTAATTGTTGTTATAACTTAATTTGGCAAAGTTCTGATCAAATATAATATATATAGTTTTATATTGGACTAGCCGTGCCCTGCTATTTCTTACACGTGTCTCGTCAAGCATGCTAGAGACACTAAAATTGACGTATTTTATTTATTTGTCAAGAGATTTAAATGCAACAATGTTAGACCAAGCTTACTCTATAATACTGAAAACCACATCTAAATTGATCTACCATTATTGATATTAGTGATTACCCATGCATAAAGTCCATTTACGATTTTAAAATATGTATAGATGACAATATATTATTCTAAAAAACATCATAATCTGTATGCATAGCTTTACTAAAATTCCTTCCTTATTATCTTGGAGTATTCCATGTAATAGTTAATAGTATAACAATAGAAGTAAATAATATGTCTCACAAATTATGTAATTGTATTAGATCTTCATTTCTGTTTTTGTTCACTTTAAAAGTTTCTGTGCATATTGGTCTGTATTTTGATAAACATTAGTTCTGTTTAGACAGCAATAGCAAAAACAATGAAGTCTTATGACTGGTTTGCTGTCTGCTGTCTATATCAAATTTTAATTTAAGCAGTGGTAGTTATGGTTCTAGTTAGCTAGTTTCTAGCTGCATCATGAATGTAGGTCAGCTTATCAGGAAAGGAACACACCCTCACAGAATACCAGCATGAGAAAGAGCATAACACTACTCTGTTTCTTATGGTAAGTGTAAGGGTATATGTTCACCCAATTACTGGTAATAAGGTATTCCATTTCAGTCCTCAAGGGTGATGCTTGTGCATCTTGAATCTCTTTGATGATGGATGTGGTTCAGGTAACAGGCTAACCAGGCAACTTGACTAATTCACACAGTAAAATTAAAGATTTTTTGTTTAAAATTTATATAATAAAGTCATATCATTATGAGATTTACAATATTTATATATATACAAACATTAAGTAGTAGGGACTTAGTTTGTAAAATTTTTCTTAAGTTTTTTATGCTGTTTTATATTGACATGTTAATACCAGTTTACACGACTATATTGTATTAAACCCACCAGTTCCAATTTATTAAAAACATAAAATAATAGCATTTAAAATGTACTTAAACAAAAAAAAATATACAAATTATCTTATATGATTGTTTTAAATACACCTAAAATAATAAAAAAAATGAATACTATGATATGCATGAATATATAATGATCAGTTGCTACAAATTGATTAGTAAATAATCTAATGGAAAACAATTTAGAATTTTATGAGACAATTGATGGAAATAAAAAGTTCAGTGGTTAATTTGGTAAGCCTATTTATATTTAGTGTAATATTTAAAGAAAGTGACTGTATTAAGAATTTGTGGGTGTGTTGGGTGGGCATGGTGCAAATTGATATAAAAGTCATATTTTTGGTGTAGTTGAAAAATCTTTTTAATTCTTTTTGATATAAATTTTATACATTTATTAAAGTAAGATACCTTTATACAGTCAATATGTGTAATATTCAAAGCTAGGCGTAAGCCTCCTCTCAGATATAGGGTATTGCAGTATAGGCTGCCATGAGACTCCACTGCTAATTGGCAGACTAGTTTTAAAGAATTTTTAATTTTAGTTTTTCTTACAAATTTAGATTAATTTTCTCATAATGTTATATGTGTAAAGTGTCTGCATCTAATCTTAATGATCTATATTTTACATTATAGTATATATCTTAATGGACAAACATCATATTGATGAGCACAATATGATCTCTAAATTGTTGTTGATATTACCATTGCTTATTTTCAGGTGTTTAAGTGCTTTATTGTTAAGTCATAATTTACAAAAGAATATACCAATAAATTCAAATGGGAAATTGAAAAGTCATTAAACAAGTTTTGATAAACTATTTAAGTTTCTATGAATAGATGCCTGCTTTGTTTGCATTGTTTAAAAACCAAATGAAATATTTCATAGGACAGTTGCTTAGAGTATGGTTAAATTTATGGGAAGAAGTAGTCTAAAATAATACACGCTGAAAAAACCTCATATTGTATAACTTGATATTATTGAAATTAGTACATATTGGTTATACATACTCATTTCAAATCTATGCAGGAAATAGAGATGTGTAGCAAATGAAAGCCTTAAATAAAATGTTGTGATGTTGCTTTGCAATAAACTTCCTGAAGATACACTGGCTGCATAAATATTTTTTTTTAGTTCCAATTTTAAGAAGTTTTAAACAATATAAATATTGAATGAACACAACAGCATCTAAAATATGATACTTTTTCATTATACAATCAGTTATTAATAAATTATGTTTGGGAAATTTGCAGGTAAATCAGGAACAGCTATAATACAAATGATAAATCCTCAAATAAATCAAACTAACAGTTGAAGCTAGTAGAATAAATAAACTAGTAGATTTATAGCAGTAACAAAGTGAAAATTTTACATTCATTTATTAAATTAAAATGTGTTTAAATAGTACTCATAAAGGCAAATTATCTGAATTGATCATGATGGCTACTGAATTTAATTTTAAATACCATATATTTTTTATTTTTACTTCTTAAGCAAATCATTGCGGCTACCTGTAAATATATAGAATAGAACATTTTTGTTACTATTCTTCAACAATTCTCTACATATTTTTTCTTTTTCATCACAACTTTATATTTGCTAGGTGTAATGGACGGCCTTTTCCTTTTATTTAACTTATCCATACTTTTTACTAAAACTTCATCAGAAACATCTTTTTGCATTTCATCATTTTCTTTCTCCTTTACATTTTCCAGATCCATCAATCGTTCGATTTCCGGATTCATGCCTTTAAAAGATAACCTACCTTCTATCAGATTTTCACAAAATATAAAACTAGCTTCTGATACGTAATTCCCAGTAGCATGTCGCATTTCTTTTGTAATTATATTCGAATATAAACCCTCATGATCATGAATATTTTCCAATTCCTTCTCTATCCTTTCCTTAGATCGTTTCATAAATTTCATTTCCAAAACAGACTTGGGTAGCTGAAATTTCTTTTTTGTTGAACCTGCCATTGATTTGTCTTTTAAGTTCTTTTAACAACAAAAATACGAATATACAATTTATAAATACAAATCAGATTTCAATTGCAGGATTTCATTTTAGTGTGTTACCTATACTGTAAGTATATAACCATTAATGCAAAGCATGTTATGTCAATGTCATAGAGAAACGAGTACGGATAGATGCAATTTATAAAAATCTACAACCATAAAGTAAGAAATAGAGAAAAAATATTTGGTAATAACAAAAACATAATAAAGATTAAAAATAATGTAGGAGAAGTTACATTTTATTAATTCAACTTGAATTATGAAATCAAAAATTCGTTGGGTAGATAAAAGTAAACAAATTGGTCGCATCAAGTAAATGCACTTTAATATGTGAGTAATAATTATATATAATTTAAAATACAAAAATGCATTCCGTAATATTATGACAAAAAAATACTTTATACTGTACACAACACTGTAAACACCATGGATCCTTTCTTCGCGTTGTGTAGTGTGAAAAGTTACTTGAAGTAGTCACTACACACGTGCCTGCCACAGACTTCGGTTAGGGCCCTCAGCCCAAACATCACCATCCACCAAAACCATAGTAGACTGGCACTGGCTCAGCGCACCTAGATGCTATTCATAAGAACATATCATCACTCAACGACTCGAACCTCGCAGTTCATGCCCTCACTAGACACATCCAGACCGTATTCGAGGTTTGCTCGAGGCAGGTGGATGACCACCGATGGACCCTGCCAAACGACATTAAGGATCTAATGAGGCGCAAAAATGCGGTGACTACTTACCCTTCAGCGTGAAGTCCGATCACCCATAGCCTAGTATAGGACCGATTGGTGGAATAATTACCTCTCCAACACCGAACCTTCCCACCTCGCCTTCTGGCGAGTTTCAAAATCCCTAAAAGGAGATACCGCCCAAATAATGCCTCCCTTATCGCGGTCCAATGAACCTCCCACCTTCTTAGACGAAAAGAAAGACGAATGTCTTAATGACAATATCGAGCTCTAATGCTCACCGAGCACCCTACCGATCGACGCCGCTCACCTTGTAACGATTGACAGCGAGGTCGACCGGAGGACTTCGGAAACACCTCGCGATTCCGTTACTCAAGTCAGATGCACTGAAGTAGAGGCCATAACTAAAAACCACGCAAGGCCCCTGGGCCGACGGCATCAACAACTCCCCGAAGGCTCCCCGCCGATATATCGACTCTGCCGTCACACACAATCCCATCGCGATTTATAAATTTACCAGCGTTCGAAGGTGACCGACGCACACCCGTGACGACTCCGACGACGCGAACACCAGCGCCCAAACCCTAACCTTCATAAAACCCGACACATGCACATTGCACCCACATACCGCCCCGACAGGCGTCGCAAACAAGGTTATTCGCGATACGGCCATAGCCGCCATGTTACAGGCTGGTTCCTCTCAAGCTCCAGTCAATACAGATAGTAGCGTCGGTGGAGTTTCTTGCGCCACTTCTTTTCCAGCGCCCACGCATTCCGTAGTTGTGGTTCAGATACCCAATAATAATAGTGATATTAACGTAGATAATTCTTAGTCAAAAGCAATTGACCGAGCCGAGGTTCGACCCCCTCAGGCAACCTCGAGTCAGACGCTCTCGCGGAACAGGGTAACAGTCCAAGCCGAGGCTCCCTCTCGAGAGCCTTAGTGCTGGTTAACCACCGGGCGCCATAAACGCTCGGTCACCTCTCAACCCGGAGAACCTGTCTACATTCCTGAACATAGAACTGAAATTATAGCTTATAATTTGCGAACCTTTATATAATTTTTTTCCATATTTTGTACGTCTAATGTTATTATTTCTCAAGTTTAATGTTATGTTGATTTCTTTTTTGTTATATTATGTTTATGTCGATAATTTATTTAAAATATTTCGGATTATTGTCCAATTAAAATAATTATTGGTAGGGTTACTCTTATTATTTTTATCTATATGTGAAACAATCATATTTAAATAAAAGGAAGACGCTATTTTAGTTTAAATTTTGTATTTTTTTTAGAGTGTGACATGCAATACATAATGTCCTCTCACCATAGGTAGGATATCTTAAAGTAATTTTAAACAGTTTAAACTTAAAACGTTGTGTCAAGTGTCAATGTCATGCTCATGTGTGCAGTTTTGTGTATGTAGCACGAGTTTGCTTTATATACAATGTGATAAATAAGGAAAAATTTATCAAATATTTGGATGTCAAAGTCTTCTATTTCATTCTACTATATTATACTATTCATTCGCTAGCAGAAGTAATAAAATGCAGATTTCCGAAATTGATAATGTTAAAATATATAACCTCAGTGCCGGAAAGTCTTTACCAGACGTATGTAATCGTTAAATTAAATTCCTGCTTTGGTATTGAAGATTTATGGCTAGTATTAATTATTTTTTATTATCTACAGTGGTTAACGGAAAGGAAAAAGAGGGAACTTCTCAAAAAAAATGTCGACCTTAGAAGAAGGATTGAACTTATTCAAGAGTTTGACATGCCCGGGGTAAGCTCCAGTGTACGATCATCCAAAGATGGACAGTATATAATGGCAACAGGAATATATAAGCCAAGGATCAAATGTTTTGATGTAAATAATTTATCACTTAAATTTGAGAGATGTTTGGACTCTGAAGTTGTAACATTTGAAATATTAAGTGAAGATTACACAAAGGTGGGTGAAATATTTTTATTTTTTATTTGTAAATTGCATATATATATTGCTTATTAATTAAACATCGCATATAATTTTCGCCCATTATAGGCAATGGACCCATGTGGTGCATTATGCTCTGACATCCTCTAGAGAGGATGTCTATGCCCAACAGTGGGATTTATATATATATTTAGGCTACTTAATATTTTCCACAAATATTACTTATTTTTGTTTATCTATTACAGATTTTGTTATGTATAATATATATTAACATTTATTTTTCAGATTGTTTTTCTACAATGTGATCGGTATGTAGAATTTCATGTTGGACATGGTAGGCATTACCGTCTTAGAGTACCTCATTTTGGTAGAGACATTGCATTCCATAGGCCTTCTTGTGACCTCTTTGTTGTTGGTGCATCAAATGTAAGTAATTTTTTCCTTAGTAATGAAATGCTCAGACATTTAATATATGCTTTTGAAGTCTTAGTAAATGACTCAATATTATTAGAATATAATTGCATTCTGTTAGTTTTTTCATATGGTAATATATTTCTTCTTGTAGATTACTATGCTGTATTAATATATAGTATTTTTGATACTAAGAATCTTAAAATTATTGAGCCAGTTTGTTATTTGTAAATAGTATATATACATATATATATATATATATATATATATATATATATATATATATATATATATAAAAAAAACTTGTATCTACACTATATATACATGTGTATATATATATATGTATATATATACATGTATATATAAGTTTTTAGGTATTATATAGTGGCAGTTTTTAATTTAATAAATATTTTCCTTTTCTAAAAAAATATATAAAACTTACAATATGATTGATAAAAGATGAGATGCAAAGTTGCACCTATGAAGTAAAGAAAAATATAACTTTTTAAAAAAAAAGTATTTTCAATATTTTTTTGTGACATTTCTCAATGATTTAAGTATTAATATGAACATATATGCTTTTAGCCAAATTTTGATTGTACCTCTTAATTATATACAGTTTGTCCTGGATCCAAAAGATATAATAGGTCTTTACCTATGAAATTGAAAATACTTTAAATTATTTCATACAAAACGTTGTATGAAATAATTTAAAGTATTTTTCTTTCAAACTTTTTTAATTCTATTCAAAGTAATCACCCATGTAATCGATGCATCTTTGCCAACGCAGTGGTAGTTTAGTGATGCCCTTCTTGTTAAAATCGCTGAACGGGAGGCAACAAACTCTTCAAAGGGATTTTGTACTACCTCTCGGGAATTGAATTTTTTCCCGCTAAAAAGTTGTCCAAATTTCGGATAAACTAATAGTCGGTGGGTTTAGGTCTGGTGAGTATGGTGAATAAGGGAGAACTTTCAACCCCAACTCTTGCAGCTTGGAGACTGTCTGTTGTGCAGTATGGCGTCACGCGTTGTCGTGTAGGAGCAGCGGGGATGACCGATTTACCAAAGGTGGTTGCGAGCTTCTCCATCATTGTCTTCAGTTCTTCACAGTACACATCTGCACTAATGCTCATGCCGTTTGGTAAAAAACTGTGATGAATCACACCGGCACTAGACCACCAGACAGTGACCATCAACTTTGTAGAGGTCATTTTTCGTTTAGGGCATTGTTTTGGTGCTGAACCAACTTGCTGAGCGCTTTCGATTGTCGAACAGAATCCACTTTTCGTCGCACGTAACAAGCGCGAGGCAGGTCCAAACGCGTACGTTGCGCTGGCGATCGATAAGTTCGTGGGGCACCCATCTATCAAGCAATGGACCAATATTGTTTTGATGTTAACATCAAAAACTGCTGCTAGCTTGGCTGTAGATTGAGTACCATCAGCTTCCACAATCGCCTTTAATTCATCATTGTTGATCAAAGTGCACGGACGACCATTAATAATTATAAATAAGAAATTATTTTAATTTAGAATTCACAGCCAATCAAAACTTTTTTTTGGTTTGAAATGGCCAATACTGAAGAACGGCAAATTCATAGATAAAGACCTAATAATAATAATAAAACGATCATTAATGTTAATATCATTTTGTTTAATTTGCAGGAAGTTTACAGATTAAATTTGGAAATAGGTCAGTTCATGGCCCCTTTTATTACAAAAGCAAATGAAATAAACACTTGTGATGTTAATGAAGCCCATGGCTTACTTATACTAGGTACAGAAAGTGGCCAGGTTGAGGCTTGGGATCCTCGAACAAAATCGCGGCAGGGGTTGTTAGATTGTGCCTTACATTGTTCAGATATAGATAACAAGTAAGTACAATATTGAATGAGTAGAGTGAGTTAATTATATAAACTCTATAAAATTAGTCTGGCCATAAATACTGTTACACAAAACTTTTCTTTTTTTCAACTTTTAATTATTTTGAATTTGGAACACGTATAATATTTTAAAAACATCTTTCGATTTTGCGCCATTTCACATATTTTTTCGTGTTCATTATCAAATTACAATATGGAATGGGGTGTTAGAGAATTTGCAGTGATCGCTTTGTACAAAGTGGGTACAAGTCAAATGCTTGGTATCAGCTGTGTGTTCGTATATTGTACTATCAACAGATACAACAACACTTCCTCTGTCGAAGACCAGAAAAGATTGGGGCGGTCGCGTGCTATTGGAACTACAAAGGCTGTTAATGCTATTAAAGCCAGAATTCGTCGAAACCCCATTAGGAAGCAAAAAATCTTATCGCGAGAAATGAAGATTCCCGCTAGGACTCTGTCACGTATTATAAAACAAGACCTGAAGCTCGATACTTATCGTCGATATACAGGACATGCCCTAAATCAATCTTTACAATTAAAGAGAGTGGATCGATCAAAACGCCTTCTGTCGCGATACGCAGGTGAAAGGCACAGAAATATCCTCTTTACTGATGAAAAAAATTCAAGATTGAAAAACATTACAATAAGCAAAATGATAAAGTGTACGGTCACAGTTCTAACGAAGCTGCTCAAGTGGTCGGAAAGGTACAACCTGGTCATCATCCTGTGTCAGAGATGGTTTGGTGGGGCGTGTCTTATCAAGGAGTTATAAAACTACATTTTAGTGAAAAAGTAGTGAAAACTTCAGCCAAAGTGTATCAAGATACAGTCTTGGTAAATATTGTGAAACCTCTCAGCAATACACTTTTTAAAAATATACCGTGGACTTTCCAGCAAGACTCTGCACCTGTTCACAAGGCACGGACTACCCAAGCCTGACTCGAAACCAACGTTCCGGACTTTATAAGAGCTGAAGACTGGCCCTCATCTAACCCAGACCTCAACCCTTTAGACTTCATATTATGGTCAGTTTTAGAGGACATGCCTGCACTAAACGACACGGCTATATTGAGTCTCATAAAAAATCTTTGGAGCAAGCAGTGACGAAATTTCCCTTGGAAACAGTGCGTAAGACCTATGGAAGGTTCGTGGCCAAACAGATTAAAGGCCTGTATAAAAGCCAAAGAGGCCACCTTTCGAATAGATTTTTTTTTTGAGCCTAGTAAATATATAGGTATAGATTTTAATAATATTCATAATTACTTCATTAAAAAAAAATCATTTTCTTTTTTAACGGAACTTATGGCCTGACTAGGTATATTTATTTAGGTTCACCTTCTGTCAAATGTCAATTATATCATGAATATGTTATAGAACAAGCAGTATATATAGTTTTATTAGAAGTTATTAAATTATTCTGTATTTATTCAGTATTTTTTTTAGACAGTTATCATCTATAACAAAACTTAAATTTAATGGTGCTCTTCAAATGGGAGTTGGTACATCTTCTGGACATGTTTTACTTTATGACATTAGATCTAGCAAACCACTTTTGATCAAAGATCATATGAATGAAATTCCTATCAAGAATATAGAATTCCATAAGGAGATGAACTATGTTTACTCTATGGACTCATTAGTCCTAAAAATTTGGGACAGTAATACTGTAAGTGTGCAGTTGTTTATTAATATATTGATTTATATTATATATTCTTTAGGTGCATAAATTTTATACATAATGTTTTTTTTAATTATAAGGTTACAGAGAGTATGTAGACTTACTTGAGTTCAGAATTTTGGATAAGCTAAATAAAAAGATAAAACATGAACTATTTCTTATAGTGGAACAAGTTAATTAATTGTCTGTAATGAGTGGTAGAGGCTAACATAAGCTTTTGTTGTTGTATGAATGGAACAGCACATCCGGGGAAGTCCTCACTTTTGCGTTCCATCTGGTGAATGAGGAGTGATGCACCTCTAGGCTCTTTGCACAATTATTTGATCAGTATGGTGCCTATCACGTACCCGTTATTGCCGTGCGTGGCACTACCGGTCAGAGGTTTGGTACGGGATACGGGCTTCTTTTTGCATACTCTTCATGGGGTTGGATTTGCTTCTCACTGGTTGATCCCAATGTGGTACTACAGTGGATGGATCTCTTCATTCCGTGTCCAATGGGGCCCATTGGGGGTAGGGTCCCAGCCTGGGTTTGGTTGTTCCTGCAAAATAGCGTCACATTATAAGCTGGAGTGTTACCGGCCTTTGCAGGAGTATCGGCGTCCAGGGATGCAAATACCATAAGCTGTCCACAAAATAAACCTCTCCCATCTCTGCACAAAGTGTCTTTTACACGCTGGTTCATGACACAAATTTCTCTTCCAAATCTACTCTTGACGTCGGGGGAACTCACCGCTGACCATCTAGCGGTGTGAGAGCTCTATGCCAGATGCCCGATTTCTGCAGAGGTCGGTGCCCAAGGCACTTCTCTCCCTGGACATATACAAGTCGAGTGGGCCCAATGGAATCCCTGCCCCTCCTTGTTCTCGTAAATAATAGAATTCAATGTTAACTGACAGCTCATGAGGTATCTAGAGGAACACCAACTGATTCCTTTCTTCCGTCGCGGTCGTTCCACTGATGACCTACTGATGGTCTACTTAATTCATCGAAGGGCGAGTCCGGCAGTCGAGACCTTGGTGGTTAGTCTGGATGTAGCGAAAGCCTTCGATCGGGTTTGGCACAAAGCGCTTGTTTCGAAACTGCCTTTATATGGGCGTCCCGACAAATTATGCTAGTGGCTCACCACTTTTTTCACCGTTTTCTAACTGAACTGTAGCATCGAGGTCGTAGTCGACTGTGTTGTCTGGTGTTCTCTAACTTGGTTTTTGGGAACACGTCAACGAATACCGGAATAAACTTGTGTCTGAGGTCGAGACTTAGTTAAACAAAGTTTCAGATTGGGACCCACAATATCTAGTCCAATGTAACCCTAAGAAGTCACAAGTTTGCTTGCGCGTTTCCTGCTAAAAAAATTCCCTTTCTCGATCTATTAATTTTGAAAACACTCCCCTTGGTACTTCAGTTAGTATCAAGATCCTTGTCGTTGGTATATTAAACGACGTTCAATTCCGCGGTCACTTAGAGGGTAAAGCCAAATTGGCCTCTAAAAAACTGGACTTGCTTAACAGAGCTAGACAGTATTTCGTGTCAACCCCCTGTGTGCAATTTTACAAAGCGCAAGTTCAACCTTACATGGAATACTGGAGTGCCCCAGCCAAGAGACGGGAACTCTCAGATTCCATTCAACGAAGAGCGGCTCAAATCGTTGATGATCAGGTACTTTCCGATTGGCTTGATTCACTGGCAATGCGACAAGATGTTGCGTGTCTATGCTTTTTTACCGATTTACCATGGGGAGTGTTCTGAGGAATTATTCGGATTAAACCTATATACCACGGTACTTACCAAAATTTAAGAATCTATATATCCAATTTCTTTTTCTAATGCAGGGCAAACAATACACAAACATAGAAGGTTCAGCAGATTTTAATGACCTGTGTGTTATACCTAATACTGGATTGTGTATGATGGCGGTTGAGGATCCAAAAATGCAAATTTACTACATTCCATCATTAGGTATGTATTGTATGGTGAAGTTGTTTGAGAGTTGAGAAATGCTACCTAGTATTTATGTGCACCTTTACCAAACGTTCAGAATTATGGATAAGATGACTGATTAGAGACTAGACATTCACCAGAGTTCAAGAACAACGGCGTTCAACTATTATTTATCTTGAAGATATGATAGGATCTGTCTTGTAAATCGTTTTAGAAAGCATCTTTCTTGTGTCATATCCCCAAGAGTGTTTGCCTAAGTCGAACATTTCTTATAGGAATAATCTAATTCCGTTGTCCTTCAGAATCTATTCTTGCCAAGTATTGTATTGTTGCCGGACATCGTTATACGAAGGGTTATATTAAGCTGCTAAGCGTATATCTTTCATGTTACGTTTTAATATAGTGGGATCTTAAAAATTGCTCAATATCCTCAAGGGCGGGAATTGAAATGGATACCCGAAATAATACAGCGCTTGTCAAGTATTGTAAGTAGCGCATGTTATAACTGCGGTGCAATCTCATGATCAAGGCGTCAAATGAATACTTGTTAAATATTGCGCGATATATGTACTTATATTTATTTTATATACTTTACTTTACAGGTCCTGCGCCAAAGTGGTGTTCCTTTTTAGACAACTTAACAGAAGAGCTAGAAAGCTCTGCCGTTCAGACAGTGTATGATGATTATAAATTCATTACGAAACAAGAATTAGAATCATTTGGTCTTGACCATCTTTTAGGAACTAACTTATTACGAGCCTTTATGCATGGGTAAGTTAAAGTAGAATATTTCTTATTGTATCTATAAAAGCAAATTATGGAAAGGTAAATAACAAACAAATATTGCAGATACTTTGTAGACGCCCGACTGTACAAGAGAGCTAAAACAATAGCGGATCCATTTGCTTTTGAAGAATATAAAAAACGTAAGATCCGAGAAAAGATTGAACAGGAGAGACCGGCACGATTGAAAGTAGATGAGAATTTACCAAACGTCAATAAAGAACTAGCTTCGCGGCTTCAGAATGCGGTGGGACGAAAGAATAAACAATCTAATAATTTACTTAGAGATGATCGATTTAAGGTAATTGTGTTTTTCTTATTCAACATTGTGTGGTTTGTACCTGTGGCTAGCGGTTTCTCGAGATTTCAGATTACAAAATTAGTATAAAAATAGCAACTTGAATCGTTTATTAGATTCCATTGATCGATTTATTAGATGCTCGTGAGATTATATTTCGTAATTATGTATTATTATATATTTTATGTGTAATGATAAAACATTGTAGATTGTCTAAAACATTAATTTTGTTTCAGGAATTATTTGAAAATCCAGACTTTGAAGTCGATAAGGGAGCTGATGAATATCGTTTACTTAATCCAGTGTTAGCCAGACTAGATAAAAAGGGTACCAAGAAAGTTAGTCAAGCTATGGACGCAAATGAGGTAAGTTATTAATTATATTTTTATTAATAGAACAAATAGTATTGTTTTGTGTTAATTTGTATTAAAATTTTTATTTATGACATTACAGGTTGAAGAACATGTTGAAGAAGACAAAGACTCAGATATTGATTTATATCAATCGAGTGAAGAGAGCTCCGACGATGAAAAATTGTGGGCAAAAGAGATGAAAAAACAACATAGGATTATAAGAAATAAAAATCAAGAAAATATTGAAAGTGAAGAGCAACCGAATGCAAAAGTTTACGAATTTAGTAATACGCCAAAACTTACGAATATTAGAAGAATTACTCAAGTCAGTAAGACCAGTCTAGGAGAACGCCTAACCAGAGAAGGTTTTACAACTATGGTCACCGGCGCTGGCGGTAACAAAGAATTTAAATTCACAATGCGGGGTAAAAAGAATATTTCTGATAATCATAAATCAATGAGAAAACATTACGAAGAAAGAAAACAGCTTGTCAGGAAAACAGGATTTTTGACTAAGAAAAAAATGTCGAGAAAGTGAAATAGGCTGTTAAATAAAATGTTTTCATTACCTTTATATATTTTTTAATTTGAGGTGTCAAAAGCCTAATGATATAAGATACGGTCTACGTAACTTAAGGTTGTAGGTTCGAATCGGCCATTCGACTATTCTCGTGAGAGGTTAAACGGAATGTTCGTAGCATTGCAAGCATTCTTTTTAAAATAAATAAGGTTTGTCATGTCATTATTTTTATGTTGAATCTTTTAATAAATAATATAACTGTGGTAGAGCCACTCTGCCTCTAGATCCTAGCTGCAATATGAACGGGTTGCTGCAATATGTTCCACTGGACAGGGGAAGGACACACCCATTCCAGATTCTGGGATAATTTTGGGCAATTAGGCATTCCATCTCAGTCCTCAGGGGCCCATATGCATTTTGAACATTTATTGAGAATGTGTGCAGATGTCATCTTATTCTCACAGTATAATAAATGTTTTAAAATAAACTCTGATCCTAATGTCCTCATCAAGTGACCTAAAATTGCTGGATAAATGGAAACGAGGTTTATTGTAATATTGGTAGGACTTGACAACAATGAAATATTTGGTTTCCTCATGACATTCGTAGTATATAATTAGGTAATTTA
This sequence comes from Teinopalpus imperialis, assembly GCA_029286865.1. NCBI lineage: Eukaryota > Metazoa > Arthropoda > Insecta > Lepidoptera > Papilionidae > Teinopalpus > Teinopalpus imperialis. Next base: position 6,771,735 of record JAGSMU010000012.1, read on the forward strand.
CGAAACTATGGCGACATATTGGCGATATTACTAAACTATATAAGTTTACCATTTGTAATAATTATCAAACATTATATGCCAGTCCTTAATCTTGGGAAGCGTCAATAATCAATAGATTGCTTAGGTTACGGCCAACGAAACGTAAAGTCGCGGGTTCGAATCCGCTATTAGACTATTATCGTGAATCATCTCTTAGCACAAGCATTTTACAACTAAGCTTTAGTTGGAGTGGTTAACTGGAATGTTGGGAATGTTAAAAGCACTACTAGCATTTTTTTTTATAAAGCTGTCTACAATAAAAATACACCCTCGACCGTTTTAATTTTCCAATCTGGTATATCTTTATATAAATTATTGTATTGTATATATTTGTTTACAAATTTTTATTTTTTATTATATATTATTTTATTTTTTATTCATCAACCAGAGTTTATATCTCACATATAATTATGCCAAATAATAATACATTTACAATAGTAATCAATACTTCCATTTAGTATTTGCTACATTAACTATTTATAATTATTTTTATAGTTATTTGCTAGTTGACGTGAGAATTTTCATACGAGAATTCTCTTCAGTAGCTAACAACTACGCTTATTGCCATTATTCACATAAATTTGTCAGTATCTTCTTCTTTCTTCTTCTTTGTCGGTATCACTCTTGACAGAGTGGTCGTGGTCATCACTTCAGGTGTTGGTGGCAAGCTTGCCTTCATGTAGTGATGGTGAGCCATTTACTTCCACTTTTATCTAGTCAGTCCACCTCATAGGCGATCTTCCTCGTGGCCTGGTACCCTCAACCTATCCCTGGACCACAAATCGCTCAATAGCCACCTCCCCTGCGCGGCATACGTGACCAAAAATGGCGGTGTTCTGCAGCCTACAAGAATATGGGGAATACAAGTGCTCGAATTTCCTGTGGCTGTTGTTCGTAATTAAGGCTCCCAGATAAATGTATGATTGCACCATATCACAATTAGCAATTTGTGTAGTTTCTGGAGAATTGTTGTTCATGCGGTCGACAATCATCATTTTTGTTTCATTCCGGTTTATCTTAAGTCCGAACTCAAGGCTAACGCGTTCCATCTTGGTGGCGAACTAAGTGGTATCGTCTGCATATCGCAGGTTGTTGATTCAAGTATAATCCTCATTATGAACTCTGTGTACACACTGATACATCCCTGAAGGACTCCGGTCAGTATAAGCCGATTTGTTTATCTCCTGATTGATTTTGACCACGATAGATGATACATGCACAGAATATGTTTAAATGCCATAAACATTTACTCCACACTGGCACTCCCTCGTCATTCCCTTTAGTCTGATGATCGATAAAGTGTTTACACGCAGTGTCAAAGGCGCTAGGACATACAAACAACATACCCAAACCTGAAAACTAAAACAATTTGTGATATACAAATATTCTTCCTCGGATGGGAATCGAACCTCGAACGCGGGTTATGCCGCGACGAAGCAGCCGCAAAACAACATCACTCGAATTCGTTGCGAGCTCGTACACAGTGTCACTAGCTGATCGCAGGAATCGTCAATCCATTAATATACTATGCGATAAGATCGCTGTAGGAAGGTGAAGACGGAAAGAGGGACCAACTACATAATACACAGGCGATATCTAGCCTAGTAGAGGCAAACTGCAGATTGTTTCCTCCCCAAACACAGCATTGATATTACTAGCAGTTTCTGTTGCATTAATCTCACGTATTCAAAAATTACACCATTTTCACGTTCTTCGTTTTTATTTAATTACACAATCTTCGTTTTAAAAGCTGAATATAAAAACAAATGAAAGTCAGTGGCAATCAGATCGTAGACAGTAACGAGATCACAGTACAGACACGCTCAGAAAGTGAGCGCTTTGTGTAAGTAAGAGGACCAAAAGAAAATTAGCCAGCTCACGGACCCCTCAGGTCTCTCTCTCTCTCAGATTATCTCTACCGATATTCTACATAACTGTTTACTTTAAATATTTGAGTTACTGCTTAACATAAGTAATATTATTAAAGTGGATTTACAAAGTCCTATAAAATAAATAATTAGATGTGAAGCAACCTATTATTCTAATTTAGTTATTTGTCTGAATTATACATGGAGTATTTGTTTATACATACGTATACGTATATATAAAATATTTACTCATGGATCAAAGAACCATCGTGAACTAGGAGCCAGCATTTACGATCAAATTTTAGCTTATAGTGCTAAGATTATTGTGAATATTCCGTAATGATCCCGGTACTCGTTGCAATTGTCCAACCTTTGTAAGCAAAGAAAATTAAAAAGTAGTTTATAAATGTTTTACAGTTTTTGATTTTATGGGCCGGGCCTACTGACCCTTTCTGGACCTACCTACCCCTATGATATAATGAACATCATTCTCAATTAAAAAAAAAACTACATTGCTATGGGTGTTAGTACATATTGGCCTTAAATGCTAAAATGACGTTGCGAATGCAATGAAGATGCTAACGATATATCTAAGTTAACAGCAGTTGAGGGTAATCCTATCAATATCTTACCAGATTATTTCAAACTTTATAACCATATATATCATAACAAGCAGGGTTTTTGAGAGATTAAAACAAAATGGTATATGCCATAAGACTATTCAAAGCGTATATAGGCGAGCTTGCGAGGATTTATAACTGTGAGCTTTGTAGAAATTATGTTCAGTTAGGCCTAATACTTTGTTGCGGATACGTTATTTATAGTCATAAAAGAACAAAAAAATCACATAATTTTCTTACAATAACATTCAAAATCTTAGATTTGTAGTTGGAATACGTCCGAAGAAAGGAAAGAACATTTTTAATAATTGAATTTACCTCAAAGTTGCTTGAGGATGACCTCATAGATAATCAAAAACCTCATAAACAAAATCAAGAGTGGCAAGAAGGTCACTCTATGCATACCTACATAATTTATATTTCTACTACTATACGTAATTTTTCGAAAATCTGAACAAAACTATAAATATAGGTACCTACATTTCGCTCTAGTTATTAATTATACGCGAGGGCAACAAATCGATTAGCGCTAGGATTTGACGACCTCTAACTACCGGAGCAGGTCGGGTTTCAAAGAGAATATTACATCATAGACCACAAATATACAATGTGGCATATTATACACAAGACTCACATGTACAATCAGCTCCTCTACGGATGATAGGAAGGCCTTTGACGCCATCGAGAACTGGCTTGTTGTGGATGCCTTGCGTAGTTGCAAAGTGGCGCGCCTTGGATGAGGCTTATATGCAGCAGCGGGATTGCATGGGCCGAGCTTAATGCTGTCGTCTTTTATTATATATATATATACTTGCTAATATTATAAACGTGAGAGCTTTCGAATATGTTTGTTACTCTCCTTCGGAAAAACTACTGAATTTTAACGAAACTTTAAAGCAAAATAACTCATTTATAAAGATCTTGTGTTTCTGCAACTTGATTTCCAATGGACAGCGTGGATAAACTAGTTTAAGTTAAAGATAAGGGAAAAAGTTAAAGAAGAAGAAGAAAAGCTCCCAAGAGGGAGCCAGGGCTTGGACCGTTACCCTGTTCCGCGAGAGCGTCTGACTCAAGGGTGCCCGAGAGACCCGAACCGGCTTGGTCAGTTGCTTCTCATTAATATCACTATTATTATTATTGGCTATCTGTACCACAACTTCGGAATGCGTGGGCACTGGAGAAGAAGTGGCGCAAGAAACTCCAGCGACGCTTCTATCTGACTGGAGAGAACCGGCCCGTGACATGGCGCTCGCGAATTACCTTGTTTGCGAAGCCTTCGCCGTCGGCGGGGGCGGTATAAGGGTGCAATGTACGTGTGTAATTTTTTTTTAGAGGCTTTTGCCCTGGTGGTCGCGTCGTCGGTGTCGTTGAGGACGTGCCTCGGTCTCCTTCGGACGCGGGTGAATCTATGATTCGCGATGGGATTGTAAGTGACAGCACTTACAATCAAGGGGTTTGGGTTTGTGACGGCAGAGTCGAAGTATCGGTGGGAATCCTGCTTCAGGTACTGAGCTATAGTCGGCAGCTCAAGATCTATGTGTAGATTTTCGTGTGTATGAAACGATTTTGTATTACCTGAAGTCGGTGAATGTGACGCGGGGAGGCATGCGCAAAAACGGGGCTTGCGTATGTCATTATGCGTCATTTGATAAAGTTTAATCTTTTGATAGTTGTTGCCTGACTGTCTTATACCAGGGGTTGAGTCCGACACTCCACGAGCAAAGCTTTTTTTCCCTCCATAAAAAAAAACATACACTCACACACACCCCAATACGAAGATCCTTATAAAAGTCCCAGTAGTCTTAAGTTTTAATTTTTTATTATATAGTATACTTTTTATTTTACTTTAGTACCAACTTTTTACCACTCTTGATTCCTCATAATATATTCGTACTGTCTACTTTGTGGTAATGGTAAATGAGGCGGGGCCTGGTGACTTGTGATACAGGTGGAAATCTAGTACAGGCTCCAGCTATCACAAACACTTGTATCAATCTTATTTATTCCCTACCATTACTCGTCGTTTGATCGATGTATGTGGTGAGAAAAATAAAGAATTATTATTATTATTGCCTTTTCTTCTTTTTTCTACATAATCATTTGTTATTAGTAAATACAGGAAACCACTTGTCCTCCCCTATCCTTATGTATTGAAATAAGATCGGCAGTAGCTTTAGATGCAATGTCAGAAACACCAGATTTACATAATACACCCAGACCGATAAACAATAATCTGTGATGCGAAAATATTGTTCTTAAGCTGGGAATCGAATCTAAGTCCCACAACGCAGCAGCCATGTACTATTACGCTATAGAACAACTCATACCCATGTGAAACTATACCATTCACCTTTGTTTCTTTATTAAGTTTCTTGTGAAAGTAAGGGTACCAAACAAGCACATAAACGGAAAAAATTAAATATTATTTTACATGTCAAGAAAAAGCGCCTTATGAAAGTTTTTATCTGTATGTTATAGAGTTTATCACAGTTCAATGTATGTTATGATAATATGATCATTGGTTGTTGTTGTTTCTCAAACGTTAACGAAGAAAACTTGCAATGTAATTGCTCTATTCTGTTGTTTTATTAAGTGTTTTAATTTTTTTTTTTTAAATATTACTTACAAATACAAATGCATATACGAAACCAAAGGGAAACAAATCATGCTAGTAATTCATACTGGATATTTTTTGTTTAATAATTAACTTTTTTTTTGTATATAATATAAATATAGATTAATTCAGAAAAAAAAAACTAAAATACTTTTATAGAAAATAATATTATTACGAATTAGTATATATGTAATACATTACAGTACTATGAACAAGAATACAAAGTTCAGCTAGTCTATATATTTATTAATTTAAATACTTACATTCAATTAATAAGCAATTCGTCCCATACAAAGACGGTTATTTACCTCTGACTGGTTACTCTCTCTGGCAACTTTCGTCTATCAACATGCAATTACAAGCGTACATTTGAATACAGTTAATTGTTATTTATTTAGAGGTTTGGTCGCGACGCAAAAAATTCTTATTATTATGAACGAAACATTGCGGGTATTTTTAATAAACTTTTTCTTCAGTACACTTACAAAGTGATTTGTCAATACAAAATCAATTGTGCAGATAATGCAAAATGACAATGGATCTTACGGCAGTGGTGAGTGTTTGTGTAGTTCGTTTGTGTAAAAGAACTACTAAATGGAATTCTTAGAATAACTAATAGCAAGTTATCTTTTGTATAATAAGCTTATTGGTAATTAATATGTAGATATGAGCAATAAAGTGGATAATGTAAATTTTTACAACGATTGTGCAGCTAGTGATTTACTGGATAGCCATGTACTGGGAAACGACAAGCTGGGGGACGTGCCAGCGATGGAGAGATCCAGGAGATCTAGTCTGGATGCAAACAGTGTGGATGTGAGTAACTTATTGTTATTTAACTAGACGTATTAATATCAATCAATTAATATGAATAGGGTCTAAAATTATGCGTCATTCAAATTATTCTTACTATAAAATAATTAAAAATTATTAATGAACTTAAATTTTTATGTTTCCATACATCCGATAGGAGTAACGAATATATCTATATAAGGAAATAACAGAACCCTTACAGAATTACTTTAGTGTCTATCTATCTATCTATGGATTTAATTTTGGAGGAGTAAATTCTAGATTATAAACAAAAAATATTTAAAGTGGATCATATAATATAGATTATAAGCAAGATATAAACATACGGCAATAAAGCATTAACCGCCTTCCCCAACGTGTATCACCAAAACTACTATACCGACAATATTGACAAAAATTGGGAATGTAGGGTCTCACTCATAGTTTACAGGAAAATTTAACCAAATTCCTAATACTTAAAGCTCGGATGTAAAACGGAATGGTACCGAACCCTCTCCTCGCTAGTTCAGTTCGCACTTGACCGATTATTCTGATCTTTCTCTGTGTATATTTCTAAAAAATTCTTGTTTAATGTTTTTTTTTTAATTTATTTACAGATAGGAGAAATAACTGAATCTCCCGACACGGAATACATGAGTACATCAGCAATTTTACATTATTGCAAATCAAAAGTATGTATTGACTTATTTAAGACATTATTATTATTATATTATAAACAAAAATACCTGGTCACTTATCATAGCTTCAGAAGCGCAGCCTTTTTTATTACAGGAATCGATCTTCTCACCTTGGACGCGTATTTTTACATTCGTTTAGTACCGATGACCACTCTTGTTTAAACTTCAGCAATTCGTAGCTTGTAAACCGTTTGACTTTTAATTTTTTAATTTTTTTTGGAAAAGGCGATGGTCGTTTGTGTGGGAAATGTGCGAAGCGGCGATATCGTAATGCCAAAGTTTGTAACAGATTCCTGACTTCGATTGCTTATAGTGTGATAAGATACACTAACATTTTCTTCACTTGCCTTCTGACCTTTCTTCCTCTAATCTATACAGCTTCCCTGTCCACTTTTAAATTTAGCAAACCAATCAAAAATTGTTGCTGGTGAAAAAGCAGGCTCACCAAAATTTCGGCTAAAAAGTTAAAACATTCATGTGATTTCAAAACTATTTTTATAGTCATAATAAATCGAGTGAGCTCGATTGTAGCGAGGAAAACCTTACTGCAGATTTTCTCGAAAACATACATTCAAAGAAAATAATCAATTTAATAAGTGTTCCATTTTCTAATTTACCAGCAAATTTCTTTTGGCATGACCCTCGTGTGTGCATTATAACTTGGTATTGACAAGTACTCTGTGATCTTCATAAATATGACTGCTACAGAGATATAGATATATATTTAATATTTATTGTTTCTTTTCAGATATTGGTCCCGTATCTAAAACTTTTAACTATTATGGGCTTGAGGCCTTTGGTTGATGCTTCAAATTCATCCAAATATGCCATTTGTTTCTCGCATTTTCATTCTGCACAAGTAGCAGTGCTTATGTTTTTAGGATATATATTGCAATATATGGCCTGCTTTAGGTAAGTATTATTTGACCTAACTACATATTTAAATGAACGTGTTATAATGAATAAATCAATAGAAATGTAATCATCTTTTCTTTCTAGACGAGACAGAGGGTTTTGTTATAAATTAGTCCCCCTTGCATTAACTTCATCATTGGAGTATGATACTTATAAACAAATTTGTTATGGAAATGTTACGTTAACGTATATTGGGCCCAGTATTCTACACTATGCAGGTTTTCTATATGCGCTCTATCTATTTAGAATATCAGATAACGAACAGTTACAAAACCTTATGGAAAGGGTGAGTAATTTTTGAACATTTATTGAAAATATAATATAATTATTTTTACTACGATATTATAGGTATACTAACTGTAGAACCTTTAAATATTAAGGATTGAATAAGTAGTAATCAGATAAATGATTTATATTAAATAGATAAAATAAGAAAATTATAGGTTTTACAATATTACTTCAAATTTTTACTACTATTCTTCCAGGTATTCCTTTTATCTTCTTATGCACCACAAGGCATGCCTACGGCGAATCCTAAACGTCTCTTACGAATGTTGTGGTTTTTTATAATACTTAGCATTGTTTGGATGTGTATATCTTTGTGCTCGGTCAACTTGATGTTGGCAAGAGGAACTATCATGTTCAGGTGGATGGAAACAAGGTAATAAGAATTTCACATTTGTTCGTTTCCGAGTTTGCGTGTGATTAATACTCTTTTATCTTTCTAAAAGCTCAAACGAAATGAGATTGACTTTGAAAATACTTCTTATAATTTGCACGTTAATCCACGACATGGTCCAGGCAACGGTCATCACTAGTTATTGTCTGCAAGCACAGCTGCTGCAGGCACATCTTATGTTTCTTAAGGAACGTTTGCTTAACCGAACTATTACCCCCTTAAATTGGATGCGGGTAAGTGAAATCTTGTATCAAGATCCTAACTATACGTGTAGACACATCAAAAAAAGCTTTTTTTATTATGTTATCTTGTACACACGTACCATTTAAGCTAAAAAAATAATATTATTATATATTTTTAAGTCAAACAATTCTATTAACCAATGATAAAAAGAAAAAGGACGATTTGAACTGATAATGATTTGATGATAAAATAAACAAAATAATTAATCCTTACAAGATTATTAAAAAAAAACACAAATAACTCTCTCGCTCGAACTCATGCGTAATTTTCCTGGATATGCTGAAGATCAAGTTATCCAGTAACTCTTGCGAGCCTGTCTGGGTCTGTAGAGGTGGCTGGCGATTCCAAATAGCATCATATGCATGCTCGATTGAGTTTAAGACAGGGCGGGAAATCTAATCGTGAGGTGTTAAACTCTCGGAGAGCGGTGTTCACTCATTCAGTTCGATGTGCAGGCGCATTATCATCGACAAACACAAATCGTTGACCGTAATTTGTTCTAAACGTTCTGAAAATTGTCGTCGTCGTTTTATATAAATTTGTCGTCATGGGGCCTTGGTATGGAATCAAAGACGTTCTAGCTTCCAACATTATTTCACCTCAATACTACGCTGATTTGCCGCCTTGGTGAACAGTTCCAGTGGCAGTTCTTTGTCTATCCGAGTCTCCGGGCTTTCTCTAGACACGAACATGTTGATTATCTGGGATTAACTGATCCAGATTTCGTCAACGAAAAGGCAACTTTCCCACATTTCTTCGTCCTGATCTTAGACGTAATTTTTTTAAACAAAGAAAAAATGCTTAAAAATAATATTAAAAGATTTTCAGCATAAAAATATGATCTCAGTTTTCCAAGTGGACGCAAACTTTTTTTGATGTGTATATAAACAAATTAATGTATACGTGAATAAAATACGCGCATGCGTGATATGCAATGGGGACAATGTTACGGATGTTGATTTATCTCTGTTTGGTACATTGACTTTTTGGTATATTTATCGTTCCCTGTTTCTGTAGCTCGTATTACTAATATTACTTTTTTTATAATATTAGGGGTGACAAACGAACACCTTTCACCTGATGGTAAGTGATGACTGCGATTCATGACATCTACATACATCCTAAACAAAGGTTCAATTTGCAAATATGTTGGTCACCCCTGAGGACTGAGATGGTATGCTGTAATAGATGATTTTTGGATCTCTAAGCTCACCATACAAAACACAGCAGGCTTATGCTGGTCCTTCGTGCTGTTATTCTGTGAGGGCGTGGTCCTTCTCCGGTGGAGTCAAGCCATTTAAACTGCATTTAGAAATAAGCTTCGAGCTTTGATAAAAAAAGGTTCGAAATCAATGAAGATGACTGATTATATTTTGGGTATTTCTGAGGTATCTAAAGACAAGTGGTGATATAGGTATTTTTCAAGTGGTTTAGACGAATGGATAAGTGTATACGTGTTCAAATTTTTAAAATATTTCTATCGGCTTGATCCTCGTAATCTGTTATCTGGCCAGTTTCATGGTAACAGTATATATATTTTTCACTGATGTGTAATAAGAAAGTATTAGTAATATTATTTAGGGCAGATAATGAAAAATTTTAATTATAATGTCGTAACCGGCTTAAACACACTACAACTTAAAAAAAAATTCTTGCAGGAAATAGCCGAGTTCCGAAAGTTGCTTAAGTATTTGAATGAAGATTTGGCGCCTGCTGTATGTCTATTTACTGTAGTTAATATATCGTGGGCGGCGTCGGGTATCATGTGGCTCTTTGACTTGGACAAGGTGGACACAGAGACGGAACCCATCGCTGGGATCAGTATTCTTAACCAATTGCTATGGTTATCTGCGGTTATAGTACCATTTGTACAGGTTTGTGAATGTTTTTTTTATATGTAAATAATAATAAAATATATAAAAGCTTACGACTGCTCCTTTAAAACTGCAGATATTGCAACAATCTTTGGTTGATATTATCAATAAACAATAAAATAAACAGATAAAAACAATAAATGTGCATACCTTTTTTATCTGTATGTCTTGGTTAAAATAAGAGACTCAAAAGCTTAAATATTTATTTTATAATTAAAATCGTAATTCCACCGGAAATACTGTAGGTGCTATACAGCATTCAATGCTGGTCAACAATGGCGTCGCATAAAAAGTGACGCCGCTCGGCTGATATATAAATGCTGAGATGGATGAGAATTGAATAGAAGATGAAGAATGAATACATAAATGGAAGTTTCAAAGTTACAAATCTGACAGACAAGACAAGACATCCTGTGACAGGGAAGTGACAGGAAAGACAGCATGGTTTGACCATGTAATGAGGTGGGATGAAAGTCATACTACTAGGGAGTTAATGTGAATGTAGAAGGATTCAAAAACGAGACCAAGAAATGTATGGATGGAATTTGTGAAAAATTATACCGAAATAGTGGGAGCGGATGTCTAATTAACGGAAAAAGAGATAATTGCAATGATGTAACGTTCTGCCCCAATTCCAGTTCGAAATGGGACTTGGTAAGGCTAATGATGTATTTAAAGATAGTTAAATATTAAAAGAGTATTAAGATTGAGTAACGTTTCGGTGCCAATTTTTTTTCGATTGTAATCTTTAGGGTGACAACTGGCCATATGGTTCATCGGATATTATTTAAGTATAAGCTATACACTCGTCCATCCACGATAAAAAATCAAGATATGTAATATAATACGTTAAAGAATAGGTACAGACAATAGACACTTAAAAGTTGTTAGATCTCCAGTTACCTCCACTTAACTTGTCAAAGGACGTTATATGCTATTATACATATTACGTGTTATATAAGAGAGGTAATTTGCCGGCCAATAGTTTATTATTCTATGTTTGCACAAGTAAAACAAACATTGGGTTGAACAGAGAAATTGTGGGTGCGAGAAAAGAAACTTATTTTAATTTTAAAAGTATATACATGTAATAAAAATATATATTGAGATAAATAATATAAATATCTATTAAAGTAATCTGTACTTTACATACATAAAAGAAAAGAATAAAAATTGCTAATATACAAATAAAGAATAATGCATACATATTATTAAATTCATAATACATATATAAATACTATATACATACAAAATAAATATGCATACATACATAAATACATATAAATACAATACAATACCGGTAGTTACCAATAAATTATAGAATTAAACATTTAATTTCATCATCGACGTATAGATGTTGCTGATGAAATTAATCAGACTGCAGGTAACTGAAGTAGGTAGCCATCAACCAAACTTTTAAAACCGATTGTATTACTGACCTTCCTGATGTAATCCAGTAAGGAATTTCAGACTAGTGTATCTTGGACAGTAAATAAATCATCAAAACAACCGGTAAAGTGAGCTGGATTATGAAGTTGCATGTATATTTCGGGGTAGAGCATTCCAAAATTATTGTCATTGAGTCATTCAAAAAATAAGAATCCAGTTTTACAAAACGAAAAGTAAAGTTCAAAAATATCCGAAGAGTGATGATCGCGTTCATGTGAATGAAAACCAAATCCATTTATGTAACAAGTTATTTTAAATAAAATGAAAGCATAATGATTACGTAAGCTTTAAAGAGCGATCTCAGCCATGAAAGACAGATTTTTTTTTATTATTATATATTTTTTATTAGAGGTGACAAACGCAGTTCATTTATGATAAGTGATAACTGCAGTTTATGACATCTTCATCAATCATCAACAAAGAATCAAGATGTACACGACTTGTAATTACTACATACAGTCTACACCCTATGCTCTACTGCGAATACGCCATGCATCTTGGGCCAATGTTTAAGTAAATACTGAACAGGGTATGTGGTTAAGAAATAATCTCCTTACGCGTTGAAAATATTTCACGTAGAACGTCAGAATAAATAATGCCAAACTGCCTAAAAACAACTCAAAATAAAATTGTGATAGATCACGAGAAGTTGCAATCTGTACTTTGCAATTGCAATGCATCAATACAATATATCAAGTTAATTATATATAAAGTCGTAAACAATACTTGAGAATAATATTGGATCAAAACTTATAGTGATACCCGCATCTCGAATAAGTAACTAATTGAGTTTGAAAGGTGACCTAGATGTTTAAGACGCTGAGAGGTTTCCAAGTAAAGAATAATTCTGACACATCTCAAATTCTCATAAATTAAGAAAATAGCTGTATTGTAACGACCACTATGTTCTGCTGTGTGTATAGGATATTATGATAATTACATTTAGAATATAATTAATAAATCGTATAGTATTTGCATTCATTCTCATTTATTGTGTTTTGGACATTTTACTGCTCGTGTGCAATGAACAGCTTTGCAAATAAATATGTCGTTTTGTTTCGTTTCAGGCAGCACGGTTGTCAAAAGAATGTCGAAAGACACAATCTGTAGGGCACGAGCTGTGTGTCCGTCCATTCTTACACCAGGACACCTCACAGGAGGATATCAGTGCTGTGCTTATGTACGCTGCTACACTGAAGCTTCGTGCCAAATTATTCTACTATCCCATCGCTGGCCGATACGTCTGTCTTGTTCTAACACTCGCAATCATTGTTCTATTCGCACTGGGCATGTGTCATTTTTTACAATAACTAGCATCCTTCTGGAATGTTTGATTAAATTTAAATGTTCATAAAATGGTTAAATAATACAATAAATTTTGATTTTGAAATCATTTATTTCTTCACAACATCCAACTACTTGGCACAATAAATGTGGTAACACTCAAAAGTTTAAAAACATACAATAAGATAGTAATTTTGGTAATGTAAACGGATTCTTACCTATTCTTTCGTTAGATAGTGCACGTAACTTTAATACATTTACAAATACATTTCATGCAAAATAAATCAAAATGATTCTACAATTACAATTTTAACAACAGTTTATAATTAGCGATACGAACAACTAGACGCATAAATAATTCGCACTAGTTACGAACTTAAGTGTATTAATTACGCAAGACATTCATATTATATCCTTTAAATCTATTAACCATTAACTTTCGTAAATTAATAGAACAAACATAAGTAATAAGTATTTCATAAAACAATAGTTTCCACTATACTAATAATCTAATTGGTTATACCGGCGTTTATAATCACAAAAATAAATAAAGATAACATCTAGATTAAGTGAAACATGTATTTAAAGTTGTTGGATTGAATGATGGAGTATGTTTTTTTTTTCTTTATACGTTGTGCATGCATCACTACCGTATTTTTTTACATTTAATATATTTGCGCATGTTGACTTATTTAACGCCTACAATAATAAATATTATTCAATATAATAGATAAGACTAGAGTAAACAAGAGAGTAATAGAATATAAATAATTATCTATTATGTAGGGACGAGAAAACTTGTTTTTGTTCAAGTTTAAAAGGAAATTTATTTAAACCATGTTTAGATTTATTTAGACGTAAAACATGAAAAGTAGTTTAGTAATTTTTTGATTGACATCGAAACACCAATTTATAGTTTTTATTAGATTATAGAAAGTATAATTTACGCGTATGATCAACATCCAAATAGCTGATGAGATGAGGTGAGACACCAAGTCGGGGACAGGGGGCAGGTCGGAGTGGAGTAGGAGACCTTAGTCTCTCCTAACATTCGCATGGGACTAGTCCGGGTGCGGCGGTGCGTCGAGGTGCGCGCGCCACCAGTCATGCAAGTGGTGCAGCGCCGGTCCTGCGCCACTGGAGCCTCCGCCCCCACTACCACCCGCGCTGCTCCCACCAGTCGCGGCGTTGTGGCCACGACTGTTGCTCTTCATTGCCGCTGCAAAAAAACAAGTCCAGTTGCACGCAGACTTTGGGCTCGAATCTTAATCGAAACAATATTTATACAATGTATAAGTGGTTTTGTTGTGTTAATAACTTTTTGCTTACATCTACGAGAAGGGATAGGCGACGATGTGTTTGCGGCGCATCAACATCCGTGAGCATATCACCATATATATGCCGACACGATACAATCATCGTGGCAAAAACGCCGAGGGACTTGAACGCACTATGATCATTGACCTCAATAGAGTCTCCCAACGGGTAGATCTTCAGACAACCGTGGGCAAGAACGAAGATGTGTGGCATGGGGACATTAGATATGATCTTCGTTGTTAATTGGGAGCGCTACGCTCGAAGTTTTTGTCGAATATACTTACTGAGAGTAAATAGTCCGGTTAAGTAAGTCATTCGACGGATCCAACTCGGATGGGCAGCGAAACTGCGACACATCTTTACGTCCAACATCCAAGTGCGTGTTGTCAGTGAATACGTACGCTTCAGAGACATGATCCTTCACTTTGGCACAACGATTGGCCGAATGAGAAAACTCAAAGTCACTTTATCGAGCTATGGAGCAGGCTATGATTGGTATTTGTCTTTGTGAGGGAATACGCGAACGTAGACATCCGCAGTGGAATGTGGTTGACCGATATAGCTCAAAAGATTAACAAGCTTTCCGATCGGCTTGACTCACTGACGTTGCGAAGAGATGTTGTATCTCTTTGCATTTCTTACCGAATTTATCATGGGGAGTGTTGTGAGGAGTTATTCGGATTAATTCCAGCCGCCCAGTTTAAACATCGTACATCACGACAGAATTCAAGATTTCATCCTCATCATCTTGATGGTTGGCAATCCACCACTGTGCGCTTTACGCGAATATTTCCTGCCACGCACGACTACTCTGTGGAATCAGCTGTCGCCAGCGGTGTTTCCGAACCGATACGACTTGGGGACCTTCAAGAAAAGAGCCTACTACTTTTTTTAAAATTTCATTGAGAGTTGCAAACGAGCAAACAGTTCACCTGATGTTAACTGATTCCTGCGACCCATGACATCTACATTCATCCTTGACAAGGAACCATAACGCAGATGCGTTGTCACCCTTGAGGACTGAGACGAAATGTCTCGTCACCAGTAACAAAGGTCTCCGGATCCCTTCACTCACCAGACGAAACACAGCAGCGCTATTTCACGTAGGTATTTCAGTGGGGGCGTTCGAGCTGACCTATTCATTCTGCAGTTAGAAACAAACTACAGTGTAGCTACTACTACTAGTGACCTTCCTGAAAGGTCAGCAATGCATTTGCGACTCCTCTAGTGTTGCTGATGATCATGGGCGGCGGTGATCACTTACCATGAGGTGGGCTGCATGCTCGTTTGCCTCATAAACTATAAAAACAAAAAAAGCTAAAGTGGTAATGGAACCGATAACCGATGGGGAAAAAAGGTTCGTGGCAATCACGGACAGGCAGTCGCAGTTTAGAACGACCCCCCACTAGATGGAGCAACGATCTGTACAAGTTTGCGGGACGTCGATGGATGCAGGTTGCTAAGGATCGTGCTTTGTGCCAATCTGGTGGGGGACGCCTATATTCAACAGTGTACTATGGATAGGGTATGACGATATAGGTGTATTTAATTTTAAAAAAAAAAATGTTTGTGAAAATAATTACGATTCGATGAGAATCTGTGTGAATATTGTATATACTATAGTCGATGCATTATGAACTGAGGCTTCAGGTCATAAATCATATTTATCTGTCGGTCTCGCTCGCACTTACAGGTGTTATGGAGAGGTGTAGTGATGTGCGTAAGAATTGTAGAGGTGCATATCGATAACGGGATAGGTACGATTGATATGCTAAATTATGTTAAGTATTAATAGGAATAATTTTTCGCTAACAGAAAATAAAAGTTTTTAATTTGTAACATAAAATGTTTGTTTCGACGTAATCATAGAGAAACTGTATAGATCATAATGTGGCCCTGAAAAGGGCCGTTTTTATCTTTTCTAGGGATGACGCATCGACCCCGCGTGCACATTCCTACTATCAGTGACATTTATTGCCCGACGACTGAGTTTAAAATGCGTCGACTATAGTTGGAAGCTGTTCAAAATTAACTTTTAACGTTTAGTATGTATAACGTGAAAAGTGGTCGCCTTGTCTGTATATATAGTATCTGTCTGTTTGTATTTTATCTGTAAAATTACTTCTTTTTTTTGTGCCAAAATAAAAGAAATTATAATAGAAACTCACGTGGTGACTTTTTGTTCATAGTAGGGTGGGGATCACTCAACGTCGGTTGCAGATACTTCTTAACGGGACTTTCTGGTCTGTGCAAATATATAAATTATTATCACCTATCACTATAAGATTATACTAATTTAATGAAAAGATTAAAAAAAAAAGTTTATAAGCTGGCTGTTTTAAAATATTTTTTAAGAAAAAAAACTTACCATTATTATTTGTTTTTCCTTTTTAGAAACGCGCACACCATTTTTTCGACCACACATACAAAAGTTAGGTTTCGTTCAAAACATCATCTAATCATAGAACCAATTACTTGCTTTGGTGTTGCGGATGTTCCTATCGGCGGCAGTAATCACACACCAACAGGTGAACTGCTTGCTTGTTTATGGAATAAAAAAGTATAATAATGTGACAAAAACCTGGGTAAAGTAACAGACGGTAGACCCGCTCTTTTGAACTGTGTTTTCGTGGATGAACGCTTTGGCTGGGAATCAAATGACGAGGTCATATCTGAAAAAATATTTTCATAAAAAAACATTATAATTCAATTTTATCTAAGATTCATGAGATTTGTTTTAGGTTAGGAGAATTCTATAGTTCTAGATAATTCACTGGAGGCGTTTTAAGCATGCTGAAACATATTTTTAGACCGTTTTGACCATAGCACTATTTCCTAAAAAAACACATTTTCAGGCTGTTTTTAGCCTTATCTAATGTTATACTGTCTCCGGATCATTCCAGAAGGCGTATGAGAAGAAAATCATATAAGTGTGAAAGAGAGAGACGAGTATAGTCGACCGTCTCTGAAACATTTCAGAAGAAGTGTGAGTAGGGTGGCTATACGAGCGAAAGAGATAGACGTTTGTAATCGGTCATGTCAGAATATTCCAGAAATGTGGGAGGAGCATAGCTACACACGTGATAGATAGAGATGGTCAGCTGCACGCCTGAAGGAAGGTTATTATGTGTTACAGCCATATTGAACTATAACATTAGCGAACTTTATGGAGCGATATAAGTGAATTTTATTATGACGTGAATGTTATTTTCTATTCAACGAACCACAACTCTTAACAATACCTATTAAATATATTTTTATATGTATATATTCTGAGATATACATATAAGAAGTCCTTACATTGTTACACGTACTTACTTGACATTATGGGCTGCGAAGTGGACTCTGTTATTTCCGTACGTCCTGCATTTGCAACGACTTGCTGAAAATATTAATAGAATCTTTGTAATAAACGATGTCATCTTATAGGGACCATTTAAATTAATCTCGAAAAAGTATAAAAATCAATAAGGTTTTCTTAACATGTTACCTGAGTTTCGGTTTCCATTTTCTCCTTTTCAGATTTCTCATTAGGCATGTCAATGATCTGTTCATTAGTTTTTCTTAAGCCGGCGATTAAGCTTGTTTGTTGTTTCTGAAAATAACTTTTTATTTGTATATATGTATATATATATATATATATCGGCTAGCTTCTTCACTGTTGTAGGTACATATTTTATATTTGTGTATCTTTATTTCCTTTACGTTAAAAACTTTTACGTCTCAAAATTATTACTTTAAGATGGCTTTACTTTAAGTTTTTATTCAAAATGCAACTTACACTACTGTTGGCGCGTATCTTTTTGAGGCATCCCTCGAGCCAAGTGCGTATAGTTTGCTTGGCCACTTCTTCTTCGATCAAAAACTCAAACTCTTCCCTGGCTAACAGTTCTTCCATTTGAAGAGACTTCCGGATGTCCACGGTGCGGTAGGATAACATGCTAACATGATATTACAATGTTTTAATAGAAATATTGTTAGTGAAAATATCAACTCAACCATATGGACGACGAAATAGATTTAGATAAATAACTATAACTGGAATTAAAAAGTATATAAATGTTGTTGTTTAGTTTTAAGTAATTAGCATATATATAAAGCTTATTTAGTTCGCGCATTAAATTTTGTATTAGCAATATTTTTTCAATTGCAATGCATGCAAATAATGTGCAAATTGTCATGTCAGTTAATACACGTCTACCAGCCAAGAAAGTTCATTTTATTTTTCGCATCTGATATTCGCACTGGAGCCTGAAGATTCCATTAACAGTTGTTGAGAATTTTTCGATGCATAAATGCAGTTTAACACCTCGTCACGTCGGTGAGTATCGAAAATTAAATTCAATGTTTAAAATTTTTGTATATACAAGATTTTTAAACTTTGCGACTTTGTTAAAGTCACGCTGTCCCCGCCGCAGCATCGATTGCTCGCCTCGACTGGTAAGAACAAAAACCTCATACGACTCACACCAGCGTGAAATATGCGGCCAATTAATAGACATAAGTGACAAGGTGGAATGAATTCACCTTACTCCTCAGCGATAACGCACGTGCATATTGTATATGTATTGAGAATGGCTCAAGGTATTTATGGGCTGGGAACATTCCATCGGTCAGTATTACCATCGATTACTGTATAATCGATTGGCACGATTCGTGTTAAACAAAAAAAAATACAATGTAATTTGAGTAATAAATGACATACTTGATGACATCGTGGAAGGTGACATCTTCGCCATTGTGCAGTCTCTCGAGTTCGTAGCACATGTATTTGAAAAGCAAACGTTCCTTATGTGTATCACACTCCAAACGCCCTTTCAGTAGTCTAAGAATGAACTTCACCTGAAAGTGCCAAGTAATTCATCGATAACACCCCATACAGCAATCGATAGTAATATAAAGATAAGTATTGAGAGTTATCAAAAAAAAAAATATTGTTTCGTTTGGTACCAGAAAAACTAGATATATATTAGTGAAAGCGTACAAGCAATGATAAACACGAATTCAGCTGTAAATGAAACTACCTTTCGCACAGGAATGACTCCTTTCTGATGCACGTCGACAATGTTCCAGGTGTTTTGGAAATTCCGTATGTCAGCGTATGACAACAGAGCGTCTTCTTCGTTTGAATAGAATAGTGAAAAATTCTCCATTATAATA
Source organism: Teinopalpus imperialis (assembly GCA_029286865.1). Classification (NCBI taxonomy): domain Eukaryota; kingdom Metazoa; phylum Arthropoda; class Insecta; order Lepidoptera; family Papilionidae; genus Teinopalpus; species Teinopalpus imperialis. The sequence continues at coordinate 6,791,287 of JAGSMU010000012.1, forward strand.
GCTGTAAGGAAATAAGAACATGTGTGTTTGGTTTTCATTTGTGTAGTTATATTATATATACACGATGCACTTATGAAACATGGTAATAACAAACAAAATGGTTATTTACTTTTTAATATCTTTCCCTCTACCGTCGTTTTCGTTAAATATTTTTTATATAAATCAGTTACAGGACAGTCTTGTCGTCAGATCTAATTTCCAATTCAAAATTTCTGCATCTTATGGGAAGGCCGGATTGACGGTGTGCTGGGGCCCATTTTAGGCAGTTGGCCGGGTTATGTGCAGCCACACTTCCTTCAGCAAGTGCTGAGTGCTTTGAAAGCGTGACCACAGGAACCGTTACTTATTCAGGTATAAAGGAATTACGTCAAACTCTGCCTAACTCACTTAAACTCGCGCACAGTAATTCACTAACACGCACTCACACTATCCACTCTTACTCAAACTCGCACGCACGCACGCAAACACACGCATGAAAGAAATCCGCCTTGTCACTGTACGTTACAACATTACTAAGAAAGAAAGGCCTGGTGACCGGTGATTCGGGTTTTACACTTATACAGGGTGTCAGTCTCTCCATTTTGAATGTTAATCTTTTATAGCGTGAAATAAATTATTATCATTAAACGATATCGGCAACTGACCGACAAGCAAGTTGAGCACGATGTAAGTGATGATAACGTAGAAGGTGCAGAAGTATGCCAGCGACGCGGTGAAGTTGCCACAGTCCGTCTCCCAATAGTTGTCGGCGGGCGAGCAGTACGGTGGCGCCACCATGCAATCGTGCATTATCTTGTTCCAGTCCTCGCCTGTCACGATGCGGAATAGCATCGCCACGCTGTGTATCGGCGAGTTGAAGTTCGCCCGTCTGATATACATCAATTTATACAATTAAATAAAATGGGACGTCGCCCTCACGATGTCCGCCGTGTGGTATCCGCATAAGAATACATTTACCTGAATAGAATATTACGTCTACCCGTTCCCCAGATCGAAAATAGACCCCAATTATTCACTTAAGCTTTGGTAAAATAAATGAGAAACAAATATAATTATTGTGTGCATGGATGTTTTATCACGTGCTGCAATAAACCGTTATTTATTGTTTATCAACGAACTGTTTAGAATATGTAAAATTTTGCCTTTAGAAAACAAAATCAAATTAAAGATAATATTAGATAACTATTTCAGGGAAAAATATAAAACTAAAGAAAGTAATACTTACAAAACTAAACGGGTCAGAGAGGGGCAATACGTAACGGCATCGGCAACTAATTGCTACGGGCACTAGATATTTAGTACCAAAACTATGTAACGATTTTAAATGGCTGAGTACTGATCATAGAGTAGATTCAAAAAAGATTATTATGAATAAATTAAAAAAAATATTTCTTTGAACACTAATGTAATGTAATGTAAGAGTAGGATAGCAATGCACGAAATTGTATTAAATAGTGTATATGTATTGTGTAGGTTTTAAAAAGTGAATGAGTGTATTTTTTGTCGCCATCAAATTACATTATAGTTTGGCGACATACTTATATCTAAAATTGTATATAAAGTAAAATAAAATAAATAAAAAAAAGAACTATATGATCAAGAAATATATTTAAAACCACGGAGACATGTAAAGTTCACCAATCAATACAATTCCTGGTGGGCCATGAAGCTATCCAATATTATTGCAGTAGACTAGGGTAGGAGACGATTAGTAAGTAACTCTAGGTTTGCGCGATTGCATAAGGCACAATACGATCTCCAGTGGAAACCATCTGGTAATAACTATAAAATTGCCAAATTTGAAATTATTCTATATAATATCCAATTTAGGTTTTGGGAGTATACAAAGATAAATTACCATTGGTAGAGCTATGCTGATCTTGGTTTCTAGATCCAGAATGAATGGGTCAGCTCGACCGGGGTAGGATAACGCCCACACATAATACCAGCGTAAAATAGCAGCATAATGCTGTTGTTTTTCGACTGGTGAGTGCAGGGATCCGGACCTTTATTACTGGTGACGAGGCGTTCCATCTTGGTCCTCAATGGTGACAACGCATCTGTATTATGATTCCTGCTATGCTATGATGAAATAAAGAATGTATAGAACAAAAACCAAAGCTTTACAAACATAATATCGAATTGAAAAATCAGATAATATTGTATTGTATACTATTGTGTATGGATATATATATTTGTATATATATATGTATGTATTTGTTTATATTGTGTATTTATACATGTATTATGTATTTAATATCTATATGTGTATGTATTATTATTTTCTTGTATTAGTTATTTTTAGTTTCTTTTTTCTTCTTTTATTATTTAGTTTATTACTAAACCTATCATACACATATCTCACCACACCTTGGGTTGACTGGTAGAGAATTCCTTTGGCATTAAGTCCGCCCTTTGTGAACTTTGTTAAGGTTAATGCAATAAAGAGTAAATAAATAAAAATGAATAAATACCTTCCGATTCCCTCGCCGTACTTAACGTTCCCGAAGACGATGGTGCCGGCAAGTGCATAGAAGAAGACGAGCAGAAACATGCCGAATATGATGAAGAAGCTTTTACACACGCTTACGCCCACCGTTAGCATCAGCATCTTGAGCGTCGTGTGCTTGCCCGTGATTGTGAAGAACCGCAGGATCACCACCATGAACCCCACGAAGTATGATAGATCGTTCTATAACAAGTAACAAAGACACGGATAAGTTAGAAACATATCATTAAATTACGTCAAGCAATGACAGCTGTTCTGGAATGATTTGATAAATGTGTATATATATATATATATATATATATATATAAGCATTCAAATTTTATTACACAGCCATCGGCGGCAACGCATTACGTATTTTCACATCCATAGAACACTATTATATTCTCGAACAATGATGTTACCTTGAGTGTGAAATGCATGAATATCCATATGCAGCCTGCAACGGTGACTAGCAGGTCGTACCGGTTGCGGCGGCTCTGCCAGTAGCCACGAGGCGTGAACGCGATCGTCTTCAACACCACCTCCACCACGAACACCAGCGTTAGAAGCGCGGACGTCAGGGCGAGCCGCTCAGTGTTCGACGAGTGTCGGGACCACTGACAATATGCGACGAAACGGTGTTAATCTTATTTCATTTTAAATAAGCGATTTAGAAGGGTTGTGAATGGCATAAAAATTGCTTACAAAGCTTTGTATGAAAATATGAAAACTAGAAATTTATTTATTTTTTTATAAATTTCTAGTTTTCCTCATGGTGGTCAGAGACTTTTTCTGTCCTTTTCATCTTTATTTTCCGCATTATGTATATAGCGAAATAATCTTAATATAGCGAAATAACTGCAAATTACTTGAATACTCAAAAAATTCTTCCATTTATAGTAACCCCTAACTAAGACCCTCCACTACGTAATTTCATAGAGGTAACATAAAGAGAAAGTAACCATAAATTATGTAAACCATAGTTTTAAGCCTTACCGTAACGGCCAACAAGGCGCTGTTGATCAAGACAACAATAGCAATGACCCGTTTGAAGGATAAGTTTTGTGTGACATCATAGGCAAAGGCGCGCACTTTTCTGCCATCAGGGCGAGGGGGCAAATGAAGCGGCTGAGCGATTTTCAGCCTCTTTTTCAAATCACACCTATATAAAATAAATTAATTAATAAATTATAGTTATGCAAAATAAAAATATGTCCTAGAATCTGCGACGCAGCAGTCGGGTACTCTGACCACTACACCACGCGGTCATTAATTAATGATGCAATAACAACAACATGGAACCCCACCAAATAAATTAGATCTTAATCAGAAGTTTGCGTAGAGTACAAATATTAATTATCGTTGATCCGAACATCAGCTGGTTTTGGTAAAGTAATGTATTTTTTATAAAACTATCATTGAATTTAGCTGTACTAACATGAGGTAGCGTTAATAATGTTAATAAAACGTTTTAAAAATATGATTTTTTTTTAATCAGTATCGATTTGTTTTTCATCAAAAGTGTCATTAGTACTATCGTCTGTCTTCGTTTTTAGAAGCGGTCTCCTAATACCCAATATAAAACATTAAGAATTCCGTAAGCATATTAAAATTAACAAAGCTGATAAATTACCATCGTCGCTGGTCAACGGTCAAGAGGGCAGTGCCTTTGTTTTCGGAGTAGTTTGCGATCACAACACCCACGAACAATGTCAATCCGATCATGCAGCCCAAGAATATGTATACGTGTATATATATAGCATGAACCTGAAAATGGAAATTATATGAATTAATACTGAAGTTATTTAAATATGGTAGCATATCGTAGGGAACCCATAAACACTTTCACTGCAGTACCAGTTTTCGTATGAAAAATGTTTGTTTTATATTACCCAAGGAGCGATAATGAAAACATTTTTTTTATTTCACATTTTTTTCTACAACAACGATACGAGCACTTCGTGGGGAATACTGAAAATTTCAGGAATTGGCCACCTATAAGACAAAAAATAAAAAAGCAATTACGAAACTTTTGGAACTTTTTGGGAACATGTTGCATTGTAATTTGCGAGACCGTCATTTCTTTTTTCATAGTAGCGTCATTGAGAAAGTTGGGTGTCGCTATTACATAGTTAAACTCGTCATAATTTTTTTACGATTTTCGCTGTCTTAAGTCAAAAAGAGAGAGTTGATAGAGACTTCAGTTGACATTTAATGATGAAACCCCATGTCGCAGATGTGTTAATTTGTGGTTCGGAGAATTTAGACGTGGACGCGATCATACCCAACACGATGTACCTACGTGAAGGCCGGCCTGCAACTGCGATTACAAAATCCAAATATACCGATACCGTACGACTAATTATTGAAACCGAAGTGAACTGTCACTAAATTTGTTCTGTATTAGGCACATTTTGCATGTGCATCGGAAGATTCTGAATATCAGACTAGCGTAGCTTTCTGAGTGTCGTATAATGATAAATGAGTTTGATGGCTGTCAAAGACTGTCTATAATATCGTAACAGTCTATAGTATCGTAACAGTATCGCAATTTTGAATCGGAAAGTAAAAGCTAGTCGGCAGAATCGGTCTTTCCTTGTGAAGAATGGCCGACGAAAGTGAAGAAAGGTCGGGGAGCACCGGCAAGAAAATGGTATCTTATTATTTCGTCAAATCGGGACATTACATTAGCGTCGCTCAAAAACCAGGGGACAGTGATTGCAGATTGCAACGTAAACAATTTCTTGCCCAGTATTAGAATAAGTTTGCGAAAAGCGTCCTTGCAGCAATGTGGATGACATTTGACTTAATATTGACGTTTACCACGATAGCGCGTCCGCACATTCCACTTAGACAACAAGTGCGTATTTGAAAGCCTCAAATGTGGAACTGATGACTCAGTCTGGACATTCGCATCTTAAAACTTCTTTTTATTTCCGTAAATTACAGATAAACTTCACGATTTACAGATCCGGCAGCGGCGGTGAATGCGTTACACGAAGCTATTGAAGAGATCGTTACTGAACTGGACCCACTCCTCACAATCGTTCCGACGAATGCAAAAATGTGTAACTAGTGAGGCAATATACTTCGAAAAACAATAAATCTAATATGGTCTTATTTATCAAAAATCCGGAAACTTTCAGTATGACCTAAGTATCATATGAACTTTGTAGTAAGTGATACTAGACGAACACAACACCCCGACATCCATCCTCAATACAAAAAAACGATTCACGTGTAATGGTATCAAAGGATTGTGATAGAATGCCTCGTCAACATTCATTGGTTTTCCAGCTCTATGCACACGGCACATAAAACGCAGCAGCGCTGTCTACGCGGATACTCTATTCTGTAAGTGTATGTTTTATTCCAAACGGTCGAGCCAAACAACTCATACTGCAGCTAGAAACTAGATAAGAGTGTCGCTCTACCACTGTTAATTAGCTTGGACTATTGTTATTTTTATATTAAATAAATTAATAACCTTTTTTAATATATAATGTACATTGAATTCAAAAATACTCACGGGTCCCAGTGCTTTGATCAACACATCGCGAACGTCTAGCCATCCCTTGAAGGAGAGCACTTCAAACAAGGTCAGCAAAGCATCGCCTATGTTGTCAAAGTTGAACCGTTTGGGGTTTGCCCTATATTACAAAAAAATAGTCGTAAATTGAATTTTGTAATTGTGTATTATTCCAAAATAATCATTTAGTATCATCATAAAATGGCTAATTAGCTATGGTAAACAGGTGCAAGAATGGTGGTCAGAAATAACAAGTTTTTGGCTTGTATTCTTGGAAAAGATAAATTATTTGAAAGCCAAAACAAACAGCTTTAATAATTCAAAAACATGATTATAATTAAGGGCTCAGTTATTTTTTTCAATTTCGAACATTCAACTTCGTGCACGCAGCTCAAGTAATTTTTTTTGCTCACGAGTGCACAATAACATCCTCTCTAAAGAGGCCTATGACTAACAATGGGATTTATATTTACTGTTATTTTACATCAATAACAGAATTGCGTATTGTATAAACACCTACCATACTCGAGGTACCAGCATAGACGGGAAAGTCTCATTGGGTCCTGGCTTTATCTTCATTTTGGTGACAAAAACGCGACGCATAAATACGCCTACGCAGTCTTCGCGGCGTATGATTGTCGGATCGTTGCAACGAGCTAACCTGTAAATGTTACTTATGCTTTAATTTATATTTGTAAAAGAATAATTTCCTTTTCATGTATTATTTCATTAAAGTCATAATTTAAAAGACGCAGGTTAGGTAGCAAGTTTTAAATTTTTAATAAAAACTAAATTGGTAATTGCAATTTTAAGTGCTTATTTAACACCTCTTCAGTGATATGGAAAGAACACGGTGTTCAAACAAACTTTGTGTCAGGTAAATTAATAAAAAAAAAACAATTAGGTTTAATAAACGTGTAACCTCTTATTTCTCTTGTTTGATTTCAATACAATAAACGTATTAATAAAGTACAAATTATCAATGATATATGATGATGATAATTTATATATGTATATGTATATATATTGTGTATTTATACATGTATTATGTATTTAATATCTATATGTGTATGTATTATTATTTGTTTTTTTTTTTTCCTTTATTAATTAGTTTATTGGTACACCTATCATACACATATTTCACCACACCTTGGGTTGACTGGTAGAGAATGCCTTTGGCATTAAGTCCGCCCTTTGTGAACTTTGTTGAGGTTAATGCAATAAAGAGTAAATAAATAAATAATTGTAACGATAACCGATAATCTATGCATAACATTTTCCAGCTGTAAGCATGTTACTCTGACAGTCTCTAAAAGTATTTTATGAGCTATATATTCTACGAGACCATTTAAAATTCTGCTGGTTGTTAACAAAATATTATGCATGTATTTGTCCACATCACACATGCTATATCGTTTTGTCATTGTAAGTTGTAAAAGGCGGCAGTTACTTTACTTACGTCGCCGTTACTCGTGTATAAATTGTTAGCAAAAGTCAGTTCAGTGTTCTGTTTACAACGAAATAAACACTTACCGCCCACCGTATAATTGTACGCCATAACTTGCAAATACGAACATCAATAAAATAAGTAGAGTTGATACCTGAAAATGGAATTGTTGATGGTAAATGACCTTTTTTTAACTTACATACTAATTGTGTCTGACACTATTGGTGTGGAAATACTAGATTACGTTCGATTAAAATAATGTATCTTCATATTACATAGAGAAAATAAAGACAACATTTTTTATATTAGTACGAGCATATGTGATTACTGGCCTGGGTTCGATTGACGAGACGGGCTGGAGCGAAGCTTATTCGTGTACAGTTACACAAATTATAATTTTTGACTCTGTCGCATCAGAACGTTAAAACAGTCCGATATTGTCGCCTTTGCACAGGATAAAAAAACCAAGGACACGTAAATAATCCTTGTCTTAAGGGGGCACTATTACATAATTTTTTATACGATCGAACGAAATCTTCTAATAGTAACAAGGATTTTACACATATGATAGAAATTGTTTTTTTACATATATTTTATTGATAAAAATACGCACAGATTGTAAAGACCATTAAAGACATTCTAGACTCGATGAACAACCAATCAATATAAAAATCTAAATTGTCACACCTGAGGACCGCTATACATTGTCAATAATTAAACGCGAAACACATCAACGTTATGCTGCTGTTTTATACTGGTATTTAATGTAAGTGTGTAAGGAACCGATCGATCGAGTCGTTATTTCATTATTTTATAAAAATAATCGATGGAAGTTACTAAGTGTTTTGTAAAATTTATAAGTAAAGGTACCGAGCGAAAGAATGGTGCGCACATCGGTAAGTGTATAAAAGTGACTAAAGGTTTTTAGTCACTTTTACACACAGTTTATTTATTTATTTAATTTGGGTCATTTATGAATTAAGATTGTTTTCATGATGCGCTGTTGCATAAATGCATTAAGTTAAAAGATAATATTAGTCCATTAATCTTATGCATTCACCAATTAAAGACGAACACATCAATTGTTATGATGTTACATAAAAATTAATTAATTGTTTTATTCAAAACAAAAACAAAAACAGAACTAAATATTATAACTAAATGAAATAAAGTAAATAATATGGTAATAAAATAATTATAAAATAAATTGCGAAATGCATAAAATTTAAAAATTTAATTAAATGAAGTCAAAATCGAACTAACAATCAAAGTCAAATTAAAAGGGAATTAAATTAAAAGTCAACGAAAAAATTATACAAAATAGAGATTAAACAAATTAAATAGATTAGTTATAGCAGCATTAAATTATATTAATTTTTATAAACAAAACGATAGTCTTTATTAGCACAAGTGGCAGAATAAGAGGAAAGTATGCAGTATACTAAATTGGCGACATTTAAATTAAATTACTGCAATAATAAAATTTAATATATAAGAATAAATAAAATGAGGTAGTAATAAAAAGAATTTTAATCGCTTGAAGAAATTAAAACACCCAGCTGTAAAAAATATTATATTACAATCACGTTTATGTATATAAATAGATTAAATCTAAAGTAACGAACGTACCGACAAATACAAATTAAAGTTTTAAAATTATTTTGAATTTATCAAATTTTATGTGTAAGTTAAAAGATAAATTAGAATCTAAATAAAATCATATTTCCATCTAGTTTCTTCCTTAAATACAATTAAAGTTTTAATAGTCATAGTGTTATAAATATTTGTTTAAAAAGTTTCTATTTACATATACATAAGATTTCTTTTAAAACATTAAATTAGTGGTAATGTACCATACTCACCGTCTTCACCAAAAGAAACCTCTTGAGAAAAATAAGTTTCCTCGATGTGTTTATCATTTTCTTTGTAGAGATGCTGTAATAATAAGCCATTTTTTAGTGCTTGGTACAAAACTGTAAACTGTCCCACCAGACGACACAACAAAATAAGAAATGAGGATATAATTTTTTTAACTATTTCCATTTAATACTTACTTATATCAGGATTGACATCTATCAAGTCACGCTCCAATGCAAACAAACACACATTTAAAAACTTAATAGCACGTAATTAAATTAAAGATAATCAAAAATCATCATAGTAATAATTTCTTGTGTGCCTATACTAAAATAACGTTCATATTAATTAACTTGGTAGTAGAGACCCGCTGCAATTAATAACCTTTACGGAATACCAGCACTAAAAAACGGCCAAATGCTGCTGTGTTTAGTACGCTGTCGAGAGACCAAGTAACCAACTACTGGTAACTAGACATTCCATATCATCAGTCCTCAGGGGTGAAACTAGACGCAGATGTCGTTGGCCGCAACTTTTGATTCATTAATGGGATTCTCATTGTATCTATTTTAGCCGCGATGAATAACATTTCGTTAGTAACTAAATAATGTTTCAAGTATACTAGAAGTACATGAGAAATAATAATAAAATTTACCAAAAGTATTTCTTTAAAGCCTCGGCAAAGTTCATACACGACCTTGCGCATATGCGGTACGAGAGTAAATATACGTAGTGGGCGCACGCATCGCAGAATCATAAGCATCTGCGCAGGAGATCCCGGCGGAACGCGTACTGGCATCCAACATAGGAACGTCAGTGATACCTGCAAACGCAAACCAATGTTAGATCACATTTTTTTTTTGATGTGATGATGACCTCCTGGTCAATTTCAACATTTCATTTCAAAAAAGGTCATAGGGTTATTACTAGATTACTTAAGTTGCCCAGAATATATTAGTGTCATGAGTATCATCATCTTATTACTAGTGATGTGCGTTAGAATTGTAGAGGTGCATATCGATAACGGGATAGGTACGTTCGATATGCTAAATTATGTTAAGCATTAATAGGAATAATTTTTCGCTATCTGAAAATAAAAGTTTTTAATTTGTAATATAAAATGTTTGTACTTCGAGTAATCATAGAGAAACTGTATAGATCGTAACGTGGCCCTGAAAAGTATCGATAACGGGTTGCATTGCGTGCATATTCCTACTGTCAGTGACATTTATTGCCCGACGCCTCGGTTTAAAATACGTCGACTATAGTGACTATAGTCATAATTTAGCATATTGATCGTACCTATCCCGTTATCGATATGCACCTCTACAATTTTTACGCACATCGCTACACCTCTCCATAAGACCTGTAAGTGCGAGCAAGACTGGCAGATAAATATGGTTTACGACCCGAAGCCTGAGTTCATAATGCGTCGACTATAGTGGAGATACAGTAGCCCTCGAATGGTCTCAATATGCAAAAGTTGTATTGCTAATTTTTAAAACGAGAATTTTATATTGACATACTAATATTATAAATCGTAAGTGCTAATTATATCACCCCGTTACAACTATATCATTACGACTCTTATTGCAGAGGGGTTAGAGAATATTGGAGTTTAACATTTTATATCCTACGTTCATGATACATTAGAGACGAAAATGTGTGAAATTTAATCGCGCACGTTTGGGAAAACTTTCCTTTAAATAAAATTTAAAATTAAAGAAAAAAGCATTTCTATTATAAACTAACAAACGAACTATTAGCAGCAATACTTCCACTTATATTTCAATGTAGCTTTAACATTTAATTATAATTTTAGAAAATATCGCACACCTTTGACCTTGAAAATACGCAACACAGCTACAGCTTTCTTTAACTTTGGAACAAATGCAGGCAAACTATTTGCCACAGATAATTATATCAAATAAATTTAACAGTAAATAATAACCAACAGCCTCAATAACAAAAATTCAGGAACATACTTTTAATAACTTCAGTGGATATACTCGTAAATTTCCGAAGAGCAACTGGTGTCGAATGTTCGGGACGATCGCACGATACAAGGCGCATGCGTATAGCAGATTGCTTTTCTAATATACGTGATAACGTCAATAAAACTTCTAAAGACTTTATCAACTTCGTTTTAACATTTTTTTATGAAACTAAGGGAGACAAACCCGTCAAACTGACGTTTGATTGCAATCCCGATCGGAATAACCATATTCCACTATGTTTTCGCAAGGCATTTTATAAAATCCATTTTGATAAGGTTTTTGAAATTGATATTTTATAAAGATATTCCATCAAACCCGCAATAATTATATTATATTAGTTTATACACATTTTTTTACTTTACCGGGACATTTATATCTATTCATTAGCGCTCGTTAAAAAACATTCCTGAGAGCAAAAATGGACCAGACCAGAACTCAGTGCCGGTGACTGGGTCGCCGGGATACCTGCAATGACCATAACGCCGCTGTGTTTCGTTTGGTCAATGCAATTCACGCTGGCATTATACTCTGGCGCAGTACTTCCCAAGTCGGGCCGACTTATTCCGGCTGCAGCGTGACTTTACCATTGTTAAAATCTGTTCAAATCCGAGGTAGTGCAGTGGTATCCACTTTCCCAGTAAGTAAGTAAATATTCCCAAACATGCCAGGAAATGCAACTTAGGTTACCCGAAACCGGAAGATTACAGGCATTTACAATTAGGAGACAGCCACACTAGTAAGTACACTGGCGATCATATCTTTATAGGGTACATGAGAATTTACCCTAGTCAGTAAATAACAAAAAAAATGGACTCCATTTTTTTTTAATAACTTCTTTTATATACAATTATCAATTTCGTTAGCAAATATAAATTTTTTGAGGCCCTATTTTATTGTTAAATGCAAAAAATTATGAAATTATCCATTGAATCAGAAAGCTTGAACCAAATTTAATAATGCCACGGATCAGTCACCGCGTTTATTAAAAGCAATGTATTATGAAATATTTTTATCCCATGAAAGGCTTTTACGAATAAAACATTACAATAATCTTTTCAATAGAAAATTATCGCTACAATGTAATTTAGTAACATATTTATTTCACTAATTATACGTAAGTAAAAATTCAGATACAACTCAAGATTTAACAAAAGTTTTTCTAACACTGATTAATCCATGTTTCAATAAAGGATACCCAAACATTTATAATTTGACCTTTCGTTGTCATTATGTCCCTCCGGTTAATATTAACACGAGCACGGGTTAATAATTAACAGTAATAATGAATAAGAAAAATAGTGTAAAAGATTTTCACTTACTTTTCTAATAGAAGAACTTCATTATCTCTTTCAAAATGGTATTGCGTGGAGGAGCTCCTGTCGCCACCAACGTAATAAAACAAGGACAACGGTACAAACGCAGAGAATATAGGCAAGTCTAAGACGCATATAACGTAGGGCGCATGCGTCAGTCATAACTTTCGTACAGAGTAATCAACAAGTGTGTTCAGCATTTCAGGATTTTACAGGTAATTAGATTGGTGCAAATTCTTAAAATTTTGGTACAAGATAACAGAAAAGAAGAAGGAAATATAGTATAACTAAAGTTTTTTGGATATTTATAACTGTTTAAGCCGTGACGTGCACTGTTCAAGTGGTGGCGAAATGTATTCGTATTATTGCTCTGTACACTGTTACTTGCGCAAATCAATACTCTGAAATTGGTTGTTACTTATCAATCATATCTACTGTACATATTTTGTATTAACATAACACAGTATAGAACTTTTGAATGTATATTTATATGTATATATATATATATATATATTATAAGTTTATATATATATATTATATACCATATTTATATTTGACCTTTCGTTGGCTTTAATAGTCCGGAGTCCCTATCAACACAATATTAACACAAGCACGGCTTAATAATTGTCGGTAATTAATTAATAAGGAAAATATTGTAAAAGATTGCTATTACTTATTATATTTGCACTTACTTTTCTAATAGAAGAACTTCATTGTTTCTTTGAAAATGGAATTTCGTGGAGGAGCTCCTGTCGCCACCAACGTAATTCAACACGGACAACGGTACAAACACAAACAATATAGGCAAGTCTAAGACGCACTTAACTTAGGGCGCATGCGTCACAACTTTCGTACAGAGTAATCAACAAGTGTGTTAAGCATTTCAGGATTTTACAGTTAATTAGCTTGGTAAAAATTACGATATTATAGAATTATATATATAGTTATATCTTCTGTTATATTTATATTCAAATTAAAATATAATAGAAGATATAACTAACATTTTTTAAATACTTTTAACTGTTTAAGCCCCGTTACTTTTGTTTGTATATGTATATATACATACAAAATACAGGTGCCTGGAAATACGATACATACCTTGATAGGGGTTCAAGTAGAGTACATTTCCAGCTAATTTAGTAATACAATAGTGTCTGAAACCTGGTTATTTCTATTATATTTATAGTTATTCAAGAATTTTAAATATAAACCGTAAATTATGTTAAAATGTACCCTAGTAATTAATTTACACAAGATTTTATTTATGTTTTTCATATTTTCTACCGTGTTACCTGTAAATTTTTCACCAAATTTCTCTCAAGAATAGGCCTGCTCTAATTGGAATATTTTAACAATGCCAGCAATACGTACACAAGTAATCTACAGAATCCATAAATATTTGCTCAAAATTATGTTAATAAGTGAAGTTCATTAAAACCAACCTCCCAGTTAACTTACCACGTAAATAAATACATCCAATACAGCAGCAGCATCCTTAAGATATGCCTTTGGCGTAAAGAATAACCCATCGGCTAATATTTTCAATGCCAATTCCAGACTCATAAATATCACGAAGCCGTATTCTGCGATCTAAATAGGACAATGAAGGAAATAACTTGTCATTTTTGCAAAGCTTCTGTGGTGTCAAATAATGTTTTCTTTATTTTTATCATTAATTGTTAATACAAAACAGTACCTGTAAAACAAAGTTTTCCATAACTCTATACGTGGGTGTTTCGAACATCATCGATAAGCAAGAAAAAGTAGTGACCATGATCATCACCCAATCCAAGTATGTCACCAGACCCAGAAAATTACTGTCAAAACAAATAAACCATATAAGCGTATTTTAACCTTAGCCAATTTAAATGATAAAAAGTGTAGAGTATGTGGACATACGTCAATCAAGAGATAATAAAAATATCGCTGATCATGCCTTAAAAATATATTTTTATGTAATGATATTATAGAGAAGACATTCGAAACTTCGTTAAAACCATGGTTACAAAAAAGGAAATATGAGGTGAGGTATATTTTCCGTGATCTCTAGATTTTGATCTCGACTTAGAGATAAGGTTATTGCAGGCACTCCTGTATTTCTAAGTGTAAGGTAATGTGTCCCCTATGTACACTCAGGAGCAACCAAATGGTGGCTTCTCTGATCTCTGACAGGATCTGTGGGGATGATTGGCGATTCCAAACAGCTCGCTTAAGAGAATCCCATGCGTGCTCGGTCGGGTTTAAGTCAGGCCAGTCTGCCAGCTAATCTGATCGTGAGGTGTTCTATTCTCGGAGAGTCGTTTTCACACGTTCAGCTCGATGTATTATTTCGAACTATACGAAATACCTACCCAGCTGACGTTTGGTTCTTATGACTGCTTTTTTTTATGCACAAAGTGACATAAAATTAAAAACGCACATTGTGTTATAGTACACATATTTAGGTGGAAACACAACGTTAAGATAACGTTGCGCGTCGGTGAAGTTGGTCGGTCCGCGATTAAGCCTCTGCCGTTCGGCGCGGACGGGACTGTGTCAAAGTTAATGTTTGCCGTCAGAATATCATCACGCGTTACGATTGCGTATTTAGGACGTCTTTTGTTAAGAGGGGTGTCCCTCACGGGGGTGTAATCACCTGCTGCTACCACTAACGGGTTAGGGTGATTTAAGGTCTAATTGAAATTATGCAATCTATTAATTCAGTAAGTATCAGTATCAACTAGACATCTTCGGCTCATATTTTCACCCATAGATAATGATCCTCGATGAAACTTTGTTTAATGTTCTCTATATCTAATTAATTATATCGAATCCGGATCATGCTGTTAGTAACTAATTAAAACTAATATACGTGCTAGCCTAGAAGTTGAGCGCCCCCTTTAAATTTCACACTACATCAACAATTTGGAACTCGATCCGACAACGAGGGTACCAATGAAATTGTTAATTAAAATTTTAAGTATAAATTTATCATTTGTACGCCGAGAAAGAAAATTAATAATAAACCTGCACGGCCGGAGAAGAATCAAAGACATTTGAAGTTAGCCATCCGAAGTGCAGCCACGTGGCGGATTATATTATTACTATTATTATATGCTATATTTTACTTCACACTAATAAACATTCTTACTGGAAGCTTTTGTAGTGAACCTTTCGCTCGTTGCCCGTGACAGGATCGCGCAAACGCGCGTCGTATCGCGCGTCTACAATAGCGCGGCACAGCTTGCGGAAGCGCGACTCACGAGGCACTAATAGGAGCGGAGTGTCGAACAGCGGATGATTCTCTCGCAAGTCCTCCTCGCGTTGATTCCTACGCAATATTCACTGCACTTTATATTTCAAATTCGTTATGAAAACTATTGTTGTCACACGTGTTTCAAATCGATCGTTGACATTGTGATATGCCGTACTATGATGAAAAACATGCTGATCTTAGGTACAGATTTAGAAGGATGATGGAACTCTTCTTGAATGTCTTCTTGAGTGATTATTTAAAAATATTTGTTTAATTTCAGTAAGTTCTAATGCGGTAGATCTTTAATTTTCGAATTTTTGAATTTAAGAATATATATCTTTAGTTATTAAAATAAAAAAAAATCTTAGTTCGAGTTCAATTAAGTTAATTTAAACATAACATAAAATAAATAAGTAATTGTAGTACCTTCTCATTTCAGCCTGCTGTCGCTTAGCCTGCAAGAGTCGTATGTCCAGATAAGGTGGACGGGCGCGAGACGACGGCACTACACGTGATGCAGCACCAATGTCACCATTCTCGAGCAAGTGCTCGTATGTCTGTTTTAGCTTGAGTGAACCACTGCGCACCGAGCGCCGGATGGATCTCGAACCGAATCTGCGTACAAAGCAAAATTGTTTAACATAGTTTATACGATACACTGACATATATAGACCGTATTATTAAAAATCAATCTGCCATCGACCATTTAAAGAACAATGAATACAGCACACACAGTCCAGATACGAATTCTATTTTAAAGGCTGCTATTTCGGCTGGCAGTTTATTCGGTTTTCGGTACCTTACCTAAACTTTAAAAAACATAGTTTTTACAATGGCGTTGTCTTTACGCTGTGATGTAGAGTAGTGACATGATATTAGATAGAAATATATATTTAATGCTAAGGCGATTTTTCTGGCGGAGGAAAATATAAGCCAGTGTGATACATGATTGTATTTTAATTTAAAAAAAAAAAATATTTCTACTATATATAATTTAAAAGTTACAACACAAAATTTTACAATAGTAAAGTTAACAAAGATTTAAGAATTAAATTAAAAATATGTTAACACCTACTTTTTCTGATCAACGCGCAATTGTTTTGCGCTGGATATAGTCCCTTGCGACTTAAGCCCTGACTTCCCGCCGGTCGCCAACATGGCGGAATCCCCTAGTACCAAGCGTCGATGGTTGTTTGAATCGCTATAAAATATAAATAAAATGTAATTTACAAGGAATCACTGTAAGAAAAATACAGCAAGATTAAATAACGAGTATTAGGGTTAGAAATCATGTAGAAATAATAAAATAAAAATTAATACCTCTTACTTTCACCAAAGAAAAGAACAAAAATTAAAAAAAAAAAGATACCTTATTAATATTTTCATAAATGGCTATCCCCTGAACCTAAAATAATATTAAATATAAATGAAACATGACAACGTACTAAAAGAAATTAAAATAAGCAAATAAAAGGAATAAACAAAAAAGTACTTTCTACATTTTAAACAATGTAATTTTTAAATTTGTAATTTTTATTTTTGTCCAATTTTGTTATTCTTTTTTTGAACACACTTTCTTTGCCTTCTGTAAACTCAAATACCCATGATTGCTTTGTATTTTTACTACTTCTGTTGTTATCAATATTTTAAAGAACTCAATAAGTCGCTGCAATTACTTTACATGCCAAATAAAAACATGCGAAAGATTATAAGATACCAAATATGTTCGCAGTGAGGCATTTTAAAGGGAATAACTGTAAATAGTTTTATATTCTATATGTTGTATTTTTTATTTTATCTTTTTTCCGTTTGTCTCCAAGTTAAATAAATAAATAAATTCTAATATAAATAATGTTGTAAATCGAATATGAAGATTCTTTTCAGTAATAACAATAATTCAAGAAGTAAAATTTTTATATGTTGTAAAATGATTTGTCGCACTATTTCAAAAACCAACGTTGAGAACTCACTTGATAATTGAAGCGACGACATGACGACGCAAAGCAGAGCTGGGGCGCTGAGACGGAGGGGCTACAACAAGAGTTTTAACGAGACAACGTTTTCGGTAAGGAAAAGCGATTTTATCGACTCCAATATACTCGATCGCTCGACGCGAGAGATCACCGGATCGTGTCCCTCCACCTACAGCCCCGGGCACCCCCGTTTCTTCTTCTCCCTCCACTTCACATACAAACTGTCGCATAAACGATTCACGTACCTGAACAAAAGATATGGTAATTTAACCTAAATAATTAAAAATTATTGATATATCTAGAGAAGAAATGCTCTGCTTTTGAAAATGACATAGCTTTTTAAGCTATGTAATGTATCTATATCTTATATGTACGATACAAAACAATATTACTAAGAAAAAATTACATTTTACATAATAAGTGCTTCACTTTTCAATTTTTTTTATATATTTAGTGATATAAGTAAACCTTAAAATTTTGTATAATATAAAATTGTTCTGTTATAGTTTATAAATTAAGCTTGGTACCTTCGGCAAATTAAAATCTCCAGGAACTTTATGCAGTTTCGTCATTTGAGGACTATCGGGGAATTTCTCAAATATCCGTAACCTGAATGGCAAACTCTCCTTAATTTCTGCGCTTTGCTGGCGGTACCGAAGTTGCTTTAATTTTTTTATATCCTCGTCTAACTCAAGATTGTCTAAAATCACGGCGACGAAAAGCGATAGTACAATCTAAAAAAAAAATTTAATAAATTTTTATTATTAAAACGGAACAAACAAGACCAAATAGGTAGGATACAAATAAAAAAGTTTTTACCAATGTGACAAACAAATGATACAAAATAAAATATATTGCGACCAATGGTGTCAATGTTTGACTTGTCCGAACCATTGTTTCATCCATTACTTCAACCCATGCTTCTTGGGTCAAAATTTGGAACATAGACATAAATGCCTGCAATGTAAAATAACTTTTAGTTTATGGATTAGAAATTTATCAAGCTAGAAGTAAGCTACTACACAAGGATCTGGAGAACAGCAAATTTTTTTTTCAAGACTTTTTTTTTAATTTGCACCTTCTTCCTTCCAGTCTTCATAGCAACACTATCAACTCTTTTGTTGATTTCAACTATAAAACTTTTTAACAGGAGTAGTGCCACCCAGCAGCTAGTTTCTAGAGAGATATGTCTAACACATCAAGATAAAAAACAAGTTACGGGAATTACTGTTAAGCAGATTTGACACAAATTCAATAAAATATAATTTAATAAAATGTTTACCTCGGGAAAAGTCTCAAACTTGGTGAACTCACAAAGGAAACAGAACAGCTGCATTGAAATAGAAGAGCTTATAATTAACAAACACATAGTAAATATTATAAGGCTGCCTAACTTCTTTCCTGGTCCAAATATCTTGTATACAAACCCTTCCAACAGAGGTGATGCTTTTATCAACCTTACTATTCGGAGAACCTTTAAGAAAAAAATTACATAATTAATGTAAGATGTTTTTAATTTTGACTTATCCAAATTTAATTTATTTATAAACAATATCAAATATCTAACAATTTGTTTATTTACACAAAAAAAATCTTAGTTGATTCCAATAATTCAATGTTGTGTTAGTTATTTCAACTTTTAGTAAAATACGTAGTATACATACCTGGAAATAAGTGAACCCTGACATGTACAATTGTGGAATAATGTGAATGGTAGTACCAACAGCCAATAATAATTCGAACTTGTGAACAGAATGCTTGAAGTATCCCTTCCAACCCAAACACCAAATTTTTATTAATGCTTCTAAGTCCAAAAAGATAGTGAATGCAATCTGTAACAGGGAAGATATGTTATGTATGAAGAATATTTTGTCAATTATCATTATTTCAATATAAGTAAATATAAAACCTCAATGTAGTAATATTTTTCATAAAAAAATTGTCTAGGATTGTCGTCATGTTTGAAATTCATAGTTGCGGTAATAATTCCATTAGCTAATACGACACCCATGACTAGAAGGCGAAAGTATGCTGAACGTAACATTTTGTGAAAAATTTCTGGAGCGCTACCTGTAAAATAAGTCAATAATAAATATTTGCCCTTGTGTGATATAAAAAGAATTTAGATGAAATTCTACCTGAATGTTTATTTTCATCAATGGTTACCAACTTCCAGCCATTGTCATCACCAGTGAAAAACTGTGTAGTACTACCTTTTGTTATGGGGTTGCGCACACCCCACATTTGTTGGAATTGAACCCTTATTTCATTAAATGTTTCAGTTATTACAGCTATGAATACATTCTTGACCAACCAAGCCAGGAAAAATATCATTGTGCTGTAAGATAATAAATTCTTTATATGAAATTTGGATTTCTACTATCCCACTCACAATTCACATGATGTAACAGTGATTTCTATGGCCCATAATGTCTATATTTACCCTCAATACAGAATCATCAACCATGCAGCATTATCTTCCCTGAATGGAATGCCTCATCAGCAGTAATAAGGTCTCCTGTTTTACACTGATATTCAGTGATTGTATAGTCTTTTCTCAATTGAGGTTACTTGTGATTAAGCTCTTTATAGCCACTACTGCACTAAGCTTTTACTGTTCATAACTTAGTTGACTTCTACTACTCCAAAATTATTATATAAGATAATAGAAAAGGGCTTAAGTTGCAGATTGTGAAGTAATACTTGAAAAGGTATAATTAATAGTTATTTATTTTAAGTGCTTGCTACGGGAATGGCATATTCTTTGTAGAATAAGTTTTACAAAATTTAACAAAAAAGCTACTGTGAAAATTTTTATCTATAAACAATAATTTGTTAACTCAATAGCCATGATTCTTATTAAATAACTATAGTCTCATTACTATCTGTAGACTCGTGAAAATGCAATTATCATTCAACTTACCTGAAATAAAGAGCTGATCTCCATGCTGGTAATGAATCAATTGCTCTATACATTATAAAAACCCAACCCTCTTGTGAAGATGCCTGATAGACAGTAAATAGACTAGTGGCTAAAACAGCAAACAATACATTTAAAGTTTCAATATAACTACAGGCATTGCTTGTTTTTATATCCTATTTAAATAAATGAACATACCAAATTCTTCGAAACCATTAAAGCCCATGATGTATTTTGAAAGGTTTAATTTTAAACATTTCATGCCAGCAGGGCATTGATACCCTGAGTTAGGTTCAGGTGAACAAAAAGTATCAGGTATGGCAAGTGAGTTGATGGTTATTTCACTAAAAAAGAAAGATATAGTGGTATTAAATAACTGGTGATGAGAATGAGTTTTGAAACAAATTTAATTAGCAATAAATATGATGTTTTTGAAGCAGTTGTTATAAGTATAGTAAGTATATGGAATGTTTTATTAAGCCTAATAATTTAAATTATATGATAACTCATAATAATAAATTTAAGCATAGTTATGAGGAACATGATTCTCTACAATAGCATTTATTAGATTAATCGAATAATTTTGTACCAGCAAAATTATTTGATAAATGCTAAAATAAAACTTATTTGGAATATTCAAACATAAAATTTATTAAAAACATAAGAGCAATTGATATTATTCACTATTTAACATATCCAAATCACTTACTTCGGGTCTGTATTATTTCTAACACAGTGATGTGTTAATTCACCAAAGAACTGAACCCCTAGTAAACTATACAGTGACATAAAGAATAAAAAAAACAAAGTCACATTGTAAATTTGCTGACTTGATCTCCTGCAAAAAAAAATTAAAATAAGTAACATCAATTTATATTAATCAATAAAGTAAAATGATTATTGCTAAACTTACTTGAAAATTTGGTTGATTCTTGATTTTGGCATTGAGAATTTCAGGAAAACCCTTAAAAATCTTATCATAATTAAGGGTCTGGGAGCTCTGAGTATACTGAGGTAACTATATCTTGGTACTATTCCTGTTAATTCAAACATCTGCAGCAGCACTGACACCCAGAGGAAAAACACCATAGAAGCATCAAATTGGCACCAATGATCCTTTAAGTATGCAACATCACCCTATAAAATAATATCTTTTAAAACTGCCAACAAGAAGAACATGTGTTCTAGATTAAAACAAAAGAAAAGAATAGATACCTTCAATATTCCTCTTATGTGCATTTTAGCTATCATTTCTGCTGTGAAAAGAAGTGTAACACAACAGTCTACAACAAAAGTTGTTATTTGAAGGTAAGGATATTTTTCGAATGATTTTGGTGTATTAAGAGAAACAGACATTAAGCTCAAAAGCGCACAGAATCTTAAAATCCGCCTGACCCATAACTGGAATGAAACATAAACCATTAAAATACTTCTATATTGCTATAATTTTCATACTCAGTATAGAAATAACGTTCATGTAATTAAAAATTAGATGTTGACATACCTTATTAACCCATTCTATGTCAGCGCTTTCATTAAGAGATTCTTCTGGACCATAATCAGCAAGTATTGGCTCACCTTTCAAACTTTGCTTTCGCCCTAACATTTTGATATTATTGAAAATAACTTTTAAAACTTTGTGTTTAAAAAATAAAAACAATAGATTACATTTTAAATCTTATTTATACTATATTATTATACTTTATTTTATCATATCGGTTATTGATTTATTTAAATAATAATCTGAAAGTGACATATGAATGTACGTTCCGACTTCCACTACACTATTATTATCTAAATAAAAGAATGCATTTCTATATTTCAAACATATTATATGTAAAGCAAATTTATTTATAATGTGCAAAATAAATAAAATCTTATAATAGTAAGTACTTTCATAGAAAACATTATTTTTAATTATTTACTTATTAACTTAAATACATAACTACCTACCTATATATAAACTACCTTCACCAAGCTGTCAGGCAAGAAATGGCGCGAAGATTTTTGGCGGGAACTTGTTCGGTCACTAGTATATTAATGTTTATATATATAAACGAGAGACAATGTCATATTCTATTTGTTAAAGCCCACAATAGCGTCCTTATTGTGCTCCTACGGTTAATACTTACACATACTTGTTAATGATCTTGCAAATAACTTAAATATAAAGGAAGTTTCTTACTAAATTCAAAATATAGATTTACATTTTATTAATATTATGTAAAAAAAACATAAGAAACCCAAATAACATAAGTTTATAAAAAAAGTTTTATTTTAAATCGATAATCATACCAAGTAGTTTATAATTGAACACTGTATGTGAACATATTACGTCTGAAGGTTAGAGTTTTTTTTTGTTACATCCAGAGTAACAAAGGAGCACACAGTTACCTGATAGTTAGTGATTCCTGCGGCCCATGACATCTACATTCATCCTTGACAAGGAATTATAATGTAGATGCATCGTCACCCTTGAGGACTGAGAAGGAATGCTTCGTCACCAGTAATAAATCCCTGCACTGACCAGACGAAACACAGCAACATTATGCTGCTATTTTACGCTGGTATTCTGTGAGGACGTGGTCCTACCCCGATACAGCTAACCCATACATCCTGCAGCTAGAAAAAAACTGTAGTGTAGCTCTACTACTGTCAACGGAAAGTAATTAACAAGTGTAGAAAAATAATACAACATGATATAAAATCAAGAATAAATAATTAATGTGGAAGACCGCTCCAGAGACGACGAATCTAAATGTGCATATTTGTACACTTTTAAAATAATACTAGCTGTGGCCCGCAGGTTCATATACGTCGATATATCTATATTAAAATTAGGCTCTTAATTTGATTATAAAAAAATCTAAAATCCGCGTAACGAAAAAATAGCGCGTTATAAAAAAGTGAACAGCTCCTATATCAAGCTTAGATGTAAACTTATTTAAAATATTTTTCCTAAATTTATATTGAATTTCTGCCTTC
The DNA here is from genome assembly GCA_029286865.1 of Teinopalpus imperialis. Classification (NCBI taxonomy): domain Eukaryota; kingdom Metazoa; phylum Arthropoda; class Insecta; order Lepidoptera; family Papilionidae; genus Teinopalpus; species Teinopalpus imperialis. The sequence continues at coordinate 6,815,031 of JAGSMU010000012.1, forward strand.
AAAAGTGACGTACTTTCCATACTTTCAACCCCTAATTCACCATCTTAGGGGTAAAATTTTGAAAAACGCTCATATACCTATACATTAATTTCTAATCAGAAGCAGGACCAGAAATTTCGTGTTTCTTACTTTGAAAACGATGGACTTCATGCAACGGTTCATCCTTATTTTACCCCCTTATGGATGAAATCTCCAAAAATCCTTCCTTATTGGACTTTTACTACATATAAAACATCAACAACCCAAATTTCAAGTTCGGTTTAGGCTCTACGTTGATGAATCAGTAAGTCAGTCAGCCATGACAAATAATTATATATGTATAGATCAAAACGCGTAACCTCCTATTCTGCTTGTTCGATCAATACAATTTTTCCAAAAATCAAGGAGTAACGTATACTAATAATAGACGAAAATTATTATATCATTAATTTTAAATATAAATATATAAAATTGATATATGATAAATATGTATAATAGATGCTAAAAAACTCTTAAACGTAAACTGGATATACGTATAGTACGATCTAAATAAGAATGAGAATAGTATATCGATCAGCACTGCCAGTGCCCCATAAACCAACTGCTTAGGTCTTATATGCAAATGGATAAGAAGAAATGCAAACTTGGCTGAATGAACATTAGTCCTTTGTCTTTTCTATTGAAGGAAAAAAACAATGACAAGCTGTCAAAAATACGCTGTATCCTAGCAACGAATGATACAAATTCCAATTTTCATTACTTACAGCTTGGATGTAATTAATATATTAAATAATATATAATATAAATAAGAAAAGGAGTAAAATAAAGATGTTTATTTATATGAGCAAAAAGGTAGCTTATTTGCAAATAAATATAAAAAATTTATTATTTTCAGATTTATATTAATTATATTTTTCAAATTCCAGATTGCAATACCAAAACAATCCAATGTTACTTGTATATCGTGGAATCATACAACTGGATATATAGCTGTTGGAGGACAAGACGGAATGTTAAAAGTTTTAAAATTAGAATCAGGTAATTAGTAACATAAAATGGTTTTTATTAGTGTACAGTCAAAGACAATGGCAATTTATAGATTATTATAGGAACTGTCTTACATAATGTAATAGTTAGCTAGGTGTATGTTAAGGATAAAAATAACTTGATTAAGGGTTTGGGATACCTGCTCACAGTGAAGGTGTTAAATATTAAGTTTACACTGCAGTTTGTTTCTAGCACCAAAATGTATATTTTGATATTTTGTGAGGGCATGGTCCTACCCTGGCCAGCTCGACCAGGGTAGGACCATGCCCTCACAAAATACCAGGACAATGCTGCTGTGTTTCGTCAGGTGTTGGGATTCGGAGACCTTTATTACTGGTGATTAGGAATTCCAGCTCAGTCCTCAAGGGTAACCACTTATCTGTATTATGATTCCTTATCCAGGATGAATGTAGATGTCATGGGCTGCAGGAATCACTTGCCATTCAGGTGAATTGTGTGCTCAAGTGTGTGTGTGTGTGTGTGTGTTTGTAACTCTTAATGAAATAATAAAATATATACATATTCTTGGAATGACTAATAAATAGTACAGTGGATGAATACATAATAGATGATAATTGAGATTATTGAAAAGAAAATGAATAAAAATATCTAATTATGAGCATTACCATAATTTACTCTTTAGGAGGGGGAGGAAATCTATCCATGAACCTTACACTGGAGGGACATACAGGCCACTTAAAAGTTGCTATATGGAATGAAGATTTTCAGAAACTCACCACTAGTGATGAGCATGGTGTTATTATTGTCTGGATGCTTTATAAAGTAAGATTCCCATATATGAATCTATTTTGTTTATTTTCTTAATAACTTGATTTTATACTTATCAATTTATTTCAGGGCTCCTGGTATGAGGAAATGATAAATAATAGAAATAAGTCTACCGTGTCAAGTATGGCTTGGAGTTCGGATGGACAAAAAATTTGCATAGCATATGAAGATGGTAAACAAATTCATTGAATAGAAACTAAAACTCATAATTAGAAATAATTGAAGAACCTCCTTTTTTGTATTATTAAGAGACAAATAAGCACACAGTACACCTCTACAAAAAATTAAGATGTACTTCCATTTATCATATCTGATGCTTGGGATAGAACTCCTTGATTATGTGTAATTGCTTCTCCAAAACCATAGGTACATTTTGTGCTGATATTTCATGCTGGTATTCTATAAGGGTGTGGCCATTCCCAAGTCTACTTATTCATTTGGTGTCTAGAAGGCAGTGGCTCTCCCATATAGAAAAGCACCTAATCTGCTTTTAATTTAAATTTTAGGTGCAGTTATAGTTGGGTCTGTAGATGGATCCCGTGTTTGGGGCAAAGATATTAAAGGACCCGGTTTGAGTGCTGTTCAGTGGTCACCAGATAATACTCTCTTACTTTTTGCACTTTCAAATGGAGAGTTGCATTTATATGATAATCAAGGAAATTTTGTTGTGTGTATATTTATTTTTTATATTTTGCTATCTTAACATTAAACTCTTATTTTATACAAATATTTTTCTTCCCTTATTTTAGATGTCCGTAGCAAATAATTCTTATTCTGGATCAATGGAAATTATATCTATGGACTGGTATGCAGGTAGAGCACCTGCTAATAGACCTGTTTTGATGATTTGTTATGGAAGTGGGCTGCTGTTACTAATGAAAAATTGTACAGAAGAAGGCAAGCATACAATTTTTTGTCCAAGTACTCAATACATGTTTTCTTTCAATATAAATATTCTTATGTGATTTTAGAAAGTGTCAATGTTGAAACCAATATTACTGTCATTGATTGTAAATGGAATCATAATGGAACTGTATTAGCCGTTGCAGGTTGTACTAAAGATCAAGCTAATATGGTTAAATTTTTTAATGCTTATGGAGAGGTAAGAAATCGATTACATCAGTTTGATGCATGATATTAATTTCACCTCATGTCACTTGTGGGGAATGCACATAAGCACCACTATTTCAATATTGTTGGATTGTGCAGGAATAAAACCCTGAATCTTAGGATCTATGTCTTAAATATATATATTGATTGTAACCTCTAATAACTTAACAACCACAATCCTTCTCCATTCCAGTGTTATTTTTTTTGTCTGTGTCCCAGCCAAATATGATGTTGCCAGTTATTTTAATTAGACATAATTATATCTACAACATCATTCTTAGAATGGCGAAGGATATGACTATAGCAAAGGCCAAATGTACTCCTTTTGGATTATCATTGGAAATTATGGATTTACTTAATTTCTTAGACCTGCAACAAACAACTGTGTCCAAGGTGTAAGGCTTCTGATTAATGCTTATTAAGAGTAATTTGTATATGGCTCTCAGCCTCCCTAGTCCCATCTACAACTGGTTCTGTAAAAAGGTGTGTTGAACCATCTGCATTATCATTTCTTTTCAAGGATAAATTGGGTGTAATGGGCCCCAGGAATCAATGTGCTTGTGACAATCAATACAATAAAAAATAATGAGGAAGGATACAGTGAGTTCTTGAATTCATCTCTTGTTCCTATTCTACCTTCTTACAATATACTGACCACCTTCAAAGATTCTGGTTTAGGATCTACTAGATCTGCTAAAGACAATTAAATAAAAAATATGATTTATGCACACATTTTGATTCATATTTATGATATAGCGCAGTGTAGGACATTTCAAGAGCCTGAATGCTTATTATTGTTTACCTTTTTTTTGAATACCATAATAGGAGACTTCCATGATAAGCAAGGCGAAAAATTATATACATATATTTATATAAGTTGTTATATATTTCTATAATAGAAGCCCTTTTTATCTTCTTTTTAATTTATCAATGATGTTTATTTACAAATTTATAGACATGGTTGTGTTTACAAATAAAATGTATGTTTCTTTATTATTGTTATTGTAAATATGTAATTGTTGTTTATTTATATGTAAATAAATAAATTTGACTATGATAGTAGAAAAATTGGTGTACGAAATATAATTATATAATTTACTGATTCAATTGAGAAGGGGAAGGGGAAAGGGGAGTAAATAGTCTCAAAAACATAGATTTGTATTAAATGCGATGGTTCAATGAAGATAATGCAATGATGTGAAATGCGGCAGTGATCGCCGAATAGTGAACGGTATACATATAAATGTTAAGGAATATATGGTGATGAAGCGTAGAGCGGTAAGTTCATCTCATGACACTGCTCATAGCCCAACTTTCATTTTCAAAACTTTCTTTCGCATTGGAGATTAGTTAGCAATTGGGATCTTGAATCCCATCTCTCATATTCTTTAAGAACATGGTCTTTCTTCTTGATTTAGCCAATTCGGTGCTACGGTATCAAGCGTAAGCGTCTCACATAAAATAACTCGAAATGTTATGATAAAGTCGGATAAATAAATTATGTTTTTAAAGTATTTTTATATTATGAAAGAATATTCAATATTTTAGCATGTCAGAACGCTGCGAGTTCCAGGTGGTTCGATGAGAGCTCTTTCATGGGAGCAACGCTCTTTGCGGCTTGCCATAGCTATTGACTCGTTCATTTATTTTGCTAACGTAAAACCTGATCACAAATACGCATATTATGGCAACACTCTCGCTTTTGTTTCCGATACAGACACTGTTATGTACTGGGACACCGTAACACACCAGGTATGTCTAATTTTCATAAAATTATTCTTTACAATTTTGATATTATGTGATGTGAAAATTTCTTATTCCAAAATTAATTTGTTTTAGTCATGGGTAAACAATATTCCTGATGTGGTTGATATGTGTGGGGTGGACGAATACTGTGTAATAGCCACTTTAAGTACTTTAATTATATCAAACCAACAAGGAATTCAATGTGATGGTGAGATCAGTTCAGAGCTCAGTGACTCTAGTCTTTACGTGGGTTAACGTTATTAAATTTTAATTATTTTGCAGCAAAGATCATTACTATGCCGGCGGTTAGTGTAGCAATAAACAGTAAAGCAGTTGTGGTGGTTGCCTTCAAGGAATCATTCTTAATATGGAAATTTTCTACGCCGTCTAGGCCTCGTAACGGTATATTTAATTTTTTTGAAATTTTGTTTTTTAAGTTAATTGAAAAAATTTATAATTTATAACAATGGTTTTATTGCAGAGACTTCAGAGCAATTATTTCGGGCAGATGGATCATCTCTTTCTGTAGGAGAAGCCAGTTTCCAAGATGATACGATTTTTTGTGTAGCATGTTCGGATAGCCATCTCTTAATTGGGAGAGATTCGGGCACAATATTATTGTTCTGCCTCGTTAATTTCAGGAAAATAACATCAATTAATATAAACGCGAAACCATATAAAATGGGAGTAAATTCAAATTCTAGGTACTAATACATCGTACAATATTTATATTATTTGTAAAATTATTTAAATTAAACATATATTTATTTTTAGTAAGTTCTTCGTAATTGATCAGCCAGGATCTCTGTACGTCTTAGATACAGATATGGCGAACAACATAAGTATTGGTCAAGCCCTACGCAAGGATGTATGGAGTGCGCTGTGGGCGTGCGACAATAGTCAAATGCTAGCGGTGGCTGAGAAAGCTCGTTTATATGTTATGAGAGACAGTGAACCTGAGGAACCGTTGACTATGCAAGGATATTTGTGCAAATTTAAGGTAAGAAAAAATAAAAATAACTTATTGAACTATAAAATTTTAATCTACACTCACTAGCAATTTAATCGACTCACCCCGTCCATGTGCACACTAAGTTAGTTCTAGAATAACACGTTCTCTGCAAACGTGGTCAGTGATGACCGTCAGTGAAGTTTCCCTTTAGGCCTATTAAACACTAATACACTCGTATTAGTATATATTATAATCTGCACCGATGGAAATTTCTCCTTGTTGCTGAAGGTTTTTTATTAGTCTTGATTGGCGTTTTGTCGAAGTGGCACTTTGATCTCAAATAACCTGGCGCGTGGTTAGGAATTCCAAATTCAAATATAATTCAAATTTAGGCCTGTATATTTGTGTTACGAATTTAGTGATTCATTTGTATTCGCGCTATTTGCTTTTTCTTTGAGATCAAAATGGAAAACATGAAATATCGTATTACGAATACGTTATTTACGAATATGAGTTCCACCGTGGCACCAACGCTGCAGAAACAGCTCCAAGGATTAATGATGTGCATGGGAGCTACTTTTAAAGAAAGCGCAGTACGTTTTTGGTTCCAACGTTTTCGTTCTGGAGATTTTGACCACCAAGTAAACCCCGCGGACGGCCGGAGGCTCAAGTTGACAATGAAGAATTAAAGGTGATCATAGAAGTGGATCCATCGTAAACCACGCCAGAGTTAGCAGCAGACTTCGGTTTGAGTGGCAAAACATTTTTAATTCAGTCGGAAGAAATTGGAAAAGCGAAAAAGCTCGAGAAATGGGTACTGCATGAGTTGAGTGAAGCACACGAACAAACACGCATTGAGTGCTGTGCTATATTACTCAACCGTCACAAAAACGAGGGAATTTTGAATCGTATCGTTACTTGTGATGAAAAATGATTCACGCCAGACAGTCGCTAAATTAGAGGAGCTGCGAATGGAATCTCCGTTACCCACCATACTCCCCAGACCTTGCTCCAACTGATTACCACTTTTTGAAGAATTTGGAAGATTTCTTGAAAGGAAAAAAAATCAATTCCTACGAGGCAGTCCAAACCGCTTTCATAGAATTTATTGATTCTCGCTCCAAACATTTTTATGAACTACCTATAAAACAGCAAAAGTGAATAGATAATAATGGTACATACTTCGATTGGTTAAATATATAATTTAGTTTCTTATATATAATATCGTATAATATAAAATTATAATTTCGAAAAACATATTTTACTTTTTCCGTATATTCCGTATAATTTCATATGTAAGGACCTAATATAATCAACAATACATTTTCATTTATTGATTTCTTCAAGTACCTGTAAATAATGCACTGTTGTACTCTCCCACGCCAGGAAGTATAGTCAACCACTAAGACTCGTGACAATTAAAACAGCAATGTAGCTCTTTAGTCCTTCCCAGGGTTGTATGTTTTCTAATCTAAAATCGAATGATTGTCATTATTCATACTGATGTATACGAGATTTTTTGAAAAATTTGTTCTAACCGCTTTCTGAAGCCTTACTCATACGTACCGATGAATTGATTGATTGACAGTATAAGCCATTGCCCACAACACTGAAAGACATATTTTACCTAATCCGAGCGCTTTGTACCAGATGAATTGATGAACTCAATAATTTAGCTGCAAAATCGTCAGGCTCATAGCGGCAGTATGCTAAATTCTTTCTTCCCTTACCCAAGAAGAGAAGTGCTAGATTCTTTTATTTCCACAGGCGTGATCACTTATTTAAACCATTCCACATAATTTAAACAATAATGTTTCTTGTGCACAATCTGTTTTTTTTTTGTGTTATGGCCACTGTTAGCCCGAGGGCTTTTACAACTTTTTCGCTGGGTTGAAAGGTGGCCGAGTGCTTAGGGCACTAAGCCGAAACCTTTATTAACGGGCAACCAGCACAAGGGTTCACCAGAGCCGAATCGCGCCGAGCCTCCCTTGGCGCGGTCAGTTACTTCTGACGTAATAACTAAAGTAATAACATTATTATTAGTAACGACATTTCGGACTGCGTTGGCACTGGAGAAGAAGTGGCGCAAGAAACTCCATCGACGCTTCTATCTATACTAATTTGTGAAAAGCGGTCGGAAATAAGGCGGGTAACGTTGTGGTAATGCGAATAATTATGTTTGCGATACCCTCGCCGTCGGCGGGGGCGGTCAGTTTATGCAGTATTAGTGTGTAGTGTTTTGAGCAGACCTTAGGCCCTAGTGGTCGCGTCGTTGGGGTATGTAGATTTTCATTACGCAAGAACCATGGCGCATCGGTGGCCTTGCGCATGAAGCGAGTATGGATTACTTGAAGTCGGTGAATGAGACGCGGGGAAGCATGCACAAAGACGGGACTTGCGTATGTCATTATGGGTCGGATGCACACTTTGTAGAATGTTGTTTTATTACGAAAGGACGTTTTACTATTTTTATTTAGTAACTGGTGAAAACAACCTAGGGTGAAGTCTGCTCGATTCCGTACGTGGTGGATATGCGGACCAAAGGTGAGTCTTTAATCTAATGTGGTGCCTAAGTATTTGACTGTCGCATGATCTGTATCTGTGTGACTTTGTATGGTAAAATTTTTTGTGTGTTCAGGAATTGGAAATAACGACTGCATTTTTAGACAACATAACGGACAAATGTACGCCGCAGCACATCGTACGAGTGGAAGTAAAATCATTAAGAGATACGCGACAGCTCATTGAGAAAGTTGGTTTAAAGGAAGCAGAGAGTTTTATTAAAGACAACCCACATCCACAACTGTGGTAGGTCTCTTTATATCACAAATATAATACTTTCTTTAAGATTATTACGCAATGCTTAATATAACATTATAATTTAGATAAGTACATAGTACATAGGATATTGATGCTGGCGATAAATGCAAAGCACTGAAACAAACTTCAATCAATTTTAGACGACGCTTGCCTCTAGAAAATTATTATGCTGCTTTTATTTAATGAATTTTAAACATTCGTTTAACAGACGGTTTTATCGCTTTGAAAGCGAATTCTTCCAGACTACCCACAGTTGAAGAACTAAACTGATTAACTGTAGAATTCAGGGTATGATCTTAAAGATTAAACATATTAAAAACACTTGATGATGGTTATAAATAAATCGAGTAAATACAGATCAAATATGAAGCGCATATAAATATTTATATAGCTTCAGTTACAAATCCAAATATTATATGTTAGGTTATTAAAATCAAAATAAACTTAGCACATATTATGGAAGTAAGGAGTTCCATAAGTATACACTAGAAACAATATAAGTTTACTTAGCATAGAAGAGGAATGAATGGGATTTGGTTTAGTGTACGCAAGAAGAAAAACGCTTGTAGGATATCTCCGATATTCAAAAACGTTGACCCAAGTAATGAGGAGTGGAAATATTAAAGAGTGTTATGTAGTATGTATGGATAGTTTGATTCGATATTAAGGTTTACTCCGAATATACATTGTATAGGTGCAGAACGACGAAAACATCTTAAAAATGGTTTAATAAAATAGTAAATAGATAGTAGTGATTAATAGCAATATAATAATTGAATAACAGTAATCTAATGGCAAATAGAATAGAAGTGTAAAATATGTGTAGATTAAGATTAAGACAAATGTTACTGACGGGCGTGAGTCAACTGAACAAAGAAGAAATGCGGTCAACACCTGTATGGTTCGCGTGACAAAAATGTTGGCAACTTCTGTAAGTCGTATCACCCTGTGATTTTGTAGTAACACAAACAGACATACACGTAACTAGGTAGTATGTGGTAATATAGATGTATATATAACACATGAATGTATGGAAAAACAGCAAACTCATTGGTAACATACATTACCACTTAATTTTAATTTAAATAAATTTTAATTAAAATAAAAATTGGTTTGGATTTTTTTTCTTTTTGAACCAAACAAAAAAACACAACCAAACAATAAAAAATCACTGTAACAAGTACACACAACTAATAACAGAATAAATTACAGAAATTGTTACACAAAATCGAGTCATAACTAATAAACACTAAACACCAATCGCAGGGCCTACTTTCAAGTAGACGTCAACGTTGAGTTATATCGGCAAATCAGCGAATATTTAATTGGCGTAAATGTAGTAAAACATATTCTCGAACTCAGATAGTGAATCGTAATTTAACCGTATCACTTTAATTTAGAATCAGTTAGTGTTGGACATATAAGTGTGAAATAAATAGTACTTGATCCAGACGACTTTATTATTCGTACTTTATAATCCAGCAATAGTGTACATTGTGTCGGTCACATGATCCGACGCGAGAAATGCACCATGTATAGTTATAGCAAGACTTTTGCAAATAAACGAGGACTACTAGGAGGATAATTATGGTTTGTCGCAGAACAAACGGCTACGCAACACGAACATATAAATATCTGCGTTAACAGTCAACCGCAATCGGAGATATGTTGATACCAGAATAATTACCAAGATATCAACAGTATTAAATGCCTCATTGAAATTAAACATCACCATATACTATATCGAATGTCATCAGTGATTTGAACGAGCGCTATAGTTCTACTATGACTACGACGGAAACAGGATTGCAAGAGATTAAGATTGCGTCCTTGAAAATAGGAATTGATTGAACAATCAATTGCCTATAAATATTATAGTATACAAATACTTTATTATTTATAGCGTTGGGACTAATCCAAGAAGCACGAGGGATTTTAGGGAGAGAACAGTAGCATCTTTCCAGATAGAGGGGAAGCAGGTCATATTTGCACAGTTTTTAGTTTGAATTCGAGTGGATGTGTCTGCTCTAATTTCTTTTAAAACTGGGACAAACATTTGAAAAAGATTAAAATACTTTTTTTTGAATGGAATTTCCAGGCCCTAGCGGGGTCAAGATCTTTTTCATTTCATCACCGACATAAAAACTGACTTATATTTCGATTGGGCCCGACTGTGTTTTTCTATTCTCTTTATATCTTTATTTCTTCATTCACCTGTAGGGTACCTAGCTCACACTGGACGTACAGAAGGATAAATATCATAGAGTTGAATTACAAGACAATTAAGTAAAGACACCTGCTCGTTAACTGTAGGTACCTCTGCAATAATACACCTGTACATGTTTACTGCGTCTTGCAGAAGACTACAGAACTGATTTTAAATGACAAGTAGAATATAATCATGTTAAAAAAAACATCAGCAGCAAATTGTTTTGCTACATGATTAAGAGAGGACACAAACTTTATATTATCTAGAAGATTATATCTGAAGGAGCGGAATTTGGAACGAAATACGTAACAGAAGTGCTTTACAATTTTTAGACTCAATAATATAATTGTGATCCCGTTATTACTGAATGATAAATAAGTCTGAGATTTAAAAGTAATTCAAAAAAAATCTTTCATTACTCATTAAAATATTACTGTAATTACATATAATTTAGGATTTAGATTAATACTCGTTCCTTTATTATTACAAATAGGCCGTCATGGACACTTAATGTCAATAATAATTTAAGGGACTGTACGTCGTAAGTGGACGGTGCGTTTTCCTCATTGATCTGAGATTAACCAACAAGAGACAGACGTAGAAATTAAGAAAAATAATAATTTTGCAATTATAAACTTACGATATAAAACATAATACAACAGTGCGTCTACATGAATTATGGGATTAAAGTGTAGTTTTATCAAATGCTATGTCATCGAATAATAAATAGCTTCAACCCTAGTTTACGTACGAAGTTTTTACATCCTGTAAATATATTTTTAGAGAAAAATTGCTATTTAACGTTACTTTTTAGGTTACTTTTGGCAGAAGCAGCTCTAAAGAGTTTCGAATCAGACTCTGCTTTAGACACGGCGGAGGCTGCTTTCGTAAGGCGAAATGATTATGCAGGCATCCGATTCGTAACTCGTTTGAAAGCTTTACACTCAAACGCCCTAAAGAAAGCAGAGATTTTGGCTTATTTCAAAGAGTTTGATGCAGCTGAAAAAATTTACCACGAAGAGGATAGACGGTAAGAATATATGTGGCGCCAGAATTTCATAAAATTCGCCAGATGCCATATCTGTGTATATAAGATTTTGAATATTAGTATGTACGTATTTATTCACGTTGCACGTATATGTATGTTATGTTAGTAACTATCTTATTTATAAAACACAATAAGTTTTCTGTTCTACTCAAATGAAGACGGGAAGAGAATGAATGATTTTTGGCATTAAGTCCGCCTATTTCTGCAATTACGCAACAAATTTATATTTGCATTCGTGGTCACGGGGAAGAGTGAGGTGATTGACTTTGTCATAAATAACCCGAACTATCGTCAGCTCATGATTATTTATTTTTGATCTGTTCAATGCAGAAGAAGGCTCACAGTTTCTTGAATTGCAATGGTATGTCAGCTTTGGGATTTATTTTTATTAATCACAGCTTCCCAAGTCGATGGTAGACATCCTTTAAATTAAAATAAGGATGTTTCTTTCAATTTCAATAGCTCTGATTCATTATTGGTAAAGTTATCTATGCTCTTTTGCGAGGGTTGTTTATGCTGGTTTAATAAATCTGATGAAATGGTGGGGCTGTGGTTACAAACTGCTTATTACCTTGAGCGCCAATGTTGCTTCAGCTACATGTTTTTTTACGCGAGTCTTAATTGATCTCTTTGTTTCCCCTATGTCTCTTATATACCTTCAGAATCAAACTTGTGGAGTACAAGCTTGATTCTGAATGTGGTATCTCTGGCGCACCATACAGATGGTACAAACGGATAATCATCTTAGTTGGTTTGTAAAATGGAATTGGGATTCTATAAGACGTTTTAATATTCTAATATAATGTTCTAATAGAAGCGCGCTTCCACCACTCTGAGTTGGCGTTCCTCTGCTAGTGTGGAAAAGAACACCTTTTTCTTGAAGAAAGCGGGTTACCGCTCTATGATCTGTAGTAGTTTCCAGCTTTAGTTTAATGCCTACGGTGGGGATGGCGTGGTACTTGTATCGATTTGACAGGGCCGATGCGACAATCAGCGTTTTGATGGCTATGAATCAGCCGAAGATTGCTGGGTGCCAGTGAGTACGCGCTGTAGAGTGGCAGGGGCTTGCTGTGGGGCAGCTGGGGAAACCCTGGGGCAGGGCCCAGGCCCTTTTCTCAGTTTTTTCGTCTTGGGAGGCGGCGTCGGGTCGGGTGAATCCCGCTTTTTTTTTGCTTCTTCTCAACCAGCATGAAGTCTCTGGTGTCTTGGGGTTTAGGAGACCTCGGGGGACGAGGGGCTATCCAGCTCCATTTCAGAGACTGTGGATGATGAAGATGCCTTTGAGGAGGGTCTTTCCGGGTTTTCATTCATAATGTCCTGGAACACATCGGGGTACTTTATTTTTAGGACGCTGATTAAGTGCTGCATGAATTTAGAGAAAGCGTCCTCCATGTTGCACTCTGTTCTGTTTTTTATTTCTACTACGTTCGCGGGAAGTGTGGCCACCGGTAACCACACAGGTGGTGTTACAATACATTTTCTAGGAAACTAAATTACGATGACAATAGCACCAGCAATAAAAATTTGTTCTCGGAACAACAGGTGCGCAGAGGTAGCTCAGGTCGGTCGGTCGCGGCGGGGCGCCGGACGACCGTTCTCGGCAATGCTGTGCGTTGAATGAGAAATCATGGACGTTCTTTATTTGGTTTTTCGTTTATATGTAGGTATTAGTAATTTACGATAGCGCCCGAAAAATTTAACGTATCAGCCTCATATATTTAAAAGCATCATATCTTTTCAGAATGGAATCCTATTAAATAGCGCAATCCTCGCAGTTTGTTCATAATTATTTAAAAAAACTTTTTTCAAAAATGACCGCTTTGAAGCGTGAACTTTTGGATATCTTGGTATATGTTACTTTTAATTAAAATATAATAAATTTAATTTTATTCGATTACAGGGACTTAGCGATTGCGTTGCGTAAGCGGTTGAGTCATTGGTTTCGTGTAGTAGAATTACTCAAGATGTCGGTGAATACGACAGACGCTGAAATAAAACAGGCTTATATTAACATCGGTGACTATTACATTGACCGACAAAACTGGTAAGAAAAAAACTGTACGTAATCAATAAGCGCGTTGACACTAGTTCCAATGTTTACATCACCGATTCCTTAACAGTTCACATCACTATTGACAACTAGAAGATACTGTGATGAATCAATCGAAATCGGCTTAGAACATAACAGATTTTCCTATCGAAAAAACAATTAATAGTGTAGTAATATATTCCAGTAATTTAATTTGTTTACAGGAGTGGCGCTATCGAATATTACACTATGTCCAATAACATAGAAGGATTGAAAAAGTGTTACATGGCGTTAGAAGATAATGAATCATTAGCAAAATTGTTCACAGGATCACCAAAACATTCTAAGGTTCCACCGAATAATTTGAAGTGATTCTTAACTAAAGACCAACTGGTATGAAATGAAGTAAAATAATCTCGTATGTTGTAGGATGGGTCTACGAAACAGGTTCTCTTTGATAGTAGTGATGTCATTCAGAGTCTGTCGATCGAGAATGTTATACAACTTAAAGAAAGTGGAAGAATGTTGCAAGCCGCAGCAATGGCTTGTAAGGTAAAGATCTGAGAGTGAAAAATATACATTTTCCTTTCGATTTTTAACATAATATATACATAATACAATGACTTCATACTATCTATGAATACTAAATACCTAAGGCCTTTGCCTTCGAATATAGTGAGTGCATTTTCAATATTTTCAGCACAAAAAGTCAAAATATTGAGTCTCTCAAAAATTGTTTCCGGCTGTGATTAAAGGGTGCGCGACTATTCAGTTTTTTATTCATTTAGCTGTATGTCCTTTAAATGTGCTCTCGATATGACCCATAGAAAGTAACATCTAATATCGATAAAGAAAAAGTAATAATATATTTTTGCGAATCAGAAATAAAAGTACCTGAAATAGGACGATTCTTATATGCCTAATATATGTACATAACTGGTAACTATATAACATTTTTACAATAAGCAAATGAAATAAGTGTGGCTAAAGTTAAAAATATATTTTTCAATATTTTTTTTTATTTATTCTTTTTTTATAACAATACTGCCTACATTTATCACATAGTCTACACAATATATTACGCAGAACTTTTCTTTGATTCGGACGAATTGGGAGCCCTTGACCTGAGCGTCATAAGCGCCGATCAACCCGGCGAAACTGTAAAAGCTCCTCGGGCTAACTTTTTTATTCCTTCGCTATTGCTGCTTAGATCTATGAATAAGGCATAGATCTAAGCATAGCGAAGGAATAAAATCACAAATACAGCAGATACTAGCAATAACTTGTTGAGTCCTATTACTTGATTTATATTAAGTTTGAAATAATTGTAATTGAAATAAATGTGCATGCTTTTAAAAATTCAAAATGCTGATGTGTTTGATAGAATTGTAACGTAAAATTTTCAACATGCGATAGTAATTTATTATCTTCGCAATACTTTTGATTTTCGCATTTCTTAATTTCTGTTAAATCTTTTAAGCTAGCAAATAGCGAAGCGTCCAAAAAAGCCTCACCGTGGCGAATAAAAAAGTTATACATCTTGGCCGGACATCTTTACAGTCAAAATTCCGTAGGTAATGTACTTATTTTTTTTTTATTAAAGTTTACCGTATCATCAATTTACACGCTACAAGAAAAAGGTTCTCTTTACTATATATATCAGCATTTGTTATCTAATATTAACAGATAAAGAATTTTATCTCGGGTATTGCAATATGTTGACTTCCACGGTGGTACTTGGTAATTTACATTAAAAAAATCATAAAGAAGACGTTTCCTTAATATTTAATTATGATATAAAGTCAAATTTTATTTGATTTATGCCCCACATTAAAATTGTATACGTCTCTATCAATATGAAGTTGCTTATTACCACGAGCAGAGTATTACCCTACTATTTTTTTTATTAATTTCCCTAACTCACCATGGGAATTATAAGAACAGCAGCATAATGCTATACGCCATCTTTTTATTCTGCTAAGCTTTTCTCTTCGCCAAAGGAATATTAATACTATTAATAACAACGTAAACAAAATAATAGTATAGGCAATTTCTTTTCTATTTCAATATTTCTATGTTATTTTTGTATGTAGAGGGATCGAAAAATCGCGAAGCAGTTCGTTGTTACCGGCTAGGTTTCGCACAGCACTGGTTGTGCGTGGCGGCGCGGCGGGCCAGCTCGCGGCCGTTACGCGCGGACGCTGCGCGCAGCGCGGCGGCCCGCCTCGCAGACTTCAGTGACGAATTGCACCCCGCCCAACACGTGCAGGTGCTATATAATCCTAAAACAACTCTATAGCCTAATTACCGGGTCCAATCTACCATCGGGGTAAAACAGCGTGAACTTGCGTTTTGTCCACTTAGCACAATTATCACGAACGTATTCCTGTTTTTGACACAGAATTGAGAAAAATTATAAAGAGTACGAAACTAACGTTTTAAAATGAATTGAACTAATCGCGTAATGACGCCCGCCCCAACGTATCTCCCAAACAGACTCAAAAATGAATGCAATCAGAGTTCAAGATCGGTTTAAAACCTAATTTTTCGTGGTAAGATTAGGCACATTGTTATTGCTTTGATCTCAAGAACTGCAACCGGATTTTGCTCCGATATAAAAACCATGTTACATTTTGTGAGAAAGTGTATGCCATATATGTATATTGTAGTGCCGTAAACATCTGCTCAAATTTTAACAGCAATATATTCTAGCCGTTAATACTATCTTGGAAGTGGTAGGTAGCCAGATCGCCGAACTTACGATCTAGAGGTCGTCGATTGCATGAACACCTGGCTTATTCCAAACTGTCACCGCTATTTAGATTTTAATGTTTGTAATTTGTTGGGGGATTAAAAGTAGAGTTAAAAGACAAGAGCATGTTTATTAATATAAAACCTTATTTTTTTAACAGATGTGGTGTGTCATCGCATCTATAGCGTTACAAGTGAAGGCGTTCGAGTTGTGTTCAAAAGCTTTCATTAAATTAGAAGCACTAGAGGTGAGCGCGACCGGAAGAAATTAACCATTCTTACCCCGCCTATTCTATATGCGCGTGGCCTGGGCATTATTTCTTCAACACATATTATTGTTTTCTGGTCTTGGTGTTTGTTAATGTGATACTATATATGAACCTTTTCGTATATATCTTTATTAGAAATGCAACGACTGTTTGTATAGACAAAATTATCTAGTAACAACCATATGATTTCAATAATGATTCAAACGATTTCGTCAGAAGGTTAATATCAACCAGGACATCATCATCGATCTTGCATTAATCTTGTTAATTCTTCGCTTTTTTTTCATAACAGATACTGGCAACATGTAACACTTTTATATATACTTAATTGAGCAGCATATAAATTTTATCTCGGATATAATTTAGATGATAGAATTATGAATTTATGATAAAACTATATAGTGGTCTCACAAAGGAAAGGTATTTTTTCAATATAATTTGTGATTAACTCTTTATTCCAGCCTGACTCGTTCCAAGGTCTAGCAATAGAAATTTTCACCAGATGTAAGCCTAAAGATGCAAAAGGAAACAAAATTGACTGTCCAAATTGCCAAGTGAGCATACCCGATTGGTATGTATTTTTTTTTTAATTTATCCACCTACTATTACTATTATTTATACAATACTGTTAATGAATCAATACAATCAATGAATATTTGATAAGAATGTCCGTTGTTTGGGTGGACAGATCTACGCTACAATTTTTTTTATATTAACCTATGACAAATGAGCACATAGTTCTCCTGATGCCAAGTGATGGCTGCAGCCCATTAAAACCACGGTAGGTCTTAATGGCCTTAAGAAAGATTAAAGATATACGCGTTTACACTCCTAAAGATTGACATGGATTGGCTCCGGATCTTACATGGGGAATGCCTTAAGCATACCCGCTCCCGCCATATATGACAACACCACGGGAATGCTCTCGCGACCCAGCCTGTTCCCGCCGCCCCATTACGGCGGATAAAGCCCCTCCCCAGACTAGGCACTCCGGAACACCGGCCCCCATCTTAAAGGACTCGGACTCTCTCCGAGCCCGTCACCCATGAGGCGATCATAGGCACCAGCCTTCCTAGTTTCCTATGGTGAATCTGGTCTGTGGCTCCGCCACCAAAACAGCAAGAAAGACTGTTTGAGCCGTGTGGGAATCCACACTTTACTTCACCGTCACTACTGTACGCGACTAAAAACTAAATTAAGTTTTCATTAACATAACTTCTGAAGGTTCTTCTGATCTAATTGCATATGCGTTACATCGGAATAGAGAACGATTCAGTGCTCTCTATGTTTGCGCAAATGCTTACGGCACTGTAAAATATTCTGTGCAGTTGTTGTCATCTGGTCATCATCCAGCCAATATTACAGTTTTCGAAATCGATTAGAAAGACACCATATATTTATATATATATTGAATTAGCCGATTACGATTCCATATATTTTTAAACAAATAAAATGTTGCTCTGAACTATCTATCTTTCACATACGCAGGAGAACAAGTTGTCTTTCATGCGACGCGCAGTTTCCCGGGTGCGCGGTGTCAGGTCGCACGCTGTTTACTCCGCACACGGTGTGGTCGTGTGTCACGTGCGCCGCTAACGCGCAACAGCACGAGCTCGTCTTACGACACTCTTGTCCCATGTGTCACATACAGCTGACTTGAATCACTCACTTATGCCCCAATGTTTTAATGAATATTATCAGTTATAGTATAAGTTTCAAAAATGATCAATCCGTCTATCGCACCTCAGATATCTAGATATCTTATGATTAAAAAAGTCTTAAAATGTTATTTAATTCACAATTGTGCCCATAATTATGAAAGTGGTCTAGATTCTTTAGAGATAAAATTTGAATGAATAAAAAAATATTTTAATACTTTTTTATTCATTCAAATTTTTTTTTTAATTTAGAATCTAGTCTTGATCAATAAAAAATTAAGATGGAATTATGTGTGAATCTCATACGAAAATGTTGTTTTCAAAGTTTGGATTTAAATTTAAAAATTATCTGAATATAACCTATAAATGACGTAAAGCAATAAAAAACTACGAGTTTATTTGAAACAATAGTTTTAATAAATCCTTAATGAACATTTATTTATTATTTTTGAGTAATCCATTTTTATCATCTTAGGCATTTTTATTATCATTTATATTATATCAGAGTTTTCAGATTCTTAAAATATTTCTGAAATACTGGACGGATGTAGATCTTTGTTTTTCATCCGTTAACAGTCCAGTGGTGGTGTATAATGGAAGTAATTTCAAATTTCCGTATATTTTTGGTCTTCCTCTTTTAGATGGTCAAAAATTGTGGTCTATCGATTAATTTTAAGACTGAGCAAGTTTTATCCGTATCAATGATACTTTAATGTTATGATATTGGGCTAAACAAGCATCCTTGTTAGTTATGTGTTTTTGAATAGTAACATCCTATCTTCGTTCAAATGCAAGATGTTACTTTCTGTGTACCACTTGAAGAATGTGTTTGTGTACCAATATCGTCTTCGGCTGATTTTAATGATGATGATGATGATATTAATTTATCCCTAATGGGAAAGGCAAAGGACTTTAGTCCGTACAGCCAGGTCTTGTTCGTATGATGGCCGGTCTGACAATCCGCTGATTTTAATAACTTTTTAAATATTTATTTTTAATTTTCGGCTTTAAGCACGTTCATAATTAACACTTTATAAATTCCATATAATGTTGAAATAACAACCGCTATATAATGGTTCATTTTTGACAATATCGTGAAAATTACATTGAATTAATTTAGTTTAAAATAATTTGTGAAATAACAGATTAACTCCTTTTTTTTTTAATTTTAACTTGGATAAGTTTCACTTCTGCTTTTTTGACGTTACCCCGAGAGACGAATTATCATTCTTAAAACGAGGCCAATTCAGTTACTTTCCATTCCGGCTATCTTTATTGTTTGTACTTCTCATAAAAGTCGAAACTTTTATGTATATTTTAAGAAAGAAAGAATTTGTTTATTTGTATGAAAACTAACATGCAATTAGATAGAAAAAATTAAATGCTAGTTGTCACGAATTGATCCCAACTCAGCATATGCTGGCTATGAACAATCGGCACTAGTTTTCCATTGGGGCCGTTTAGTGATATCAAGATACTACTTCAACGCTTGTTAACTCGCACTTTTTTTTTAAAGTTCCGACTTATCTTAGTAGTATGTCACAAAAGTTATAGCGATTCAAACAGTGTTTTCAGTGGTGACGCTAATTAACTTTTCACTCTTCTGTATCTGACAGGTATTCTTAAGTACAAGTATAACACTACTATTTTTTTTATAATATTCTTTGATTAGTTTAATAATTGATTGAAAATTATATTAAATAATGGTCAAGAATTAAAAAATAAAGTAGATATAAATCTTCTTGTTCTAGGTTTTAAGAATTAAACATTTAGATTGACAATTGCATTACTAATCAAATGAGTTACTCAAAATCCTTTGATAATTTTTAATGTGATTTTATATATAGCAGAAATAGTTAACTTAATTAAAATAAAAACAAATTGAATTATTATAACTACATCTTTATTTAATAATATTTCACAATTTGTATGAGCTTTTATAATGTGTCATTTAATTATCCCTGACTAGATAATATATTTAAGTAAATAAAAACTGCAGCACAAACTCATTATTGTTTAGTGTTAATATTAAACATTTGAACAAGTGTTTAAAGAAATAATCTTTGTACTGCATAACATAAATAAACTTTCATTGAAAATGAAGAATAAGCACAATGAGGTTTGGATACAACATACAACTGTATTTTATAACTAAATACTTGATCTAATTTATATATATGAAAGTACAGATCGCAATGTATCCAAAATCCAATTGTCGCCAAGTCGTTGCTATATTAAGAATATATTATTGCACATAATTATTGTTTGGCATATCCATTTTGGAAAACTGTAAAGTATTGTCGATAATTTGGAATAATTCAGGTGGCTGAGGTATTCTTCCTGTTTCTAGTTTTGACCAAAGAGGAATGTTATTGAGAGATATTTCAAATGCACCAGAGGAGACTAATTGCCCTTCAATCATGTTGGCCAAAAAGAACATCATCATACATGCATATACTTTGTTTTCTAAACACCAACTCCACCAGCTAGGTTGCGGTTTATTCAGCCATGCGAAGATGTTGACTCCGCTAAGAATACACATAATTAATATCATCTTGCCAAAACCCTGTAAATATAAAACAAAAACTTATAATGCAAGTTAAATGAAATAATTCCTGCTAAGAAATAAGATAAAGTAATAAGTTGTCAGATGCTTGCAATGCATGTGCAAACTAAAAATGTAAATCTGTTGTTATGTTATAGAAACTGTATTATGTAATATGAGTTCTCTATAAAAATAAAATCACTAACTGTATTTCAGAATTAACCAGATTGTCTTTAATGAAATGTGACTTTGTACCATCAATATGTTAATAGGTTCATATTACTTACAATAAAACAATTAAATGTTCCTTCATCTCGGAGACATAATTACAAAAATTTAAGCAATTAATTTGGTTTTAGGTAAGGAAGACATTATATACTATGAAATATTAGTTGAGGGCCTGGACACAAAGCTACCATGCCTTATGTTATAACAAAAAATTACACCTAAAATCACTTATGATAGAAAACCAACATTTCTATTTTGTGTACCTCACATTAGTTCATTATCAGACGGTACTTATTTGGTTATATCAGGAATGAGTACCACACTGAAATTGAAAAACTTAACTATTTGTAAGAAATTTGACATTATTAAAGTCTATGTTTAGTAAGTACATTGAAGAAAAATAGTATTGAGAAACACTTTTAGAATACTTTAACTCAAAATAAGATATCAGATAGTTTAAATCATTTAGCAGCTGTATATTATGTAATAATTTACTGAAATAAAAAATATAAATTTATAAAGTCGATTTTTTATTACATTATAACTATACAAATAGAAAAATTTGTCAAAATTGTTGTTGTGAAATCAGTTGTATCTTGAAATACTTAATAACTTCTAACTTATTTATAAATTATTAATTATAAGGTTCTATAAATAATTTATAAAATAATTTTAGCCACAACAAATTGTCCTATGCTTACTATCTACCTTAATTTACATGGCATTAGCATTACTTCAAACTGTGACAATTGAATTGACCATTCATAGTATGACTTGAAGTGGGTTCTCATGGCCTACCGTAAATGTAGTTTAATGGCTTGTTATGCTAGAAATAGTACTTGTATTCCTAGCCAACTTGCTAAACCATGAACTTATTAATTGCCTATTAAACTGCAAATTTTACTACATGCTGTGTTGACGAGAAACATGAGAAAACTGGCATAGTTGAGATATAAGTAAAAAAAAGAAATATTTCAAAGATGTGTCCTCTTTGGAGAGAAAGCCTGAGTCCTATAGTGCAACATATAACACTAAATTGTTATTACAATTGTTTACAATAAACTGTTTTCTTTTTTGTTTGTGGCAAGTCAAAGGGATACAGGTGAGAATCATATTTGTGGCAGTATATATGGGGAGGCCAATATACAACAGTGGACTGATGCACTGTAATATTTAATAATGATGAAATTGTTATTGCATATTTTTTTTATGTAAATAAAATATAACAAGCACATGGATAGTTTTGCATAAGATTAGATACTTCGGTTTTAAGTTATATTATTTGACTATAGTGGACCTTTTACTAAAAGCCTATATTGTACAGAAAAACTGCAGAAACATTTACTTTTAGTCAAAACAAAATGTAGATCACAGTAAAGAAATCCAAATCATTATGAAATATCCATGATACACATTTAAGCAAAACAGGTTATACACCTCTGATCGAAAAATATGGTGATGATTTTATTAAGAACAGTAATAAGCATACATCAAATTTTAATTAATCTCATTCAAAGCAGTCGGTCAGTGATGGACTTATCCCAACATCGGTTCCATTATTCGAAATATTTATGGAAGACTTTTTTCGGAAGGGCCTTTAACTGCTCCGTGCAATGTAGGAAATAGTGCCAAGATATTTACCTTTTAACACAGTTTTTATTTTTGGAAAGAGCTAGAAGTTGGGTGCTAAGTCAGGAGAATGAGACGGATGTGAACACACAGGAACTTTTATTCCGGCCAGATGTTCGCATATTTCCCAGTAGTTCCCCCTGGAACGAACTCTGATCGGAGTATGCCTTCATTATCGAAAAACAATGCATGAACTTAACAATAGACTTTGACTAACATGCCGTTTTCCACTAGGGATTTGAATTTTTGTATCAAGGTCATACCCAACTTTCATCTCCAGTTATAATTTTTGCCATTAAGTTCGGATCTGCATAAAGACACTTCAATTCCGATTAAGGAATATGTCTGACACACACAACTGTCTTAAGTCTGGGAACATTTGCACTTACTAGTTTCATTTGCAAATTATTGGTTAAAATGCTTTGTATGATATACATATTTATTATATAAACTTGATGATCATACTTTGAGCATTCATTTCTTTCAGAACATCAGAGAGATGAAGTAATATCTCATTTATTAAATGATGAAATATAAGATATTGAAGGCAGTGATGATGGAGCAGATTTTCAAGCAAGCCAAAGGGATTTGATTCTACCCATACACGGAGGTTTCATTTATTCACCTTTGCAATATCCACAGGGTAGGTAAAATGATGACATAGTCCAGTGTCATATAAGACTTGTTAAGGTTGTTATATCCTTATTGATATGCTAAAGAGTGTAAACTTTAATTTTGAATTCCACATGTGTAGCATGTATAAAGAATAAGTATTATATAAAACATGATGGTAAGCATCCACTGGACTCCTGCACCGTGAGCTCTGTAATAACATTACCATCAACAGAATCCAGGTTAGGCACAGTCATCGCTCATTAAAATCCGGTACTTAAAGCTAGCGTAGCTACTTAAAAATAGTAGCAGTCTTTGTCTTGAACATCCCCAATAATATATTACATTTTTAATGTTACAGATTTACATTAAATTTTTTCTTTAAATTAAAATGTTTCAGGTTTCTGTATTCAAATATGCTTTTGATCCCTTATTGTTTAATATTTATTTTATTTAAAAATTAAGGTATCTAACCTGATGTCAAAATTATTTTATTTACAGTGGTGATCACATAATTAAATACACTCAAAGGATATTTTATGTTTACTGAAAATTTGTTTTTTTATTTAATACAATAGAATCTTCAATATTGATAACACTATCTATAAAGTTATATGTAACTAAATAGTCTTTAATTATGTGACCACCCCTGTTTATATCACAATATATATTCAGTTGTGCTTGACTAGTTGACCGAGATGATACTGAAAGAATATCATTTAACCTTGGCCATTTGTGACTTTAGATTTTTCCCTAAATTTGAAAAAATTGCATAGGTTGTCATTCTCCAGTGGAATTTTAGTTCGGAACTGCCTTTTTACAATTACTTTATAGAACTGCTCACTAGAAATCTAATTTGGTTTTTAACTGGATGGATTGCTTGTTATTGTAACTATTATAGTAAAAGATTCCGAGACTGCAAATTCTCAGGAGATTAAACTCACCTCCTTTAAAGTTTAATAAAAACATGACTGATGAAGTGATCATTCATCAAAATAATGGTACTTACAATTAGCCTCGACAGGTACATGTTTAAACCTGGTGGGTCATAGTTCGAACCCAGAACGGAAATCTCTGGGTATTTTTGGTGAATTATACCCGCATAATCTTCAAACACTTTTCTGTAGCCACAAGAATAACTAAAAATAAAAAACCGAATAAACAGTGGATTCCTACGTTGAAATATTTAACGCCATCATAATAAGCTGCATTTAACAAGTATATATAACGAACACCAAACATAAAACAATGTAATTTCCAAAAAAAGAGAAAATTGTTTTAGATTGTCGATAACCCAAAAAATATTTGAATGTAGTGTTTTGTCAAAAAAGAGAGATACGTACCAATAGTATATATTCATAATGTGACCCATGCCTTGACCAATTTTTGTTATACTCTCGGCATCATTTTCAGTAGCTCTTACGAAGTTATCGGCCGATAAAACAACACATAGACATAAAAAAGCAATGGTGAAAGTCATACAATAATTTGTGGTAGACATA
The DNA here is from genome assembly GCA_029286865.1 of Teinopalpus imperialis. Taxonomy (NCBI): domain Eukaryota; kingdom Metazoa; phylum Arthropoda; class Insecta; order Lepidoptera; family Papilionidae; genus Teinopalpus; species Teinopalpus imperialis. Next base: position 6,839,954 of record JAGSMU010000012.1, read on the forward strand.
ATGACTTATACTTCGTTACTTATTAAATATTTTTTAGATCTCCGATAAGTGAGTAAAATAAATGTAATTAAAGACGATACAGCTCTTCGTTTCCTTAATTTGATTATAAAATGAATAAAACTATACCTCCCAGTGTTGCCAACCTTTCATGTAGTTTCCACCGAGTACAAAACCAACCAAAAATTTGTCCTTTCGAAAATCTGTAAATTTCTCACTAAATAAAACTTTTAGCCTAATACGGCAAAAAAAATACAAAGGAATAATAAATATTATAATTTAATCACCTTTATTTGATAAAGAAAAAATAAATAAATAAAGTAACGTATGTATTTAAATAATATTAAACTTAATCAGCATTTAAAATTGCAGTTAACAGTTTAATTAGTGCAGGCATCGGCGATCGATCTCGGTTTGCTTGTGTACCGTGAGTTACCACGGCTCTGTTAGGTACATGCTACAATAATACATAACATAAGCTATGTCACGAAAAATTATAAGATTATTATGTTTTATTGATTATACAATAACAAAATTTTAGGTAATATTAAATTGCCTTCAGAAGTACTATTTTCATAAGCATATTTGGTTTCAGATTGATATATTCCTCATAACCAATTTGTTTTAAAATAAGTCAATTTAGTGCAGCATTTTCATGTTAACCTAAAGCCGCAGCGTATTTTAATATATCAATTTAAAAAAATAACTATAACTTAATTAAAATTATTTTTGGTTTTGATTGATTATATTTATGTTCCTAAAAAGTATCTCGACATCGGCATATGAATGTGACAATATTGAAATAAATCGAAAGAATAAGTAATTAATTTAATCAAGATTTACCATTTGTTTTCTATTTGGGACGTTCGTTTTTATTATTATTATTGATATTTGGATAATGTGTACCTGTATGTGATATATTATAATGAAATCAACTAATAAGGCTAGGAGGTTACACGTTTTTATAATTATAAATTTTGCACAATCATCCTTAATGTCATAAACGATTCAGAGACCTGACCCAGTGCTGCAGATTATTTATTAATTCTAGATCAGTTATATGATGTCAAAGTGAACATTACACTTTCACAATATTCATGTTTTTATCCAAATTTGTTGATTACTTTCTTCCATCTTTGTTTTCCAATCCAAGGTTACACTGTTCGATAATATTAACAGTTTATTTGCATAAAAACAGTTCTGCGGTAAGTCTTGCTGCGTAACCTAGAAAGAAAAAGTACATTTTTAAGCAAATTTTTAAACTAATACGTCTAAATCTACTAAGATTTAAAATTTTAAAAGTGAAAATTCATAAATATAATACAAATCTTACTGTAGTTTGTTTCTAGTTGCAGAATTAGTGGGTCAGCTCGACCCGGGTAGTACCACGCCCTCACAGAATTCCAGCGTAAAATAGCAGCATAATGCTTCTGTGTTTTGTCAGGTGAGTGCAGGGATCCGGAGACCTCCATAACTGGAGACGAGGCATTCCTTCTGAGTCCTCAAGGCTGACGCACCAGTATTATGATTCCTTGTCAAGGATGAATATAGATGTCATGTACCGTAGGAATTACTTACCATCAAGTGAACTGTATGATCGTTTGTTACTCTCAATATAATTAAAAAAAAATGTTAAATTTTAATATTATATTATCATTAAAATATTTAGTGAGCTTAAATATCTTAATTGTACTTAGTTTCCGGGCGCCCCTTTTAAAACGTTATACGGTACGATTATTAAAATTTATTTTTTTAATTAAAAAGGTAAATTTAATGTTTTTGAAACCTAAAAATGTAAATATAAGGTTTAATAAGACTTTTTCTAAATGTTATTAAAATATTAGAGATTGCCACTTCAATCTTGTCTGAAAGTATTTTTAAACAGAAATACGAATCTTTTGGATCCACAATGTACATTGTAGGAACCAAAATTATATAAATAATAATTATTTACTTTACAAAAAGTGAAAAACAAGATTTTGTTATGTAAATAATTTCTTATCTCTAACGCTGGCAACAAGCTAATAATCGGTTGTCAAAGTAGAAAAAAAAGACGTCTTATTTGATCGATCGTAATTGCTAATTGACACTACTTAGATTTGGCAAAAAATGTTGCAATCTTGTTTGTTTTCTCCGTGAACTGTTTTCTCATAAGGTTTCGTGTTGTTTCTAGAAAATAAACAAAAGAAAACATTTAGAGCTATTTTTAAAATTCGCTTGAAAATGCCTCATAGTCATTGTAATCACGGGAATCATGATCACGATCATGGAAGCTCAGAAGTTGGAATACAGTATAATCTTTACGAAAAAATCGATAAAGAGAATCTGCAATGTCTTAATGAAAGTATTGATGGTTCAGGAAAAACTGTTTTTAAGCCTTGGGAGAGACGGTTAGATAATTCTCAAGTTAGTACTACAGTTCTAATAATTTAACAAACAATAACCATTCATTTAATAATTAATTTTCAGTTAATCTATAATAAAATTAATCTTATGAACGATATGAGGATATAGACTCAAAAGATCACAAGTTCCTACTGTAATTTACTAGTTTAGTTTAGCACATGCAATGACAAAGCATTTTAATTTTAGTTTGTGGAAAGTGATGCTGATGAGGAATTATTGTTCAATGTACCATTCACAGGCAATGTTAAGTTAAAAGGGATCATAATAGTGTCAGAAGATTCTAATTCACATCCAGCTAAGTTAAGATTGTTAGTATACTATTAATAATTGGTATGATTTTCATTTTGTTATAACAATATATATATATATATATATATATATATATATATATATATATATATATATATATATATTTAAAGTTATTATTGATTTTATGAAATATATTGCTTTCCTAATTACATTACATTCTTTTCTTTAGATTTAAAAATAAACCTAATATGACATTTGATGATGTTTCAATGGAGCCAGATCAAGCATTTGACCTTCAAAAAGATACTCAAGGTGTCTTAGAGTACTCTCCCAAGTATGTATTATCTTTTGAAATATATTAAATTAAGATAATAAAGGTGTGATGCAGTAAATAGTGATTGTAACATTATACCTGTAGTTTGTTATGCTCATTTTCACCAGCATAAATTAATATGTTAGTGTTATAATTAAAACATTGGAAAAGGTCATAAAGAAGGATTGTTATAATTCAAAGGAGAATTATAATTCAGGAGCATTGAATAGTTGCAATTAAATAAAAGAAGAATTGACACATTTTTTGAATTATAATGGTTTAGTGCGTTGGCAGTGTTTGGGAAAAGTATGCACTAGTATTGTCAGCAAAAATTATGTATTGTAAGGTGTCATATTCTCTGCACCCACTGATATGCTTTTTGGGGCACAAACTGATGTTTACTAATCAGTGTTAACTGTGGTTTGATCCTCTAGCACTACTGTAGCAATGTGTCCTATGTTATAAAATGAGGCAACTTTAAGATTCTCTGTACTTCATGCTTGGTAACATTTAATTGAAGTTGGTTCATCTTCAAAGCACCATACTGTTTACTGTCAATTGAATCAAATTTATCTATCATAAAATTGCATCAATCCACAATAAGGTCTTTCTACTCATTGTTAAATTCCATTTGTTAAATGAAATCAATAAATAATCCAATTCCCACATCTTGCTCAAGTTAATAATCCTTAATAATTCTTCAGTTTGCAACAGTCAGATTCTCTCTACAAAATTATTGTCCTAAACATAATATGTGAACTTCTATGTTATTGTTGCTGTGTTTTTGTGATTTTTTCACATTCACATGCCACCAACCTTGATTCCATATCATCCTCCTTTCTTATACATTTAAAAATTGAGTCTGTAATGTATAGTAATACTTTTATGTGTTGTTGATCCTCATAACATTGAATGGTTGTAACCAACATTTAAGAGTTTGTATGACTAAGAAAAGGTATAGTTTTATTCTACAATCTTATTCTTGATACCTCATTTAACAATTACATTATTTCAAAACTTAACCTTCAGTTTATGTTTATGAAATGTTAACTATTAAAATGTCAGTGAAATCACAGTCGAAATGTAATATTATTTATGTTTTCTATTTTCAGAATAGTCAGTTTTTCATCTGTGTCACATTTAACGATGCACTTCCCAGTAAATTTTGGTGCAGACACTACAAAAATTTATTACATCGGATTAAAAGGAGAATGGACACCAGGGCACAAACACGGAGTCACAATCTGTACATATGAAGCAAAGCCTATGCTTGATGATCATAAATTAAAACACTTAGATTCTGTCAGTAGACCTATAGAATGAAATAAGAATAAATGTGATTGTTTTTGTTCTGATTTTCAATAAATAAGTAAGCATAAACTGTTTACCATTTATTTTATTATTTATTTTCAATATATAGTGCTGTTGACCTAGGAGAGAAATAGATATGCAACTAGATAAAAGCTCATATGTCAAGCTAAAGAAACAAATTAGTAGGTAAAATGAAAGCAAATTGGGAAAATTAAAAATGACACCCCTGAGAACTAAGATGGAATGTGTCATCACCAGTAAAAACGGGTCCTCGGATCTCTACACTTACCAGTCGAAAGACCGCACCGTGCCTTAGTCGGACCGACCCATTCATTTTACAACTAAAAACAAACTGCAGCGAATCACTTTCACTGTTACTAAATTTAATATGGGTAACACATTGCACTATCATCAATGTTAGACAATTATCTCATCCTTTTATAATGGATAAAAGGATGAGCTTGGGGTTAATAAACAAAAAACCCGAAGATGGTAGAATAAATATAAGGTGGCATTTAGCCAGCAGCTAATATATCGTCCAAAAATGAACATTTTGACAAGAAAGACTACAAACTGAGATACAAATTGGTATTAATGTGATATATACAATGCATAACTGTAAGTCGGTAATTTTGCTTAGTATTATAATGCTTGTACATTGCTTGATATCTCTTGGCGTTCATTGCTATTCAAAAAACGTAATGAACCAGTCATATATTGTTTTCATGAAGGTGTTTATGGTTATATTGATGTTATGCAAATTATATTAAGATCAAATTACATTAGATTGCTTATACGAAATAATTGGAGATCGTCTGCATATCCATGGCACAAACAATTGGTATTGTTATTGTTGAGTTAATAAAATCAAACAAAATTCGAGAGGGTATGCATACCATACCCACTTGCGGAATCCCTGATTCCATATCAATCCATTGTAAGTAATTGTACCCAATATGAACTGTGTTGAGGCCCGGGAAGATACGAGAAAATGTTTTTGGTCAGCGCTCTCAGGTCCGAATCTAAGGTGGGAAAGAATGGAAAGAAGCACAGCATGGTCCGGTTAAAAACGTTAGAAAATTATACAAGTACATTCACAATACATACTTTCTTATTTTCCGTTGTTCATTTTTTTTGGAATATTCTGGGTGACACGATCATAGCATAGTTCACTTGGTGGCAATTAATGACAACGGCCTATCACCTATATCAATCAGTCATTGATTGGATTTTGGCAATAGGTGTTGTGAGAGTCGACGCATAGGGCGCAAATCAATGTTCTCAAATGAGACTATTGCTAATGGGCAAATATATGTAGCGATTGCAACATAGGTTCAGGTGTATAGAGGTCAGTGCGGCGGGATGTAAAACACCATATTAATCTATGAGGCAATAAACCGAAATAAGGACCTAAAGTATTCTTTCAGAAGCTTGGTTGCAGCCATCTGATTACTTTGAAGGCCTGTGACGGAACTGTCATCACGTCTTAGCCGTAGGTTCCGATCGCGAATCCGAAGTTTTGGTCTGGTTTCTAAGCATTGGTTTCCCCTCTACCTTCAGGAGCTTGACAGAATCATTACACAAAGGCATCCGACATTTTAAAGAAAAATGGTTTTAAGAATCAAAATGTAGTGTTTTTTACACTATATAAGATGTAGTCACAGAATATTAAAACATTAAAAAAAGCCGTAAACTGAGGCATTTTTTTATTATTTTTTAGGTGACAAACAAGCACACCTACTTAATGCCCATGACACTCAAATTCAACGTCTATTAGAATTCATAAAGAATTGCATGCGTGCATCGCTGAAAAGTTAAGAGTAAAGGTATCGGTCACCATTAATGAAGTCGGTTCCTTTCTTTCACCAAACGAAACATCATTTTTGAAAGGGTATAATGTCGGGATAATTCTACCACCATTCCTTCATTAGTATTCTTATAAACTAATGTTATAGTTATCGTCAAATAACAGTAATTAGTAGTTAAAGTACTATCACTTAAAATTTCGGCCCCTAGTCGAATTTAGATACTTCTTTGAATTTTAATGCAGTTGACCTCCGTAAATAAAAATTCCAATGATCCGCATATCAGGATTTATTTTTCAATTATTCTTATATTTATAAGAAGGCTTTAAATGAATAGGTCATTGATATGAAAAATTAACAAATCATGTGACGTCCAGATATTTTGTCTTTTTGTCTGTTTCGGCTTACGCGAGGTTCTCATCATGTGGGATGGTAATGTCACCTAATCACCAATATTCTCGACTGTGCTCGGTCCATATGAGGCTTATTTGCATGAATAGTCCTGTCTGTGATGATGTACCGGTCCACTGTTTACTTATAACAAGGCAACCTCGGATCAGCAATTATTATTATCATTACTCGATCTTCGGCCGTTAAATTTCAAATATGAAGTGAATTTTATACTAACTACAAAAAAATATAAACCAATTATTTGTGTGTTTACGTGTTTGTATATATAAAGGGGAGTTAGGGTTGTATATTTAGAGAACAGATGCTTACTTATATTTCAAATTTATTGTTCTACAAAAATATTCAGTAATAAAATATAATTATTTACAAAATTGGGTATTTGGGAGTTTTTAATCAAACTCCTTCAAGTAGATTAGATCTACATAAAACAGCATGAAGTACTAAAATTAAATGGTAATTAATGATTTTAAACATACACATACTTCGGATGTTCATTAGGTAATTACTCCATCTGAAAACGAACACTGAGGATATATATTGTACACAAAACTTTTTGTTACTCTAAACCAATATTTTATTATTATTGAAAAGTATAATGAAAAAAGTACATATGGCGAAACTATCATAAGAAAACTCTGTCAAATGCATCCTTAGATATCTATTAATTAATTATAATACAGAGATGGCAGTGACAGTGTGATTTTACACTAAACAATAATTCAATTTTGTTTATCTAACTCAAGTATCTCTCTCTAACATTAAAAATATCGTTGTAAGCACCTTAATTGTAGTTTATTGCGCGAGACCACGTTCTTATTTCACATGACGCTGGTTAGGGCGTCTACCGCGTGTGATGCGGGATCTTCTCGAAAATGGTCTTCGATAAATTGGCGGACGGCGTACTACTGCGTTGGGTACGGAGCGCACATCGCCGCTCTGGTAGTAGGTGCCAGCCGGCGGACCAGGCCTACGCCTCATGCAAACTGCACACCTACAATGCAAATACACGTCATTTAAGTTCAAATATTTACAGATGGAACGTATGCTACGTTTAATGCAGCTTTGCTAACATGTTAAAGAAAGCAAAAGTTTTAAAGTTACTATTTTAGTCGCTTTAAAAAAACTTTACGTACGGTAATTTCAAAACCAAAATCAAATTTTATTAACAATTGTTCTAGTGTAATTTATATTTTTATGCTTAGTGGCCTACAAAAGTAAGTTCAGACACCATAGGCATAATATAAGATTGTATTAAATAGATATATCCAATTAAAAAAATAAAATAAATGTAAGAATAAATGGCATGAGGATTTTATATTTTTGATATGATTTCATAGGACATTTTTACAATTTGGTTTTAAAACCTTTAACTTATGAATCTTAACAGTAATAGGTGCCACAATGCGCTACCAACATGTAGTGTCAGCCATCGTCAACTTTCAAGCATAGAGGGCCTTTACAACGGCAGAGTAAAACCGCGTTCCCTTACAGTCGCATTTTTTAACGCGAACGGTATTAACAATCAACGCGACGAAATCTTCAATTTCGTTCGCGATCACCAAGTCGACGTGCTCCTAGTGCAGGAGACATTCCTCAAACCGCACACTCGCAATCCCAACATTGCGAATTATAACATCATTAGGAATGATAGAACTTCTGCCGCTAATGGCGGAACTCTCATTTACTACAAAAAGTCCTTGCACTGCGTGCCCGTCGAGACGCCAACCCTCACTTTCCTAGAAGCCTCAGTCTGTCAGCTAGCCATGACCGGCCATGCCCCCATCACAATCGCGTCCGTCTACCTGCCTTGCAGACGTGATGCACAAGTATTACGAAGCGACTTCGTGGCACTCCTTTCCTTGGAAATTCAGTCATTTTGGCAGGAGATTTCAATAGCAAGCACACTCGGTGGAATGCAATTAAAATCAACCCCGGGGTTGGCTTTAGACTCGCTAAGCGACGCACTCGACTTCGACGTCGTAGCGCCTACTACGCCTACCCATTTTCCATATATATTGGGTCACGCACCGGATGTGCTTGATATTGCCATCTGTAAGAACATCAACCTCGCCTTCCAAGGGATAGACGTAATCCACGAGCTCGCTTCCGATCATCGCCCCGTTCTTCTTCGGTTAGGGCCCTCCGCCCCAACCTCACCCTCCACCAAAACCATAGTAGACTGGCACCGACTCAGGAACGACCTGAAGGAAGCCACATCACCACACCTAGATGCTATTCCTAGGAACATATCTTCAGTCCACGACACGAACCTCGCAGTTCATGCCCTCACTAGGCACATCCAGACAGTCGTCGAGGATTGTTCGAGGCGGAGTTCCTCGGTGGAAGACCACCGATGGACCCTGCCAAGCGACATAAAGGACCTAATGAGGCGCAAGAATGCGGCGACTCGTGCCCACGACTTATATCCCACTGAAAGTTACCGGCTGGTGCTACGTACCCTTCAGCGTGAAGTCCGGTCACGCATAGCCCAGTACAGGAACGATCGGTGGGATAATCACCTCTCCAATATCGAACCTTCCCACCTCGCCTTCTGGCGACTTCCCAAATCCCTAAAAGGGGGCAACGCCCAAACAATGCCTCCCTTAGCGCGTCCTAATAAACCACCCGCCTTCTTAGACGAAGAGAAAGCCGAATGTCTGGCTGACAATCTGGAGCTCCAATACTCACCGAGCACACTACCGATCGACGCCGCTCACCTTGCAATGGTTGAGAGCGAGGTCGATCGGAGGAGTAAGGAACCACCTCGCGATTCCGTTACCCAAGTCACATGCACCGAAGTTAAGTCCATAATTTTAAAAACCTGCGACCACGCAAGGCTTCCGGCCCCGACGGCATCACCAACAAGGTGATGAAACTCCTACCCATGTCCATTTTACACCTACTGGTAATAATCTACAACGCGGCCATATCCAAAGGCACCTTCCCGAACACCTGGAAGGAAGCCGACGTCATAGGGATTCTCAAGCCCTCAAAACATCCAACCGATCCATCAGCCTATCGACCCATAAGCCTACTCAAAGTCTTGGGTAAGGTATATGAAAGGCTCATCCTTGCCCGCCTCAAGGACTTCATGCTGTCCCGAGGGCTACCAATCAATGAGCAGTTCGGGTTTCGCACCCAACACTCATGCACACATCAAGTGCACCGCATCACGGAGCACATCCTCAGTAAATTTCTTCAGGGCTACCAAACTGGGGCACTTTTCCTCGACGTGGCGAAAGCTTTCGACAAGGTCTGGCACAACGGGCTCATATACAAACTATATGAGCTCGGTGTGCCAGATCGACTCGTACTTATCATACGAGACTTTCTCCGAAATCGAACCTTTCGTTACCGCGTCGAGGGAACGCGCTCCGAGTTCACCCTATTTGTGCCGGAGTACCACAAGGCTCCGTCCTAGGTCCTATTTTGTACACACTCTACACCAACGACATACCGCGCACTCGCGGTGTAGAGCTAGCCCTTTTCGCCGATGACACCGGCCTCTATGTGTCTGGGTTCAAACCAGACGCTATTTGTAGACGCCTCCAATCTGCAGCCAACACCTTAGGGAAATGGTTTCGGAAATGGAGGATCGAGGTTAACCCTACCAAAAGTGCAGCCATGTACTTCTCTCGGCGCAACAAAACGCCGCATCTCCCAACTATAGAGTTATTTGATCGTCAATCCCTGGGAACAGACAGTCAAATACTTAGGCGTTACTTTAGATGAAAGACTCACCTTCGGTCCGCATGTCAACTGCGTACGGAATCGAGCAGCGTTCGTCCTAGGTCGTTTGCACCCGTTACTCAATAAAATAGCAAAATGTCCCTGCGTAATAAAATTACACTATACAAAGCGTGCATCCGACCCATAATGACATACGCAAGCCCCGTCTTTGCGCATGCTTCCCGCGTCACATTCACCGACTTCAGGTAATACAAAATCGTTTCATGCGCAAGGCCACCGGTGCACCGTGGTTCTTGCGTAATGAAAATCTACACATAGATCTTGAGCTGCCGACCATAGCTCAGTACCTGAAGCAGGCTTCCCGCCGATATTTCGACTCTGCCGTCACACACTCTAACCCCTTGATTGTAAGTGCCGCCACTTACAATCCCATCGCGAATCACAGAGTCACCCGCGTCCGAAGGAGACCGAGGCACGCTCTCGATGACCCCGACGACGTGACTACCAGGGCCCAAGCCCTTCATAAAACACAACACACGTACATTGCACCCTCACATCGCCCCCGCCGACGGCGAGGGCGTCACAAACAAGGATATTCGCGATACCGCCATGTCGGTTCTCTCCAGTCCATACAGATAGAAGCGTCGCTGGAGTTTCTTGCGCCACTTCTTCTCCAGCGCCCACGCATTCCGAAGTGGTGGTACAGATAGCTAATAATCATAGCGAATTTAAAGAATCCTCTGTCAGAAGCAACTGACCGAGCCGAGGTTCGGCTCTCTCGGGCACCCTCGAGTCAGACGCTCTCGCGAAACAAGGTAACGGTCAAGCCGAGGCTCCTCTCGGGAGCCCTTGTGCTGGTTACCTATATATAGAGGTCTCGACTGAGTGCCATTAGCGCTCGGTCACCTCTCAACCCGGTGAAACTGTAAAGCCCTCGGGCTAACAGTGGCTTTCAGCCCGAAAAAAAAAAAAAGTAATAGGTTTATTGGGTGCATATAATATTTTTATAGGATGTGATAGTTACGTACCTGCTAACTTTAGACACTTGATCCACTTTAAGTGTTTGTTGTTCAGGTCGTAAGAACATTCTGTTATCTTCAATTGTCGATAACCAGTAGGAGACTGCTGTAGCAAAGTAATTACAACGACCGAGTCCGTTGCATTCGATAAATGGACGTGTACGGAACTCACGAAGACAAGATCCGGGCGATATTAGGCTTTGTCCAGCTGCGTCCGCTCCCGCCGTATGCTGTTAAATGAGAAAATAAATTTAGAGCAAATGTTTGGCACGTCATCGCGTAATTGGCCGTTTCATGTGATCATTACGATATATTGTATGTCCATTTCTAAACCGGTGCATTTTTTTGATTATTATGAGATATATGATATGTCAAATGCGCCGCATGTATTAAAATACCTAAGCGATATTTATGCAAATACTGAGAAACTCTGTTGGTAGAATGTATCGATGAGTAACGCATTCACTAAAACGATATTTGAATTACCATTGAATATCAGTATAATACTCTGATTATCAAGCTACTTACGTGGGGATTGGGGAAAATCCTACCGACTTGGAAAATCTTATCTCCGAAAGTAGACTTTTGAAAAGATAAATAAGAGATAGTTTAGACATGTTTAGTGTCTATATTATAAATAGGTATTTTTTTAAAAACCAAATGTTATATATTACCATCAAAAAGCTGTAGCCTATCCATAATTCATCCCAACCTTGCGGACAGGCTGGAACTTCATTACTTTGGCTATGTAAGGCAATTGTCCGCGTTGATGATTCACAAACTTGACACCTGGAAACAAATTACATTAGAAAAGTCTCTAGACGGTGAGGTGATAAGTTTTGTTTAATTCTGAGGGAAGTCTTGAGTTAGTTTAGATCTTTTTATTCTGAATATCGCAGTAGAATTAAGAGGTTCTGAGTTAATTCTTTGGGCGTTTAACGTGTGTTAAAGGCGCTTTGATTATTTTAATTGGCGAAAACGTTTTAGATATGAGAATGTAAGCATAAATCAAAGAAAAATTTCAAACGAGTACTATTTATGCAACTAATATACACAAATAAGAGTTTGTTTTGATAACATAATATAACGGAGATATTACGAATATATTTGAGAAAATTGCGTATTGTTCTTTTTACTAAGTTAAATATTTGTCACTATTGAATATAAAATAATATATAATAAATTAATTTTAATTTTCAATAGCTATTAGCAAAACGAATATTTCGCAACTTTACAAAGAAGAACTAAGATAGATAATTTAAGTTAAGAAGATAGATTAGGTTACATTGTCAGATTATGCTAAATTAATATATTAACATTATACTTTCTAACACAAATTTATTTCACGAAAAATTATAACAATTACAGTTTCTTCATTCCTTGTAATTATAAAATTCTTTAATATTATAATATATTTTAATAAGAAGCCAATTAGAAAGGGAATGTCTTAATATCCCAAGGTATTGGTTGTTTATATATTTTAATAGTCATGGAAAAGGTGTGGCTTGCGTTCAGCAGTGGACTACGGACAGGCTAATGTTGACGGCTGAAAAGGTGTTTTATACAAGCATTTGTAATACAATGGGGCGGGAAAAAAAGTATTTTATATACAAATTCAAGATATTTTTTATCCTAGTTTATTTATAGTTGATTACAATATAGGTATATGTGTTATTTTGTTCGATAACTTGATCGTTCGTTAACATTTACATTTATTAAAAATCACACCCTTTCTGTTGATCAATTCCAGCCGTTTTTTCTCTATTTCTTTCTTGAGTCTCATCAGCTGTTAGCAGTAGAGAAGTCAAAATTGATAGTTTTACACAGTGGTAGGAGCTCATAGTGAACGATTCCCTTCCAATCCTACCTACCATACACACAGCATCACCTTATTGCGAATTAATTCAGGTTTCACAATAGTCTGTGGAGCTTGACTGCTCTTTGACCATGATATTTTTCGTACGTTCCTGTCGTGGGTCACTTTTCATCACCAGTATAATATAATAATATACTACCAGTTTAATAATATAAATATAAGAAAGGTACAGATTTCTCAATTTAATCATAATTTTTCAAGTGAGTTGCTTGCAGATATGTACCTAGTCCGGCCATAAATTCTGTTACAAATTAAAAAAACATTTTTTTTATTGATGTAATGTAATATAATTAAAATTTATACCTACATATTAATTAGTCTCAGGAAAATATAAGAAAAACAATTTATTCGAAATGGCCACCTTTGGCTTTAATCTGTTTGGCCACGAATCTATGGATTTACGCACTGTTTCCAAGGGAAATTTCACCAGTGCTTGCTCCAATGATTTTTTAAGAGACTCAATATTGCCTTGTCATTTAGAGCAGGCCATGTCCTCTAAAACTGACCATAATTTGAAGTCTAAAGGGTTGAGGTCTGGGTTAGATGAGGGCCAGTCTTCACCTCTTATAAAGCCCGGAACGTTGGTTTCAAGCCAGGCTTGGGTAGTTCGAGCCTTGTGACCAGGTGCACAGTCCTGCTTGAAAGCTCACGGTATATTTTTAAAAGGTGTATTGCTGAGAGGTTTCACAACATGATCCATGACTGTATCTTGATACACTTTGGCTGAAGTTTTCACTCCTTTTTCACAAAAATGTAGTTTTGTGACTCCTTGAAAAGACACGCCCCACCAAACCATCACTGACGCAAGATGATAATCACGTTGTACCTTTCCGACCACTTGAGCAGCTTCTTTAGAACTGTGAGTGTACACTTTATCATTTTGCTTATTGTAGTGTTCTTAAATCGTGAAATATTTTTCATCGGTAAAGAGGATATTTCTGTGCCTTTCACCTGCGTATCGCGACAGAAGGCGTTTTGTTCGATCCAATCTCTTTAACTGTAAAGATTGATTTAGGGCATGTCCTGTATATCAACGATAAGCACTGAGCTTCAGGTTTTGTTTTATAATACGTGACAGAGTCCTAGCGGGAATCTTCATTTCTCGCGATAAGATTTTTTGCTTCCTAATGGGGTTTCGACGAATTCTGGCTTTAACAGCATTAAAAGCCTTTGTAGTTCTAACAGCACGCGGCCGCCCCGATCTTTTCTGGTCTTCGGCAGAGGAAGTGTTGTTGTAACTGTTGATAGTACGATATACGAACATGCGACAAGCTTTTGAAGTGTCTGGAATATGATCGACGGCTCCATACCCACTTTGTGCAAGGCGATCACTGCAATCCTATTTTCTTTAACACCCCATTCCATATTGTAATTTGATAATGAACACGAAAAAATATGTGAAATGGAGCAAAAAAAAAAGAAAACAATATACGTGTTCCAAATACAAAATAATTAAAAAGTTGAGAAAAAGAAAAGTTTTTATTTAACAGTATTTATGGCCAGACTAGTTACATATTTAAAATCTGTCTTACCTTGATATGTAAGATCCAACGTCTCTTGCTTGAATAGGCGTCATGGCTACAGGCATAGGTTCGGGAGTAGAGAGCCAGAAACTGTAATCTTCTCGTTGTGCAAAGTCACAAACATTGTTAAGATTGCAGAACATGTATGGCATCGTTGAGAATTTTCGTAGACAACTTCCGGGAGCACCTTAAAGAATTATTGATAAAAAGGATTTTTTAAATGAATTCTTAAAGATCTTTTAAACTAATATGATAATCCAATATTTTTTATTAAAATAAATTTAGATGATAAAAAATATGTTAGAAGCAAACAGAAAAATACTCACCTAAGTCTTGCCCATGGGCTTTCGCATTTGCTACTATGTGTATAAGTGAGAATCCATCCCAAAGGGGCGAAGTTCCAGTCGGACACTGCGGAATCATTCTTGTTTGTGAATGCACTGTAAAGTAGAAGCCTCTGGATTTAGGTATTGGTGGTGGTGGTGCAGGTGTTCCAGGAGCACCTGGTGATCCACGTCCTCCGTCAAAACCTATCAAGCCTACTTCTCCTTTTATTCCTTGTAAGCCTAGAGGCCCTGGAGGTCCTTGAGCACCCGGAAAACCGATGTCACCAATTTCTCCTTTAACACCTGGTGCTCCATTATAACCATTAGTACCAGGTATTCCATCACGGCCTGGACGTCCAGGAAACCCGGGTACGCCATCGTCACCAACAGGACCAGGCAATATGTCTGATGGATGAATCGTATCTCCTTTTTCCCCTCTTATACCTCTCCGTCCTATATAACCGGTTATACCTTTTGTACCTTCATCACCTCTTTCGCCTTTAAATCCCATAGGTCCTTGTTGGCCTGTATATCCATTGTATGCAGCATCACCTGAGTCACCCTTTTCTCCTTGAAAGCCTTCTAACCCTTCCCATCCTTGATCACCTATTTGCCCCTTGGCACTAAACGACGACCCTTGTTCACCTACATCTCCTACTTTTCCTAGTAATCCAGGAACTCCTTCCATTCCCCGGGGCCCAGGTTTTCCTGGTGCTCCTGGCCTGCCGAAATTTCCATCTACGCCTTTAAATCCTTTAGGACCCTGAAAACTAAGTCCAGGCGGACCCTGTGTACCAATAGGACCATTTACACCATATTCCCCAGGTGCTCCTTTTTGACCCATCGGTCCAGGCCATCCGGGAAGTCCGTCAATTCCAGATTTACCCGTTTCCCCTCTTTCAGCATTTATTCCGTCTAAACCAGGTAAGCCCGGTGGCCCTTGATCACCAAAAAGCCCTTTAGAACCGAGTAGTCCATCTTCACCCATTTGACCTTGGAAACCAATGTCACCATGTTCACCTTTAATCCCTTTAAGTCCAAAGTAACCGATTTCACCAAATTCTCCTTTTCTTCCAGGTACTCCATCCATTCCCATGTCTCCTAAATCACCTTTCGTGGCAGGTAGACGAGTGGTAATACCCATTTCACCTTGTTCTCCTTTTGGGCCTATTTCGCCCGTGATTCCTATTGGACCCAGTAAGCCCTCGTCACCTGGAAGACCGGGTCTACCCATGTTACCCGGCTCCCCCTCTATTCCGCGGTCACCTTTTTGTCCAACTACGCCAGGTAATCCTCGCAAACCTCTTCTTCCTTTCAAACCTATTGCTCCATTTCTTCCAGGGCGCCCAGGCATGCCCGGATACCCTTTTTCACCAAGATAACCTTGAATACCGTTAGGTCCATAGTCACCTAATAGCCCTTTAGTTCCATTAAAACCTGGCCGACCTGGTACACCAGCGTCTCCTTGTTCACCTTTTATTCCTTCATATCCTCCAATAGCTAACCCTTGGTTTCCTCTGTCTCCTTTAAAACCTTTAAATCCTGGGATACCGGGTCGTCCGGGTAGTCCATTATATCCCTGCTCACCAATGTCTCCCTTCATACCATTTAATGCACTATCACCTTGCATACCTTGTAGACCGACAAATCCTTCATCTCCTCTTTCACCTTTTTCTCCAATCAATCCATCGATGCCAGGTAATCCTATTATACCTATGTTGCCACGTATACCTTTAGGTCCATCTGGCCCCTGTAAACCAATCTTGCCCGGTAGTCCTGGATATCCAATGGCGCCAACTTCACCAAGATCTCCTGTTGCACCATTTGATCCAGGTTTACCCATCAATCCTGGAAATCCTGGGAATCCAAATCGGCCCGCATCACCTTTCCAGCCTTGAGCTCCCCTAAAACCGGCTTCTCCTTTTATGCCTTTACGACCAACATCACCTTGCAAGCCGTTCATTCCTGGTAAACCAGGTTCCCCAACTAGGCCCATTAGACCTGGTAATCCTGGTCGTCCAGGCAACCCAGAAGCGCCTTGTACAATGATTCCCGGCATTCCTTTTCTGCCCTAAAAAAAAAACGTTAAATTATAGTACAGTATTATGTATTTATCCAGATTAAGATTCGCAGCGTTTTAGCATCTTCATCATAGTCATATGCATAAAACCATGGTATCTTGCTCTTTTTTCAACTATATGGTA
Organism: Teinopalpus imperialis; assembly: GCA_029286865.1. Taxonomy (NCBI): domain Eukaryota; kingdom Metazoa; phylum Arthropoda; class Insecta; order Lepidoptera; family Papilionidae; genus Teinopalpus; species Teinopalpus imperialis. The sequence goes on from JAGSMU010000012.1 coordinate 6,857,084, forward strand.
CATTATTTTTTAAAGTAGGCATTTGATAAAAACATGCAGATACCAAACCAGAATGCGTGCCATTCCATGTTCAAACTGTTGAACTTCGCTAATCATGTTGAAACTGTTGTTATCTCTGAATAATCGTGTCGAGGGTGCCCGATATGACTGAACCGCAACTTGGTCAGTTACTTCTAACGGAAAACCAATTTTCTCTCATTGTTCCGTTTCTCAGACTATTCTAGAAGCAGACTTTAGTGCTGGAAAGCGTTGTGAAAAAACCTGCATATGCGATGTAATTTAGAAAAATATTTCATCTAAAACCAGCAATGGAGCCGAATGGGTTGCTTAGTGGCTCGTGTAACTATATGGTACATATAGTTACATGAATCGCAGTGGAATAACCTTCTTTAATAATGTTTAATATTAGGTTCCGATATATTTGTACAACGCACAAATAATTACTACTAAAAGGAATCATAGTGGGTATGCACGCTTCATGTTTCCATGATTGTTTTGTTGTTTTATTAATAGTGTTGCAGCGAATTAGGAAACATAAGTTTTATCTGTGCTGTTAGCAGTATTAAAATAAACCCCTCGTTAACCTAATTTCATTACATTATTTCGAAAACGAAGACCGTTTTTCATGTAAGTGGGTTACGTGATTCTGAAAGCCTGTGTCTTTCAAAGGTACTGAATTATAAAAACTATATTATTTGATTGTCATTAATTTACGATGTTTTTAATCAAAATTCGTTAACTTACTGGTGGTCCTTGTGGCCCGTCTGGACCAAGGTCACCTTGCTCTCCAGTTTGTCCTTTAATTCCACTAACACCAGCGCGGCCTGAGGTACCAGGGTAACCAGGTTCGCCAACATCTCCTTGCTCGCCACGGAAGCCATCAAGACCCCTTTCACCGTAAATTATAGAGAGACCAGCTTCTCCCCAGGAACCTTTTTGGCCTTTCTTTCCTCCAAAGCCAGTAACTCCACGTTCTCCACGTGTACCTGGTTCTCCACTGGGACCTATTTCTCCTTTTTCACCAACAAAGCCCTTTATTCCGACAGGACCTTGAATGGATTTACCGGGTGGCCCTTGGTTACCTTGAATACCTCTGAACCCGTCGTATCCCATGTCGCCACGATCTCCTTTTCTACCACGGAAACCTGTGGAAGGTGTACAAATACCTTGGTAATCATCACAATAGCATTGTTAATTTAATGTGATTACAATCAACGATAAAGATAAAATTGTTTGATACGATTGATTCGGTTTCCTTGATATGAAAAATCGTGTAGTCTTCAGCATTTATTTTTGCACCGATTTGACTTATCGGCTTAGCTGACTATAAAATTATTAAAACACTGTTCATTATGTTTTTATTCTATACACATCTCCGTTTTAGTTCTATAGTTAAAAATATAAAAATGTTTAAAATTACACATCTAAGTAAAAGTTTACATTTGTTGCTCTACTATAGTCAAAAAATAAATCTGAGCAACAGATTTTTTAAGAGAATATTTTGACCGCAAGGGTATGGCGGTCGAAGTGGATTGTTTTTTCTCACGAGTGTAAATAAAAATTATAACGTACGTATATATTGCTATAATTTCATTACTTTTACTATTAATGATATTGAGATAAATTATTTTAGATATACTTTGGAAGTTGATAAATCAAAACATACTTATTATAGCTGATGGTTACGAAGAAACACGTGAATAAAGAATCTATAGAAATAAATAAATCTATAAAATGATACATACCCTCTCTCCCGGGAAATCCAGGGGGACCTCTTTCCCCTTTGACGTTAATGCCGTTTTCTAAAGAATCTCCAACTTCTCCACTTAGACCAGGCTCTCCAAGGTCTCCATGCTCACCTCTGAAATAATAATGTGTTGTACATAAAAAAGTGTTAAGAATTCTGTATTAGTATTCGGTTAAAGTAATATTTTTGTTTGTTATATACATTCTTTATAAAGTATACATTATAAATAAACTGTCTAATTTTGATATTATGAGACTATAACTTTAGACAATTAATTATAAAAACACCTGCAAACTATTAGACTTAGAGTTTAGCACATCGCAGAGTCCACTTTGCATTACTCGTAAATGCATATTTGCAAATATTGTATTCGGCCAAATTTTCTTAACCTTTAGGTTACACATCTTTTACAATTTGTTTATATATATAATATGAATTAAAATTTTAATAATAAGAAAAATCTTCATTTCTATAAATATTTTCTGAAATATATATATATATATATATATATATATATATATATATGTAATAAATCATTATAAAAATATATATTCAGATTTACTTTAATCCCGAATCCCCTTTGTCTCCGCGCAAGAATACCATTGGAATATCAGCGGGCGCTCCCGGCCAACCAGGGGCGCCATCTCGTCCTCTGGACCCATTTCGTCCAGGAAGTCCGGGTTCGCCGAAATCACCAATTCTTCCTTTGATCCCAATAGGACCGAAGTCGCCTCGATATCCAGGCCATCCTGCATCACCGGTAAGGCCTGGTGCGCCAATAAAACCTGTTTAAAGAAGAAGCTGGTAAATAAAATGTTTATTCAATAAAAACAATAATAGTTGTCTATATCTAGCATTTTGCAGATTAGTTTCTGGCACAGATATAGAGGAATATATACAATTGTATTATATATTAATTTCAGAAATTTGTGAAAGTAACATCCTTCATTCTTCAGTACAAGGTGTAGTCTGGTAGTAACCACAGCAACGTTTAGTGCGGATTGAAGGACTTGGTCCTTAATTGGACGAGAGAAGGTTTGCTTTGAAGGTTTGAAGGTTTGCAACTTTTACAAGTCAAGCAAAAAAAAAATGCCTGCGGTAGCGGCCAAAGTGAGAGCAGCTAAAAAATATGTGGTAAAACATTTTGTTGGTTTGGTATTCAGACTTTGCCTACGCCTATTCCTAATTGTATTTAACGGAATGCGAACATCCGCAGTTTATATGTATTAACTTTAACAAGTGCCTTTTAATGACTTGTAGAACTTAATACATATTTATTACTAACATTACGAATTAACTCATTTAATATTACGTGTAAGTGTAATTCATTCAATTTTGTTTTAACATAAAGCTCATTTTTTTCTTTGTAAAATCGTAGGTAAATCAAAAGTAAGCAACCCGACTTAGTTTCGATCATCTTACGTATAATTTAAATAGCTTACTTTATTCTAATTTTGTGTTGATTGATTATGGAACACCTTTAGTTATTATTTATTATAAATGCGTATTTTTTTAAGTTATTATAAATTATAATTTTTGTTTTTCAGGCTTTTTAAAATTATAATAATTGTAATGATATTAATTGAGATTAGAAAACAGATTATTTCCTTTTAATGGTATTATTGTGTTTCTATATAATTGACTTACACAAATTATAAATTAATGATCTGTCATTAAAATATAACTTTTATATTGAATCGATTTGTTAGGGATTTATGTTTTCTCAAACTAATAAATGGTAATTAGGTGCACTTCTAAAAATATTGCATGTCATATGTTGACTATGACTATACTGGCCGTACTATGTTATTTTTTTTTTTTGTTATTTCGGGTTGTGTTAAGATATTAGCCCTAATATAATTAGATTTCAAATTTAATTTTTTTATAGCCAACACTCTGTTAAGATAAACAGATCAGCGAGAATTAGGAACTGCAAATTTATTAATAACCTTTCTGACAAATGTACATTCTTGTAAGCAAATTTTCAATTCAATGTTTTTATTTCTTTAAATTCATATTTGGTTGTACTTGGTGAATTAAATACTTACAACGGTTCCACCGTTCCCTGTACATATTTATTATTAAAAAAAAATTGTTTCAGCAGACTCAATATAATTTAAGATTAGAAGAAAATTTTTGATTCCGTTCCAGCAACGTAGCCTAATAGCCCACAGTTATAACAAAGCAGGTCTTAAGTAAGTGGTAAGAGTCAAGTCGTAAGTGGGTGTTTGGAAACTAAAAAGTCATAAACAATAGATATTAAGTGTAAATTCATATATTTTGTTAATAGCAAATCATATCAAAAAGTTTTATTTATCATCATTTATGGTTTTTACCTGTGTCTCCTGGCGGACCTCGTTCTGCTAATGTCAAGTCGAACGGTGGTTGTATAAGTCGCCCTTTCTGCCCTTTAAGACCTTGTGGTCCAGCCATACCAGATTGGCCTTTGTTACCCTTTGAACCTTTTTGACCAGGTATGCCAGAAGTACCAGGGAAACCTAATTGACCCCGGGGACCTGGCAAACCTTCAAATCCTGGGTATCCTTTCTCTCCTGGGAATCCGTCATCGCCTCTTTGCCCTTTAGGCCCAGGTAAACCTAGAAACGAATAATGTTAAGTTTAAGTTATACGTTAACAATATTAACTGGATCCACACAACGACCCTAATAATTCAAAATTTAATGCTTCATTTACTCATTTCAAATATTTCTTGATGGATTAAGAAAAATTAAACTTTCATGTCTTCTAGTCCAAGTGTAAGACAAAGACAGAGATAGCGGCAAATATTCACATTTCGCTTGGAGCTATTAAGTGCTGAATAGTTTAGTACTATTACCGTACAAATTTGGCAATAATATTAACATGTTTCGTACATAAGGAATCGACAATAGCAACCTCTAGATCGTAATTTCAAATCTAGACTATAAGTCTGTCTGTTGCTGTCCCGTAATCGTAATAGATTATTTTATTAGCAAACTGCTTACCTGATTGACAGAAGGGGCAGTCATCACCCCGATATCCTTTGGGTCCTGGGTAGCCTGGCCGACCAGGTACACCCGGATTACCAACAAAACCTGGTGGCCCTGGCGACCCATCTTCTCCCTGTGGCCCCATTCCATGAACCCCACGACCAGGATATCCCGGTTGTCCCATAAATCCTGAATCGCCTCTATCACCTCGCTGTCCGGGTATACCGTCAATACCAGGCATGCCATCTTCACCAGGAGCACCAAACACTGTTGTTCCCTTAAACCCTTTAGGGCCCAGTGTTCCAGTTAAGCCTGGTAGCCCTGGAGGGCCACGTGGTCCAGGTAGACCTTTATAGCCATCGCTCCCCGGTTCACCTTTGGGAGAGATCCCTGGATTTCCAGTTCTACCCGGAAATCCCTTGATTCCAGGCAAACCAGATAGCCCCACAATACCGGGTAAACCAGGAAGACCGTCAACACCAGGTTCTCCTTTTGGTCCCAAAAAACCTAATGGGCCCTGTGGTCCAGGCCCACCCGGTAGTAGAGGTTCATTCAACCTTTCGTCAAAAATTCCTGGTTCACCCATAGGACCCTGCTCGCCCGGAGTTCCTGCTCTACCATCTTCTCCATACGATCCTGTTCTGCCATCTTCTCCATCAATACCGGCATAGCCTGGTGCCCCTTTGTCGCCTTTGGAGCCCGGTGGGCCGTCTTTACCTCTACGACCAGGTTTTCCTCTAGAACCGTCTTCACCTTGATCTCCTTTGTATCCTTGTGGACCGTTTATGCCATATGGACCCTGAATAGATCGAACTAATTGTCAAAAATATATTTTTTTAGGTTATTAAGTATTTTTTATCAAATCGAAGGTATTTAACTCACCATTGGACCTCTTGATCCTAATTCTCCTTTTATCCCTTTTATACCCTGCATGCCTTTAAGCCCTTTTTCACCCTTTTCCCCTATAGCTATTATACTCAAGTTGTTTCTAAAAGTATCAATGTTAAGTATTATTGCTGGTCTTCCTGGTTCACCAACTTCTCCTTGATCTCCTTTTATTCCTGGAGGTCCTACAACGTCATCACCTGGATCTCCTCTATACCCTGGTTCTCCTCTTGTGCCCATTAAACCCTAACACAAAAAAGGCGGTTTATTATTTTGCACTTTATAGTGGTAGAGATATAGAAGTGCATAATAAATAAAGTTTACCTCGTCACCTTCTTCGCCACGAAGGCCACTATCTCCTCTCCAACCCATTGGTCCTGAACCGCCAGGTAGTCCATTATTGCCAAATTCTCCTTGTTGTCCTTTGGCACCTCTAGAGTTAACACCACCTTCACCGGCTAAACCTTGAGGACCTTTTTCTCCATAAAGACCGGGTGGACCCCTGTCACCGGGAGGCCCTTGACGTCCAGGTGGTCCAATAACACCATCAACACCACTACATCCGTCGAAACCGGCTATACCTCGTATGCCTTCCAATCCGTGAGGACCCTAAGTATTAATATTTATAATAATATATATACAATTAATATATATATATATATATATATATATATATATTATGTATATATTAATATATATAATTTTTATGTATATTTTTATTTGAGAACAAAATGATTGACGAAAATTTACCTGAGGTCCCGTATATCCCCTCCTTCCGTAAGGTCCATCAACTCCCTATAAAAAATTTTTTTTAGTATTTCAGAAAAATTACAGGATTATCTTCAATGTACGCAAAAATAATTATAAAAGTAAACTAATCATACACGTTCGCCTTTGTCACCACTATCACCACGTTCACCCCAATCGCCTGCTTCGCCTTGTATCCCAAGACTGCCTTCGGGCCCATCGTCTCCGTAATCTCCTTGAAAACCAGGAATGCCTGGAGGTCCTGGATCACCTCGGTCTCCTTTCAAACCAGAACAATCGCATACTGTCTGGTTGCATATAACCTGACAAAGATAGAGAGATTTTTGTTAAATTACTTGATTTTTAAGCTAGAATTATTCAAATTCAAAAGTACATCATATGGTCACTAATAAAGTTAATTTAAAAGCGTTTACTTTAATGAACTTTATTCAATGTTATATAATTACAAAGAGTATTATAATTTTATAGAAATAATGTTATAGTAATAAAACATATATTGAAATCTTAGCGCTTTTTTAAAAACAATTAATTAAAATTAGCCGCCTTTGACTTTGATACACGCCTTTAATCCCTCTGACCATGATTAAGGATTTATGTTTTGTCTCTAAAAGGAACTTAGCGCTTGCTACATAGATGTCTTGGGAGACTCAATAACGAAGTAAAGTTTTGAGCAGGCCTTCTCCTCTAGTACTGACCATAATTTGTAGCCGAAAGCGTTCACATCTGGACTGGACGCAGGCCAGCCTCCAGTTCGTAAGAATGAAGTTAAAAATAAACAATGTTCTTGAGCCGGTTAGTCCCGTACTGGTTAGCAGTCTCGATGGAAAGTCTGTGTCTAATTTTTTAAAGTAAGTACGCTTATCATATCGATCCATGACAGTTTCTCGATAAACTATTGCGGAAGGCTACTCCTTCTTAATACAAATTACCCCTTGGTAGGACATCTTTCAGGAATCTATGATTGATGTAGGATGATGACCATATTGACTATTTCCTAGAAGTTACGAGGCTTCTTATACAGCTTCTATAGTTGTGGCACGTTTAGTCATTTTGCTTGTGGGAGTTCTCTTCAATGATATTTTTTTCATGTATAAAGAACGGGTCAGGCAGTTGCAAACGTTTGATCTAATCTCTACTGATACAGACACTCGTAAAACTTATTTAGGACATGTCCATTGTATTTACGGTAATAACTATGTTCTATACCTATCCAAATTCTATGCCATCATATATCATGATGAGTCTATTGAGGCATACATTCAGTGGTTTTTACTATGCAATAAAGCATTAGTAAGGTTTAAATAGCACGAAATACACGCACACCGAAATTAACCGCAAAGTCTCTGCTATACAGTTTTTATCGTTTAAAGCATTTCCTTCTCATTAAAGCAAAGGACATGCTTGTCTAAACATTACTATTGCCTATCATTGATTTTGCAGATGTTTATTACCCGGACATCTCCCATGATCTTCTTTACAAGCTGGAGCGCCTGTTGCACAACTGCATTCGATTGATTAAATTTTTTGGTTGAGTAAATATGACCATATCTCCCAATATTGATCTTAATTGGTTTTCCAACAAAGGCGTAATTCCCAATTTATGTTCTCTTTTCCATCTTCACTCACCTTCTTATCTTAAAGATAGATTTCAATTTTCCACTTTATCTTATGACAGACTTCTTTGATCTACTTTTAATAACAAGATCTGTATTCCAGTCACACATTTTCATTCACTTAACCGGTTTTCCTGCTAATTCATTCGCTGTCCGAGCTACATTCCTCTGGAATTGCTTACCCAATGACATCACGAAGGTCAGTAATAGAAGCAGTTTTAAAAGTTTGGTTCATTACTACTTGCTAAAGATACCCGTAGTCAGATAATTTAATATTCTATGGATTTATTGATAGCTACCGCTATTGTATTGTTTGTATGTAGTACATGTATTATGTATATAATATTTATATATATATGTACGTAACATTGTGTACTTGTATAGTAGCTATTCGTAGTTTATTCTTTTTATTAATTAGTTTATGTAGCAATAAATCCTATCACAATATCTGACCACACCTGGGATTGACTGTTGTCCACAGGATGTTCCAGAGTTTAAGTCGTGCCTCCAGTGTACAAAATATAATAGTAGGTGATTGTCATCTTATTGATGAAACTAATGATAATTCCAATCATGAACGTGTCACATTCTGCTTTCTATAAACTTTGAATTTTCTGTGAACTAAGTAGATTCGACATAAATATCAAGACGTGTAGCCGTGAGCGCCTCAATAGGCGGATTAATACCAATGCATTTAATCGCGCGTTTAAGCTATCGAACCAAGGAAAATATCGTAATAATCGTGTATCAATGAAATAATAATGATTTGTATTCAACTATATTTATCACAACCGGCGTTAGAAGACTAGCCCCGACGAGGCCCACAATTTACTTATAAGTAACCAAAAAGTAATAATGAATAGCAAGGAAATTAAAATTACTAACCAATACAGACCTGATAGCATCATAATATAATGAAAAATAATACTCTTATATATGTAATAATATAAATCTTGCGAATTTACTAGTTTTATGATGTAAAATTTGAAAAAATATTCATATTTAAATTATAGTTGACCTGACAAAAAATATAGCTGCCCTTAATTGACCTATGGCTTTTTATTATTTTTTAAATTCTATCGAAGAAGAAAAACGAGCACAATTAACCTGACCAGTAGGGAACCCACAAGGGTCTCCGGTTTCCTACACTCACCAGATGGAACACAGGAGCATTATGCTGCTAACTTAAATTGGTATCCTGTCATGGACAGATCCTTCCTCGGTTGGGTCGACCCATTCGCGCACGCCTAGGAATAAACTCCAGCGTGGCTCTATCACTGTTGTAAAGCAATAGCTTACACTGATAGGTCAAAGTGACAAACTATTCTTTCGTTATACTATTATACCATTCTATATATATTCGTTACTACCCCAAAACTTCATAGATGGGTGTTAGATTTACACAGGTCTGAAATTATTTATTTCTCTTATAATCTTCTAAAATTGACCTAACTTTAAAATACACTTATGAAAGACTATAATAAAGGAATCTCTTGCTACTTTACTTTACTATATGTCTAATGTAGATGGGGTGAAGCGAAACAGATAGTTTTAGGGTGGCCAGCGAACAGTTTCCTCATCTTACTAATATTCTTTATTAAAAGATTTTTTTATAAAAAAGCGTTGAGCTGCGAAGCATACATTTTTCTTAAACTCGCATATTAGATAGAAAAAACCACTTATTTGTATGTAAATACAATTAGATGACGTATTATCACTAATTGAAACCAGCCAACCAAATTTAATTTATTCCAATAGCCACACTGACTTCGCGATCGCATGATTGGTTGTAGGAGTGCGAAGCCATTCGACGTGGTGGGCGTTGAAATCACCAAGTATTAAAGCCTTTGCGAATGGGATCAGTTGTAGCACAAAATCGGTAGCCATTTAGACGTGTTATAAAGCCTTGCATAGACGTGGGGATAGTCATCGTTGTCTATTCGCAGTATTATCTCAGAAGTTTTGCGTCACAAACGAATATACAAACTTCGGCTAGCACAAAGGAGTATGAATTATCAGCCGGAGAAAGGATCACATATCTTCTGAGTGAAAAAACCAAGGCTGGCCTCACCGTCTCGAAATTGAATTGAACAGCGTTAAGTTTCGAATAAAGTCCCCTGAAGTTCTGGCGTAGCTTTTTTGCTCCGTTTGTCCCAAGCGGGATGGCAGTCGAGCAGAATTTAATAGATAGGTTTAGAATTTATGGGCCTGAACTCCATTTCCATGTCCAAGCTTTCTTTCTTGCGATTGTCTTTTCAAGAAATTTTAAATTATCTGTATAAAAGTCCCTGTTGTTGGAATTGAAATACTCAAGGCCATTTGCTAAGAAAATACGGAAATTAATCAGAAGGAACAATTTAAAGTGTTAATAAAGTTTACTTAGAGTGTAATAAAATTATATTTAATAACGATGAAATATTGTTTTATGAATTTGATGTAGGAAATGGTAAATAGTAATAAGTGGAATTAATCACACGTGTGGTATTAAAGCTCGATTCATACATATATATCTATAAAACATTATATAAAGCTACGATTGGGACCGTAACTGTGCACAATGTGCGTGCCTTATCATGTGACCTCTGACACACATACAACGACCAGAGCAAGTGGAAGACTTGCACTTCCTGCTTTTAGTAGAGCATGAAAATAACTTTTTATTTTTCTAAGGAATATCTTGCTTTTTCACCTACGGACAAAGATTATATGCCTCTTAACCAGGAAACGTTTAACATGCTACGAGAGCAAAAAGGTGATTTACGATAATTATCACATAATTTTTGACAATGTCGGACACATTTCTTTTGCAATTGAAACTAGTCTGGCCATAAATACTGTTACTTGAAATGGGGTGTTGAAGAAAATAAAATTTGCAGTGATTGCCTTGCACAAAGTGCAAGATGGAGTCGTCGGTTATATTCCAGAGACTTCAAAAGCTTGGTATGGCTGATATGTTTGTATATCGTACTATCAATAGATACAAAAACACTTCCTCTGTCGAAGACCAGAAAAGATCAGGGCGGTCGCGTGTGGTAGAACTACAAAGGCTGTTAATGCTGTTAAAGCCAGAATTCATCGAAACCCCATTAGGAAGCAAAAAATCTTATCGCGAGAAATGACGATTCCCGCTACGAATCTGACGCGTATTATAAAACAAGACCTGAAGCTCGGTGATTATCTTCGTTATACAGGACATGCCCTAAATCAATCTTTACAATTAAAGCGAGTGGATCGATCTTAACGCACAGAAGAAAGGCACAGAAATATCCTCTTTACCGATGAAAAAATTTTCACGATTGAAGAACACTACAATAAACAAAATAATGAAGTATACGCTCACAGTTCTAAAGAAGCTGTTCAAGGCTTCGGAAAGGTACAACGTGGTCATCATCCTGCGTCAGTGATGGTTTGGTGGGGCGTCTTATCAAGGAGTCACAAAACTACATTTTTGTGAAAAAGGAGTGAAAACCTCAGCCAAAGTGTATCAAGATACAGTCATGGATCATGTTGTGGAACCACTCAGCAATACACTTTTTAAAAATATACTTTGGACTTTCCAGCAGGACTGCACCTGGTCACAAGGCACGAACTACCCAAGCCTGGCTTGAAACCAACGTTCCGGACTTTATAAGAGCTGAAGACTGGCCCTCATCCAGCCCAGACCGCAACCCCTTAGACTTCAAATTATGGTCAGATTTCGAGGACATGGCCTGCTCTAAACGACACGACATTGAGTCTCTTAAAAAATCTTTGGAGCAAGCAGTGGCGAAATTTCCCTACGAAACAGTGCGTAAATACATAGATTCGTGGCCAAACAGATAAAGGCCTGTATAAAAGTCAAAGGTGGCCATTTCGAATACAATATCTTTTTTATCATTTAATAATATTACATTACTTCTTTAAAAACACAAATGCATTTTCATTTGTAACAGAACTTATGGCCGGACTAGTATATATATATATATATATATATATATATATATATATATATATATATATATTATATTATATTTATATTATATTGAGAGTATCAAACGAGCACACAGTCACAAGTGGCAAAGATGGCAAGTGATTTCTGTGCCCATGATATTTACATTCATACTTGACAAGGAATCATAATGCAGATGCATTTTCACCCTTGAGGACTGAGATGGTATGCCTTGTCACCATTAATAAAGGTCTCCGGATCCCTACACTCAACAGACGAAACACAGCAGCGTTATGCTGCTATTTTACGCTGGTATTCTATGAGGGCGTGGTCTTACCCCGGTTGAGCTGACCCATTCATTCTGTAGCAAGAAACAATGATTATATATCTCTACAACTGTTAGGTTTCCGATGTTCCCGTCCCTACTATTTACGATTAGGATAAAGCCACGAGAGGTGAGAGCTTAGATTTTGCTCTCTCACTTACATGGATGCTCAAGTAGCTTCGTGGATAGAGCACCTAGGTCGGAAGCGGCCGTAGGCTCGATGCCTATCCGAAGCTAATATTGATGTTCACCGTTCGTAAATATTACTAAACATAAACATATTTGTGGTTATTGATAACTGGGTGAATTTTAATTACCAAAGTCCAGTTTCGCATACACTTCATCCGAATGTATTGTTTTCCCCGCAACTATTATTGCTATAGCCCTGAGTGTGTATATACACATCGCGGTGCTGTTTTAAATTACACAATTGCGTATGAAAGCGTTTCAACTTTTAACATCCGATGACGTACTGAAATAGGAACTAATCTATGCCGTGTCCAGTTATTGCTATTACTTCATAGGTATCTAAGTCCACAACTTTTTACACGTTTAAGGACTTGTAGCTTTGATTCAGGATTACAGAACATAGTAATATCATTCTCTGTAGTAATCTTTTTAAAACTTACGTTTAATTTATAATTCCTCTATGTCCTAGAGCTAGGCAAGAGATGTACTACATTACATTGCTATTATCTAACTATGAAATTGCCGATTTGTACAAAAGGTATTTTTTATTCAATTAAATAAATGTACCCATGCTTTCAGTACATATTTCCTACCAAATTGTTAATCTATTAATGCTCCTGTAAAACTGGAAGTCACCAAGTCTTTTTTTTATTACATTGAGAGTAACAAACGAGCACACAGTTCAACTGATAGTAAGTGATTCCTGCGGCCCATGACATCTACATTCATCCTTGACAAGGAATCATAACGCATATGCGTCGTCACCCTTGAGGACTGAGAGGAAATGCCTCGTCACGAGTAAGGATCCCTACACTCACCAGACGAAACACAGCAGCATTATGCTGCTATTTTACGCTGTTATTCTATGAGGGCGTGGTCTTACCCCGGTTGAGCTGACCCATTCATTCTGTAGCAAGAAACAATGATTATATATCTCTACAACTGTTAGGTTTCCGATGTTCCCGTCCCTACTATTTACGATTAGGATAAAGCCACGAGAGGTGAGAGCTTAGATTTTGCTCTCTCACTTACATGGATGCTCAAGTAGCTTCGTGGATAGAGCACCTAGGTCGGAAGCGGCCGTAGGCTCGATGCCTATCCGAAGCTAGTGTTGATGTTCACCGTTCGTAAATATTACTAAACATAAACATATTTGTGGTTATTGATAACTGGGTGAATTTTAATTACCAAAGTCCAGTTTCGCATACACTTCATCCGAATGTATTGTTTTCCCCGCAACTATTATTGCTATAGCCCTGAGTGTGTATATACACATCGCGGTGCTGTTTTAAATTACACAATTGCGTATGAAAGCGTTTCAACTTTTAATATCCGATGACGTACTGAAATAGGAACTAATCTATGCCGTGTCCAGTTATTGCTATTACTTCATAGGTATCTAAGTCCACAACTTTTTACACGTTTAAGGATTTGTAGCTTTGATTCAGGATTACAGAACATAGTAATATCATTCTCTGTAGTAATCTTTTTAAAACTTACGTTTAATTTATAATTCCTCTATGTCCTAGAGCTAGGCAAGAGATGTACTACATTACATTGCTATTATCTAACTATGAAATTGCCGATTTGTACAAAAGGTAAGCTATTTTTTATTCAATTAAATAAATGTACCCATGCTTTCAGTACATATTTCCTACCAAATTGTTAATCTATTAATGCTGCTGAAGTCACCAAGTCTTTTTTTTATTACATTGAGAGTAACAAACGAGCACACAGTTCAACTGATAGTAAGTGATTCCTGCGGCCCATGACAACTACATTCATCCTTGACAAGGAATCATAATGCAGATGTATTTTCACCCTTGAGGACTGAGATGGTATGCCTCGTTACCAGTAATAAAGTTCTCCGGATCCCTACACCCACCAGACGAAACACAGCAGCGTTATGCTGCTATTTTACGCTGGTATTCTGTGAGGGCGTGGTTCTATCCCTGTCGAGCTGACTTATTCATTTTGCAGAAACAAAGTGTAGCTCTACCACTGTAAACTGCTACCCTAAGGGTAACTTGGAGACCGTGTGTTGTTCAAAGTCAGCTCTCGCGCTGTCAGCAAGAATTCAGTGAAGAATGAAATAGAGACGTGCGATTGATCAAAGCTGTCCGGCGAGTGGCGAGCTCTGCAATATTATGTTCAGTTCTTCACAGTATACATACATCTGCAGTAACCGTCGTGCCTTATGGTAAGAAGATGTAATGAATCATACAGGCACTAAGACTGTCAATTACCTACCATCACTTTTTTAAGGGTAAGTTTTGCTTTAGGACATTGCCTAGATCCCTAGTAACCCTATGCAATGTCCAATAACCACACCAGGCTCTACTGTTACCGACCCATAGTATATAATAATGACGAGAACCTCGTGAAAGCAAAAAAAAGTGAAACATAAATAAGACATAATATCTGAACCTGGCACATGAAGTGACTACCATGTGGGGTGATCTGCAAACGGGTTAATCCTATTCAGCCTCTCGAAGCACCTGAGGCGGTTGGGGCTCCTGGATGGGCAGCTCCAGGCTCAAATGCAGAAGGAGGTGCTCCTCGACACTGCCAGGTCTGCAGGTTTCTCTCCTTCCAGATAAATTCCAATATCGGTCTTTATCTCAAGACAAACTTCTTCGATTTTCTTTTAATAACAAGATCTAGCTCTGTATCGGTTTTTTTTGCTAATTGAATTCCTTACCTGATGACATCAGAAAGGTAAGAAATAAAAGTTGTAGTCAGATAATTCCACTTTCTATGAAATGTTATTGTATTGTATTTATTCATTATATATATTATTTAAGTATATTTATGTTAATGCAATCAATAAATAAATATTTTTAAAAATTTGTGTCTCAAAACGCTACATAATGTTTTTCGAAATTTGTGTATCGAAATCTCTATGTATTACGGAAAATTTAATCACTGAAACATTTAAATGATTCACGCGAACATGGAGGGCAATTACTTTGCCGTATTTAATTGTCGCCCGAAATGGATTTTGCAGCATGGTGCTTGAAGCATGATGTCAGCATAAAATTACATCATTGTTTCATGAGCTCGTCTACGAGGTAGATTGGACAGCTGCTATAAAAATTTAAAACAAATCTGTCTACAAATCATTCTGAGTTAACAGACAAATTAGGTCATAGGGGTACGGTCATATATTTATTGAACAATATTTATAGCTCTTGAAGAATATTCTTACAGTTTAAGTACCCTATTATATGTAGTTGAAGGTCTAGTACTGTTCATACCTACCTCGCGACTTACGTGTCTTGGGTTCCAATTTGAGTTGCGATAAAATTTAGAGTAAAGTTAAATTTTAGAGTTAAGTTTGATTTTATAATCTTTGTGAGTCACTAAAACTTCCTAAGATTTTACCCTAAGGAAGGAGCCGATGAGTAAATGAGATAAGTTCACGTTGGCAGAGTAAGATTACTCTCCACTACATGAAGCGACGCTCAGATGAAATTAAGGATAGCACAATTATATATCTTACGCTGCCGAGGTTATCTTGTAAAAACTTGATGACGTTGCCCTGGTCTAAATCGACTAGAGGAAAGTCATCCTCATTATCATCGTTTTATAAATAATAAATAGATGTCCGTAGTTTGGTCCTAGAGGCGGTTAGTCCCGTTCCAGTAATAAAAACCTCTTCTAATAGTTAGGCGGAAATTGAAGTGTACTTACGAGTACATGAAGTACTAGTGCTAGTAATCCTTTCTTTCATTTTCTTAGTAATAAATTATTAAATATATAATAAAATACAATCAATACCTTTACTTTTGTCTCTATTGACAAGGAATTGTTAAGTTAATTAGAATATTTTGTTTTAGAGTCATAATTTATGTAGCGTATGTTAATACTTCTATATTAATTTAACGATCAATAATAACGCATTGTATTTGCATGTGTACCCTCATTTATAATTAATCCACCTTTTCCATTTTGGGTTTAGAGTTATAAATAAATAGATAAATATAATAAAATAATATCTTTAAGTCTCCTTGTCGATGTTAAATAAAGTAAAAGTATTTTCATTTAAAAATACTTAAAAAATGAAAAAAAAAATTAAATATAAATTAATATAAATTAATTTAAAAATTTTATTAAATTTTTAAATTAATTTTAATTAATTTTAAAGCCTTGGTATGCGGTGCTACTGCCGATTTTTTAATTATTTTAATTTTTATTTCAAGACGGCCAAATATTCGAGTTTATATTATGCGGTGGCTCATTGTACAATATTAACGATGGAAATCAAAATTACGAAAATAAAAGCTGTAATACTATTTGATGATTAAAAAAGCAACTATTTTATAATTCGTGTTTCGCACATCCGTGTCTTTATTTAGACGGCTATTTTACACGCTATTTAGTTTGATGAAGATTACTCAAATGTTTCGCATCTTAATTTATATAATAATAATAGTAATATATTATTAGAGAATGTTGGATAGAATGAATAGAAACGATCAAAGAATGTGCTTAGTGAGCTTGGTGCGCCAACATGTAGGTAGGCATGTTATTGTTAAAGGAAACTAGCCTTTTTAGTTTCATGCTACGTGGAACCCGGCGACATAAGACACCTTCGCCATTTATTAAAAGCGCGCGCGCAACAATATCAATTTGCAGTTGTTGTTAAGATGACTAAATTTACATGACGAAGCATTTATAGAATTGAACTTGTTAGCAGCTCTGTTATCAATTCTTACACAAATAATTAATTTATCACAACCTTTTATTCTGTATTGCTATTATGAAATTATTATCAAACGAATATGATCAGATACAACATAGAAACAGGAATATTTTTTCTGTAAACGGGTTGCACAATCGTTGCTTTTTATATACGGAAGCGCCATAGTCAGCAAAGTATGGCAAAAAATTACGTGTAGTCAGTAGTGTGTTAAGATCGCACAAATTGGTAAACTTAACTTTAACAGTGGTGGAGCTGCAGTTTATTTCTAGCTGCAGAATGAATGAGTCAATTTGACCGGGGTAGGACCACGCCCTCACAGAATACCAGCGTAAAATAGCAGTATTTCGTTTGGTGAGTGCTTGGATCGGGAGACCTGTATTACTGGTGACGTAGCATTCCATATCAGTCCTCAAGGGTAACATTGCATCTGTAATACGATTCCTTGTTAAGGATAAATTAGATGTCATGGGCTACAATCACTTACAATCAGGTGAACTGTGTTGAAGTCACTTTTAAAGGGGCAAGATCACGAAAAATGGAAAACTTAAATCTTCAAAAATCACTTTTAAAGAGTCGAGATCGGGCCAAATTAAAAACTTTATTAATTTACCTGGTGACTGAGTTTATTTCAGAATTAAGTACAATCAAGCTATGTGTAATTTTAATGAGGCTATAGTATATAGATTCATATAAAAAAAAATTGCGCAACGCTGATGTATAGCAGACTGTAATTCCGGGCTCGCAAACAGCATAGCTTCCGGGGACAACGCGTGGGCGCCGCACCGCGTCCGGACGACACTCGCTGCGTATCACAGCCGCAGTGACCTCATCATTAACATCATCTGACGCTGCTTTTATCATTAGACGATTGTTTCCTACCAAATCAAAATTATTTTTTTATCGAAGTAAGAGTTACGAATGATTAATGTTTACGCGGTCAATAGCTTAATGGTGTAAGGTACTGTCTGTATGTTCTATGTGTGGTATGAAACTTCACGTCATAGGTTCGCACCTACCCGCCATTTGACTATTATCGTGCATAAATGCTTAATTTTAAGCTTAGTTCGAGTGGATGACGGGAATCTTAGTCATGTATTTTATTTACATATCAATTCAATATATATGTAATATCATGCAATATTATATTTCATAGTCATGATTTATTTACATTACTATGAATTTTTATTTGAAAAAAATTTTTTTTTCACATGAAACAACATAATAGGATAATGCTCGATTATTTATAAAATTGTTAGGCTAAGATTAAATGTCTCGTCATGAAGATCTCCGAATTCTCAACTGCCAAATCACAGTAGCAATGTTCTGCAGCTATTCTGTGTATTTTTTAAATTATGGTGACAAATGAGCACAGTTAATGGAAATTAATTCACTTCTCTAAATCTAAGATGGAAGGCATCGTCACCAATAAAATAATTTTTCGATTCTCACCAGGTGAAAAACAACAACAGTGAATAGACAAAGTGATCCCTCATAGTATTTAACAAAAGCTGACACTTAGGTGCTACATCGTAGCACCTAAGTGTCAACGTGATACTGTGGCAAAAAACTATAGCTACAATATCACGCTACGCCACGTAAAGTCATCTTCGCGGCCCACTAGACTCCGACATCCATTCTCGGCTACAAATCAAAATGAAGGTGATTTCCACCTCTAAGGACTTACGATAAATGTTAAAGAAATTGATTTAGAAATAAGACATTGTTTTGCCTACAGATATATTTCTTATAGCGGTAGCACCAACACCAGTAATAACTGGGATATCTTATGTATAGACAATCCACAGAGGTACCATCGCATATCAACCGTACTCTGTCCGTACGGACTACAGTCATCACTTCGTTTTCGTTTGTAGCCAATAGATAAAAAAAAATACAAAATATATTTCATTTGATACCATCTTTTTTTAAATGAAAAGAATTGATTTGAAATTCAGAATTTGGTGTTTCTTATCGTATTTTAGAATATTATATTCTTTCCTAAATTGTATAAAGGAATAATAAAATATGTACCGACTTTGTTTGATAGCTCGTTTAAATGGCCATTTATTTTTACTATTATTTATTAACTTTTATTTATAAATTGAGATAATATGTCGTAATGTGCCCTTATTTCTATCACAATTTATTACAACAATGACATGTAGGTATTACAAATGTGAGCGATTATAAAACGAATGAGTCATTAGTTGCAATTCAAGGAACGGGCGGGATAAACAATCATTGCAGTGTCCCAGGCGATAACGGCCGTTCGCACATCCCGCTACCCGCCTGCGCCCGCGCAGGCCCAGGCCATATGCCACCACGTGTATATTCTATATACTTTGCACATATTACAAAACATTGTGTTAAAACATATAAATAAAATACATAAATGTATATTTTTGTTGTGAAAAAATCGGGTGTTTTTAATTAATTAATTGAGCGCCAGATTTCTGTGTTTATCTTCCAAATAATAATATATATTTTTTATTGTAATAATTAAATAATGGAATTTAAAATACTTAATAGCTATTTTAAAAATCCAAAATGTTTTTTGTTTGAATACATATACGATATAAAAATATACGCATTTTTTTATAATGTATAATATATTTTTTATTAATTTAAACTCATTTAATTAAAACTCAATTTAAATAAAGACCCTTGACTTTTGGAATTTTTCCTAAAGAGATATTAGTCCCTTGAATATTATGACCTTTTTAGCAGTTTGCGACAATCATGAATTAAAAAATAAATTTTTACTTTCACTTCACTTCTGACAACTGGCTAACTCCATGTATTTATTGTTAATATTGGATACTTATTATAACTCATTATACATACGGACCAGTCTGTAATCCACGAAAGCACGCATAAGATCATTCATTACGGCAGAAAGAAAATCGAGGAAAGTATGATATATGAGTAGCTGGAGTAAATTAAAAAAATAATTGCTGATGTTTTGAAAATATAACACGTTGCGGAGATTATAACCAAAGAACCAATTTATATGAAAGAAAGAATGTAAGGATATATAAAAAGTAAACGAGCAGAGTATAAATATAATATATATTTATATACTTTCATAGTGTAGATTTAGCGATTATATTTTATATTATATTTAGCGATTATATGTTAATGATCCACGTTAATAATAAAACGGTAATCGTTCTTTTGACTATTAATACACTATATCAGTCTTCCTTCTTCCGGGTATGGCCATCCGAACTTTCCGAGACACAAAATCGTAGTTTAAAATTCGACTAAACACAACAGGAATCTATGGTATGGTATATTTGGTCGATATCTTTGGCCTTGATGGTGATAAGTACGTTGGATACGTAGAGAAAAACTGATGTTTCAAAAGGATATAAGCTTGCAATAAATAGCAACCTCCGTACGTACGTCCCATTTCATACGAGCATAGGAATGACTCCTCTAAAGAGTCTCCGTAATAATTTTTCTTTCCTTTTATTTCTCAACCATACAGGTTTACTGACGATGTGCTCATATTTATTTCATGGTCAAGCAAATGGTATTAGCACTAAACATTGTAATTAATGTAATTTTATAGGCATCAGCAGGTTTTTAATTAATTTAGTTTCCCCGGATTAGGGATCGAGTATGAGGTCGGCTATACTGTACTATTATCAATATATGTAATAATTATAATAATTTATTTTATTGCTTCAAATGCTTATAACTTAAGAGAATTGCAAGGATTGAATACATCCGCAAATAAATTAGACTCCTAGAAAGAATAGTAAATATATTTACTAAATAAAACCTTAACACTTTAAACATTTGTGTTGTCAAGTAGTATATTTTATAGCAAAAATAAGTCACCATCTATTCTTAAATATGATTGCCTGTGTCAAAAGCCGAAAAATGGAACGACCCGTCCGGGTTTACGAGCAGTTCACCGGAATCCGGTGACCCCGTCCACACTTTAATGTGTTCCCGATACAAAACCCGCGTGTTCGCTTGTTAGTTGTTATTATAACTTCATATAGGTATATAATGTGAGTAATATATTAAATGTCGGATTATGTAATTATGTCGATCCCGATATCTACTTATTCGTATGTTCGAAACTACCTCATAATTAAATAAATAAAGCTATTTGGTAATTAATATATATTCATGGTTTTTACCAGCTTTGTTTTTGTTGCAGTTCACTGTTAAATATAAAGGTTTTCTAACGAGTATAATAGGTCAAACAAAATAAGCAACAATAAGAAACAATTTTTTTATCTATGGTAGTTTAGCTATTAAAAAAATAAATCAATTGTTTGGTATATACTAAATAGAAGACAAGCACAGGACCTGGATATTTATTTTAATAATATAAATAATATCAATGAGAAACGAGCACACAGTTCACCTGATGGTCAGTGATACCTGCGGCCCATGACATCTACATTCATCCTTGACTGGTAATCATAATGCAGATGCGTTGTCACCCTTGACTGAAATGGAATGCCTCGTCACTAGTTATAAAGGCCTCCGGATCCCTGCACCCACCAGACGAAATACAGCAACATTATGCTGCTATTTTACGCTAGTATTCTGTGAGGTCCTGCCCCGGTCGAGCTGAACCATTCATTCTGTAGCTAGAAACAAACTGCAGTGTAGCTCTACCACTATGAATACAATAAATACAATCTCACAACAAGCAAGTTTATCTGTTTATTCTCTAAATGTTGTCACCGGTGGGTGTCTAGGCTGTAGATGCTTTGCATAATCTACAATTATATTCATGAATCAAACAAATTTTGACGGATTTTATCACGTTTATCTTAATCTTTTTTATCCCAACGTTACGGGCGTTTTGCAGCTGCTATAGTCAGGGGTGGACCCTCAGGTTTGACGTCCCGATGTTAACCCGTACTACGATCAGCCCTTAATTGTTAATTTTTCAACCGATTTACGAAGAAATAACTCGCAGTATTTTGAGGTCTTGCAGTGGTGCAGTATCTGGTTTGAAGGGTAAATTTATTAAGAACAGAATCCTAAACCGGTGGTAGCCACCCAACTTTTTCTATATTTAAATTGCGATGTTTTTAATTTCAACAGCCTCCTTCACGACGATACGTAGTTTATCAAATGTAATTTATTGGCGGGGAAGTTCTAAGGTATGGTGGAAAGTGTACAGAATTAATAAAGCTTCGATATTTCAAGTCAGCTTTGTGTGAACGTCGAGATAAAAAATTTAAAATAAACGCGATAAAATCTGTAAAAATAGGTGTAGCTTAATAGCGAATACAGCTCATTTCCGTTAATATAAAATAAAAACAATGTACAAACAACTTAAATGCAGAAATGTCATATATTTCGTTTGTAGATTTGTTTGCTAGACTGTACTTTAGATTTGTTTTGTGACATTATCAGAATACAAAGATAGAGAAGCGCATTGACTGCATCGCGGCAAAGTTTACGCGTTCTGTCAATGAATGTTCGCTTCTGTCAGCGATTTGTTCTAAATATAGTCCAACAATATTGCCGTACGTTCAACTGGCTTTTGTTACCGCACTGAAACTATTGACCTATTTCACTTTACTGGAAGTAAGCAATAACTTTCAGAGCAGTGCTCTAAGCTATAAAACCGACTTGTGAGTAACTAAAGCGCAAATGTAATTCATCGCGGTCAATATGCGCCTGGTTTACCTGCTGGCCTACTAAAAACACTTCTGGAGTCAAATGAAGGTATTGTGAAATGCTAATAACATATTAAAGCGATACTTATTACGCAACGAGGATTCTTTAATAAATGCTATGTACAAATTTGACGGATTGAGCTCGTTTTTTTTAAATGTGACACTGTTAATCGTTTTTCAAATCACCCACCTGGTACTAGTATAAAATAAGAAATTTCAGACAAGCGATGGCAATGGTACGCCACCAATGCAGTTGGTGTTATAAAGATTTGACACTGCGCCATTTTGTTGTGTTATCAATAACTGGCAGCCGCACATGAGTGATAAATTTGAAAAATGTGTATTCAAGGACTCAGCAAAAATTTTTTGTTTACATTTGAGGAACATTCCTGAGAGAATCATACCGATTACCTTGAGAAGTTTATGGTGAAAATACTCCACCGCAAAATATGTATAAGCCATGGTATCAGCGTTTCAAAACTGGTGATTTCGATGTTGCAGACAAGAAAGGGTAAGCATTGTTCGACGAAGATGAGGTGCAATCCCAAAAAAAAAACATTCCGAGCAAATGCTAATGCTGCGTTAGTCAACAAGCTGTTTCCAATCGATTAAGAGAGATTAGCTGACTACCTTTAATCTCGCTCGGTACAAAAGGTAGTTGTGTTTGCATCGTTTAGTTACATGTACACAGTGATAAAAAGTGGATTTATTATGAAAATCCCAAACGCCAAAAAATCATGGATAGACCCAGGCGCACCATCCACATCGACCGCAAGACCGAATCGCTTTGGCAGAAACACGATGCTCTGTGTTAGATGGAACCAGACGGATGTGGTCTATAAAGAGATGTTAAAAGCTGGGGAAACGGTTAAACCTAAACCAACTTAAAGTTAAACAAAAACCTGCTGCATGAGAAAAGGCCAGAATACCGAAAGAGGTAACACATTTTTTTTTCTTCATTTCAATAGCTCCATCACATACGGCAAAACTGGTCCGCGACACCTTGGACGCACTCAGCCATTCAGTTCTACCCCATGCAGTTTAATTTGCATCAATAGGTCACGCACTTGCTGAACAGCGCTTTGGTTCATACGAAGATATGACGAAATGGCTACGATACGAAGATTCGCAATAAAAGGGGAAAATTTTGACTTTAACAGTGGTAGAGCTACACTGCAATTTGTTACTACCTGAAAAATTTATGGATGGGTCAGCTCGACAGAGATAGGACCACGTTCACAAAATACACGTGTAAAATAGCAGCATAATGCTACTGTGTTTCGTCTGGTGAGTGTAGGGATCCGGAGACCTTTATTACTGGTGACGAGACATTCCATTTCAGTCGTCAAGGATGAAAATGCATCTGCATGTCTGTAGATGCATGTCCCGCAGGAATCATTTACCATCAGGGGAACTGTGTGCTCGTTTATTACTATAAATGCAGTAAAATAAAATGATTGTTGTGGTTTTCACAAAATCCCCGAAAGATGGGAAAAAATATAACAAGTCATGGAACATACATAACTTTTTATCTTTTTATCTGCCAAGTTTAACATGTTTTTTTTTAATATACACATTTCGTACTTGTAAATCTGGTGACAATTATAAATTGGTATTTATTATAAACAAGTTTATGCATGTATGATTTCTTTTTATTTGTGTATTTAGGGCATCCTATGAAGTCTACGGGTTTTTGGTAGTAGTAGGGAGATGCCTAGCTTCTCAGTCACAGTTCCTGTGTTTGATTTAGAGTCATAGCTAAACATTTCATACAAACAGACTTAAAACAGCTTATTGTATTCGATTACGAATGGTTTTCCGTGTGAGTGTATCGTGATTGTAATCCAGACCATACTCATTGACGGTACATCAGATTAAGAAAGGTAATAATAAAGTTAGAGAAATACATGGACACTCAATGTAGTTCTATAAAAATCTTATAACATTATAATAACGTAAAATAAAATACGGCACCATAATAATCATATTCTGCTTAAAAAAATACTGAAATTATGGTCTTTATCACTATCAGGGAAATGGATATATAAATATACCAGCACAATAAAAAGTTACTTGTATGTTCACTAAATTATCCTCAGCCAAACATAATAAATAAATAGCGACAACTAAAATCGAAAACTTTTTCATGTTAAATTGCTAAACTACCTAATAAAGTTATTTTAGTTAGCTCCCCTGCCACAAAATAAAGTATAATTCACATGTCTATATAATATGTAACGGTATCATTGATTATTACACAAAATGAGGAACGTCAGATACTTCCTCTTGGGTTCAATGTTCTGGTCTACGTCGTAGTGGCGATAAAAGACCGACTCATGAATTGCGCTCGTGCGCTCACAACAAAACTTTTCCCATACAGTATTCAAACGATACAAGAAGATCAAAACAAATTGTTGTATCAATTTAACTTAAGTAAAAGGCTTGATAATAAGCATAACCTTAGAGCTTATAGATTACGTATTGCAAAAAATATATTTAAAAACTTTAATAAATACAATACTTTAATATACTAATAAACTTTATTTAATAAATGGGTTTTTGCCTTTAGTGTGGTTTAAATAAAATTTATGTATTATATAATAACTATGTTTCATTAACTTTATGTATTATAATAAAAAGGGACGTTTCCTTGAGACTATTCGTAAAAGCTATATTATTTATCTAATGGTATTATTAATTGTATATGGTAATTTAAACCTTAATATTGGTTATGTTGCTGTGTTTAATGTCACTCTTTGTGCAGGTTAAATATTTTATTTAAAAATGAAATAATTTAAGTTTCTTATGATAAAATAAAATATGAAATCATAATTTAATTTTATCACGCGGCGCAAAGCTTTAACCTCATTATGTGGTTGTGAGAAAAATAATCACTTATTGCGACACCCAGAACGTATAGGTATCATTGCCTTAATATAAAATCGTGGGAGTTATATCATTATTTCGGCAACAATTGCAAAAATTGTTTTAAATACCTAACGACAAGTTGATAACTGTTTCCTGTCGGCAAGATAAGAGATGCTGCCGTTTATGTCATGACCTCGTTAACAGAGCTTTGTCAATGGAAGCTGATTTTGACCTATTTTCATCCGGATAGACTGTCCTACTCCGAATTCATAATTTTTCACGAATACAGTTGAAACCAGATATGAGCAACTACAGAAAAGTATGAATACCATCACTGCAGTATCCGCCGATAATGTCTCTATCATAAATTTCGAAAGTATTCATCGTAAACATTGGAATTAATAAAATCATAACAATATTCCTCTACAGGATGTTTATATGCGTTCTCATGATAATGATTCACAATGCAGGCTTTTTATAATACCTCTCTTATGATAATATACTTACGTCAAAAGTGATTAATAATAAAACAAAAAGAAATTACAGTAAATCACTTAAAATAGTTTAAAATTACCAAACTACTACGTTCATTTTATTTACTATATTTTTGTTTCATTGTATAAAATAAACCAAAACAGAGGAAAAAAATAACATAGTGAAATATTAATTTATCTACATTATATTATAATTTATAGGAATATTATATAAAACGGAATGAATATAAAAATATTTAAAAATTAATTAAATTAATAAACGAGTTAAATATATAAGAATAGTATTTTACTAAATGTATATTTAACTTCAGTTATCCGCAAATTTATCAAAGGTTATAACCCTAAAAATTTAGTTTCGTTTAATTATTCCACTGATAAGATAAACATTTTTTCGTGAACAGCCATTTTGTTTTATTATAATCTTATTGGGACGATGTTTTGAATCCAATTCCATATAATAGATATGTAAAATGGATACCAACTAAACGTATTTCAAGTCGTAATAAGCGACTGATTCGCTAATCAGTACTTAATGAGCATCTTTTTTTAATATTAAGATGTTTTTTTAGGTCACGAGGCTATGAGATGATAATGGATTGTTATTGCCGCTTGATATATTACACCAAATAAAAACTGAAATGATAATAGGACAGTGCAAAGGTTACCGTAACATCAGATTATCAAACCATAATACCACGTCTTTTCTACTGTAGGTAATACAGTAAGTTATTAATAAAACAGTTTTTTTCTAATACTATAAGGCCTATTTATTTTTACGCAGCTCTCGCACATACAAAACTCTTTTACATTGAATAAAACGTATTTATATGGATTTTTTCACTCTTAATTTAAACTTTTTTATCCCAAAGTTGCGAGTGTTCAGTACTTATGGTCACGGGGAGGTATTTAACGTCCTACTGTCATAGTTAGCCCGTAATACCGTCAGCTTTTAATTTTATTTTTGGTCCGAGCACGAGTATTCAGAGTTCTTGGAGTGGTATTAGTCTGTTTTGGATTCAATTTTCAATCCAGGCATCTTTTCTATAGAATTTAG
Source organism: Teinopalpus imperialis (assembly GCA_029286865.1). Taxonomy (NCBI): domain Eukaryota; kingdom Metazoa; phylum Arthropoda; class Insecta; order Lepidoptera; family Papilionidae; genus Teinopalpus; species Teinopalpus imperialis. The sequence goes on from JAGSMU010000012.1 coordinate 6,884,286, forward strand.
CATGTTTTATAGTCTCAATAGCCTCACCAATCATTCTTGGTAGGAATCAGGGTTCTTTTTGAGAGGATTTTTGATTTATCGAATCTGATGTAATGGTGAGATTGATCTAAGATATGGTCACAGAGTGCAGATTTATTAGAGCGTCGATGTTCATGTTAGCTATATGTTATTTTAGACGAGTCTTAATAGATATTTTTGGTTGTCGTATGTAACGAACCTATGTACGAAATGTCGGGATAAAATAGTTAAAAATAAATAGATGAAATCCGTATAAATTATGATTGTTTATTTAATATGCAGTATTATTACGATGATAATAAATTATTACTAAATCATATAGATAAATAAACAAGTATCCTGGGAGGCAAAGGGACTCTTGAAATTAATAAAGTTTTTGTAAAAAATTAACAATATATTTATATAATAGATAATATATAAAAACTAAGATGTTCATTTCAATTCCAAGACTTGAAATTTAGCTAATAAAAGCTAACAAATGATAATAGTCAAATATTAATTATTTTCATTTATTTATATTTTTTTATTGATTGATTTGAAAATAGAAAACAAGATTTTAAGATTATATATTCTGAGATTATAGCTTTATTTTAAAAATATTTAAAAATAAAAATAACTGAGTTGAATTTTTGTAGGTTGTTGTACCCTTGAAATTATCATACATTTTAATTTTATAATTAGCTTCACTGATGATATTACAGCGGTATGTGTGGTTACATTTGATAGCCTCTGTATCAAATTATCTTATCACGTCAATTTTAAGTTTACAAGTCGTCAATTTTATATTTAATGAACGACGAATCTGTAGAATCTTACACTAAAGCTCTTTAAGAAAACTAAAATCGTTTATATATAATTAAATTGAACAATTACTATCATAATCTCAATGATGACATTTATTATTAATTTTGCCATCATTGAGATGTGTTGATGTGATTCAAGATGTTTTTATGTTAAGCTCAATTCGGATCCATTATTTCATCTTTTCTCGAGTTATAAGAGGCAAATATATTAAAAATCAAATAAATAGCACTCCTTCTCACAGAAAATCAAAAGTGTTCAAAAAAAGTGTTGAAAATCAAATTCGGTAGAAGCCTTAGTCCAGTTGTGGTTTACTTCAGTAATTTAAAAAACTGGAGATGGTCATAATCCGATATTGAAGTACCACTATCAGATACTATAATTAAGCACCTCACTTCCCTTTTAAGATGATAGAAAAAGTTAACAGCACATTTATCTTTTGGGTCGGCTCGACCAGAAAATGACCACGCACCACCGAATTGGGTCCAGCGAGAAATAACAATCTGTGAAACAACTTTGTACGGTTTATTATTTTCTGCTAGTATCTTATGTGTTAATCCAGGATATATATATAAACTATGAGTGCGCCAGTTCATTTTACATTAAAATCCGTTCTGCCGTTTTTTTTGATTGAGAAACAAACATACGTACTTCCATGTGCCGGGATAAAAAGTATTCTATGACTTAATCCAGGTTATAAACTAACTGCGTGCTTAATTGTATTCAATTCCGTTCAGTTGTTTTTTGCAACAAACATTCAAACATACAAACTTTCACATTTATAATATGATATAATATGGAAGAAGAAAGAAGAATAATAATGTCGATGAAGGATAAAAATAAGTTTGAAATGTTACAGCGGCAGTCAAGCTGTAGTTTGTTTCTAGATGTAGCATGAGTACCTATTCGTTCTCGGCTCGACCAGGGAAAGACCATGCCCTCCTAGAATACTATCTTAATACAGCAGCATAATGATATGCTGGGTATTTACTGGTGAGTTTAGGTGTAGTGTATAGTGTATACCTTTATAACTGGAGACGAGGCATTTCATCTCAGTCCTAAGGAGTGACAATGTACAAAATGCCTTAGGTTTCCTTATCATGAAGGTAGATATCATAGGCTTCAGGAATCACTTACAATCAGATGAATTGTGAGTTCGTTTTAAACCCTCAATTGTATAAAAATATATTTTCTTAGTTTAATAAATTAGTAACGAGAGAACTCTACCATAACAGAACAATATACTGGTGATCACAGAAGTCGTTCCTAAATATAATCGGGCAAAAATCAACACAGAATGTGTAATAGAGCTCGTTAACTGTAGTCCATCCACGAGTAAACCGCAGCGATTAAATGCGTAATTGAATGCAGATTGGTAATGATCTCCCGAAAGTATTATTTCATTATTTCACGGGTGACAAGCGAGTGTACAGTTCACCTGATAGTAAGTGGTGGCTACAGCTCATAACATCTACATCCATTCTGTATGGAAATTCTAGATGCACGTACCCAAGGACTGGGATGGAACGCTTCCTTATCTGTAATATCTTTGTAAAATTATTTTGTAAGTGTTTTAAACTATTGATATCCGATGCTAATCCGTGTCTGTTATGTTAGTAAATTTACTGTGGTAAGGGTGGTGACGTTAAATTCTTGATTCTTAACTGATTTAGGTATCAACTTTTATTTGTATTTAGGTATACACGGCAGTGTGTAGATTATGTTTACAGTCAACACTTACCACAATCTGATGGCGTGTATGCTTGTTTAAAATGTATTCGATATTTATTTTGATAACCTTTCATTAATTTGACTTGCTTTTGCATTTTATATTATGAAATTACGAAGCATTATTAATTATGTTGATCAATCCTCCATGATCAATCAAAATAAAGGTACTTCGTCACAATTACAGAATTTGAGAAAGTCTCTTAATTCAACTAATTCAACATGCTTGCCAACATCTAGCAGCACCCTCGTAAAATTTGTGTGAAAAGTAAGGTAACATATTCTTGAAATGATTTTTATGTTCTAACGGTATAAATACGAGTATATATCGTAATGGTAAGTCGGTAAACACAAGATATTTCTAAAGCTTTTTGCCTATGCTTTTCTTTCAGTTATCCGGAAATAATAGTTTATTTTCATAACTTTTACATTTTGTTTTTCAATTTTATTTTAAGAAATAACATAGCATTATCTATTAAGTATGTTGATTTCTATCCTCGTGTTATAGAGATAGTGTACATATGCGCACAACTGCGATATTAATCCAGTCTGTGCAAATTTTCATTTATGCCAGTGAAAAACTTGTTGGTTATTAAACATATATACATGCGTTTTATGAATTTATTGACCGCTTAAAAACCTACGCCCTCACAAATTACCAGCAAAACGAATCACAGCGGCAGTATATTAACATTTAAATCCCTTGTTATTGATTACGCATTACGAGGCATTTAAATATTTAGGGATTTATTGTCGTGATTGGAATGTAGGTATGTGCCGTGTCCCTCACACTGTATATAAGCCTCCCTCTTATCCTATTGTAAATGCATTACGGACTAGGGAAGAGTATGACGAATTAGTGCCTCTACGCACAAACATATCCTATGCATTTGGTGGTAATAACCAGAGATTTTGCCATGGCCGGACACGCATAAATCGTTCCGGAAGACATTATATTAACACATATGTGTGTGAAAATAATTAATGTAGTGTAAGTATAGTGAAGATCGGTATTATGCTACGTATTATCTTCTCTTTTTTCAGTTTGATTTTCTTAAGCAGTGTTCTCCCATCGCAGAAAGTTATGTGAAGTGTTGCCGCTACTTCTATTGGCTTGTACAACACCATAAATAATATATTAGTCTAATTAGTATCAAATCTAATAATTAGTCTCTGTCACTGTTTTAGTGATCTTAGCACTAAAACATTGCTCCTAGACTAATTTGCAAGCATCCATTGAACGAAACGTGAGATCAATTTATTATCAGCATCATCATCATCATCACAGCCTATCAATAGTCCACAGCTGAACATAGGCCTCTCCCATAGATTACCACAAAGCAGGATGCTGAACCGCCTGCATCCTACAAAGTTGTACAGATTGTCCTTTCTACCCCTTGGGTTATCGGTTCTACAAGGCTATTGCCATTTAAGCTTGCTGTTCTTTGTAGCTGTGTCGGTCACATTCGTTTTACTGGGGATGTATACGTTCCGTATTATATAGCGGAGAAACACTGAGCATACTTTATAGCACTTCATATCTCGCCGAGTGTCTCTGATATTTCTCATACATATGATACACTGAAATACCATATCTCAGCCTCGTAGGCCTTTACGCATTAATAAAAAGACTAGTTTCAGGCATCATTGTTGTAACAATGTTATTTTTATGTGGTAGAGTTATGCTTTACCTTAAAACTGGCTAGAATTCGAATTCCTCAGCTCAATCTGTGAAGGACAACGCCCTCATAAAATAATATGTGAGGATATATCGTAATCGCACTACAATAAATAGTATTTTAGCGCCAATACACTTATGGTTTAAGGTACGGTCTAGACACGAATTTTAAAGTAAACGGGCGTGCGTATCGGAAATGTTAGTAATTTTAAAAATATTATTAACATGATTAAAAATCTATATTTTAAGTCACATATCGTCCAGAAGTATTAACTTATTAGCCGATTAGTTAAGTTAGGGAATCGGAAAAACGATGTAGCGTTCCTAGTGCCGAATCTTATCCGGTAATTTTTTAAATTATGTAGAAGTGCTTATGGAAACCTTGAAGCATAAATAAATGAAACTGAGTTTATAACAGTGACTTTATGTTTAACGGATTTTAATGTACAATAAGTTACTACTTATTACATTAGGCCGATACCAATATTAATCGAAGACAGTAAGTTAGCATATACTTGGAAAAACAGATCATATTTTTTATGCAGAATTTTACATAAGAATTTGTTCTTTGTTTAAAAATGTGTTATTAATACAAAAAAATCGTAAAACTTCTCTTTTTTATATAAAAATGAAGTCAACGCATTTAGACGCTTATTCGTGTTTGTGCCAACAAGATATTTAATCGGTGCATATAACTGAAACGTTGTTATTGTCTTTGTAATTTAAAAATGCCACGAGGATTATCGCAAGTTTAGCGAGCAAGAATAATAACTTTGAATTTACTCTACGAGAGAAATAATATTGCAATCTACGTCTCGCACACCTGTACCATAACCACGTTGCACAGGTACCAGAACACGGGTAACTTAGCTGATCGAAATCGTGGTGCCCGCCCAACTGTTCTTATAGCTGGTCAGAAGCGTTACAGATTATCAGACTGGTGACTGCCCGTAATCCAACAGTCATTCACCATTCAAATCAGATCACAGTTGCAAGCCATCCGACGTTAAATTAGCACTCTAACCATTCGGATTTACTTACACCAGTTTCGATTAACAATAAGTTCCTCGAGAGAACACGGCGAAGAAAACAACACGCAGACTACAATGGGCGAGATAGCATCAAAGTGAAGAATATGAGGAAGGAAACATTTGAGAAAATTGCCTTTTCTTTGACTAAAGCCCGGATATAGTACTCATTCAGATAATCGACGTGTCCGTGTCTGGAGAAAACTTAAAGACTCGGGAAGACAAAGAACTGCCTCTGGAAACATTCAGCAAGACGGGAAGTCAGAGTCGTTTTGGCATGGAATAATGATTGGAGCTAGAACTTCTTTGATTCCACACCAAGGCTCCATGACGGCAAAATTGTAAACGTCCATTATCAACGGAATTGTCAGACTGTTTAACAAATTACGTACATCGATTCGTGTTTGTCGATAATAATGCGCTTGCACATGGAACTAAACGAATGAACACCGATCTCGAGTACAACGTCTCACGATTAGATGGACCCAGTCAGCTCGCCTGATTTAAACCCGATCGAGTACGCATCGTATGCTATGCTTAACGAGCTGATTGGAATCGCTGTTCTCTCAGAGATTAGAGAAGCCGTCATTAAAAAATGGGATGAGGTACCGCAACAGTTACTGGATAAACATAAGTTTTCCTAGTGAATGCAAACCTTTTTATGATGTGTGTACTGTTGATCAAATGTTGTTAGCTTTAAATGTCTCCTCTGTTTGAAGTAAAAGAGTTTAATATATTTTAAATTTTTGCTTTAACCATTCCGAGAACCAACGAACGCAAGTATAACCTTAATAATTTTATTTGTTTTGTTGTACATATTGACTAAATTATATATAACAAAATGTTAAAATTTTTAAAAAATCATGTACAAAGATATATCACCTATATTTAAAATGAACTTATTTATAGTAAACTAGATTAAGTCTTTAACTTACATATAAGTGCATCCCTAAATTCTTTTATGTAAGAAAGTAATTTTATTTCAATACATAGCATAGCACTAGAATGTTATTAGTTCATTTTATTACTCAGAATGAGAGAAAATTATGATAAAGGAATCACTAAATTTCTTTTTTTTTATAAGTATTTAATGGTACAGTTTATATTAACTCATGATACGTTATTAACATGTTAATTACACATTAAATGCGTAGAATTCAATTTACAATTAAAACTGCAAAGAGCTTTCAGGGGTCAGTGTTCGATTGTCAATTATTGATTTGCGCTGAAACATTAATCATACAAATGAAGCTTGAACAGCTTTAGACTCTTGCGCTTTAAGACTTTATGTTTTGACTTGGACACCTGAAAAACGTGAGTAAAAACCAATTTGCTGTGATAGTTTGTTACGCGCGTTGATGTCTTTTTACTGTAAATTCAATAGGTGGTTGAAGTAGGGAGACTGTGCTAGAAAATGTACTTACGGCTGAGGTTGGTTTTGGGATCCAATACAGCAACAGGAGGACAGTTGGCACGATGTTTATGAGATGGAGCGCTTTAGGGCGCGCACGCGCCGGGCCCGACATGGCTGCGCCGCACTACTGCTGGTGGCGCGCGAAGCCGGCCGCCGCGCCCGCCTCAACCCGCGCGCGGGGCGGGGGCGCGCAGACCACCGCCCGGCCGCTCCTCTCTCCTTAGTATCCCGGCACAAACGGCGCGCGCGCACGGGACTCAGGCGTAGCGCGCTCCGTGCCATGGCGCTTCACGTACTTTGGTAACTTTTTACACTTGCAATATTTTGCTATAATTTTTTCATTTCTAACTATTAATTTAAATTGTAAAAACATTGCATTATTTGATTTGGGCATCTCATTTTATATGAATTATTAATTATAAACTAGTTTAAATTTTCCAATATTTTGAAAATATAAAATCTAGTGTCCTGATTTTCTTTTCTTTGATTAGGTTAGTAGCTGTTTTGGCGCCTTTAACGGGAGTAATAACGGTGAGTAATAATATATATTTATTTGACTAATTTAACTGAATTGTATTAAGTTCTGCTGAAAATTATATTAAATATTAGAAAAAAAACTCGGGGGAATTGGGGAATGCTGAGACGGGCGCAGGTGAGCGTCCCGACTCGCCAGTCCGCTTGTTTTTTTCTTTTTGCAATTTCTTCAAAACGCGAACTACATTATGGCTTAGAGCACTAAAACTTCCTTATCCATTTTAAATTATTTATTAAATAATATTTATCTCAATGGATGTATGTAGTTTTACTACAAAAATAAATTATTGTTTGCCTTTGTTTTATTAAAATACAAATAGTTATAGATAGGTCCTGAATACAATGAAGTGTTACATAGCACCATCAAAGTATATTATTTATATATATAGTATATTATATTATCAGATAATATGTGCCTGCTTTGTGCAAACTGCTAGAGTTCTGATTTATATTGCATTTTATTTTGAAGATGTATTTCATAAAAAATATTTGTGATGATCTTTATAAGATACATAAAGTATTGTTTTTCCGTATTACATTTTCTTTCATTTATTTCGTGTGTATTAAGTAATATTTCACAAATATAGTTTTCATCGTATCTACAGTAATCGATTTTTTTTTAATAAAATCTTAACACATAAAATTGGACAATAACAATCAAATTTACAAAAAAATATACAACTAAAATCAGTATCTAAATTTTCATAGAAACATCTGCTTGTACCTTGAATTTTTTTTCGAAAATACGTCGATAATAGAAGTATATGTACTACTATATATAATATATATAATATAATACTACTTTGTAAAACTAAAAAAAAATAGCTAGCATCAAAATAAAGAAATAAGAGGAATATGTGGGATATGGTTTTGAATGAAACTTATGACTATATGTTTTTTAAAGAAACATAATAACCAACTTACGTACCTAAAAAAGAGACGGTGTCGACTTACGACTAAAGTGCAAATGCGGCGCAATATAGTGTAACAATTTATTCCAGTCATTGAAACCTTTAATTAACCATAATAATAAATCAGAACAGAAAACAAATTTTGTGAATAACCGCTTAGAACATAGTAACTTGTACCTTACGAATATAATGCCTCCGGAACATAAGAAACGAAACATTTTAAAATAACGCCGTTTGAACTATACCTTCCAAAACATAACTTTCTGAAATTATGTGACGCATTCATCGTATAGCTAGGCTGCTGAATAGCAATTTTGTTTAAACCTCGTTTGTTTGCCAACTAGTAATCAAATAACTTCAATCAGGCCATGTTCTCTCCTAAATTTCGCGTTACCCATGTCCCCGGCACTGATTCTGAATCTTCCTCTAATCATCTTGCAATTTGCATTGGACTACCAAATGGGACCACTAGTTTGATGTTACGCCAATGCTTAAGATAATATAACATATCCAACGCTGTCGCGTCAACTGGCAGTACTAACCAGGATATAATTTTACGCGGCAGAGCCAGTTGGATAGTTGTCAGTAAAAATGTTGTAATAAAATAATGGAAAATTATCAAAAATTACGAGGCTCAGATGACTGGCGTTCTATTTTTAAACACTAAAATTGTTCCTACTGTCACCGAATTATGAGTTAAAGAAATAGAAGCTATTAAAGCACTAAAAGCTGCACAAAACTACATTCCCTATTTTTTTAAATTAGTTACTTATTTTTTATTTTTTTACTTTAAATTGGTGCCATTATTGTCAACATTTATATATTTATTATTTATATAAAATAATGTTATCTAGACAAAAATGTAGGGAAAATGGGAATTTAGGAAAATGACTTGTGGTTGAGTATTTTAAAAAGAAAATAAAATCTTTTAAAAATTATAAAAAAAACATCGCGTAAATATTTAATACAGTACTAAATTTATTCAGTGCCTTATAAAATAATGCTATCTGGATCAAAATGTAAGGAAATTGGTAATATAAGAATATGACTTGAGTTGGCTATAAAAAACTTATAAATAGAATTAAAAAAGGTCGTTTCTTCATTGATTTTAATATTTTGTTGATGGCGTCTTGTGAAATAACATTCAACTCCTTTAATAACGCCACCTTTAATTAAGTTATGAATTTAGGCGCAGGATTCCTGGGTTCATACGCTCGTCCCATATGTGCTCGATTTATATCTGGACCGAGTGCACGCTAGTCCAATGTCCGTATATCAATTTCCTCTAGAATTTAAAGAGCGGTACACGACTCGTGACACTTGGCGACGACTATTGTCGAAATGTTAGCGCCGATGAACCCGGCGTAGGGGACCACGATCCGCCCTTTTCGGCCACCCTCAAGCTTGAAAACGAGCACTGTTTATCCTCCAACTGCTTCTGAAATTATTTCCCTGAAACAGCACTGCGCAAATTAATCACCAGGACGCCTGCAGAAACTTTCCTCTCCTGTCAATATAATGTAAATTCATTCTGCATATCAGTGAACAATAATGACTTCCATTGCTCAATGCTCCAATTAATATACTCTCAAGCAAATTGAAGGAGCGCTTCTCGGGTCCCGGTGCAGTTAATTTAGAGCCCGTGTCAGGCCGTATTTTCTTAACCGTTTTCTAATTGTCCACTTGCTGAAAGCCACTCCTCGAACACATCTTACCACCTGCTGCACATTTACACCCGTTAGGTGTCGATTCCGCAGGGATGTTGAGACAAAAATTTGTCTGATCTCTGAATTGCACCATTGGCGGATGGTTCTCGTCGCTTGACTCTGATTAAAAAAGAGTTCAGGTTGAAGACTTAAAATCTATTAAACCCTTTGAAGTGAGAAAACATTAAAAATATAGGGTGATTAAATATTTATGTTCATTGGAAATTATCGTGATTGTGAGTGTGTATTTGGAAACTATCTCCTACCGATTGTGTTTCTCTCAACGCCCTTTGTATGCCAATCTTAACAACTAGGTGAAGGACATTTTTATTTCGACCCCTTAATCTTCAATTCTCTGGTATATGACTCCACCGCTGACCATGTCAGTACAATGTAAACCCCACCCCCCTCGGTCACAGAGACCAGATAAACTTCCACAGTCTACCTGCGTGACCTCTAAGATGAAATCAAGACTCCTTGTGGATGTTCAATCTACTGCCCCTCCCCATCTTCCGCACCGTGACAAGGAAATAAATCTTTGGGTAGATATTGTTGATCTGTTTTGTAGCTTGGGGAAATGTTGCCCCTGCGAGGGCGGGTAACGACGGCGGGTTTTGAGGGTAGGATCAGTCTACTCTCTATCTCGCTCGGCAGCCGTTTTCGGGCCATTACGGTCTCGCATAAGGGGGCTACGGCCCTCCACGCCGATTCGGTGATACACCCTAACGTCCATGTCCACCAGTATGTCCAAAGGTGGAAAGCGAACCAGAATTGTCGCCGCCTCGAACGATACCGTTCGGTATCCTTGTACGACCTGTATGATCATCTTACGCTGGACGCTATAATTCTCCGTCCTATAGTGTCGGATGGCCAGCCTAGACGGGCACCACATACAAGGCTACGGATCGTACGACCCCAAAGAAAAGGCGGCGGACTTTCTCCCTCGGATCCCCGAGAATGGGCAGCAGTTTGTGTATCACCCGCTACTTGCTCGATCAGGGGGACTAGGCGCTCGAAATGCTCCTCGAAGCCCCAGCGACTGTTAAGTCCAGTAAAGAGGTGAGGCCCAGGTACTTCATGTACCGTTCCACTCTGACTTCAGACCAACTTACTCGGATGAGTTGGGGTTGTTCCCTGCTGCGCGGCAGCTTGTGGAACCATACCGCCTCGGTGTTGTGAGGCACTAGCTCCAGTCCCTCAACTCGTGCACTTCGGCAACGACGATCTCCATCTCAAGCTCGATAAGCTCCTAGTTCCTCTCGGACGGAGTCCCCGCTAGCGACCACCAACGTGCCGTCCGCATAGCAGACGATATTAAAGATATTGTTGACCTCTAGGACAACTCACAAGGACACATAGGTTGAATTTTTCTAAGCCTTTTCAGAATTTAAACCAAACGAAACAACAAAGTAATTTACATATGCGTTCATCGTGGTTTCTACACTAGCATTGCCATTTGATTACCTACTGGACAAGTAGTTAATCAATCCAAATCCAGGTTTACTGAATGTTGCTAATGTTAACTATTTTATTACAAACTGCAATAAATAGTATTTGTGGATATATAAGAGTATGTTTGTGTTCACATATGTGTAACACCCTGTGTTAATCCCTTCGGAGCAGTCAAGGAAAAAGGATGTTTTGAAAGAATTCAACAAATAGGAAAACTCTCAAAAAATTTTAAACCAAGGGTCACAGTATAAACTTGTAAACTTAAATGGAATCCAAATATAACCAGTTTAAAAGCAGTAATGAACAAAAAATACATTAAGGGTTGTTAAAAAGTTGCAGATTAAATACATGGCAATAATCCTTCGTAGTAATGATACTACTTCGTAATATTTGTCTAAAATATTACGAAATTAAGAAATGTTGACTTTCTAAAAAATATATTTGCTATCTTTCATTACTATAAAGACTTTATTTTTTTTACGCCGCTTCAGTTTGCAGTCTTAAATTTTAACTTAGTCAATTCCTTTTCCAGCTAATTACATAGCAAGTATATGGCAGTTTATTGCATTAATTTAATAGTTTTTGTGACTTGTACAATCAATTTATTTATCTTACAGCAAGATGATGGCTGGATGGATACAAATGACATTAATCCAAGTAGATGGCCGCCGACCGATTGGTACGACACGCGGAACGTTCCACCACCCCCTCCACCGACACGATATGGGTTATCAGGACGGCCGGACTTGCCGGCGCCACGTCCGCCACCTAGCGGTGGTTTGAACTTCGCCGTGTACGACCCGGTAACTCGGCAACGCACCACCGCTATCGATCGTAATTGCACAGCACCAGGTTGCTGTATGCCAAAATGTATTGCTGAAAAAGGGTCAAGGGTAAGTCTGGATGTATTTGTCGTTGTAGTTTATTTAGATTATAGTCTTGACGAACGCGTGACAGGGGTATTTATTAATTGAATCTATTGATTATGCAGGGATTTCCAGGCGTGCCAGGCCCCCCAGGGATGAGAGGTCTTCCAGGTCACGAAGGTGCAGAAGGATCTCAAGGACCAAAGGGACAAAAAGGACAGTTGGGTCCACAAGGCCCTCGTGGACCTAAAGGTGATAGGGGAAAACCTGGTTCCCAAGGGTTTATTGGCTTAACGGGACCACCAGGGCCTCAAGGTGAGACAGGTATCCCCGGAATACCTGGGAGAGACGGTTGCAATGGAACAGATGTAAGGATATTTTTATTTCTCTTATGTGGTATGTGGTAATAGAAAATGCTTGTAAATAATTTTATTTTTTGGTTAGGGAGAATCTGGGGACACTGGACCTAAGGGTTCACAAGGGCCTCGTGGTATACCAGGACTAAGGGGAGACAAAGGTGACAAAGGAGAAGCAGCTCATATGGGTCGGTACCCCAAAGGACAAAAGGGAGAACCTGGAGCTGACGGTATGCAAGGAAGTCAAGGACCTGTAGGGCCTCCCGGCCCGTCGGGTTTACAAGGACCAAAAGGAAATATGGGGCCATTGGTATAATATAAAATTTACTAGTGCTTTAATCACGATACTATAATTTTCGTGAGAATATATCATTTTAGAATGTTCTTTTTTATATTATAGGGACCACAAGGATTTAAAGGTGACAAGGGTTCTAAAGGTACAAAAGGACAATCGATTCAGGGCGACAAGGGAGATAGAGGAGATAGAGGCGACAAAGGACCAGGATGTCCACCTGTTATATTACCTATAGATAAAGATAACTCCAGTGCAATCAGAGGTGTTCCGGGTGATATGGGACCGAAAGGTGAAAAAGGAGAGCCGGGTAGAATGGGTGACAAAGGCGACACTGGACCTATGGGTGAATCTGGTTTATCAGGACAAATGGGTATTAAAGGAGAGAAAGGTATTAGAGGAAACCCTGGTGCTATAGTAAGTAAAACAAATATATAATAAAAATTATAGTCTTTTTTTCTTAAATAATATTTATAATAATAATAATTTGAGTAAAAATAACTTGACTTTCGTCGTTAACGTAATTTCAGACATATTATAACTATATATGTAATAAACTCTGCGTAATTTTATTTGTTTTGATTGTTGATGTTAAAAATTAAAATGAAACTGTTTAGCGATGTGCTGGACTAGGTTTTAATTTTGAATCTCAATGATTGAGATTGTATGCGACATTATAATATATTCATATTTTATTATGATCACCAAGGTTTATTCAATTTCCCTTGAAAAGCATTGGTTTTGAGATATGCATAATATTAAATAAATAATTTCAGGGTAGAGATGGAATGTATGGTGCTCCTGGACCAATGGGACAAAAGGGGGACAGAGGTAATGATGGACTCCCAGGTCTACCCGGACGACACGGTGATAAAGGAGAACCTGGAAAAGATGGGTTATCAGGGAAAATGGGTATTAAAGGTGTGCAAGGGTTACCTGGTGGCCGGACTGGATCTCGAGGTCCTCCTGGTCCACCCGGGCCTAGAGGTTACATTGGACCAGCAGGACCTAAAGGTACGGATGGAAGACCTGGCGAACGAGGAGACTCTGGTCCGATAGGACCCCCTGGAGGTCAGGGAGAACCAGGAACACCAGGAGTAGAAGGCCCTGCAGGCCATAAAGGAGAGAAGGGCGAACCCGGTTTAGATGGCCCACATGGTGAAATTGGTCCTCGGGGCTATGACGGTCCAGTCGGACCACAAGGACCCAGAGGAATTAAAGGCGAAGATGGTTTTTCAATACCCGTAAGTATAAGGTTTATGAAAAATTATTCCTTCCCGTTTCCCTATTAATTGACGTTGAATATTGTTTATGACATCTGTAGGACACCCAAGATTTTTTTTCTACATCATTTTTTTGATAGACGCAGTAAAACTTTTTCTACTGTATATTATCTTACCAGCAGCCAGCTTTTATCACAACTAGTACTACAAATATTCTTCTTTAGAAATTTTATTCTATTACTCATACAAATAATTATGCCAAATATTTTTAAAAAATTAACAATTTGTAAAATGAAATTATATTGTTACACCTGTATATTTTTATATGTGTATAGTTATGTATAATTATTACCCGTGAATAAAATTTTAATGATAATGTTTAGGGAGAAAAAGGAAATAGTGGCCGACCCGGACTTCCTAGTGAAAAGGGTCAAAAAGGTGAACGCGGATATCAAGGGTTACGAGGTGTTCCTGGGAATTCCACTTTGGGAACTCCTGGAAGTCCCGGAGAAATGGGCGCACCAGGAGAAAAAGGAGATAAAGGCACTCCTGGAATCGATGGAATACCGGGAAATTCTGGTCCCAAAGGTGACATAGGCGGTCGTTGTAATGAATGTTGGCCTGGTGGCTCAGGACAAAAAGGTGATCGCGGTGCGGATGGCTTTACGGGCGAAAGAGGTGAAAGAGGACCTGCAGGCCCAATAGGGTTACCTGGTGAACGTGGCGCAGATGGGTCGAATGGATTACCTGGTTCAGCTGGTGCTCCGGTATGTTTTATTATTTTATCAATTTAAATACACCTTAAATTCTTATGTATACATACCTATATATTTCGCCTCATCGTTTTGTAATGAAATAACAGGGTGAACGTGGTGATGAAGGACCAATGGGTCCACCTGGAGACAAGGGAGCCGATGCTCTTATACCATCAAGCTTGATAAAAGGACCTCCTGGAGAAAAGGGGCCACAAGGTCCAAGAGGCTTATCTGGACCAAAAGGTGAAAGAGGAAGTGACGGACCTAAAGGTGATCGAGGTCCCATCGGCATGCCTGGATCTAAGGGAGATCAAGGTTATATTGGACCACCGGGAGCGGATGGGCACTCTGGTATTCCTGGAACTCCTGGAACCCCTGGAGTTAAAGGAGCTTCAATTAAAGGCGAAAAAGGCACATTAGGGGATCTAGGTCTCAAAGGTGACAAAGGTTTCCCAGGGCTATCAGGGAAAAAAGGAGAACCAGGCATGTGTCCTGCTAATCTGCAAGAACTAACTAAGGGTGATAGAGGAGCTCAAGGACTCCCTGGACCTCAAGGATTGCCAGGTAACTAACATTGATTTGTTATAATATTTCATGTTTTTGATTTGTTATTGTAATCGCTATTACTTCATTCAACTTCCAGGTATCCAAGGAGAAAAGGGAGACAAAGGTTTCGCAGGTCGAATTGGAGAAAAAGGTGATATGGGGTTACCAGGAAGACTGGGTCCTGTTGGGCCTCGTGGGCTTCCAGGTCCGAGGGGAGAAAAGGGTGAAATGGGTACTATGGGCTTCCCTGGAACACCTGGAGAGCTTGGCCTGAGAGGATTCCCAGGTGTACCTGGGTTCAAAGGAGATAAAGGAGAAATCGGACCATCCATGCCTGGACCTCCCGGACCTGCTGGTTTAACTGGAGGTAAAGGGGATCAAGGTCCTAGAGGATTACCTGGAATACCAGGAAATGATGGTCCGCCTGGAGCTATGGGTCTGCGAGGTGAAAAAGGAGATATAGGATTAACAGGAAGACCTGGATTTTTAGGATCA
Organism: Teinopalpus imperialis; assembly: GCA_029286865.1. Lineage (NCBI taxonomy): Eukaryota > Metazoa > Arthropoda > Insecta > Lepidoptera > Papilionidae > Teinopalpus > Teinopalpus imperialis. Next base: position 6,900,089 of record JAGSMU010000012.1, read on the forward strand.
CCTGGACAGAAGGGAGAATCTGGCCCAGTAGGTCCTCCTGGTGTACCGGGTATGCCAGGCACCCCTGGAAGGGAGGGTCCTAAAGGACAACAAGGATACCCAGGCGTCTCTGGCAACCCTGGGCTTATAGGTTTACCAGGACTAAAGGGTGAACGTGGCACGCAAGGACCTGATGGACCTAAAGGATTCCCTGGTGCACGAGGACGACCAGGTCCTCAAGGCTTTACAGGAGCTGATGGTATGCCAGGAGAAAAAGGTGACAAAGGAGAGATTGGTTTTCCAGGTTTACCAGGACCAGCTGGCTTTAATGGTCCCATAGGCCCTGTTGGTGTACCAGGAGAAAAAGGAGATCAAGGATTTGTTGGAGCACCTGGACAACCAGGAAGAATAGGTCTACCTGGTGATAAAGGAGATAGAGGTTATTCTGGACCTCCTGGTCCCAAAGGAGAAACCGGTTTAGCGGCAGATAAAGGAGACAAAGGAGAAGCTGGTTTACCAGGATTTAAAGGTTTAGATGGTGCTCCAGGTGCAGATGGTGAAAAGGGTGATCGAGGAGACTCCGGTTTACCTGGTTACGGTCTACCTGGCCCTGCTGGACCAAAGGGTGATACGGGACCTCAAGGATTAGATGGTTTCCCTGGAATGCCTGGACTTAAAGGAGATCGCGGAGAGCGTGGTATAACTGGAGATAAAGGAGATAGAGGTTATTCTGGACCTCCTGGTCCCAAAGGAGAAACCGGTTTAGCGGCAGATAAAGGAGACAAAGGAGAAGCTGGTTTACCAGGATTTAAAGGTTTAGATGGTGCTCCAGGTGCAGATGGTGAAAAGGGTGATCGAGGAGACTCCGGTTTACCTGGTTACGGTCTACCTGGCCCTGCTGGACCAAAGGGTGATACGGGACCTCAAGGATTAGATGGTTTCCCTGGAATGCCTGGACTTAAAGGAGATCGCGGAGAGCGTGGTATAACTGGAGATAAAGGAGATAGAGGTCTTACGGGTGATGCCGGCTTACCAGGAACGCCGGGTTTAAATGGCAGGCCAGGACCCCAAGGTGAAATCGGTTTCCCCGGCCTAGATGGAGTCAAAGGTGAAAGAGGAGATCGAGGCTTTTCGGGAAGGGATGGAATAGATGGCCTTAAAGGACAACAAGGGCCTATTGGACCCGTTGGATTGCCTGGACTTAGAGGTGCTATTGGAACTAAAGGTGACAGAGGATTACCAGGATTGTCAATTAATGTGAAAGGAGATAAAGGCGATATTGGGCCACAAGGAAATCCCGGTTTCACAGGAGAAAAGGGAGATAGAGGTGAAGAAGGACAGCAAGGATTACAAGGAGAAAAGGGAGATCAAGGCACTATTGGACAAAAGGGAGAAATGGGAAGAATTGGATTTACAGGAGAAAAGGGTAAGTTCTAATGTTGTCTTACATCATAAAATACATTCACTAAAAATATAACACGGCATAATATTACTGAACTTCTTATGATGGGTGACAAACATTTGAGATTTTAACAACAAAAGATCTTAGACCTATTTTATAAGATATGACAAAACTCATTCGTCGTGATTACTCAAGATGATACGATAATGGTAGATGTCTGCAAATCATCACATTTCTGTGCACGTTTGCATATTAACTCAAAAAAATAGTGCCTGCGTTTACGTAGTAGCTTGTTTCTAATATACCGAGCATGAATCTAATAGAAGTTGATAAGGTGGTCACAGAATATTTTGAGACTACTTCATCTATATGAATATCATAATGCAGGCTGTCCCCGAATGGGGCGATGCTTCGCATTGCTTCGAGTTCTCGCAAAAGTGTGTCGGTACTTTACACTAGGACAGTTTTTAACACTTTATAAAATACAAGCCTGTACTTGTACTACTGCCACCACTGAGCAGTGAAACATCAACTAGCCGCTATGGACTTTTGGAGAAGCGTTTGATAAGATTATTAATAATAATTCCTTGATTTGACCCAAACTTAACAGCCGTAAAGTAGCCCTTCTTTCAGTTCTCCATATTTTGGAATGTCTGTGCAGGTGCATAGACAAGTTCATGTAGTATGAAAGCGTATAGTGTAATCAAAATTACACGGTTAACATCTGATGCATTTGCATCAATCGTCTAGTTCCTTCTTTTTTCATGCACTAGACCAATGAGTGGAATGGTACTTCTTGTATTTGTGTTTTTAAGGCTAAAGTGAATAGGCGTCATTTGTGTTAGTGTGCTCACCATTCCACATTGCATCGATACTTACCGACAGGTGAGATACCAGTCAAATATTAGCACATTTTTAATAAAAAAAACCCTTAAAGCCTTAATTTATTTTGTTGTATGCATTTATTCAAACGTGTTATTTCTATTTCAGGAGATAGAGGTCCTATCGGTCCATCTGGTATTTCTGGACTTACCATTAAAGGAGAAAAAGGGTTACCTGGAACGCCTGGCAAACATGGACATCCTGGACAACGAGGTGCTCCTGGAGAAAAGGGTGACCAAGGATTAACTGGCCTTCCCGGTGAAATGGGTCTTCCCGGCATTTCTGCGCCACCTGGACCACGTGGAGAGAAAGGAGATAAAGGTCTAGAAGGTATTGCTGGTCCTCCAGGTTTAGACGGAACATCAGGTTTACCTGGATCACCTGGTTTTGAAGGTCCAAAAGGAGATAAAGGTGAAAAGGGAGCAATTGGTTTCGGTTTACCTGGTCAAAAAGGTGATCAAGGACCTCAGGGACAACCGGGGCTGCAAGGTATAAAAGGAAATAAAGGGGATCGAGGTATTGACGGTCTTATTGGTCAGCCCGGTCCAATGGGCTTACAAGGCATAAAAGGTGATCAAGGATACCCGGGGGCACCAGGCATGATGGGTATGACTGGTGAAAAAGGTGACAAAGGAGAAGCGGCTGAGTTTGTTTTAGGTCCAAAGGGAGAACCAGGGCGACCCGGTCCGTCTGGTATGGAAGGGCTACCGGGTATTGCTGGGGCACCAGGTTTCCCAGGTTTAGATGGCAGTCCGGGAATGAAAGGAGATCGTGGATTCCCGGGACCACAAGGACCACCTGGAATACCTGGAATTCAAGGTATACAGGGATTACAAGGAGAAAGAGGTCAAACAGGACGTACTGGAATTTCGGGCATTCCTGGTGCTCCAGGAGCTCCTTGTGTCACAACTGATTATTTGACAGGAATACTTCTTGTGAGACACAGTCAAAGTGATGCTGTACCACAGTGTGAAGCAGGTCATGTAAAATTATGGGACGGTTACTCTTTGCTTTACATAGATGGTAATGAAAAAGCTCATAATCAAGATTTGGGATATGCTGGTTCCTGTGTGCGAAAATTCAGTACAATGCCATTCCTATTTTGCGACCTAAACGATGTTTGCAACTATGCTAGTCGGAATGACCGAAGTTATTGGTTATCTACTGGCCAGCCAATTCCAATGATGCCGGTACAAGGCAATGAAATAATGCGATACATATCTAGATGCGTAGTGTGCGAAGTTCCAGCAAACATTATAGCCGTTCACAGCCAAACACTTGACATCCCAAGTTGCCCGGGCGGTTGGAGAGAACTGTGGATTGGCTACAGTTTTGTAATGGTAAGTTTATCGTTTAATATTATTATACAGCGTTTATCTGCACCTGGTTTCTAAATGCACAATTATTGAGTCAGCTTAACCCTAGAGGCACGGCGCCCTGGTAGAGTACCAGCGTCTAATAGCGGGGTAACGCTGTTGTATTTCGTATGGCGAGTGAAGGGATCTGGAGACACAATAACAGGTAAAGAAGCATTCCATCTCAGTCCTCAGGTCCGATAGCGCATGCGCATTTTGATACTTTTTTTTTAAAAGATGTATATGTAGGTCGTAGTCATCACATATCACCAGGTGTGAACTACGCGCTCGTTTGTCACTCCTAAAATTTTTAATTATTACAAATTACTAATATTTCCATTGTCAATATTATTATTGCGCTTTGTTATTAGCACACGGGAGCTGGTGGTCAAGGAGGCGGTCAAGCTTTGGCGAGCCCCGGTTCATGTCTTGAAGATTTCCGAGCAACACCATTCATAGAATGCAATGGAGAGGGTGGCACATGTCATCACTTTGCCAACAAGCTTAGCTTTTGGCTTACAACTATTAAAGACAGTGATCAATTCGCTAAGCCTGAACGTGAAACACTTAAATCTGGTCGATTACTCGAACGAGTGTCACGATGCTCAGTTTGCATCAAAAACACTGTTTAACGGAAGAACATTAAAAAGCTAAAAGTAAGTTTTGTGCACATGTTTAAAAACAAACATTGTATAGACAACTGTCGAATAGAATTATAGCTATATATAATAATTTTTTTTAAACTTTTTATTACCTACTTGAAACTGGAAATTCAATATTATAAATTGGATTATAGCGTAAAAAATCAGTTCTTCTATTTTCACAAACTTCATGCATACTAATTGTACACCAAAGCAAACTAAATATAATATTTACATATATTAAGATATAGAGTATTTAAGTTTAAAAAAGCTTATATTATCGTTCTGATTTTTTAGCAATTTATGTTAATGCCAAACGATTTTTTTTTTCATTAAAAAATTACTGTCTACTGCGAAATAAATTTATTTTTAATAGATTTTATTATTAACTAATTTCTTTTATATCACTAGTCACATTTAATAGTTGGACGCTATGTTATGATTTCACTTCATAATTCCACGACCGTGCTGAACTAGGTTTACAGTAAGCGTGTGATAATTTAACGAACCCAATGATTCTTTTTTATTTATAACTTCATATAAATACATCTATAAAAACTAATCAAATTTTGCATTAAATAAATATAAATCATTTAATATCGTTTTGTCGATTAGGCCTATCTTATGTTATTATTATTTACAAAATTGGGTAGCCATGTCGACAAATATATAATAATATAAATATGTTGTAAGCACTGCCACTGTAGATAAATTTATAGCGCATAGTTACTTTAAGTATATTCATACAAATAAATTACTTATAAATTCAAACGCTTTTCAATACTAATCGTTAAGGAATGGTGAAGGGGACATCGCGTGAAGAAAGAAATATGTCAAAGATATCTTTCTTCTCTTTCCTTCCCTTCCCTAAAAAGACACTTCTTCTAAAAAGTGTTTCAAATTAATCGTTTATCTTTTCCTTCCGCTAATTCGATTGGGCTACTATAAGTCGATGTGGCATAGGATGTGTTATGAATGATGATTAGCCGTACAATTATGATAACATTGGTACTGACCAGTAATTTTGTTACCCATAATACATCGTAAAACATGACGGAGGATGAGGGCTAGTAGCTTGAAGAATTGAAAACAATATCTCAGCACGAACAACAGGAAAGGTAGAACACATCTGCGCAATGCGCAACAAAAACACAGTTCTTATTACCCGCCTTATGAACGGGATGAACCATAGACTTTTTAAAAATGGCATTCCTTCAAATAGACAAACATGGAAAATACGTTTCAAGAGCGGTACGAATGTGTTTGAAATCCTTAAGTATCTTATTGGGTATACAGTCCCAACCTATAGAACACGGTTCTTTTAAATTAGAAACAAGTTGTTCTTTTTCAACCTCGTCAGTACTTAGTAACACAAAAGATTTCATGGAGTTTGTAACATTCTTTTGGTGTACTTACTGTGTGAAATACTTTAATATTTTCCTTTTTTCTTCGATCTGATGGCCGCTGTTAGCCCGAGGGCTTTTACAGTTTTTAGGGATTGCGTATGTCGTTATGGGTCGAATACACGCTTTATATAGTGTAATTTTATTACGCTGGGACATTTTGTCGCAAACGACCTAGGGCGGACGCTGCTCGATTCCGTACGCGGTTAATATGCGGACGGAAGGTGAGTCTTTCATCTAATGAGAACCCTAAGTATTTGACTGTCTTTTCCCAAGGGATTGGACGATCAAATAACTCTATAGTTGGGAGATGAAGCGTTTTGTTGCGCCGAGACAAGTACTTGGCTGCACTTTTGGTGGGGTTAACCTCGATCCTCCATTTCCAAAACCATTTCCCTAAGGTGTTGGCTGCAGATTGAAGGTGTTTACAAATAGCGTCTGGTTTGAATCTAGACACGTAGAGTTTGAATCCAGACACTCTACACCTCGAGTACGCGGTATATCGTTGGTGTAGAGTGTGTATAATATGGGACCTAGGACGGAGCCTTGTGGTACTCCGGCACAAATGGGGGAACCTCGGAACGCGTTCCCTCGACGCGGTGCCGAAAGATGCAATTGTGAAGAAAGTCTCGTTCGATTAGTACGAGTCGATCTGGCATACCGAGCTTATATAATTTGTATATGAGCCTGTTGTGCCAGACCTTGTTTGAAAGCTTTCACCACGTCGAGGAAAAGTGCCCCAGTTTGGTAGCCTCGTAGGAATTTACTGAGAATGTGCTCCGTGATGCCGTGCACTTGATGTGTGCATGAGTGTTGAGTGCGAAACTTGAACTGCTCATTGATTGGTAGCCCTCGGGACAGCATGAAGTCGGGTGATGATGAGCCTTTCATATACCTTACCCAAGACTTTGAGTAGGCTTATGGGTCGATAGACTGATGGATCGGTTGGGTGTTTCGAGGGCTTAAGAATTGGGTATTCTTAAGCCCTCGAAACACCCAACCGTCGTGACGTCAGCTTCCTTCCAGGTTTTCGGGAAGGTGCATTTGTATATGGCCGCGTTGTAGATTAACACCAGTAGGTATAAAATAGACATGGGTAGGAGTTTTATCACCTTGTCGGTGATGCCGTCGGAGCAGGGAGCCTTGCGTGGTCGCAGGTTTTTATTTATAGACTCAACTTCGGGGCATGTAACTTGAGTAACGGAATCGCGAGGTGGTTCTTTAGTCCTCCGGTCGAACTCGCTGTCAACCATTGCAAGGTGAGCGGCGTCGATCAGTAGGGTTCTCTTCGTCTAAGAACGGCGGGTGGTTTATTGGGTCGCGCTAAGGGAGGCATTGTTTGGGTGGTGCCTCCTTTGGACTTGGGAAGTCACCAGAAGGCGAGATGAGACACTTCGATGTTGGATAGGTTACCACCGATCGTTCCTGTACTGGGCTATGCGTGATTGAACTTCACGCTGAAGGGTACGTAGCACCAGCCGATTACTTACAGTGGGATATAAGTCATGGGCACGAGTGGCCGCATTCTTGCGTCTCATTAGGTCCTTTATGTCGTTTGGCAGGGTCCATCGGTGGTCATCCTCCGAGGGAACCCGGCTCGAACAGGTTTGTGTCGTTGACTGAAGATATGTTCCTAGGAATAGCATCTAGGTGCGGTGATGTGGCTTCCCTCAGGTCGTTCCTGAGTCGGTGCCAGACTACCATGGTGTTGGAAGATTGGGGCGATGATCGGAAACGAGCTCGTGGATTACCTCTAACCCTTGTAAGGTGAGGTTTATGTTCTTGCAGATGGCAATATCAAGCACATCCGGAGCGTGACCCAGTGTGCATGGAAAGTGGGTAGGCGTAGAGGGCGCTACGACATCGAAGTCGAGTGCCTCGCTAAGCGAGTCTAAAGCCGACCCTCGGGGGTTGATTTTAGATGCTTGCTATTGAAATCTCCTGCTAAAATGACTGAGTTGTCAAAAGACAGGAGTGCCACGAAGTCGCTTCGTAAAATTTAAGCGTCCTGTCTGCAAGGGAGATAGACGGATGCGATTGTGATAGGGGCGTGGCCGGTGATGGATAGCTGACAAACCGTGGCTTCTAGGAAAGTTAGGGTTGGCGTGTCGACGGACACGCAGTGCAAGGACTTTTTATAGTAGATAAAAGTTCCGCCGTTAACGCCGGAAGTCCTATCATTCCTAATGATGTTATAGTTCGCAATGTTGGGATTGCGAGTGTGCGGTTTGAGGAATATCTCTTGCATTAGGAGCACGTCGACTTGGTGATCGCGAACGAAATTGAAGATTTCGTCGCGTTAATATTTTAAACCGTTCGCGTAAAAAAAATATACAAGAATTTTGGTAGCGCCATCTTCTATTTGACAACATAATATGAGATCAAGTATTAATAATTTATATGCAGGACTGCTCTAGCAATTCCGAATCTGAGTGTAGTATTGACGATGATTTGGGTTGTACAGCTTTACAATTATAAAATTGTGTAATCTTCTATTCCTCTTGTTTCATTTTATTATAATATATTTATGTTCAAATTATCTAATATCAATACTAATAACAATAAGTGATATATTTTTTTAAAGAATTCTCACAACGTTAATGACCTTGCTAACATTCCGCTTAACCACTTGTACTAAGCTAATGCTTGTGTTGGGAGATTGTTCAGAACAATAGTCGAATGGCAGAATGAAAACCTACGACCTTAAGTTTAGCAGACCGAAGTTTAGCTATTGACGTTTCATAATAATTATGATCGGTTCATCGTGCAGCCCTACGTATGTCATTCTGACAGCTGTCAAGAAACAAGCTTTATTTCATGAACTTAACCTTATGAAGTATTATTCTCATTCTGTGATTGCAACCCTTACTACTTATTATAGTCTCAATAGGTCAAAACGAGGAAATTAAATTAGAAATTATAATATATGTAAAATAATAATCGATGTTCATAACAATCTTTATTAAAATAATGTTTAATTGATAAATATATAAAGGAAAATCAATATGTTTGAGTGGGCATACAGTGGTGCAAATAAGTTTGTGCCAAGAAATGTAGGACCCGAATGCGCATATTTTTTATCGCCTCTTAGGCAAATCATAGAAACTGTACTAGTAACAACGATTTGCGTGTATATATTAGTAAGTATCTATTTCATTTTATTTGCGTTGTTACTTAATTTAATTACTTAACTGTTACGGTGCATTAGTATAATGTAATTAGCGTACGTTAAATTATTTAAATAAAACTAAACAGTAAAAATTGTTAAGACAGACAAGACTACCAAACACAATTATAGGTGAGTAAATTTTTTGAGAAAATATTTATTATCCATTTAAACGTTTTTTAGGTCAAGATATACCCTAGGTTGCATATAACTGAAGAAAAAAAATATTTCAAAAGCGATAGAGGAGGAAAACGATTATTAGTAATTCTTTTAGCGCTATTATGGGGTATGGAAATTGGGTTTAAATTTGCATCACGCACTGTAATATATTTGTTAAATCCCTGCCATGTTACAACTTTAATGCAGGTGAGAAGTTTTGATTGATACATGGTAGATATGCTTTAAATTCTTTATAGTTTTAAGTAAGTTACTGAATCTGCACATAGCTAAGATCCTTTAATTTACATAATGACATGGAGAAACTTATCAATCATATTAAACAAAACCTGAATATACTTGGATACAATAAATAAAAATTATGTGTTAGAAAAATATAGTTAATACTGAAGGCAAGATATAAATTATTAGTTCTTTGTATTCATATTATCAGGATAAGTTCTATATAAATCCATGGTCATAAGGATGATGGGCTCCTTTTTCCACATTTAGGCTCATTTACAATCATTATATCTAAGGAAGTAGCTGACTATTGCAGCCAGTCCAATGCCTATCAGCATAGAAGTCTTTTGGGACATTCACAGGCATCCTAGAGTGACTTGGTGAGTCGAGGATTTGAGCTCCTTGCGCTGCCATTCCTTCACAAGCCAGGATAATGTGGTGGTGGAATTCACCGTCATAGGGGAACTATGTAAACTGTAGAACTACTGTCTCTACATATATACAGACATGTCGAAACGTTTTTGGAATTCTATATATTTACCTATAAAGTTATATATAATATTATATATAATATTATATATAACTTTATAGGTATGTATCTATAAAATTATATATATATGAGTATAAGTTAACCTTCATATCTCAAGTTAAATTACGAATAGGGTTATGTATATAAAATGTATTATATTCTGTCAGACATAAATAACATAGAGCACAAGTATTTGGCAGGGTCGCTGTTTTCTGATTTTTTAGTGTATTATTTACTACGAGTCATTAAACATGGTGTGATAGATGTGTAGCCAAACAGTATTATTATTTAGTGTAGTAAAAAAACAGGTAATGATCCTCTTAACAGCTGGGCTAAAATTCATTTCATTTAAACCAGAAGTTCCCAGACTATTTTTCTCATAGACCACTTTCAAAATTAAGCTGCTTCAAAACACAACAAAAATGTTGTATACATTTTAGGACTGTACACATTTGAATATGGAATATGCAAGTTTTTACAAGTAAAAGTCACTGAGCTTCTTAAAATATTATCTGCCTACATTGATAGGAGAAGTCAAGCCAACATTTTAGTTCTTTACTATCGAAAGAAAATAAATTATTGTGGAACCCTGCGTACAATTTGTGAACTCCCATTTTTTTGTCACGCCAATGTAGAGAATCAGGTGTATTGTGACTTGTTTCTCAACCCATATTTTGTTAAATGTTATAATTATATAAAATAATATTATAAATGTGGAAGTTTGTGTGTTTGTTACTCAATCATCTAAAAACAACTGAATGGAATTGAATGAAATTTAGCACACATATAGTTTATAACCTGGTTTATAACATGGGATACTTTTAATCCCACTAAATGAGATGGCTTATTATGTTAAAACTAGCATCCCAAATTAGTCCTGAGAAATGAAAAATATGTTAGACGAAATTATAGGATTTATTATTTTTCCGCCAGTACTTGTAAGTTTTGGGCTCACGAAACTCTTGAGTAACCGACATATAGCTGACCTTGTGAGAAGCAAGGAGTGCCCAAATGAATACTTGCCACTTTTATCTTTTGGCCTTGGGATTTATTTATTTGGAATTGTTGTTCTGGTTTCGTTTTATTCTCTTTAGGTACGGTCTTTTGCCTCGTTACTCCGATTTCTTTTTAGGTATTTGTTTTTCTTTTGTGGTCTTGTTGAATTATGATTAACTTCTCTTTCACTTTTAATTTCTAAGTGACAAATTTAGTATTAAGGTAATCCTGTATTTTTAGATTAGGTTTAATTCTATATAAGATTTGTTTGCTCGGAATGTATTGCTTGCTTTCTGATTAGTAGTTGTTGTTTGGTTTCGTTTTTGCAAGTTACTTAACAATTTGGATTTTGTTGTTTCTGTTGTGATTACTTTGTGTTCATTAGTGAATTCTGACTTACTTTATTTTCATTTAGCTGTTTCACTTTAATTTGCTATTTCCCAATTTTAAAACATGCCACGAAAATTATATCTATTTTGTTGCAAAATTCTAAAACACGAGATCGAGATATGAAGATAACCAGAAGTCAGAAACGTTCTCCTCAAGCGGAGTTGAGAAATATTGAGCAAGCTGGGCGTCAAGCTGCTTTTAGAGCTGCCGGCAAGCGGATCATCGACATCAATGACACGCTCATTAAATGGCGTCCCAGCGAAACGCTAAGATGCCGGGACAATCACAGGCGCGGAGCGAGGAACAACTTCAGGCCAGCTGTACAAACGTCTGAGCAGGCGAACCATCGATGACGGATTTGCTGAATATATGGCATCCCAGAGAGCTGCTGAAACTGGAGGAAGCAGAAGCTCGGAGACGGGCTGTTGCTGAAAGGAAGGCGCAGCGAGAGCTAACATTTACTCGAAACTTGTAGTGTTTTTGAACGCGTTGCATTGGAGTACAATGCGAGTCTCGACTACGGCAGCCACTGACTTCTAAAAGTGGAAAGAATGAATGAAGCTTGTAGATTTTCGATGCGAGCAGAAATGGAAAGAATAGACGGCTGAGAGTGTTGTTCTCTGGGAAAAGTAGTAATCCCACGGCTACATGCCTTCAAAGAATTATTTTCATGTCACATGAAGGCGTCGCCACTGTGGTCCAATAGAGAAAAGCTTTTCAATTATTGGGAATCGGGTGCTTATGCGTCTAAGCTGCTGTAAAACGGAGAGGATCGACTTGAAATAGACATAGATGATAAAATTTAATTTACCAATAATTTTTGACATCCAGCTATGACATAGGATGAACTTATTTTGCATGTTTTTCCGAACTTACAAAACAGTACAATCACTGAAGAATAATAGAACTTCTTATGACCTTGGAAGAGGAAAGCACGTTGATTGCCTGGATCCCAATTATTCCAAATAATTTACCATATTAATTTAATAGGCTGGCTTTTACATATATATATAAAATTCATTCATTTTACACCTCTCAATTCATCTCTGAATCACCCCAAGATTGCCTAGCAGAATGCATGAATAAGTCAATGAAGTTTAAATAAATAATGCACTTTCAAAGATTAAAAACCAAGGTTTATTATCATTAAAATACATTATTACTTCAATATAATATCAAGAGCAAAAAGGAACTGTCAATAAAATATAGAAATAAGCCTACCCTAAACTGTAATTTGTTTTGTCGCTTAAAAATATAGGTAAATCATTCTATATGGCTACCTTTTGTTTTAGTAGTTAAGTAGCAGTCGTCCACATGCTTTAGAAACCTATAGATTTTAGCCTTATTTTTTCTGTATATTTGCACAATTCAAAACATAATTTAGTGTTTAATTAGCATGTAATTGAAATAATCAAAATATAGGTTTGTCATACAGATTTACTTGCTGGCAGCACCGCCCAGTAAGACAGTTACATTTATATTTCGTATCCATTTGAATCTATTAAATGGACCTCTACTTGCATTCCTTTTCCCAGAAACAGCTTCGAGGACGGTATGTATTTTGTACAAATATATAACATTGCATCAATTTAACTCACGATTTATTAGCAAGTGTACTTTTAGATTTTTGCAGAAGCTGCATTATATTGGATACAACATGGAATGATGTTTGTGATTCCATATTATTTATTGAGAATTGGAGGTATCTATAATAAATATTGGTCTGTCAATTGCGACTCAGCCGGTCCATCGAAGACGGACAGTCGCATACAAATAGGTCGATCGATTGCGATCTATTTAAAACCGAGTAGACTGAACTTAGTGACTGCAAATTTTAACGTTTACTAGTCAAAAATGTGTATGTATTATCTTTACGCTCAATATAACATACCTATCTAATCTGTACATGGGTAAATGTGTCCGGCTAAGTCGCAACCACTCAGTTTAGCCTATATAATATAATATTCGTGCCGCATTCAACATGATCAAAAATGTCTGTTTTAGGGGTATATAACGTGGAACCAATTTGGGATTTTAACTGGGCTGTATTTAGCTACAGCTTGAATATTTTATACCATTTTATTATATTACAAATCATTGCTATTGTAAGTATTATTTTAAGCAATAATTAATAGGTAATTGTAGCACAGCTCAGCGCCGTTGTCTGTTTTCTTTAGGGCAGCTTCAACCAGTTCCATACTGTTTTGGCTTTCAGAAAAAGTATTGAGATTATTTTAGTTTCTGTACTTGTTACTTACACTTAAAGCTATCTCATAAGTGTTATTTCGGAGTTTGAAAAACCAAACGAGACTCGTAGTTAATATACACCAATACCATTATGTAAGTACTGTTATGTAGCCAGTATTTCGTCACATTTTTCGCCAGATGATATCAGCGTAGCTAAACCGTCAAGAAGATCATTCAATGTATTTAAAAAACGGCCTATTTAGTTTTTACGTTTCGGATCTGGAATAACTTTTTTTTGCTGCCTTCTAAAGTACTGACTATTATTTTATATCATTAATTATGAAAGCTGACTAGGCTTTTGTAGAATTTAATATTATATTTTCTTTACAGCCAGCCCAAGTCAACTTAAATCACATGCTTTGCCCAGCTATTTTGGATCCATTCGATGGTCCGTGGTATCGCATGGCAGCAGTGATACATCAAGCCTTACTTTGTCCCTTACTATGTAAACTATTTTGCCTTTTCGCCGATTTTTTCCTTACAAAATTTCCACCCACAAAAGTAAAGCCTCAAATGCGTGATCACTTGGAAGATAAGTACAAGGTTCTACAAAATTACGAACACATCGATTAGTCATTAAATAAAAGCGTTACAGGTTTCATTTCACCGAAAATTACTTACATATAAATTATATTAATGTCCACTGTAGGAATGAAAATAACACTTTTCGTCACGTCCATTTGAGAATTCTTAAGTAGTTATGGTTGGAACAACCTGTATGAAACAGTAGTCAAGTACGAAATGTTTATAATAAATATACTAGTTAAAAAGTGTTTCTGGAGGATTTCCAAAGTATCTATTAGTATCATAAGTTCGATCTGATATTAGCTGTGATTTTCTTTTAAACACCTGTAATTCTATTTTACCATATATTAATAAAATAAACAGTTAAAATAAGATTTAAGTCAAGCTATAAAACTTTTGCACCTTTCACTTTAAAGAAATAAAAGAAAATATTACTTTAAAATTTATGAAAAATATTGACCCGAATAAAAGGACTCTTCAGTCCGGACAAAATGTCATAGATGATTGAAGAATTGTAATATGTATGTATTTACATAATATATATATATATATATATATATATATATATATAATGCTTTTTATAGGTGTATTACACTGAAGCTAAAATGAAACACTAGCAAATACATAATTAATTTCAATTAAATTAATAATTAAAAACAACCATATTATTTTTATTCTTCAATAAATCATTGTATGTATATAGATATACATGTAATATGCAAATTGACATTTATTTAATTTATTACTGTAGTATGCCATTAATTGCTAGTGTATGCCACTTTTTACTTCACCCAATGTATGGGGTTTGTCAGCGTACACTTGTTTTAATGTATATCCCTATGAAAACTGACGCGCAACGCAGCAGTGCTTGGGAGCGTGGACTCATTCCCATTAACTGTTTAGTATTTTCTGTAGTTATAATAGAACTCGGGAGTTGTCTGATATGTTCTCATGTTGATATGCTGGGTAGCAACAATCATCACTTTTAAATAACCTCTTCGATAGTATACACGAAAATCCCCCAACAAAACCTCAACGGCTAAATTGAGTTACAATGAAAACCGTCAGGCGTTTTTTGAATCCCATGCTTTAAAATTTTATGTTATTATGACATAAGTTTCATATTGTTCAAACAAAATGTTTTTATTCCTAATAATAAAAGCAAAAACAAGATGTGTTAACAATGTGAAGTTACTCGAGTACTAATTTCTTCTTTTTTTTTGTTGTATATCTATTGTATACAATAATGATTTTTTTTTCCGTTACCATATAATCGTTAATATCATTGAATGAGCAAATTTGTACATCTACAGCATCCGTAATATCTGCTAATTATCTACTTAAACTTGCCCATATTATTTACAAATCACATATCGATATCAGAAAAATAAAAATGTTATATAAATATAATAAAAGAAAAATGTTATAAAAATCGAATAATATAAATAATATAAAATAATAATATAAAAAGTAATAAGTACGAACAAAGGTAATTACTGAGTTAAAAAAGAATCGCTGTCGTGCAAATCGTGTCAGGTTCATAAAGTTGTATGAAACATAACTTTTACTGGCTTAGTTATATAATTTATCGATCCAATGTCTATATGAATATACTGAAATAGACTTTCTCTCGTCAGATTCTATTTAATTTATCTATCAATAAAAAAATATTTATTTATAATATCTATCAATTAGAATCGTATATAGGCGGGTTTATAGAGCAGTTATGAATTAACCCACTATTAAAAAACCAAAGAGCTGCGTAATTAACTTTAATATTTAAATTTTTAGTAAAACAAAATTTCTTTTTCTGTCATAAAATAGGATCGTGAGATCGTAACATGAATTTGATAAAAAGTTATCAAATTCATGTTACGTTCTCACGATCCTATTTTTATAGTCACGGTATAAACATATACATATTAGTGTAGCCACGTTGCTAATGTGGAAACGGAAACTAATCCGGAGAAGAACTGTAGAACGGATTAAAAAAGCAGCTTAGTGAGTAAAAGAAACTGGATGCCTTATTACTGGTTACGAGGTATTTCGCTTTCGTCCTCAGATGCGATCAGTATAAAACTACTGTTTATATTTTTTATTGTGAATTATAGAATGCAGTTCCAATATAAATTTCATAATGTAAGCAATCATAAAACAAAAACACTTTTTCAATGAAACCATTTGGTTCACATTTCTACCTCAAGTATGTTGAGTTGGCTGATAGTTGGGAATAGCATTCCTGGTTCGAAAAGTTGTCAAACTTTACTAGGATTTAAGGAGAAGGAGCCCAGCTTTGCTAGCGTAGAATTAGTTTTGTCTATAAGAAAGCTCGGCTCTTGGTATGTTATAGAGCAATCTTTAAAACCATATAAACCTTTCGTAAAATGAAGATTATAAGTAAGAATTGAACTTCTACAACAGTTGATTAATTTATACCCACTTGCACGAGCTAAATACAGTTAATTGTAATTCTAGTTATAAACTAGACACAGTTACATAGGGTACCAAACGAGCACAAAGTTCACCTGATGTTAGTTCCGGCCCGTCATCCACATTCATCCTTGATGAACCGTGATGCAGATCCGTTTTCACCTCTGAGGATAAAAATACAATGCCTAATAAATTGAATAAAAATTCACCTACGAAACACTAATTGTTGCATGCGTCTACACTTCAATATTGGAACAGCTTATGCAAGTCCCATTTATATCTGAAGATTTCGGGAAACCTTCGCAAACAAGACAACCGCCAGGAGTAATGTATATCCAGAATTTACCACATAACGTCTCAAATAGATATATGAATATGTATTCACCATTACTTCATCGACTACAAATGGTTTACTTGTATTATGAGAACTTTGCAAGGGGGAAATAAATGGGTGCACATGCCCAAGTTTGTTTTTAGTAACAATAGAGACCTACATATTGTATTAAGCAGTAAACTAATGGACTGTCATGTCCATTACCAGACGGTTTCTTCACTTTGTAGTTGTTATATGTGGTGTAGACCATATATTCTAGCTTTGCAAAGTTGTAATAGTTTTCATTGTTGATAATTTATGAAAATAATTTTCAAGTGTCAATAGCATTTATTTGTTCAATATATAATAAATTATATATTTAATTAATATTGTTTTAATTATTTTGTTACTGATGTGGCTGACATGTGTTCGTGTTGTATTTTGAAAATGTTTAATATTTTTATGACACGGCATTCATAATGCTTCCAGGTCCGATTTATCAAAATGCGTCCAAACATAAGATTTTTGACCCTTAATAAAAAAACAATTAAAATATTATTCGTAAAAACTAAGACTGGCATAAATATCCTGCCGCTTACACTGAGCCGCTGAGGTGGCAGCATGCACTTCGTTTGCATACATGCAACTATGGTAACCAAAGATGAACAGAAAGCCGATAACACACGGCAATATTATCGATATATTTGAAATGTCACTTTTTGACTAATTACTGTAAAGACAAACCTTGCCGATTTGGCTATAAAGCACGACATAGGACATTTTCGTCAAATTAATATATATACATATACAGGTATTAGGAGACCGCTTCCGAAAACGAAGACAGACGATATCGATTTTTTTTCCGTCCCATCATCAAAGGTGTCATTAGTACTATCTTCTGTCTTCGTTTTCGGAAGCGGTCCCCTTAAACACAGTATGTACATGAACGAACCTTTACCTTCCAAGTTTTGAAACTACAAGTTTTTTTTGTTTCTAACTTAAGTTTGTTGTCTATTGACCGTATAAATCGTTTACGTTCTTACTAGGTGTTTAAAAACCAAAAAAAGTAAGCAACGTCTTTCCAATAATAACGTAAGTAGTAAGAAGCACTTATTGCATCATCGTGAATTTCAAAGTATTTTTTGGGATGGATTGGGATACGGATAGGAAGAATTGGTGCAAAAAAATGAGTTCGTAGGACTTTGCTCCCTTTTGGGTTCAGTAGTCACAATGTTTATTACAAAATTATTAGGTACCTACCATTTTTTTTTTTACTTGAATACGTTAAATCCGAAATCTGTTGATGGACAAATATTTTGTAATTCACTCTAATTACATGACTTTTACAGAATGCCAAGGATTTACAAAACAAAGTCAAGCGAAAACGTGAAAATACTATGATAAACAGGTTATCAAATCCATTCCACTCAATAGTCAATAATAAAAGATTTAAGTCCATCTTAAATAATGTTCATGTTCAGGATTTTGTTTATGAATTTTTAATGAGGAAAAAAAATTAAAAATGTGTTTCAAAAAGACTTTCAGGGAGTTAAAAAAATCCAAACCAAACAGGTCGCAAGCAAGTCATAGACAAGGAAGCTAATATCCCGAAAGGGTTACGAGTCCAGATGGTTAGATAGCGTAATATTTGGCGATTGGATTAGAGTATGGTAATATCAATCTTAGAGAATAAACTGGTGAGAAAGAAAACTTTTTTCGCCTTTCTGTGGACATCATCAAATTTTGTCGTGGCATTTTCGACCAATGCATCACTGCCTAGATGGGAAAATGCTTTCAACTATTCCAAAAGGCTACTTTCCTCCGCTAAGCTATTATTATACTATTGGTGGATAAAGTTAAATTAATTCTAAACAAAAAAGACAATGTTAAAGTTGATTGTAGTTAAGGAATTGTCTGAAAATGAAATGAAGAATTAACATTACGCTACCTTAGATAACCCACGAAAGTTAATAATAATCGGGAATATAATTTTTTAAAAAGTCTTCAGGTAGAGATAATAAATTACTATTGTGGAACTGAAAAAATGCTAGATTTAAGAAAATTAAAATCAAAAATACCGTAGAGCAGAATAAATATTATCAGTTTTATTAAAATTTTAAGTACCTAACTTAATATATTGCCGGGGTCCTAACTTAATTTAATTTTACTTTTACGATGCCAATCACTGTGTTATTAGGCGTGTATAAATGTGCGTAAAATTTATTCACATGTAAATATTTCTGTACAGTTATTAGCTATAATCCAAAATATCCAACTCCAAGTTTTATCTCAAATCCAAAAATTCCCAACCATGGAGTGTGTAGTAATTGCAAGTTTTTCCCTCTTATTGACTTAAAGGACCACTTTATCCAAATATTTTAATATCGACAATTTTGCCCAAAAACATAGGTTTTTATCAGTATCCATATTCAGCCCATTTTACAAACATATGAACAGTAAAAAAAATTGTCATCGATATATTTCACATTTGCGATGGCTTCAAGCCCTTTACTTCAGCACAGGAGGGTGGTGCAGGTACAGAATTAACATAGGTAAAATAAATAAATGAGATCTATTTTATCTTAATCGAGGTAGATAGATACAAATGCTATAATTCACTCCCCACCTTTAGTTTCTTAAAACCAAACATGAGAGAAGTAAAACTATGATTGTAGGTCTGACATAAACATAAGTGAATACCTTTTGTATGTAAAGATCCATACTAGCCAATCATCAATTCAACTAAGTAAAATAATACTAAATACGAATACTAACAATAAATATTACCTATCTGTAAAACAACTATATCATTTATGCAGTAATATGAATAAGTTAAATGTTTTCCACCAAAATTGAGAAAAATATTGTGGTAATCACAAAAACAAACATGACTCATAACTTTTTATACTGACATATTGCTATACAGAGTACCAAAAAGAAATATAAAACTAAAGCAAAAATTTTATCAGTACTATACTATTCATAGTATATATTATGTATAGTATAATACTGATATAATGATTCATGATCGTTTTTATATGTAAGTACAGACAAATTTTTAAAATATTGTAATTTACTCTTACTTTATGTAAGACAATAATTTAACCAAATTAAAATGATTCTTTTCTTTTTGTTGAAATTTATTAAAACTATTTAATTTTTTTAAGTTACATAATAAAATTAACATTTTTATATATGATAAATCAAAATATGTAGTCCACAATATTAGATCTGAGTGAGATTTAAAAGCCTATTGTATATTTTAAAATTAAAATTAATGACAAAATTTTAATTTTAACAATTTTAAGACAAATGGAAAGTTCAATTAAATAAGTAAGATCCCATTGACTAAAAATTCAAATCATAAGTTGAATATAATAAATATAATTGATATTTATATTATAATAAAAATGTCCTAATGTTGAAGTTTTCAAGGCATAGGACATTAATTTAAGTATATTAACAATAATTTGACTAGGCCAGTAATTTGAATTACAGCTGGTAAGCAACCTATATCCTGGTTTTACCCTTCAAATGTTTTTAAGAATTGAAATATTAGGCTAGTATTAATATCTTGATAAATTGAACTATTCCATGTATTATCATTATTTTTGATGCCAAGTAATAACATTTAATGATAGGTGAATGAACAATAATGTGAAAGTTAAAACCCATAAGTAAAACAACAAAACGATCAAATGTTGTTTACAAACTTTCAAACACTTAAGTAGGATGTTTTACTATTACTAGTAATATTTTTTACTTAAGATAATACCAGTACTTATTATTTATTTTAGTTCTGATAACTCACCTTTACCAAATAAACTTAAACTTAATATAAATTATATCACACATGGTTTATTGACTAGATACCATTTCTCAGTATGTTGATTCATTATCAGCCATCTATAGGTGGTCCCAAGTACACCATAGATACCTCAGTATTTCCATAAACAGCTGAAACAGTTGGATACAATTTTCTGTTTGGAAAGCCTGAAAGCAAAGTATAGATGTATAGAGTATAATTGTATAAATGAATACTGAATGAAATGAATACTTTGTGCAATTAAATGACAAATATTCAAAAGGTTTCAAGATTTTCCAGAAAATTTCTTATCTAAAAATTCACGAAGTGTGAACGACAAGCTATAACTGTTGTTGCCATCAGAGGAGGATGATTTGTTTGCAGAATAATAATTATAGTCATCAGATAAAGAAGAAATAAATATATATATACATATAATAAAATAATTATAATTAAATAGATATAAAAATGACAATTATTAAATCTAAATATTGAATCAGTGCAAATAATTGTGTATTCATCAATAATCAAGAAATAAAATGAACACTACTAACCTCTAAAAGCAACACCTAAAAATTCATAACTTCTTTCAAATGATAAAGTGCGATTTTCACAGTCTAGAATAACTCTTATACGTTCCCCTACCTGTAATACAACAAATTTGTAAATAAAATTTCTGACTAAGCAGCAAATTATTATAACAAATATTACATATTGCACCAAAACAAACACATACATCCTAATTATATAAATAGAGCAAAATATCTTATTACAGCATATAAGAACACTGTACCTGATATTTTGGACAGTTGTTAAGAAGCGGGTAATGGCCTTGAGTTTGCCCATTGTGCAAGAGGTGGTTATCCACTAAATTCCATCCCCAGCTTTGTTCATCGGAACCTAATAAACCCACATAACCCTGGCATTGTAGTGGAGCATCTCTAGTTGATATTCCCACAACAGCAACTGTTCCTAACGGTCCTTCCCAAATAATTTCCCATGCATGACGACCTCGATAGAACCCGATTTTACCTCGACAAGCATCAGTACTTTGTGCTACTGGATTTCTGAAAATAATTTTATCACTCTGGATGAGTTGACAGCTGTAAAATGATACGTTTATAAATTTATAAATATTTTTAACACCTGTGTAAGGTGAATCCATTGGGTTTTATATAAATATTCCTGGAACAATCGCGAGAACTCCAAGCATGGTAGTAAGCCCTAAGTTTGGATCTATATGTTTTTACGGAAGATAGTAAATCGGATTTCATTACTTCTTCTGCCAACCTTTTATAACAATGGTATCTCCAAACTTCGTTGTTCTCATCACTAATAATTTTAAACCAGCTTTTGCACACTAATGAACAGTGCCGTAAATCTGATATATTTAAAAACGAAAATATGGTTTCTAAAACGTAATCTGGAAATATAGATACATCACGAACGTGCATCACTTTTTGTTTAGTTTGGTAAAGGATGTGCATCTGTAAGTCTTATTATTTTCCTTTATAGACCGAAACCAAAGTTGACACTGTTCAACAAATACTATATATCATATGTCAAATTGTCAATATATACTATATATAAAATATATCCGATTCTTAGGAAATATCGATATAGACTTTATTAGAGTTGGAATCGCTTTGTTTATTTTAATAATGTATATGAATGAGCGTATCGGGATAAAAAAACTTATTACAAAAAATTAAAATAATTAATTTAGTACAATATTCAATCAATCACATATCAATCTATACGATTACATTTTCACTTCCAATTGTTACTACAGTGGCAGGGTTAAATAAATTAAATAACGATAAAGATTCGATAATAATGTTATTTATTCAGTTTCACATGTTACATTTACATGTCACAATTAGAGCTGTTAACATCAATAGCATTAATGCTGATTAACTGTTGATGAATAACTGTTAATTTTATATCGTAAATATACGTTATCAATGACAACGTATTCAGGGATCCCATCGCGTATCAGCACACACTATATAAATACTGTTAACAATATTTGAATACTAGAAGTGGGTTGAACAAGAAATAATTGAAATACCTATTCCAAGTATTCCTATGACTTTATCATAAGTTCTAGTAACCTGTCGTTAAATATTAGTCAATTATTTTTATATTATTATCTTAGATTCTATATTAATTTTTCCATGAAAGAATTTCTCTAGATGGCGATGTCATTACTTGTCGAGCAAATTTTAGCTTCTGCTAAACGACATGTTTTTTAATTCATCGTGAAATCTATATCCTTATAGACAAACGTTTTGATCGAGTGATGATGACATTATCTCGCATCATTATGTAGCTTCCGCCCATAAGTGGCTAAAATAAAGGCCAGTTTATGTATATTTATATACAGTTAAGAATTAGATTTTACAGTTTTTTTGCTGAAAGTAGCTTCTTTCTCTTCTTATTCATCTTATTTATACCTTGTAGGGGCTATTTAAAAAACAATAGGAAGTGCAAATGCTGTGTTACCAAGCTTAACTCGTATATTTTTGACCATCCGTCAATATAGTTAATAATATAAAAATCGATTTATTTTCGAAATTCGACTGACCGTTATTTTGGTTTTGTATCTTGTTGTGTTGTTTCTATCTCTACCGCTGAATGATTTGATTTGATGTCTGCTGTCATTGAGACAGATTGTCACTATAGTAGAAAAGTATTTTTTTTATAAAGCCGCGGTTAAAATGCCCGCATTAGAAATGAGCGTTATTGAAAGTGATGAAGATTACATAATTTCCAGAGCTAAGGAAGCGCAAAAACATAATATACATTCAGCTAAGGCTTGGATGCTTACAGCAAAAACATTATTTCCAACGAATTTCAAAATACAATTTGAAGCTTATTTGATGGAGAAACAATCGGGAAATGTTCAAGAAGCAGCAGAATGCTTTAGTTCTCTGATGATGTCAAGACAAAATCTCTCTGAATTAATACCAGAAATATCATCAATAGCCAATGCACTTAAGTCTAATGAACCTAGTTTCTTAAGTCAAATGTTTGATAACATCTGTCCCGATATGCAGCTGACCATTCTTAAAACAAGTGTTGAAAATAGTGATGATACTATGGAACATTGCCGCTTGTTAGTTCTACTGCTCAAAAAATTTCCACAATTAGGAGTTGACAGTTTAGTTAAAACTCTAATTAATGCTGAAAAATTCTTTTATGACAATAGGTATGCTCGTCTGTTGGTTGTGGAAACATTACCCCTTCTTAGTTCACTAGAATCACCAAGACTACTGCAACGTCTTATGGTTAAAGCAATTGATTTCTACAATTCTTATATGTATGACGATACGGAAAATGACATATCAGATCCCTGGCAAAGGCTCTATGGTGTGTTAGATTTGTTGGCAAGACAACTTGGTTGGGATACTTATTTAGTTAATTACAGTAATAGCTTAAATAAAGAAACATACTTTCAGAAATTATTGACTCTGCAAAGTTCTGATGACTGTCGTCAACTGTTATATTGTGGAGTAACATTTTTCTTGCGATCACTCTATGAACAAAAGTCACTAAAAGGAAACCATATTCTTGTTGAAGCTTTATCTGATCCAGATCTGCCACCATCAAAACGAAGAAAGGGAGACATAGAAGTAACAGGTGTATCAGCAAATCAATTTCAAGCAGCTGCAAATTGTTATGAACTTTTAAATAGTAATGAGGTAATAGCAAGAGAGTTTTTGAAATTAGTTTCTCAATTACAAGTAAAACCTTGGACTGAGGGTTTTATTGATGAAATAGGACTTTATAGGGGCAGATTTGAAGATACTGCCCCCCCTACAACATCCAATAGTTTAAGTGCTAACATAATAAGAGTTTCAATCAATTTTGTTAAAAAAAAATATACAGCTTGTATTGAAGCCATTTTAGCTACTTTATTACAACTACCATCTGTAGAAGGCACACTTGAATCAGATCTTATTGTTGGAGGAAAACATAGGCATCTCCACTTTTTACCATTGACTAAAGTTGCTATCATACATTACTTTTGTACTTTGCTCATTAGAATTCTATTGAGCACTGGAAATAATGCTGATCTAACTTATGGTCATATGTTAGTACTCATGCAACTTGGGTGGCCTCAAGAGGAGGCTATATTTAATCATATTTTGGACATAATCAAACAAAAAGGTGTTTTTCATTACCATCTTTTCTCAGCTTATATAATTCACATAGATTTTCTAGAAGAGCTTAGTTTTATTTGGAATGAACAAGGTAAAAATATAGCTTTAGATATTCTCCCCAATTCTCAACAACATTTGGGGCAAAGAAGAATTGGAACTCGCGGTGCTGATAAAGGTGTGAAAGAAGACTTCAAACAAGCTATGAAAACACAAGTTGCAAGGTGTAATGAATCTATACTGAACTTAATAATACAATTTATTACTTCTGAAAGGTCGTATCTTCTTCAGGTTCTTTAAAGAATAAATTTAATAAAACATTTAAATATATAACTATGCTTTTATTATAGTAAACAAAATCCGGATAAGATGTTTATAAATGATTAATTTACAAACTTCCTTCATATGTACCCACTGCTAGTAGAAGGTTGCGTCGAGTAAAATGTAAGCTTTTTATTGGAGAATTTTTTGTTGCAAAAGAGCGCAACAAATATTTTTCATCTCTTGGTGCTGAGCTGGTATTTCCTGCTTCTTCAGTAAGTGTTTCATCCGTGATCAAATTAAAATCCCACAGCTTTATGTTACAATCCAATGAACCTACCATGAAAATTTATAAATTATGAGAATATATATAATAATTTGCTATAAAAAATGCATTTTACTATATGTACAGGCTTTGATCACCATCCATAGTTAAAAAGACTATTTTTAGGGTAGAATTGTAAACATCCTTTGCATGTAATTATATTAAATTCGAAATTCAGATAATTCATTAGAGAAAAATATATCCAGGATGGAAAGTTGAGATGGGTCCGTCAGTAGGGGCAGGTTCTAAGCCCTCGCTGCCACGCGACACTGCTCTTAGGAGACGTATTATAATACTCTTCGAGACCAACTACAGTTAGACTAAACTAGAAGTACTAGAACTTTAACCTTAGTTTTTGTCAAAGATAATCTTGCAAATACAGTCAATCATACAGATAAATCGGAGAAAGATTTCTCGATAGAGTTAGTAGGATAATTACAAAGTGGAATTTTCTTGAGCTCATTAATTTGGATAACTACAATTAGGACATTAGAAATAAGAAATCTGTATCTTTATGGCAAAAATAACAACTAAATACGAACGAAAATATGGAATTTCTTCAAGATAAGTAGCGAACGAAAAAGGGACTTCTCATACAACAATTTAAAAATCTGGAAAAAATATGGGCAACAATTCCTTCAAACACTACATTTGTTTAATTGGCTTAGACGAAAAGTAAGTAGAGATCGTTCTTTTTTAAATTATTTTTTGGTTTGACGTAACCACTTTTTCTAATAATGGTATGTTTAATAGACGAAACAGAATTTAGGAAAGTAGATTTAAAGAAGAAACTCGATTTTTTTCTTTGGGGCTACTTCAAAATTAAGTGTAAAAACGAAATACAAATAATGTAGAAGAGTTAAAAAATGCAATTGAAAAAAAATTGTATAGCATTCATCTGATAACTTAACTTATTATCCGCAACAAATTCAGTGAAAAAAAGGGCTAACTTGTGTATCCGCCAACACGGCTACCATTTGCTTTCGTAAAGAGGTCATCTATGTGGACGCCATTTGTTATCCTTCTTTTTAGTGATAGGATTATTTTAAATATAATTATTAGAAATACAATACTACGTTAATGTTGTGTTTTATTGGTGGATCTAAGTTTTCCAGATTTTCATACGCCATTAAAAGCGTAATAGCGTTTTTTTTTGGGAACCGTAAACATATCACTATTGAAATAAAACAAATCTAACATAACGGATTCTACGATGATTTTTAAAGTTTACGGTTACAGCATAATAAGACTTTCGGGAAAATTAGCACATTATGGCGAATGAAATTCAGGCATAAGTATGTATGTTTTTTTTGTTATATACATTCTCATTAAAGCAACGTTACAACTTTGATTTGAGGGTGTTCTACTAATCTAACCTTAATTGGTCTCAAAGAGTACTTTAATCCTTGATAGGAATGGGATCGATTGACATCAAGAAAAAATTAATAAAATCTGACGATTTTCTAGCTGACTGTACATTTTATCAAAAATTTGTGAATGTCGATTGTCACTTAGATGGTAGAGCAATTTCGCGTGGCAGTAAGGGATTAAGTAGCTGCACTTACTGGCCCATTTCAACTTGTAGTGAGTCGGGGAAAAGTTTTCTCGCATTTTGTATACAAATTCAAGAAATTTTTTACATGGTTTATTTACTTTTGATTATAATATATATATGTGGCGTTTTGTTCGATAACTTGTTGCAATTTTGTAGGTAGTGTCATAATCCCATTGCTGTAGAAATATTGGGATTTCTGATCACGGAGTAGTTCTGACAGTGCTCTATTGATGTTAACCTACTGTTGATGTTAATACAACCTAAAGAATTTTGAAGAGACCAAAGCAGCTGAAAAACCGAGGTTGCAAGGTCATAGCTATATGGGGGACACATTTACTCTTCCCAACCAAGCGATTTGGCTAAAGATGTGTGTAGTCTGGCGTTATCATGATGGAAAAGCACACCCTTTCTGTTGATCAATGCCGGCCGTTTTTCTCTATTTCTTGCTTGAGTCTCATCCGCTATTGGCAGTAGAGAACCGAATCGATTTTTTTTGCCCGGCGGTAAAAGCTCATAATGAAGGATGCCCTTCCGAACCCATACACTCAGCATCACCTCACCTTATGGCGAGTTAATCCTGGGTTCACTATAGTATGTGGAGCTTAACTGCCCTTTGACCATGATGTTTATTGCACGTTCTTGTCGTAGATAATCCATTTTTCATCATCATTCATCATCACTACAATCTTTTCAAAAACGGTTAGGTTTTATTACGTTTAAATAGAGAATCGCCGCAAATAAGTACATGATACATTAAGTTTCTTTCAGCGAGAACGTGTGGCACCCATATATCGAGCTTTTTTGTATATCCAGACTTTTTCAAATGGGTTAAAGCTGTTTTGTGGTCAAACCTCTCTTGAGCTATTGCTTGCTTAGCTTGATCTTGCTCTACTTTTTCAAAAAATGGCATCGACTTTGTCTGTAACGGATAGAACAAAGCGATCTTTATCTTTGACATCAAAATTCTCGGACTGAGAACGCTTGAACAAATGTTGTACTACTCACACTGCGTTAAGTCAAAAAACGTCTCAAATTTTTTTGCAGCTTGTGTTGCATTTTTCTCTTTTTTATACTAAAACTACAAAACGTATCGAATTTTTGTTAAATGCATTCATTATGGCGGAAAAAAATTTAAAAATGGCACCGTTTCACCGTTCACCGTATACTTTTTTTTACTTTTTATTTTTCTATTTTTAAAATGTCATCTAGTTAATGGTATCAAACCAGCCACATACAAACAGTACAACTAAAAAGATTTTACTGCAACTTTTTAATACGAAAAAGCTTTTTATCCCACCTACACTTCACAACTAAAGTCCTTCAACCTGTCGTTACATTAATATAATTTCAGTAGAATTGAATGACTGAAAAGTTATCTGATAATTTAATAACAATTCTTGAGATCAATTTCAAAATATTGTCGTAAAAGATGTAATGCTATTTTATGCTTTCCTATACCTAGTTCGGCCATAATTTCTGTTACAGATGAAAATGCATTTTTTTTCATGAAGTAATGTAATATTATTAAAATTTATACCTACACATTTATTAGTCTCAGCAAAAAATAATAAAATATTCTATTCGAAATGGGGCCACCTTTGGCTTTTATACAGGCCTTTAATCTGTTTGGCCACGAATCTATGGATTTACGCACTGTTTCCAAGGGAAATTTCTCCACTGCTTAATCCAAACATTTTTTAAGACTCAATGTCGCTGTATCGTTTAGAGCAGGCTATGTCCTCTAAAATTGACCATAATTTGATGTCTAAAGGGTTGAGGTCTGGGCTAGATGAGGGCCAGTTTTCAGCTCTTATAAAGTCCGGAACGTTGGTTTCAAGCCAGGCTTGGGTAGTTCGTGCCTTTTGACCAGGTGCAGAGTCCTGCTGGGAAGTCCACGGTATATTTTTAAAAAGTGTATTGCTGAGAGGTTTCACAACATGATCCTGTACTTTGATACACTTTGGCTGAAGTTTTCACTACTTTTTCACAAAAATGTAGTTTTGTAACTCCTTGATAAGACACGCCCCACCAAACCATCACTGACGCAGGATGATGACCACGTTGTACCTTTCCGACCATTCGAGCAGCTTCTTTAGCATTTTGAGGGTACACTTCATCATGTTCTTCAATCGTGAAAATTTTTTCATCGGTAAAGAGGATATTTCTGTGCCTTTCACCTGCGTATCGCGACAGAAGACGTTTTGATCGATCGATTAATTGTAAAGATTGATTTAGGGCATGTCCTGTATATCGCCGCACCTATAAGCACCGAGCTTCAAGTCTTGTTTTATAATACGCGACATAGTCTTAGCGGGAATCTTCATTTCTCGCAATAAGATTTTTTGCTTCCTAATGGGGTTTCGAAGAAAGAACAGTCTTTGTAGTTCTAATAGCACACGGCCGCCCCGATCTTTTCTGGTTTTCGACAGAGTAGGAGTTGTTGTATCTGTTGATAGTACGATATACGAACATACTGCTGATACCAAGCTTTTGAGGTGTCTGGAATATGATCAACGGCTCCATATCCAATTTGTGCAAGGCGATCATCACTGCAATCCTATTTTCTTTAACACCCCATTCCATATTGTAATTTGATAATGAACACGAAAAAATATGTGAAATGGCGCAAAATCGAAAGTTTTTAAAATAATATACGTGTTCCAAATGTTAAATTATAAAAAAGTTAGTAGAAAAAAAGTTTTTATGTAACAGTATTTATGGCCAGACTAGTTAATATAATTTGAATTTAAATTAAACCAATATGAATTAAAGTAAAAAATACTTACGACATTTAAACACTAACCTGATGACAAAATAGTTCCATCACGACTGAATGCTAATGCGTGAATAGGCGAAGTGTGAGAAGGGGGTAATGCAGTAGTCAAACCTCCATTGGATATGTCCCATACTAATATGTCGCCAATACTACCACCAGATACAAGCCATCTTCCACAAACCGAAAATGCGAGAGTAAATACGGCCGACTAAAAATCATTAATTTTTATTAATATTAAAAAGGGGTAAATTGGATTGTGGTGAGAAATATAATTTCCAATCACTACTAACTATATACTTTATTCTGTTAAACTCAATCGTAACGCGTAAGACAGATCTATGATTTTTTTTTTATTAATACATGAAGTTTGCGCCAGTGTGTCATTGTGCTAGGCCTGGGCCGCAGTAAGTATCCCGTAAATTCGATAGTGTTCACTTTGTATAAAATTATTTATTTCCGTTTTACGTTCCGCATCTTCGTCAAATCTCACCATCTCCAGGACAAGAGAAAACTGCGTATATCTTGCTTTTTCCGTTCTTTCAGCGAGTACCTATCAAACACATGGCCACAATATATATTTACCTTGTGTCCAGTCATGATTCGAACTTGAGTTCCTGTCAGACAATCCCAAACACGCACAGTTCTATCGCAAGAACCGGTTGCTATATAATTTGAATTGGGATGAAATTGAATGCACTAAAACATATATGTACTATTAGTATGACAAGTCATTAACTTAAAATTTATATAGATATATGGTAAAAACATTACATCTACGTCTGACAGATGTCCTGCAAATATTCGTAGTGGCTGGTGATGGTCAGTTGCCCATAATCTAGCGGTGCGGTCGTGGCCACTTGAAGCAAAGTAATGTCCATGTGGTGACCACTTAACATCCCACACTGGCCACACGTGTCCCCGGTATACAACAAGGCATGTCCAACATTGGAGTGACCACAATCTTACTGAAATTGCGAAAAGAAAATAAAGTTTAAAATAATACGCCTTTGCGACAGTAATCGCAAAGGCGGTATCATTGCGACAACAATCAACATTATCATTGATTTATATATATTTTTTCAAAATTTTTACCGATAAACACAGTTGTACACAAACTAGCTATTATATTTGAAGCCATTAATAGAGCAATCAAAATTCGAACGGCGTTCAAGGTTATTCGCGTTACCGCCATGTCACAGGCCGGTTCTCTCCAATCAATACAGATAGAAGCGTCGCTGGAGTTTCTTGCGGCACTTCTTCTCCAGCGCCCACGCATTCCAAAGTGGTGGTACAGACAGCCAATAGTATATTAATGTAGATAATTCAAACCGAAACTGACCGAGCCGTGCCTCTCGGGCACCCTCGAGTCAGACGCTCTCGCGGAACAAGGTAACGGTCCAAGCAGAGGCCCTTGTGTTGGTCACGTACTAATAGACGTCATCAGCCCGAAGAGAGAGAGAGATATTCTCATCGCACCCAGACATTTTTTTCTTTCAATGTCCGTACTTTCAATCAGGTTGTCTTCGCATAAAGTTATTTATTTACATAAGTATATCATGCACTCAAAATTATTTAAATACTCAAAAAATTTA
The DNA here is from genome assembly GCA_029286865.1 of Teinopalpus imperialis. Lineage (NCBI taxonomy): Eukaryota > Metazoa > Arthropoda > Insecta > Lepidoptera > Papilionidae > Teinopalpus > Teinopalpus imperialis. The sequence continues at coordinate 6,931,223 of JAGSMU010000012.1, forward strand.
AAGGTTTAATATCGCGTACTTGTGGAATCCTCTGAACACGACAAAAGCATTGTTTTAAATTGGTCAAAACCAACTTTGTATATGGGTCCAGAATGACCGTAAAGAGTCCTGCATGTGTCTCTGTCCTTCTCTTCCATCATTCTGACTAAAACATCTCCTGTAGAGTACAATTAAAATATTAATATCAAATAATTTAATAATAAATAAAAATATTTTTACCTTATTTACATATTGTTCCGGACAGTCAGCACATAGCATTATTATAATATTGTCACATAACTTTTAATTATATAATCTAAATTATCATATAAGATAGCAAATACTGCATATAGAATAATATTAATTAATTACACCCACAATGTGTAAACACATACACGTAAGTATATAATAAAGAATAGCAAGTACATAAGAAGTGGTAGAGCTACACTGTAGTTTGTTTCTGGCTGCAGAATTAATGTGTTGGGACCCCACCCTCATGGATTACCAGTGTAAAAAAGCTGCTGTGCTTTGTCTAATGAGTGCAGGGATCCGGAGACCTTTATTACTGGTGACGAGGCATTCCATCTCAGTCCCCAAGGGTGACAACGTAACTGAATTATGATTCTTTATCAGTGGCGAGTGTGGAATCAGGAATATTTGAATTGCGGAAGTGGCGGGCGGGATAGTGTAAATATGCAGATACTGTAAAATCACCGTCAGATCTAAATAGAACTTAGGGACATAGAACCCATATGAACGTAACTAGGTGAGTAATGCTACCTAAATTTATTGTAAAATTAAAAGATCTATCTTATATAAGCTTGATATTGGAAATATGGAAAAGTCCAACCCTGTTGAAGAATAGTAGTCATCCGATAGACACTTCTGAAACTTTGATCCTCGTTAGTATAGTTAGTAATTGTATACCTTTTTATTGGTATCCTTTCTAAATGAACTGACATACATACACATGACTACTAACTTCAACTTATAAAGTGTAAAAGTTCTAAATACACGAACCTGCCTCTTTATCAATGTCTTGCAATTTTTCGGCAGACTTCATGCCACGTAATCTGACAGGTGTAAGTGTCCAAACCTGCGAATATTGTATCAAACATATTGTTTATAATATTTATGATATTCCATGTACACCAAACTAAAGTTTGATAAATGAAAAGTATTTGTGATTTACAATTAAGAAATATACGAGTAGAATGGGTCGGCTCGACCAGGAAAGGACTACGCCTTTACATAATACCAGCGGTGCCTAGTAGCATAACACTGCTGTATTTCGTCTGGTGGAGTGTAAAGACCCTTATACCGTTATTAATGATGACGAGGCGTTCCACCTCAGTCATGTCTTTGAATGTAATGTCATGAATGTTGGTGTCACGGGCCGCAGGAATAGCTTATTATCAGGGGACCATCAATACAATAAAAAATAATGAATACTGCCGTTTCATTTATGTACATAAAGTCGCTTAGAGTTTAAACGTAAAATTCTAAAGCATTTGTTGGAAGTAGCGTCAGCAGCTTCACTATATAGATAATAATTATGTATATTTTTATATGTATATTTACTTTAAGATATGTTTGTATTTATTATATGTTTATATTTTTGTTTTATAGTTAATGTAAATGTATATAAATATCTATTATTTTACTTAGTATTATAAATTCCTAAGATAATATATAATGATTTGTATATATAATTGTATAAGTATTTAGATTTACTGTATGTTTCTTTTTTTCTTTATTATTATTCATCCGTCCCTACCTTGATTTTTCTGAACCCTCCCAAGGTTAACTGGTAGATAATGCCTGAGGCATTAAGTCCGTCATTGTGCATATTTTAGTTGTACAAAAGTTTATAAATAAATAAATAAAATAAATAGTTACCTTAATAGTTGAATTATTGAAACCAACGGACAGTAGAGTGGAGTCGTCACAGATGTCAGCGCAAATGGCGGAATGACCACTGTTCAAAAGTGTGTAGAAACAAATAGATGGTAGACAATCAGGGCCTAATTGCACACGCTTGGCACGCAATGCCTTGACTTTCTCAATTTTGTCCGTTTCTTTCCTAATATAAACATAATTTATTTTAAAATTGTGCCAATAATAAAGATATCACGAAATTATTTTTTAATAATATAGTGTACATACTTCTTGTTTAGTGAGAATGATTTTCAGAAAAATAAAAATTCTTAAACTTACAGCTCTGGTAGGGGAGTCCTGTCGTTTGGTGGAGCATTGGGATCAGATTTTGGTTTCTTCATAAAAATATTATCCTTCTTGGCTTTTTTTTTCTTAGGTTTATCAGGAGTTTCTTCGGCTTCTTCTTCGTCTTCAACGGGTACTGGAAGAACTTGTATATCGGGTTCTTTTAGAAGGCCGTAATAAACTTTTGTGCGATTCTCTGTAAAAAATAATTTTATTATGGTCATATCAGAATTTAAATTATGTTTATAAAGTAAACCTGAACTGAAAAATTAATATCCTCGCCGTGTTGCGGAAAATTAATACAACTAATTTCTTCTAGTGTTTTAAGTAAAGGACTTGACTATTTTGATTCTATAGAAACTTTAAATGTCATTATTCATTCTGTGATCATCATCCAAAAACTATTTATAGTAGCGAAAAAGAACTTGATCAAAATATATTAAAGTATTAATAGGTTATAAAGTCTAGGACTGCATTCCTTAAACATCGCCGACGGAGCTGTAATTATAACATATGGAAAAAGTTTTGTAACAGAGAAGTGCTCTTTTACAAAACTTATTTTTCTGGTTAGGCTTAAGAATAGCTCAGGCAACTTGTCAGCAGATGTGTTTGAATCGATGTTTGTATTACAAAACTACTATTAATGAACTTGGCTTAAACAGAAAATTATTAAATTAGATGAATTAGTAAAGTGTAATTTGAAGTGTACTTGTTACCATGTTAAATCAGAATCCACGTATTTCAAGACTTTAGCTCCACCTGAAAATATTGTTAAATAGACTAGTTTTTTTTATTACCATTTCTCGTAGCTTCGCCAAGAAGACCTCCAGCAGTAGCTCGCACTTGGGCCTGCGTCCGACCGGGTCCATCGTGCACATCAATCTGGACGTGGTTATTTATGATATTTATGATAACAGTTGAACTTTTTTGTTCATGTAAGAATCTCTTAAGCTGCGATGATGCATCTCGTGACAACTGAACCTCAAATTTGTTTGTGCTGCAAAGATAAATGCAATATATAAACACAAGTTTATGTATTAGACTATTTATATTTTTAATACTTTTCTTTAGTTCATGGTTTGTTACATTTACACCAATAAATCCTTTTGGCGTTTTAAAAAAACTTTAAAATATTCTGTAAAATGGTTGTCTGGTACATAACAGGCTAAGAGCAGTGACGGCCCATTGAAACAATCTCTGGAAGTGATAATATATTTCGTCAAATTAAAAAATTTCTTTTCAAAAAATAATATGTATCATACTTTTTTTAGTTGGAAACCAATTGTCACATCATCCAGTTGTGTTTTTACATTTTTATTTTAAGTCTGCTTTTTCTTGACAACGAAAAAAAACTATAGTAGTCTGGTCAAAAATTGACTAGGTTACTGTTACATTTCATTCAAATAAGGATTCTAATGATATCACAAATGTACAATTGGTACAGATACTTAAAGGTTAATTTATTTACATCAATGTAATATTACAGGACTGTCCTAATGCAACAGTGTCCATTTGTATTTATGACATTTTATAAATAATACTAAGAAAATAAAGAAATAACGAGATAACACAGCTCATTATAATAAAATCTATAATAATACAAATAAGTTGACCCTTAGAAAATCGCTTAAACAGCAATTAAAAATGTAACATTTTTCTACGACCTTATTGAGTGTGTGAAGTGCGTGCGTTTTATGGTAGAAAAAAATACTCGAACATAACAATGAGAACATGTGTAATGTTTTCTGGCTAGTGATGTAATACCCACAAACAAATCACTCTTATATAGTTAATGATAAATGATTGAAGTAAAATCTAAATATTATTGATTTTACAGTATGTATACATTCTTTATAAACATATTTATAATTAATAAGCAGGTCTCAGGATTAATTCAATAATGAAAGTATCTAACAGTTGATATATTGATAATAATCTTAGATCGATAGAAACTTAGAAATTAATTAAATTTAATTTTCAGTTGTAACCTTTCCAATCTATTCATATCTTATTCATTACATATGAAATTGGGTATTATATGGAAAAAGTCAAAAACTATATCTTTATGAAATTATCTATTTAATTATTATTAATCAATCGAAGTATACCATCATTATCTATGCACTTTTGCCATTTTATAGTTCATTGATTCCATTGCTGATTTTTTTTTTGAGAATCAATAAAATCTTTGAAAGCTGTTTGGACAACCGCATCGGAGTTGATTTTTTTTCATTGCAAGAAATTGTCCAAATTCCGAAAACAGTGGTAATCTGTTGGAGTAAGATTCGAGGAGTATGGTGGGTGTCGGAGACATTCCAATTGCATCTCCTCTAATTTAGCGACCGTCTGTCGTGGGGTCTAACGTTTGTCATGAAGCAGCTGTGGCCTAGGAAATTGACCAGTCTCGGTTGTTTAACGGATAGCTTTTCCATCATGGTTTGCGATTATTAAAATAGATCAGCCGTAATCATCTGTGAAGATTTTAGGAAGATTGTAGTATATGACACCAGCACTGGTCGACCAAACACTCACCAGTACCTTTTTATAAGTCAACTTTCACTTGGGACAGGATTTGGCGGTTTTCCTGCGTTCAACCTTTGTGATGAGCGTGTCGGATTGTCGTACAGTATCCATTCTTCATCACAAGTAACGATACAATTCAAAATTCCCTCGTTATTGTGACGGTTGAGTAATGTAGCGCAGCACTCAATGCGTGTTTCTGCTTCACTCAATTCATGAGGTACCCATTTCTCGAGCTTACTTGTTTTTCCAATTTGTCACAAGTGAATTAAAGTTGTTTTATCACTCACACCGGAGCCTATCGCTAACTCTAACATGATTTCTAATGGATCAAATTCAGTTAACTTGGGTCTCCGGCCGGCCGGGTTTGTTGTGGAGGTCAACGAAAGACGTCAGAACGAAAACGTACCCTGCATTGTGTTACAGTAGCTTCCCCATACACATCATTAATCCTTCGAGCTGTTCTGCAGCGTTGGTGCCACGGTGGAACTAATATTCGTAAATAACGCCGATATTTTTAGTTTTCCATTTTGTTAACAGAACGATATCAAAGAAAAAACAAACATCGCGAAACTAATGTATCGCTAAAATCGAAACACAAATACACAAGCCTAAATTTTAAATACATTTGAATTTGGAATTTCTAACCAAACGATTATTTTAGATCAAAGTGGCCAGAGTTCGACAAAATCGCCAATTTTAATATTAATTTGTAATGGTACCATAAATAATATACCTGATATCTACTATCAGAGATAAATTATATCATTTTGATCATAGTTTACACTTTCATTCCTAGTTTTGCAAGTTTTAACTGAAGATATATTCATTTTATATAATATATGAGCGGTCTATGCATATATACATCAACATAATGTCAGTTTTTGAATTGCATGTGAATTTCCAACATATTGAAACACGCTTGGTGTATGTCCCTATTAACTGTTATCCAAGGGAGTCATAGACAAAATTGGAGTTTCTTGTAGAGGGCTTCTATAAGACCCCTTTTACAAGCCACCAAGGAAGATCAGTTACAAGATGCTTAAAGTACTGCCCTGAGAGCACTATAGAGCAATCAAAAGCGATTAAAAAAAGCAAACAAATGCAGAAACAAACAAACCTGACTGGTAACATCAACATTCTAAAAAGTCTGTAGTCTCTGATCACAAATTGGATTGTCTGCACCATTACATAATGTTTGATAAAAATATATATCCTCCTAAATTAATACCAACTCCAACCAAATACAATTCAATCTCCAACCAAACATAATTTGTGAGGCTATTTCAATAGAAACAAAACAAACAAATACTACCATTGTCTTGGGATACTGTGATTAATAAAATTAAATGAAACAGGATAAAATCCATAAGATAAGTTTTTCATATAGAGTAAATATTGGAATCATTATATGTTTTAAATTTTGGATCCAAACTGTAGATATATAATGACAGTATTGAAAAAATGGTTAGTAAGATCCCTTTTGGTTGATTGATAGAAAGTCTTAACACACAGGATAGAAGCATAATGCTATTGTTCCATATAGTGAGAATGGTAAACCTAGTAGTGTTTCACAATGTAACATTAACTCTTGATTCTTTTTAAAGAAAATAAATGTTTATATGCCACAGTGATTCTGTGGTGGTGGTATGGGTGTTTACTGAATATCTTATCATAAAAGAGATCAGTGTTGGTCATGGTCCACCCCAATAGTAGTTACCGTAACTTCTATTTTTGATTAAATGTTAGTTTAAGAAGAAAGCTTAACATTTTATCTAAACTTTACAACAGGATAAAAGAACTTTTGTTTCATCAACACACATAATTTTTTGTTATTTTCTTTTATTATTAGTTTAATGCTACACCTATCACAATATCTCATCACAACCTTGGGATGACGGGTAAAGAATGCTTTTGGCATTAAGGCCACCCATTGTGAACCTATAACTTTGTTAAGGTTATTTCAATAAAGAGTAAATAAATAAATAAATAAAGCATGGCAGTTGGTTACTATTACTTACTTTAAATTGCAGTGATCAAAAACATTGTTTTACCAAAGCATCCAAAATTACCACCTACAACATATTGTAATATAATGCAAAGGTAGGCACTACCAAAACTATAATTTATTTTAATTTTAAGTGGTGCTCTGCATGATTTGATATACCGGTTTTTCTATTTATGACTATTGGATGTTTGCAAAGTTTCTGTTGCAGCTGATTCTATTAATTACATTATTATTAAAAATAACACACTAATGTATATATAAATATATGCACCTGTAAATTTCAGTTAACTCATTGCCCTTTATTTGATCTTTGGTTTTAACAATGGATAGTTTAGCTAAATCCTCTTGATAATAATCCTCTTGTTCAGGTCCAAATTTTTCCAAGAACTTTACAGCATGTTCATTATGATCATATAGGATGAGAAGCAGATACATGTGCACGAACACAGGATACAAGAGAGTTGATAATTCATGCTGAAAAATAGTATGTTGTAAGAATATTTTATATTGAAACAAACTTATATTTATATAGTCTTTTAAGTCAGCTAAAGCCTGTGAAGTCACTTAATGTCAGTGTTGACAATATTGGAAAACTTGTCCTACAATGCTTTAAAATCCTAGAAACCTAAAACAGTATGTATGTATTAAAAATATAAATATATATGTTATATAAACATAAGGAAACTGGTAACATGTAAAGTAGAATAAGATTAAGTAGGCGCAAGAAAATGTAGATGGAAAAACTGTTAGAATTACCTTCTTAGCCATTTAGGCAAAAGAAGGTAGGCTCAGATACTATCCATCTAACCAAGGGGGTGTGTAAAAAGAAGTAGCTCTTCCTTTTCCTTCTTATCTACTTCGTCTATGAATATATATTTTTATATTTAGGCAGTATAATTACATATTTTTCCTCTTTTGGGAGATATAATTATAATGAAAAATATATATCAATGGTAGCAGCATAAACCTGCTGCATTTTGTATGATTAAACCTAGATCTAGGGATATTACAAGTAACATAGCAGTCCATATTAGTTCTTAGGGGTGTATGTATATCTTGAATCTTTGTTTAAGATGAATTTAGATATCACTTATCACTTAGCGTCAGATGAACTGTGTGTTCATTAGTCACTGTCACCCCTAATATGATAAAAAACAACAAACTCTAGTGATGGTGTTTCAGACAATTAAGGATATTTTGATTTACATTGACATTACCATTCTATTTGACAAGAGCCACATGAAAGCCAAATGGAAAGAAATCAATCTGGCATACGAGAAGACCAATATCTGGATCCAAACTAATTTATATTAAGTTATAGTTATATTAAGAAACAGGTTAATCCTAACCAAGCTTAAGCTTTTTTCTTACTTTTTTAACCCTTGGCCACCTGGACCACTCTAGAGAGATAATCTCAGCTGATTGGTCTTTACTATAATAATTTATTGCATGTTCAATCATAAATTAATTAATTTGTCTTTTAAATGGATACAAGCCAGTGCTTGTCTACAATCCTACTTGGTCTTGGTGGTGATATAGATGTTGAAGGCAGAATACAGTAGTTCAGAAAATTCACTCTTTTCTTGAAGACAATCAAATAACATTTGTATGTAAAGACTGCTGCAGGAAAATTATTCCATTCCTTTACCATTAACTTATAAAACATTTTCCAAATGCAATATCCAACACATTAGGATGGAAACTCACCATGCATTTTATGTCCAATGATGACAAAGATGTTTGTTGATGTTTATTTCACTGACCACATTGACAAATGATAACCTACATATTATAATGAAAAGTATATAATTATCAGTTGAGCATGCTTCCTGTGTTCCTTACTAATATAATCAATAACACCAAAAAATTTCTTTATTTTATATAATTTTGAATACTAGCAATTAACCTTCAAAATTATAAAAGTAAATAGGAGTACATCATACTAGTACTACATACTATCTTTTGACATTATTTATAGTTTACCTTGTAAATGTCTAAAGAACTCTCAATAAATTTTTTGAGGCCGTCATAAGCAAACTCGTAACTATATGGATCACTCTCTGTATGATGCGCCGTGAGAATACTAGCTATTTCAACCTCAGGCAAATCCAAGGTTTCATATTCAACATCTCCTAAACTGGCTTCCTTTCTTAGTATTTCTTCAGTACCCTGGAACCAATGTGACAATATGTATAAGTTCTTAGACCAAGATAAGAGTGAATGTCGACAAAAATAATTGTTGTAATGTTAATTAAGTAGTATAGTAGTGTTAATAAAGGTAATACCTTTAAATTGTATTTACGAAGCAATTGAAGGACAGCTAAAAGAGGCGTTGACTTTTCACCCATGATGATTTTTAGTTATCACTGTTTTAAACTCATTAAGTTATTTAAAACGATTAGCTAACAAAGTAAATAGGTCAACAAAAAGCGTTTGATTTCCACCACTGTCACTCAAGAATTCAAATAAATAGCAAACCTGACATCTGTTTACTTTTATATTTTTTTATTCTTTCTTCCCATTATAGAAGACAAAGAACTAGAATGTATAAAGCCAAATATTTTTGTTGGTTTTTAAATTGTATCTATTATTCAGTAAGGTAAGTTTTTCAAAAAAGTAGTATATCTCTGTCTGTCTGTAGTCTTCTATAAAATAAATGATTTTAGTAAGATCGAAGATAAAAAAAAATGTGCCCTTGAATTTCTTGATGACGGGGCGTTTTGCATACTATATATGTAGGTGTAAAGTCGTTATAGTCCAAATCTCAAGCGAAGAAGTGACGTGTCAAATTTACTGCTTCTGTAATAAGAAAATTAGTTTTTTTGATAATTTTTTTTATGGTGGATGGCCACTGTTAGCCTGAGGGCTTTTAGAGCTTCACCGGGAAGAAAGGTGGCCGAGCGTTTAATGCACTCAGCGGACAACTTTATTAATGAGTAACCAGCACAAGGGTCCCCGAGAGGGAGCCTCGGCTTGGACCGTTACCCTGGGCGCGAAAGCAACTGACTCAAGGGTGCCCAAGAGGGCCGAAACTCGACTCGGTCAGCTACTTCTGACGGCTTAATTAAATGAAAACATGCTAAATATTGTTATTAATGACATTTACCACCACTTCGCACTGCGTAAGCGCTGGAGATAAAGTGGAGCAACAAACTCCAGCGACGCTCCTATCTATACTATTTGGTGAAAACCGGGCTGAAATATGGCGGTAATGCGAATAATTCTGTTTGCCACAAAGTAAGTTGGTGCAATATGTTTTAAACAGGGCTTGGGCCCTAGAGGTCGCGAGGTCGGGGTCGTCGAGGGCATGCCTCGGTCTCCTTCGGGCGTGGGTGAATTTGTGGTACGAAATGGGATTGTAAGAGACGGCACCGACAATTGGCGGCTTTGGATGTGTGATGGCAAAGTCGACATATCGGCGGGAAGCTAGCTTCAGGTACTGACCTATGGTCGGGAGCTCAAGATTTATGTGTAGATTTTCATTACGCAAGAAGCACGGTGCACCGGTGGCCTTGCGCATGAAACGATTTTGGATTAACTGAAGTCGGGGAGCTAAAGACTGGCCCTCATCTAGCCCAGACCTCAACCCCTTAGACTTTAAATTATGGTCAGTTTTAGAGGACTAGGTCTGCTCAAAACGACACGGCGACATTGAGTCTCTTAAAACATCTTTGGATCAAGCAATGGTGCAATTTTCCTTGGAAACAGTGCGTAAATCCATATATTCGTGGCCAAGTAGATTAAAGGCTTGTATAAAAGCCAAAGGAGCCACCTTTCGAATAGAATATATTTTTATTTTTTGCTGAGACTAATTAATATCTAGGTATAAATTGTAATAATATAACATTACTTCATTAAAACATGCATTTTCATTGGTAACAGAACTTATGGCCAGACTAGGTGTATACATATATATATATTTATATATATATATATATATATATATATATATATTAGATCATTTATATCGATTAACACTGATTAAAAATCATAAAGAGTAATTAGTGCGAACATAGGATTTTGCGACTGCTAATCCACAGTCATGTACGTAAACGGTATATCATCGATACTGTTACGTAATAGTAACACGCTACGGCAAAAACTGTTTTGTTATTTGGTTGCCGTTTTGTTGTCATAAGATTATTATCAGGTGTGCTAGTTTGTCTTTAAAAAAGGTACGATGTTCAACAATTAACTTTTTATGAATGTTTGATGACATAGTATGAATTGAAAATGTTGGGGTAAAGAAAAGGCATTATTTACATACAAGTTTTATATTTTTGCTTTTGGGTATGCTTACAAAACATTGGAAGCTCTAGGTATGTCATTACAATAATAATATCCCAACTCGTGGCCCTTTAATACAAAACAGCAAAATTTGCTTATAGAGCCGATATTCTTTTCTTGTGCCATCTTCATTCAAGGTCTTCTATATAACAAATAGATAGTTTTTAAAAGTAATTTACAATTATTTTAGCTGAATTGCAAAATATCTTTCGTAATAAACTTTATTTATTTAATAAAGTAAAGAAAAGAATAAGCGTTTGCATTTAACAGAGTAATTAATATAACATTTGCTGTAAAATAAATGGATCGACATTTATTTAGAAGAAAGAATATATTGTTTAATGAATATCCAAAGTATTCTTAATCGATCGAGAACAAGATTTTTTATGATACATCGATGTTTAACATGATAGATTTAGGTTTCAGTTACAATAGCCTGTTGCTCCAGAAATTACCATAAAATAGCAGTTTAATACTATACTATTTCGTGTTAGAAGTGGTATAAACTAGATACCTAAACTGGCTACAGGAACGTAGCCTTCAGGGATGGCGACGTACCTACATTATGCTTACTCTTGAGAATGGATATATATATATATATGCCATATATAAACATATAATGTTGTTATATCCATATATCCCAACATTTTATGTTTATATATGAATTTAAACGCTTTTTTAACTATCTAAAAAACAGTCCGTCTAAAAACAAAGGGTATTGTTTCTTGTAATCGGCTCTTTTAAGAATAGACTCCGATAAGAAAAGATTTGAAAATATACAATATATAAAGAGTTTAATTAACAAAAAAATATCTTCTTTTAGTTAAATAGTCATGAAATACAGTAAAGTATTAAATATTATAATATATATTACCTTGTGGGATTCTAACAAATTTTATTCTGCATTATATAATATTATTATTTTAAGAAGTTTACGCAATTGTGTCATTAATGATCTGAGATAAGTAAATTTCTATTATATTTTTTTTAAATCAAAAGATTTAGCTTTTATAATTTTTTAATTATTTTTTCTATGACTTTTTTCCATTATGAGAATAAGGTCTAAATTCCAAATATAGGATAGTTAAGTGACTATGGTAAATCGTAAACAGATATGTATAGTAGGAGATCGCTCCCAATAGTAGAGAATTTTTTTGAGAACATTCTTAGCAAAAGTGTAACTATCGTAAAAAATTACTATTTTCTATTCAGAAATAATAAACAAATCTTAAGATAGGTAGATTATAGTTTCTATTACAATATAGGAGACTGACATTATTCAACATACTTTTGAAACTTCAGTCTTAAGATCTGTCTATTATTACTTAAAAATTATATATGAAGTACAGTTGAATAAACGAATATTGCATTGAAATATATCTGAGTAAATTATGCAATATTGTTAAAGTTATTTAAATAAGTAAATATTATTTTAGAGTTGGTTCTAACATATTTTATGCTAAACTACAATTTTTGTTTTTTGGTCGTCGGTAAGTAAAGCTATAAAAGTTCAAACTTTACCTTCAAAATTACCTACATTGGCCTAATTTTTAACAAGTTATACTAATAAAAGCTGATAAAGATAAGTTTCCCTAAAACATTATGTTTTATATTTTCTTTTATAATATAAAGATATCGCTCGAAACGGCGGCTTTGTTTCTATCAAACTAACGACGTAATTGACGAGACTGGTATAAGGAAAATTTAATATAAACATAATAAGAGATCCGTCTTATGTAATGTCTGGATTTGAGTATAACAAAAATGCTACTTCAGACAAAAAACTCTTTAATTAAATTGCCCACTGTGCCTTTATTCATAATTTTGATGTTAACTGTATTGCTAAAGATTTTTCCTAAGATATCTTTCAATTGTTTAAATGCATCAAATAAATAATACATTGTGGTGCTTGAAGCTAACCCTAGCATCGAAGCGATTGTTAAAATTTAATTGGACATAAAGACAAAGTAAGACAACTGCATAAAGTTGGTGTGTTTTGTACGGGGACGAGTCATGGATCGTAGGGATAACCTAACCTACCACCATTCGGTGAACAATTTATAAGTTTGTCACCTGATTCCATAAAGAACTATTACCAAAATGAAGTGATATGTTTTATTTTTCACGCTACTAATTTTACTACATATCGCGCTAAACCAAAGTTTAAGAATTACAAACAAAACAAAGCCTTCATTACCGTACCGAAACGCACTAAATTTACCGAATACCGAACGTGAAAACTAGGACAATGGAGTCTGCCAAAACGGTTAACGACCAAACCACTGTTACAATATCATTATTATGCTTTTGTACCAAATAAAATCGAATAACGTTTTATCATGTTTGTTTACATACATTTCTGTTATTAACTTTAACTATATCTTTTAAAACTCTCAGAACGCCCCAATGGCAAGATGTCGAATTCATGATCGAATGAATGTGGATTTGAATCTATTGTTCTTTGTACCAATGGGTTTCTATTTATCGAATTCTTGGAACCAGAAATTCTCCTACTGAATTTGATGGAATTGAATTGACCTAATGAGGTTTAAGCAAAATTCTATTTCTGTTTATTCGTATTGAGATAAAAGATAAATCATTTATTTTGACTTTTCGGTAAATAAGTAAAGAGTATGTTGAAAATAGGGATTTATCATTCAGATCAATTAAGTCAAGAATTTAACAATTTCTTGAACCTTACCGAAGTCTCCTTAAATAACCTTTTCAATATAAAATGTAAATTGTATCTTCAATTTGCTTGAGGATGAGGATAGGTGTCTAGCCACAGTTATCAATTACCACCAGGTGAACTGAGTGTTTGATTGTCATTCCCTTATATTACATTTTTTTTAAAAATTAATTTACGTTTGGATCTCTAGAATTATTCACAAAAGTTTATACATTAGTTTATTACAATCCTATGGACTAAGTTGATTATTGAAAGTTTTAAAAGGTTACATACAATGTGAATTACGGATTCTTATACATAATTTTAAATAGATAATATGTAAGTTTCTGGAGTAAAGAAGAAGATTACATAAACATTCTCATTTCTCATTGTTTACGTTACATGGCACAGCAAGTATTGTTGAAGGTGAAGGGTATAAAAAAGATTAAAATATTTAATTTATTTTCTTAAGCATAATATTTATCCTTTCTAGAAATAAGTTAAGGATTTATTCAGGAGGAGATATTTTTTATTTGTTAAGATGGCCACTTAATTGCTCTAACCCTATCGCTTACAATTTTTAATTCTATGTAAGTTTCCTACGTAATTTTAATATTTAAACCATTTATATTAATATCATAGTTAATCTTAAGATTAAATTACGTCGAACAAAAGTAAATTTTATGAAAAGGGGGAAACTACTCGTAATAAATGTATAGTAAAATATTAAAGCTTGGGATACACTTGTGTAGTCGGAGAATTATAATTACTTCGACTACGTTTTACTTTATAAAAAGGCTTATTTATAAGTCTTGACTGGAGCAGTTGTGTGCGTCGTAAGTGCGGGGTGAGACGTCTTCGTAGGGCACGACGTGCTCTGAGGCGAGCTCGCGAGCCACGCGCTCTGCGGCGCCAAGTACCCTCAGTAAATTGAGTCCAGCTAGTTTGCGCAACTCTTCTATACTCCAACCGTCCTCCATTAACTCCGCAAATAGTAGAGGATATGAAGAGACATCTTCCAACCCTTGCGGTGTACTATTTATGATGAAAACAAACGTTATGTCAATTTTTTTGTAAAATAATGAATATTCATAAATGCAATAAAGTCTGAATATTAAAATTTAATCGTTCTTTAACTTATATTACAACACACGATCCAAAATTACAAGTCTGGTTTGAAATTTATTGTAACGCTCTTGTAGACATTAAACGAAACGCTCTCAATTTAATTAAAGTGACTACGTAAAATTCTATGCGATCCAACGAGTCAGGCGAAAATAGCCTTGAAACCTTTTACAAAAACACGCGTAGCTAAGTTAACATTTTAATATCCTATGGATGGATTACGAGTTGAAATGAAAAGGTATACTTACTAGTTAATTCCGTCGTATCCAGCGCCCAAACCTACGCTGTCGACACCGGCCACGTTCCGTATGTGATTTATGTGTACTGAAAAATAAATCATTATAACAAACAGGCACAATAAAAATCATTTTCGGCTTGAAAGCGTTCTTACCTATAGCATCTTGAACGGTAGCAGTCTCACTGCATGTGAGGAAGGAGGTGTAGAAGTTGACCATGATGAGGCCTTTGTTGATAGCCAGGAGGCGCAGTACGCTATCGGGCACGTTGCGGGTGACGTTGCAGAGGGCGCGGGCCGAAGAGTGGGAAAAAACAACGGGTGCCCGGGACACGGTCAACGCGTCACGCATCGTACGCTCGGACACATGTGATAGGTCCACAAGCATACCCAGCCGGTTCATCTCTTTTACTATCACCTGTATGATAGAAATATACATTCCTCGTACGACATTGCCATAGTTTAAACTCTATATACTCAAATGAAATGATAAATGTAATATTTTTGCATTACAATCTCAGTAACCTTCAAAAGATCACATTTGCTTTTATTTCCCTCAAGATTGGTATTAGAATTAAATGCGAAGATTTAGCAAGACGAAATTGAATATACGAGTAGGAGCAAACAAGCTTGGTAATGAATACTAAATATTTTTAGAAAATGTTATGTTGAGACTTACGTATTCTTACTATAGTGAAAGTAGAGTTGCGTTAGTATAATATTTATACTAGATTATACAAACTTAGATGTTTAGATTTAACCTTGCGTAAATAAAAAAAATACCGTCAAAAGTACAAATAAAAAAAATAAAGTACTTTGCTATTGCCTTAGTCAAATATATTAATTTTTCATCCGTTATTAATTATGTAGTACATATTTACTTATGTGAAAACTTTCTAGATATCTTATTAGAGCTGTTTAACTTAATTATTTTATATATCCTCTTAACCTATAATAATGTAGAAAAACTATACTGGTATTAAATAGCTGAGATTGGTACTCAAATTGATGGGTTGAACTTATTGGATGATTACAATGGATGGTTCTTCGGACGGGTTTTTAACACAGTGACATCAGAAGATTATATGTATACATCTGTATTATCTGGACTCTCGTCTGCAATTATATTTTTTCTGTTTTGAAATGATGGAAAAACTGAAGCTGACTACCAGTCTAAATCTAATTTGAGTATAAAAATAGTTTTTGATGAGAACTCACTCGCAAAACCCGCATTATTTTTATAATTGGGCTTTAGGATAAGATCGCAGGAAAGGTTTGAATTTAGTGTGGGAGATGATGGAACAACTAAAGTTGACAACCAGTCTAAATCTAATTTGAGTATATACTATATATCATACAATAGTTTTTGATGAGAGCTCACTCGCAAAACCCTGAGTTACGTACATTTTTTTTCCAAAATGTATCTATAAAACCGATAGTTATTAAAATAGAGAGTTTTCTAGAAAATATTACCATTATTAGTATTGTGTTACGTATTTTCTTTTCTGTTCGAAACTTTTAGAGTTCATTTTATTGCGAAACAAGCTTTTTTTTTACATTTTGTTGAGATTTATTGTAACACAATAACTACGAACTATATGATATTGATGGAAACTTGAAGGAACAACATAAAAACTATTTCTTATTTATCTTTGATGTAAAAGTTTCTTAAGGAAGTTATTAGAAGTTGGTGCACAGTTTACAAAGAGAAAACTCAATAAGGTTTTAATTTTATAGTTAATGCACTCATGAAAGTATATATAAAATCAAGGAACTATTATTTCCTAATATTAAAAGCAAAATTTAGTTTACTATGTTTTAAATTAATTTAATGTGAGAATTCACATTAAAATTTTGAATAAAATTCTGCCCTGAAATAAATTTACGACAATAGACAAACGATGCGGTCGGGTATATAACTCATGTCGAGAACAACGACGATGACTTATGAATGTATCAATTGAATAATACGCTATGCGATCCAATGCAATGCGATAAAATGGACTTCGCATATCTTCGAAAAAAAAATTTTTTCTTAGATATGCAGTTTTTCACATGATATTTTCTCTCACCTTAGCGCATGTGGTAAATCATTTTCATTGGTGCTGGCACCGGGGATTGAACCTGGTTTGCTCGCGTACGGTGGTATTAAAAGCAAGCGCTTAGACACTGAACTACCATGACTCTCTACCACGACCTTGTACAATTACCACAAACAATTTAAATACCTACTAATTAGCTAGGTACTACATTTCAATGTCGCTTTTGAAAAGTTAGTGAAGACTTACAATCATAGAAATAATATGTACTACGCATAACTAGGGGACGCAATTCATAGCCATTAACAAAAAATTATTGACCTCATGAAGTAGCATCATATATAATAATTTACTGTAGTTATATATTTCAATTTTAACGTTTTCACTATTAAAATCTGTCTTGTACTTTTATTTAATTAAACAATACAAACAAATTCTGAAAGGGGGGAATTGGATTTATAGAGCTCTTAAAAGGTAATTTAGAGAAATATTTTCCATGCCAACACGTAGGTCAGTTACAGCTTCACAAAAGCACAGTTAAAGTCGATAAAATTCGGAAAACGTTGGAGTTTAAAATATACTACGGTTTTTAAGAAAATCTGCGCGTATTTGATACAGAAAACGATATTTATTTGGTCGTAAATTTCGGTCGGACTACGTCTTGTTAATAATTGCGAAAATATTTCCGCAATTTTTCAAAGGCTCATAGAGAAAAAATATTTTATAAACCTATTAATTGTTATAACTATGAATATAATATTTTGTGAACAATTTATTATTTTATACTCGATCACATTATGAGCAAAAAATTAGAAAGCGTTAATGAAGGAACACAATCCAAATGAAAATGAGAGCGAGCATAAGTTATGAACAGTTTACTTACGCTAGCAGATAATGCTTTCCCAAATAGCTTGAATGTAAGATAAGAATAATTTAACAACGTGTCACTTTCATTCAAGATATTCATCAGGAGTCTTGTTAAAATGTTGTTTTAAATTGATGCCATATTTGCTGACTTCAAAGAGAAGCTAGTATGTTCCGCATTAATCATTCAAACTTTACCCTGAAGGTCTTTTGTCTAAGGTTAATGTAAAGTAAAAGTCGTTAAATCATGAATACAGCGATTAATGTCTTTAATTATTCTTATAACTTTCCTAATTTATTATCTATCGTAAAACGTATTGAATGAATATGTATTGTACAGGTGAAAGTCCTTAATTTATTTTAAAACGATCTATATAAATGGTTTGATAAGCGATTTTTGCTTTCATATTTATACAGTGAGTGGCTCAAACAAAAGAAAATGTTTCAAAAAGTATCGTTGCACGTTAAACAAAGAGATGCAAGACTCCGCGCAGTCTGAGTTCATACAAAGCAAAATATTGCGGTGGCAGAGGATGTTTATGATTATGGTATGGTACACTCACTCTACCTGACGTCTCAATCTTTAGGGTTTCGCTTTTAGTACATACTTTGATAGTACTTCGTATGTAATTGTAATGTAAATGTACTAACAATGGTTTATGGAGATTTAGATCCGTTTAATAATAGACGGAAGCAAATTAACAAATTCGTCAAGATTTATATACTAAACGAAATGAAAACCACAACTTACGCAAAACCTATGTTTATATACCATGATTATTAATAAAATGACGGACACAGAGTCGCTGCTTCGAATCATGGGTTCGATTCCGAGTCGAAGAACGAAAAAATATTTGTGCAACGGCTTGAAAAAGAAATTGTTCGTTTTCAAGCCTGGGTGTGATGTGATAACCCGTATCCCTGACATAGAATCCGAGCTTTTTAGATCGTATTGCGTATACATCACATCGGGCTACCGAAGGGGACAACGAGTGAGCAAGCCTTTGTATTTACACAGATCAATATATCCTGCGCAGTTCATTTACCAGAAGATATCGCCGTGGACAAAATTGACAGGAAGGACAAAATCAGCGTTATAAATAAAATACAAAATCATTGCTGTATTATATCCATCATCTAGATGGTTTAGATCAGATCCTATTGTTATAATAAAAATAATTTATACTTTTTAAAAATTATTTAATTCTAAACTATTTGTTAGTTAAAATAACTTTGAAAAATATTGTATATTATGTTATGTTGAATTTAATTTATATTATATGAATAAGATATTGAATATTTTATAATTATAATATAACGTTATAATACTCACTTTGCCAAAGGGAGTCAGTCCGCCTCGTTGAGTGGAATCAACTCGATCAGTGGAAGCACATTCCGCCCAAGGAGTGTCACAAGTAGATGTTAGTGTTAGATAACGCACGCCGATTTGATACAAGGTCCTCAAGACGCCGAGTGATCCGCCGATAGCGTGGCCACCTTCAACGCCTACCAGGGAACATAGGCGATGGTTTGTGTGTGCAGTCAGTATGTCTGGAAAAAAAGCGTTCTTAGTAATATAAATGTGGTCGCTGGTTATTATGTTATGGTATCATTATTTTAATAATTTTGAACATAAAACTACTAATCTATTACCTTGTCTTTAGACATCAATTGAATGGAAGAATTTCTACGTTCATTATTTTTGTAAGTCAACATTTTACGCGTTCTCTTGGAAAATGTACTAAAACCCAGTCATAAAATGATAATATTCTATATAAGAAGTTAAAAAGAGATGAAATAAATACTTTACAACATTTCTTACATTTTAAAGAAAAGAAATAAAGCGCGATTAAAATAGTAAGTACGAAAATTTAAATAATTATTTCACTTGATTTACAATTTAACATCGCAGCAGAATAGGTGAGTGAATATGTAAAATAATTACTAAGCTACAGAATACTCAGCTCAGGCTCAGCTCACAACTTCGACCCTGAGAGTGAACTAATAAAAATCATAAACGTCGTTACATTTACGTCCGTAAATACCGTCTGTCTTTTCTATAGTAAAAATAAATAATATATATTCTATAAGAAATATTCACGAAGTTTGACTAAACATTTAGAGGGAAGCGGTGAGTTTGCTAAAAAGAAAAGTCCTTGTTCATGATGTGCATTACAATCACGAAGCCGATGGTTTCTTGTTAGAAAGTTTTTTGAATTTAAACATATTCTTAATGACGTTCTTTAAAGGAGAATTCAAATTTTGATTTTTATAAAACTTATTCTTATTTATAGGGTCACTAATAATGTACTAATAATTAAAAGTAAAAAACTAAGCTATTCAAGAAATAATACTATAGAATCTAAAATATGTACACAACACTCAATGGATGTAAAATGTACGTTTTCGAAAATTGTCTTCTTCATGCGTTCGGAAAAGCTATGTATTGAAAACTGAATAAGTCAACATTAAACAATTGTACGTGCAAGTCTTAATTTCAATCTAAACCTTACCATCAACAGAGGTGCAGAGCGTGAGTTGCGGTTGATACTTGTCAGTGAGTCTCTGTATAAGGTCTATTTGTTCGAAGGTCAGCTGCACGGCGTCGCGGTGCTGTGCATCGCAGGGTACATATGCCGCCCAGAACTAGTGCCATAATTTTGCTTTGATACACAGTTATAATTATTAAATAAACTGATCATAGAAACAGGAAAAAAGATCGGGAAGAAGTTATTTTTATAATAGTTGCGTGTGTGCTTTTTTCAGCCATAACAATCGCGTCTCATTAATAACGCAACGTTTTCATTGCGCACTCGCATTATCGCAGTAACCTGTAGATACTATTTATTACTATGATTTTTTTTAATAAAATAGGTGCCAAACAAGCAAGCAATCCGATGGTAAGTGATCACCAAATCATCACTTACAGTATTTAAAAAATTAGGAATATATTTCAAGTGAATCTGCGGCTACATTTCCTTTATTAATGTTGACGAGGCATTCCATCTTATTCCTCAAGGGCGTTATGATTCTTTGTCAAGGATAAATGTAGATGTCATGGGCCGTAGGAATCACTTACACTGTGTGCTTGTTTGTGACTGTTGTTGTACTGTAATAATAAAAACATTAAATCTAGTATATATCGGTAATTTTCATTTTAAAGTTTTTATAATTAAATGTGACAAGTACTAAAAAAATTACCCAGCATTATTGACTTACGTTAGTAATATTTGTTAAGGTTAACGACCTGAAAAGTTCTGAAAAACGGTTGTATGGTGCAAAGAAAAAACACAAGTTTGGAGTAGGGACGGCCTATTGAAACTATCTCCGCGAATTTTTCATCAATTGAAAACATTTTTTTTGAATTTAAGAATTAATTGCATACAATTTTAGGTATATACCAAATATTAGATCTAACAAAGTTCAAAGGTATATATCAATAGGTTGTTTTTAGTTTCATTCTATATTGAATGTATCTAAAAGTCGATATATTGATTATATTATTATATTGATGTTGATTATGATTGATATTATAAATTATTATTTTCTTTTTCTTCATACTAGTTCGTGAAAAGCTACATACTCGTAATGTAAATTGACAGTAGAAGTTCTTATCATGATTTAGATTTGCAATCGACAATTTAAAATATTGTTTTGTACCATTAACCACCGGTAATCGCTATTAAATAATATATTTACCAGTGATAAATGATGACCGATGAATGTTTACAATTTAGACTTCAACGACGCACGTCGGCTTTGATAAAATGCCGATTCTTGCATGGTATGTGTATTTTTAATTTATTGAAGTAACAAGCACCCAACACACTTAGCATATCTCCCTTGTTTCTTTGATCTGAGATTAAATAGTACGCACGAGCTGCGTCACTCTCAATTCCGAACATGATATTTGCTTTAAGTGAATGCAGCAACACGTATGTAACAGGAAACGTGAGCCAAGTCTGCCGAGTAATAACTGTTTCCCAATTTGTCATTTAAAAATCTTTAAGTGAGACAACCTTTGTTGTTGGCAACAATCTTGCAATCTTCAGACAGGAGATCATCCCTCGACTTTCCACAACATCATGAGGGGTAAATGATTAAACAAGTTTATATTCCAATGATCTTTTATAGAACGCAAAATAAAATAAAATGGTGATATAGATTCTTATTGAGATACAATTATGTTTGTATTATTTTTCTCTTTGTTTATTTAGGACTTTGTTAAGAGTTTTGTTTCATCGTACTGTAATCGTACAATAAAAAAATATGTAAACGCTTCTTCCTAGCTACTGAAATAAAGACTTGCTGCTTCCGATCTAGATTCTGTAAAAACGTTAGATCGTATCTCATTAGCCTTTTCAAGTAAGCTTGTTCTATTGTTAAATTCAATATACTTTTCGGTTTTGTGTTTAATTATGTTATATTATAAATAAATATTAAATTATTTTTTATATATATATTTATATATAAATATATATATAAATTATATATATATATTTATGTTTTACATAAAATAATTACCAGTTAATTGCATTTTTTACCCAGGGCAAGTTATGCGTGTTGAGGATGTGACGTATTCATTGGTGTATTTTATTAATTACTAGTATATTCCTTATTTAACTCTACGAACTGGAACGAAGCCTATATTTAGATGTTTAGCAGTTAAACATGGGTAAAATAAAATAAATATCCAGAAGATCTTTAAATTAGTATTTGTGTATTAATAAATACATATATGTAACGAGAGTGACTCAAATTA
This sequence comes from Teinopalpus imperialis, assembly GCA_029286865.1. Lineage (NCBI taxonomy): Eukaryota > Metazoa > Arthropoda > Insecta > Lepidoptera > Papilionidae > Teinopalpus > Teinopalpus imperialis. The sequence goes on from JAGSMU010000012.1 coordinate 6,953,933, forward strand.
AAAACCTTGTCTTTTTTTGTTAAGTTGACACCATCTAATAAGTAGGCTATAAATAATGCTTAAAAGTTAAAGATGCGCTTACCTGAGCAGCAATTCTTCCTTGTTTTAGTCGAGGTAGATCAGTATGACTCCAGGAACTTGTAGCCCACGGTGATATAGTTCGTAAGTCTTCATCAAATCTAGCTCATAATATCAAAAAATAAATAGTTATGTTTAATACTCGTATTTACAATAAAAACGCATGATTAGCAAATTTATTATTGAATTTATGAAAAAATTTGATTGAAATTATAATTTATTGAAACTACAGTTGCAAGTACTCCAAATGTAATGATCACCCCTTTGGTACACGCAAGTCCAGCGTTCTATATGTGGAATTCATATTGGGTGAGCATTTCCATGGTACTAGCGGTTATATAATATATTCTGCATACATTCACACAATATGGCAGAGCCATGTTGTGGTTGCAACTAGGTGCTGCAATGTTGGTCAATTCGTTTGGACGATAAGGACGGCTTTACTGAATACCAGAGTACTCTAGCTGTTTAACGATGCTGTGTATAGTAAGATAAGAGACGGTACTTGTTGGTCCATATTGGTCCAAAAAGATGACAACATATCTGTCTTTTGAAACCTTAATCGTACGAGGATGGGTCTCGAAGTCCACGGGCTGCAGTTGGATCACTTTAAAATGGGTGAACCAGCTACTTATTTAACACAATAATTTCTAAAAAAAAAGTTCTGAATCAACATTCCGCTGAACATTAACTTCATCCATAGGTTAAAAAAAAATTGTAAGGCGGCTCTTCAACCGAAATATTAAGGGTTGTCGCAACCGCAGTAAGTACTTGAGAATATACTTTGGTTTTATTCAAATCTGCTTTTGCTGTATTTATATACATACACTCCTTTAGAACAACACAATAAAACATGTCAGTTTTTAAATCAATGTTTAGAAATGGTATAAAAATCATATATTACATTAACGTTTATGTCATTCTTTGTATATTTATTGTAAATGAAATTTTGTGGCGCTTTTGATATTTAAGTTTTTATTTTCCTCTAACCGACCAATAACTTTTCTTGATAATATCTGAAAAATCGTAAAACAGCGTGACATTAGAGTGGCAATGCCGCGTTCATTTATTTCCACTATGAAAGAAACGGACGATTTTATATTTACACATACTTTTGTTAATGTGTAACGCAATCTATAGATTATATATATATATTATAGATATATGCTATAGAGTTTACAAATCCATTTTCGTGTTTATGTATATTATATTTATATAGAATATCCAGCTGCCCATGGTTTAAAGAGTTTTCATTCGGTGTACAGAAAATGTAAACTGCACAAGGCTACTTTTGGTTTGATTTCCAAATGTCGGTAGATTTAATCTATCTTAAAACTCTGTCTTAATTAAAAACAAAAATACGTATGTTTTTAGCGCTGTGATATGTGCTATTGAGTGGCTAAAGTGGCGGCTGACATGGAGAGATAATAAAAATTTCAAAATCACTCTATTATAATTAGGCCATTTTTTAACAGCGGCAGAGCTACAACAGGAATGGGTCCCTCTCACAGAATAATAGTGTGAAGACATTATCTCAGTGTTCAGGGGTATATATATGTGCATCTTGAATATTGTAAAGTTTTGTGTAGAGGGTGGATGTAGAAGTCATCGAGCGCTGTTCATCACTCACCCAGTGAATTATATTTTCGTTTGTGACCCCCTATTATATTATAAAAGAATAACATTCATTATCAAATATTGACATACGATTTGTTTTGCATTACATTTTCATCTGATCTTTACATTTGTTCTGAGATATGCCTTGCTTGAATCCACAAGGAGCCACAAGGCTGAAACCGTGGGAAAAAAAGTAGTATTATAAAAAAGTTATACTTGCAACGAAGTCGAGTACGTTGCACGTCGTAACTCATTTGTTATTTTTTGATGCACAGCGCACGCTTGTCTTCTACGAGTTATGTAGACTATTCTTAAAACGTTTAAAGCGCAGCGTTTTCAGTACAACAAATATTTACGTGAACTGAGTATATAAGATAAAAGAACGATTGATGCTTAAATGAGACTGTGAATAATAAATTTAATGCAGACCAAATATGACATTGGATTTAAATGCTTGGATTGATTGAGATTCTCTCGTACGATGACTAACAGTATATGAAAATTATACAATTACTGAAAAAGTTTCTCACCTGCTCGTTTTAGTAGACCTGCTGATCAGGTGGGTGTTAGTTTGTAACGATTTGATATGTCTAAAGTTCTTTAAAAAGAAATGCATCTTTGAAGATGTTAAGCTGGAATTGTAAATAATGTATTAAATCATAAATTAGCGGTCGTCGGTTCGGATCCCTGCGTGTTTATGTTTGCGATTTGTCTCTTAGTTGTTTATAACCAATTTTTTTAAGTTTTTGTAAAAGTCAGAGTAAGAAATAAGGTTACAGTTTATCTAAACTGATGTTGCGGGCAACAGATATCAATGCCTTTTTTCCGTGATTAACTATTTTCAATAAAAAAAAACAATTCAAATGTTTATTTGGTTCACAAAACGGTGTTAATATTAAACATGCCAGTTATAGGTAGGTCAAAATAGTATATTTTAATACAATGCCTTAATATATTTAAATAGAGATAGTTCTAGAAAAAGTATCTATTAACCTGCAAAGTCAACCTCTGTACTAAATAAATTAAGTATCTTTAATATTAAATTAATTTTTCTCCTGTGAGTTTGCCTGTTTTTCAACTGTGAGTCATTTATAGAGTATTCTCCATTATTTTGTGATATACTTGAATGCACATAGTTAAACAACTTTTCCTTCACCTGGTAATTTTATCTATACATGTTTAATTGGATCTTTTTTGTGTCTACCATTAATTTCACAAGATTCTTTAAATTCCATATGTTTAAAATTATTTATTTTGTGAATATACAGCAATGTTAGTGATAATAAGATTTTTAATAATACTTTGCACGATTCGTGGGACATATTGCTCTGACGCATTTCTTTTGTTATAAATACCTCCATATAAATAATATGAAACGCCTCCGAATTTCCTTACTTAACGTACATATACACAGCAGAAAATTTAATGACAAAGTAATGTTTCTCCGTTAGAGTGGCCACTTTCATTTTATAGTTTCCATCTGGTTAGTAATATCAAGTTAAATAAGTAGTTGTTACTAAACAAATATAAAACTTCACAAAACTTAGTAATTATTATTATAGTTATTTTCACCTCAGTGTACCTTTACTGATAGAGCGATCGTTTACCATGATTGCTGTTAAAAACTGCCTCAGAAAATATCAGATGGTGGGTGGCTCAACCAATTTATGTGTGGATCACAGATACTTTCGCATGTTATTGTTAGGATATTTTCCCCTGAAACGGGACTCCCCTTATTGCGGCGGAGGGGCCGTAGCTTAGCCACGTTGAAGCAAAGAGATATAGTAGTGGTTGGTCCGGATAGGCCACTCAAGGTGGGCGTCTATAGGACTGGTGAAGTGAGGTAAGTTTACATTTTTATAAAATGTACTCTTTTATTTTTATTTATTTATTTTAGCTTTTTTATGTGGATTACAGATTTCCTTATATTATAACACTCTTTTGCGTCAAACTGTTTAAAGTCAATCATATCATACAAATACTAGGAGATGGATATACTGCGGGCAAAGAGCCCAACTCTTGTGCTGGCGAAGATATGCTATATAAACGTTGATATATAGAAAGAATAACTATTATCACGTTTTCACAGAATACCTGAATAGAATAAATCATATAATAAAACCTACCAACCCTAAGCAGCCATCTTTCTTTTGGTGAGAGAAAAAAGGACAATTAAAGGGGTATACCATCATAGTCCTCGATGGTGATTATGCAAGTAGATCTAAATTGTAGAGGTTGGAATTATTACGATGTCGATGTCACATCAGGTATGCATAATTGAGTATTTGTTTATAAACCTAATTTCATTAAATTAAACTAGGCAGTTTTACGTAAGACGGTGCTTATAAAATTTAAAAGAAGTAATAACAATTTGTCAGATGAGCATCAGTATGGTACGGTAAACAATTCTTTGAAGTAAACATACGCACGGAAAAGAAGAAAACATCTTTCTTAATCAGAACTTTCATGTCGTATAATATAATAGAAGAAAATACTTCAATTATTAGCATTCCACTTTCAATATTGATATAACTGAACTATAAATATTTTTATGGTTTATTTTTTTTATTCAATTCAAATATTAATTCTTGCGATAGTATGTACTTTGGCATAAAATGTATGACTTTAAACCATACTCAGCATGGTATATCATTGAAAAATAGTGGTTGAACATTCAAATGGAAAATATAAAACGTGATAATAAATTACTAAATTAACGAGAATTGAGGTCGCTCTGTGCATTTCTCTATTAACGTTGTTATTATAGTTCAAGATTTCTTTCTAGTTTCTTGCCATTTAGCCTGTCGACTATGCTAATTGTAGTCGGTTTTGTATTTTAATTCAAATCACAGCCAAGAGCACATTGTGAAATACAATTTATATTTATGTTATTTATTATTATTAAAATAGATTGAAATTATCTGTGAAAGATAATTGATATCCTCATACTATCATGCCATTTATTACTTTTACAAACGTGAATATAAATAAGTACACAGTACAAAACTAAAAAGCTAAATTATCAGAAATGAAATACTTTCTCTTTTGTTTAGTTTCTGTTTAAATATTGTTAGGTAGGATTTGTTTAGTTATTCAAAATTGTTGGTTTGATAACAAGTGTTAAAAATATATTTATTGTTCTATGTCAATGCAAATATGTACTCATGGCACTCGCGTGAAAAAGGCTGTGTGAGATTCTTGGTGTTTGCTTACAATTTCATCGGCAATTAACGCTACTAATGAACGCTACGATATCGTAGCGTTCATTAGTTATCGTAGCATATGTTTGGCAACATTTGATACTATACCGGGAAGGGGATTGTTAGATATCTATGAACCGACGCATTATCAATAAAAGATTAGTCTGCAATCCACAGACCTAGGTAAGAGATATAAATATATTAGTCATCCGACTATACAAGATATAATGAAACATTGTCTACAATTGATCCTTTATAAATTCATAAAAACGCAATTGCTTACGGACAAAGACAAAAAGTTACCCTTTATGTGACACGTTTTTTCAAATAACTCTCAGCATATTCAATTTGGGATAATATTGTATTCTTTGATAAAAAAATATTAACAATAGAAAAAGCCCGTAATCACCAAAATTTCAGGATCTGGTTTACATCCCGTCCAGGAGATACAACAATAGTTCCATATCGCCAAAATGTAGGCACCAACGGTTATGGTCTATGGTGCAATTTGTTTAACAGGCAAAATGTCCACAGTTTTTCTTAAACATAGTGTGAAACTCGACCAAGGAAATTATTCTTGAAACTGTGATTCTTTCCTGGAGTCAACAGCACTTTGGTAACCGTTCATGTATATTTTCTCGGTGCAAAGGTGCAAATACAATATCCCTGGTGTGAATCATCATCAATATGAATTACAGTTTGTGGTCTAATTTATAGTCAAAGATAAGTGCTACCCGTTATTTATTAGCTAAAGGCTGCTCTTACACGCGAGTGAGACAGAGATCTCTCGAAAAAGTGTGAAATATTGTGTGTGTGTGTGGGCGTAGTGCGATATATAAAATTTTACTAAACGTTCGGCTGTGTAGATTCGCGATATTGTGATCTGTGTGATTTATATATATGTTATATGTTCATATGTTATATATATATATATATATATATATATATATATATATATATATATGTTGACCAGGGTTGACTGGTAAAGAATGCCACTGAGCATTAAGTCCACCCTTGTAAACTTGTTATTTAAAGAACATCAAAAATAAATAACTTAATAATAAATAAAAAATTAACAAGAAAAAATAATTATTGAATAAAAATAAACTTTAACTCATAAACAGAAGCAATGCCAATGACATTCTTATGTAATTCTTTCAAATATTCCTTATATAATTCTCTAAAACGAACCTAACGTTATTTTCAAATTTAAAATGTAGTTGCAAAATACACAATTTGTAAAAAAGCTAACTTTTGCTTCGCTAAAACATTTTCCAAATACATTTTAAATACAGTTGAGGCTCTTTTTGAATGTATCTTTTTTTACAAGAATTTGAAGACGTACGGTGGAGATTTTAAATTCGTTGTTGCCCATACATATATATATATATATATTAAATAAATATATATATATATATATATATCTATATATATATATATATATATATATATATATGTCTATATATATATATATATTTATATATGTCTATATATATATATATTTATATATATATGCTATTTGCCTTCAAATAATTATTAATTCTTACAATAAGTAGCTTAGGAACGGTGCTACTAAGGAACATTAAAGAAGCCTAAGACCCCGAGACGGGTAATGAGCCATTTTTTACTTCTTGGAATATGTAGGTATAGGTGACATTGCGTTATGCGTACTCGTTTATCCGTCTTAATCCGTATTGAATTATATTTGATACAGAAATTAAACGCAAAAGTATATATAAGGTAATAAAATAGTTAATAATATTCAGAGAATTTTTCCTCTAAAGTATAATAAAGAAAATATTATACGAGTATCAGCTATGGGAGAAGACAAACTAGTTGTCATTTCTCACTCATGTTGTGCTATTTCATGAAAACTATCCTCAGCAGTACTATACTATAGTACTATAACTAGTAGTAGTAACTATCATTCTGCAGTCACCATTTACCATTGGGTAAACGCAGACTGAGATGGAGTTCTTCGTTACCGATAGTTAACGGGTATCCGGTTCCCTACATCCACCATGAGGATCTTATTGTGGATGTGTCTATATGCTGCTATACGATGCCGTTATTTTGTGAGGTCATCGAGGCCAACCCTTTCGTGCTGCAGTTACATATCTTATATCTAACCCGCTATGGATTATAGGGGTAAGCTTTTCTATTTTTTAATATCATTGTGTATTCATTTGTATATATATATATATATATATATATACAATAAATTAACTATGTTTAAACTTCAATTATTTTAAAAGTACTCACTAAATAATATTTGTTGGTTGGTTATTTCTCAAGCTTCGGTTACTAGAATTTTTGTTTTTAGCAAGTCTACACTTTTTTAATAAAATTATAACAAATTGTTATATTTCTTATGGCTAACGTAAAAAAAGAAAGTCTGTAAATCTGTAAAAGAGCGTTGATCACAAATAATAGTAAAAATGAGGAAAATTAATGAATTAATATTTCTATTCAACATATATAATACCTAGTATAAATGATGAATGAAGATAAAAGTAAGGAATAAAAAATTTGGAAAATATTTTAATTATTAACGCTACTTACGTAATATGATCTCATACGTTTTAAAAGAAAAACAGTCGAACAATTTTATGTTGTATCGTAATCGATTCACAGTAAGTGGTTTCAAATTCAAACTGGAAAATGTTCCAAAAATAATGCCTTTATTTTTTATTCTAGTGAAATCGTTATTTCTAAAAGATATGTACAAAGATTTACAAAATTAATATGAGTATCAAATCCTTTAAGTTGTTTATAATGGTAAAAAATACGTGGAATGGAACACACCAGTTTTTTAATTAAAAATATATAATCAAATAATGTAATAATTAAAACATTCTACCAAATAAATTATAACAATTACTGTGTATAAGTTATTCTATTTTAACACAAAATCCAATTAAAGAATACTTTTATCAATAAAATTATGCGTCTCTTGCTTTCGTTACTAAACTAAATTTAAACATTTATGATTATTATTTTTTAAATATATGATTATTTTTTAAAGTTATAGAAACATTAGTCTATTGGCGTTTCAAAAATGAAATTTGTTCTGATATAAGTGGCTGATTTATATGTCCGTACGTTTCACGATGTAGCTTTATATCTTTGGTAACACGATAAGAAAGTCAATGATGCTGTTTGGAATTCAACGATATTTTTTTTTTAATACAAGATGTATTATCACCTAATTATTAATTTTGAGTTTATATTTTATATTGCTGCTTGTTTTATATCCATAGACACATTGTGATTGATGAAATTAGTTATTAGGAGTTAGACCTCCGGCACCAATGAAATTGTTAATTGATTGAAATATATATACATATATATATATATATATATATATATATATTTATGTGTATGGTAGACTATGATCCAATATCACTAGAGGAGGCGTTTACTTTATTGCTAAACTAAATAATAAAATACGGACAAACCTGAAGTCTTTGATCCGATTGTGTAAAAATTTTCGTATGTTCCACGGCAAGTCATTGTGACCGTCTATCAGTGGAGTATCGTGTAGAAGCCTCTCGGCAAGGCGCAGTCTTTCGTGCAAGGGAGCCCCAGGGGGCGCCCGCAGCGCTAGCGGTCCCGCGACGCATGCCGTACCCGCCACCAAAACCAATATGGCCACGCAGCACCAACGACGATGCCACACCGAGAAACCTAATGAAAAAAATAAAAAATAAAAAAGGTGATAAATCAATGTAGAGTTATCAACAGTATTTTAATTCTTAATTGTGTTGGGCTGAAATAAAAGCGCAACCCACGTTTCAGAAAACAGATACTGTAATTGTCATTAAATATACACAATTGCATAGGTTATTTCCTCACTCGGCTACTACTGAAGAACTCAGAATGCCATATACAATGCCATAAAAATGTTGTCAACTAACCTGTATGTTAAAGTAAAATTAGCAAAAACAAGAATGAAAGTGTAAACCATAATCATATCTTTTCATTGGTATATTTTTAAATATAATTATTAACTAGGGCATTTTTTTTAAAACTATTCAATTGTAGTCATTTTAAATCACTATAGGTGCTTCTGCTATCTGTTAATTTAATAACTATGTGATAAGGAACACAGTCTTATAAACAACAATCAGAGTGGTCACTTCAAGGGACCATCATCATGTGGGTCATCTTCAAATGATTCCCTGCCTTGCTTAAAGAGATTGTACCACTTGTAAACCATAGTTTTTCACGGAAAAGAGTCCCCGTAAACTAATGACATCACTTTCAGTATGGTATGAAAAGACTTTCCTTGCCTAGAAACTTGATTACGGAACTATACTCGATTTTCCATATTTCACATCGTCTTCCCTATCTCAGTGAATCTTTAGACTAATGACACAATTATAATTAAACTTTATATTTATGCTAATAATGAGTCGCAGAACATGTTCCGACTTAAAAGAGATATCTCATCCCCCTCCTACCACAGCATTACGCGAACTTGTAAATGCACCCTAATATACAGCTACGTAAAAAGACTCCTCGTGATTAATAAAATAATGTATAATGAGATTAATAAAAACATAAATATATATTTTTTAGTTTATAATTAAACTACAACAATGCTAAATCTTGGACGCTATCATGTCACGAGAAAGTGTGCGACACTATTCATCCCGATTTTTATAACTAATTAATTCATATTATTCTTTTCGTAAAGAGGATTTTAAGGTAAGAAAAAAAATGATTATAATAAATTATTAAGCATTAGAAGATCTACCATAACAATCTACTCAACCATAAAGAAGTTATTATGAAAAATATAATTTTAAAAATATTTAACAATTATTTCATCAACTTTGAAATATAATGTATTTGCATTATTTGTGGGAATATATTTTCTCGTTTAATTGTTGCATAATGCTTTTATTTTTTTTATTTCTCAAACCTAACGTTATAATAATGTTAGAGTACGCAGGTTGTGACAATAGAGAAAGTAGAAAATGAGCAAGTAGGTTGTGGCTATGTAGACAAGGACAAAATCGTCAATACTTAACAACGAAAGCTTTTCATTATCTCCGAATCATCGTAATGGCATAAATTACTTTCCCTCGTATAAAGCAATAGTATTTTTTAACATGTCAAAATATTGCGGTTTTCTCTATTAATTTATTTTATTATTTATATATATAGCATTACATAATAGAACGGTAGTATGATCAAACAATGTGTAATAGAAAAATATTACAAAACCGCTTAAATCCCTGGCTCTTTTGGTATCTAATATTAGCGGGAACTCGAGGTAGATAAGAGATTTGCGGCTCAGTGCTACACAATTTTGGAATTTTATGGGAAATTGTACAAGTTTACAAGTACTCGTATAAGACTAGTAGCTTTAAATATACCATAGTTATTGTAATACTAATAGATCTCTACGCGAATTTTCATTAAGATGTGCGCTATGCACAGATATATATTCACAAAATAGGTATTCTTATTACAAATATTATAATAGACATTCTTGTTAAAATTAATTTAATATTTATAATTTTTATTATTAATTAATAATTGAATACCTGTCCTAATGAGGTGAAATTATTTTAATTAGGAAAATAACGGAATAAGTACGACTTCTTTTTATTTATTGAGGGTGACATCGTTTATCTGACGGTAAGTGATAACTGCAGCCCCCGACACCCACATTCATCCTCGACAAGGAATCATAATAAAGAATAAGCGTTGCCACCCCGGAGGTCTGAGACGGAATCCTCGTCACCAGTAATAGCGTGCTATGTTGCCATTTTACGCCGGTATTCTGTGAGGGCGTGATTGAACTAAACAAACTTAGTAGACCACTGTAAAAATTGACTGAAGAACTGAAAATAAAATCAAATAAGACCAGCCTTAATCAACGGGAGGCCTAGAATAGTTTCATTTCCATTCTGTAATCAGATCTTATGTTACCATATTATATGTTATATCATCAAAATTACATCCTACATTTTTCAATATTTTAATCTAGTTCTAATCCTAATTGTGCCATATTATGACGAACTAAAAAAGAGATCATTTTCAAGATGTTTTAAATTTTATTTCTTCTTTAAATACGATGTATGAAGTAACCACAGATAGATTGTAAACAGTATAAAATACAACCGTGCAGTAGCAGGCTTAGTAACAAGCCACATCGCTTGGTCACACATGGTGAAGCAAATAGGTCGGCCTTAATATTGCACCTGTCTCCGTTCCTTCCGCAACAAAAGCACGTATACACCGTTGATGAGGCAGCAGTGGGAACGCGAGGGAAAACGAGGAATATTGGTATAACGGCAAAACCGTAGTCCTGTTACGCGGTAGTGGCCCGTGAATGCTCGTGCTTTAAATAGCTCTCCTGGCCTCCATAGCTTCCGGGTGGTGGACCCGAAGGCGTTCGTTACCCACGTTGAGATGGGGGCCGATTAGAACGATAGACACCTTGTAATATAAAAATAATTATATAATAGTATTGTTCTTTCTTACGGCGGACATCTTTTAGGTGCTACACCAACAATGACAGTACAGTTACAGCCGAAATAGTTCTTAGCTCAGCTGTCATCATGACAAATAATACTAACGTGATGAATTTGCGGTTGTTGTAGAACTGTGACTGGTTGTAGACGTGGTACCGGTAGGCATCCACTGGGAAGCTTTGCAAGCTACGCATGTAGCACTAGCACCGCGAGCATTCTGTGCACGATCCGTTACGTCAGGAGCTGGAGCAGTGCGTTTTTTACCCTGCAATAATTAAACCCAATTAATGTTATTCACAAATACTGTATGCGTTAAATTAACTACCACATGAAATTATAACGACCTAAGTGACTATGAATAAACTCTGAATCTTATCTCAAAATGTTAAATTTACCACACTACGTTTGGCTTTAAAAATGTTTTGAAAGAGATGTAAGTAACCTCGACCTCCATAAGTACTTTTAAATATAAATCTGAGGTAAAGGTAATTTTGTACCAAGAGTTAAAGACGCAACCTGTGACTCATCTGAGATAAAAGAGTCATCTATAATGTATAGATTCGGATTCCGAGGTTTCTCTTTTCAATATTTAAATACTTGAACCCTTTTCGTTCACAGTATCAATCTTCCTCGTCAATCCTTTTACTAAAACCGCATTGATTAGCTTGGTTATGTATTGATTTCAAGTCAATATACCTTAACCGATACTAAATCTAAAATGTGTTTGTATTATTTACACTTCACCTGTTTTCTACCATCTAATACTTTATAAACCCTCTACGATATTTTTAATCGTAAAACTTTGTAATATACATTTTTCACTTTTGTGACAGGGAATAACCTATAAAGTTTTCGTTATTTTCTGTACAATACAATGAATTTTTATACGCTTTTAGGCGCTTATATATACGTTATGAATAATCCGTAGACAAGAAAGGCGACGCGGAGTACCGGGCTACATTTTAGCGGGATTATCATCTATAGCAAAACACGAGTCAAAGGAATCACAATTGCTCGCAAAATAAAATCAACATTTAAAGATTATGTAGATGTTACATTATTATGTTATTTTATTCTTTCGACCAGTTTTCCAAACAATTATTTTAATATTAAACTTACAACTCCCAGATATTTTTTATTAACTTGAAGTTATGTGCTTGAGGATTATCTAGTAATTTTAGAAGTTTTACTTATATTTACTTACTTTACTTCTATGAGTGTAATATGACACGTTATAAAAAAATTAAGTACATGATTTATGAAATTATAATATTATTGAACAGTAGTAAACTATCAATGGATTGAGATAACGATGATATGAATATAAAGCTATAATAAAATAGAATTACCTAACTACCAATTCACAAATGAAATTTTACAAAAATGGTTAATTTAAGTAGGGCCCAATACCTTATATATTTTTTTAAATATAAAAATATTACTTATCAAACAAAAAATGTCATAAAAACCTAAATAAAATTATCAAGTTTAGGGGTTTTCAATTAAAATTTTGTTGTAACTCATATAAATACTCAATTATCTCGACATTTTTCTCCTATACCTATAATAATATAAGAAGTAAATTAATAAAAAAGTAATATTTTCGAGAATTGTTTTAAAAATGAAATCACGTTACCGGTCATCTATCTAAAATTAATTCGAAGATAGAAGTTGTACCTCATTAAATTTACATTGGTAAATTTAGATTCCTTTACGAACATCATAAAACGAAGCAAAATGTTCATAATGAGAACATTAAAAACGTTACAAAATCCATTTATTTTGACAAACTTAAATATAATTCTAAAGATGTTTAAAAATATATGTTTAAAACTATAAATATGAACTTTCAACTTACATGTGTATCATAAAATATTGAAGGAATCATATTGTCGCCCCTAGAGTCACAAGTGCATTGTGCGTGGACAGATCGTGCGGAATTCCTACAAGTTCTGTCGGTGCTAACAAAAGACTGTCCGTCATCATGTATTATCTCGTTACTAGTACTTCTCGATTCGAACATATTATCATCTCTTGACCACGAATCTACTGCAAGTCTCTCCCTGCACCTTTCACTAGCAAAATCATTATATGACATCTGCCTTCTTATACTTCTACATCTGCTACGATTATCAAGAGTGGAACACTTCTTAACTTCTCGAACAGGTGTATGTCTCGGCATTATATCATCATTTATATTATCTTTTTTTAATCTCAGGACTCTGTGTCCTCCATTTTCATTATAATCTCTTAATCTCTCAAAACACTGATCTACGTTAGAAGAAAAGTTTGCGTAGGTCGTAATGTCATTTTTCGGATCATCTTTCGACTGCATACTCGACGATGAAAACATTCCGCTTTGACTGTTAACTTTTCGTTGTGAATTTTCCACGAGTGACGACATAGATAGTTTTTTGAGAGAGCTGGTTGAGGCTGATGTTATCTCAGACAGTTGGACCGTATTTTGATGTTTTTTCGAAATTGCCTCCCCACCCATTTTTTTAAAATTAGATAATTTTCTCTTTATCTTTTGCATTAAAGTATTCGTTGGATCGTAAGATATGAGTTGCTTTGAAATGTAATTCGATGCACCGATGGTCTTAGCTTTATTATGTCTTCTGTCCAAACTACGGTGCGATCCCCTTGCGAACTGACTTCGTCCAGAATCACGTTTAATTCTTTCCAAATCGTAGATATTTAATGTGTGACCTCTTTGCTTAACAACATCGCGATGGCAGTTCAAATAGTTGTTTTGTTTTACATTGCAATTACACACCAGATCAAAGTCGTGTTCAGACATTTGTTTATCAAAACATTGTCGCTGAGCTGCTACAGCGAGACAAGCCTCACATTCCACGCCGAGTAGAAGCTCTAGGCTAGTGTTTCTAATAAATCCATCACTAAATGTTCGTGAGCGGAAATGTGCTGCTTGATGTCCTAGGCGAGAATCCCAGTTAGGCGTTATGCCAGGATCTGCAGAGCTACTGGGGCCTTCAACTATATTAGTTTCGTCGTCCATCATGGTTGCGGCGTCACGATTTACTTGAATGACACGAGGTTGACGAAAAACTCGACTGTCACTTCGTACTGAGCATCTTGATGGTGATGGTGATGAGCGTTTGAAGTTATCCACTTGAATCATTTTGCTTCTTTTTTATAGCAAATGAATGTTTAAATCCTGTTAAATCAATATGTCATTAATGTATATACAAAAATACCTTCAATATTCTATTTTTGATGTAACATCATATATTTAAATAATTTTTGTATTACTATATAGAGAAATAGTATTATTTTCGAATGAAGGAATTTAACCAAAGTCCTGTTTTAATACCAATTATGATACTATAACGATACTGTAGCATTAGGGGGTGACAAAGAAGCACAAGTGATTCCTATTGCCCCTGATACTTCGTCTTCGATAAGAAAGAGGGAATGAATGTCACCCCTGAGGACTAAGATGGTATACCTCATCACAAGAAGACCTTTAGTTTTCAATTTCTTTTACTCACCAGTTAAAATATGGTAGTGCTAAGCTGATATTTGACTTTGGTATTCCGTGAAAGCTAGTTCTTGCCCTATTAACCTACCTATTTCTAGTATGGATGTTAGCTGCAACGTAGCTCTATCACGGAACAAGTACGCACTTATCAATATAAAAGTAAATATACGATCAAATATTGTTTGATATACGATGAAATATTGTTTATATATAAATAGTGATAAACCATTATTCCTTTATTTTAATGGATATCGGTACATATCTATCTATAAATTATGGTTTTCATTATTCACGTCACCCCTGGAGACAAGTACTTTATTCAACTGGTTATGTGTTTTAGCCGTAGTGTATTCATAACAAAAAATGTATAGTTTTCTTTCAAAATAATAAATATTTTCAGTTGTAATAAGAATAGAGTAGTAGTTTAGAAACTGCAGATACGAGTTCGTAGAGCCAATTTGCGGACTACTACATTACAAAATTCGACAGACAACATGAAAGGAAACATAATGTCGATGAACTTTCTTATTCAACCGAACCGCAGTGCTCCATATACAACAATATATCAACTATTTATCTCTTAACAACACTTTATCTCTTGTTAAAACTTTTTAAATAAGTTATTTATTATTACATACGTCTCTCATCTCATATTTTAATATACATAACCGCAAGTTAATTAAAAACATCGCGAGCGTGACTTCATCCCTAAAATTTAGGGAGCCTTGTAATTTAAATTTAACACACTAGATGTGACCTCCCTCTCTTTGTTACGTTCATAGAAACTCAATGATGATTTTATTTAAGAACGTTCATTGAATTATTAAAATCTGGAATGATAACATTTTTACGGCATTAAGGTAAAGTGACCACTATGTTTCACCCATCCAGACGGTGTATGCGGATTGCTTTTGTGTTAAAAGTGAAGGTGGCATGCGAGCTTACAAATAGTTTGATGGTACAACAATAACAATTCCACCAAAATTATCGAAAATTCAAAATTGCATGGGTTGAGGATGTCCTCGAGAGTCGAATGTTGAGTCTCAGCTCGAGATTAAATGCCCCGCTACCCCGGATAGGTGTCCCCGAATCCCTACTCACAACTACATACAAAAACAAAACACAGCACCGTTATGCTGCTACTTCAAACTCGTATTCTGTAAAGATGATCCTTTGCTGGTTATGTATTATCTAGTTATACACCCGTTCCTGCTGAAGCTAAATATTATCGTGGCTCCACAATTAATGTCAGTTATTGGAGCTCTGGTCTTTATTTCTCACAGCGATGTTCCCTGGTCCAACTTACCGATACGTGCTGAGTCAATTTTTTAGCTAAATCGTGGCAAGAACTCAAACTAATTGATAGCGGTAGTGCGTCATCGAATTTAGTTTCCAGATGTAGCATGAGTGGGACGTCAACGGGGGAATGCCCTCGTAGAATACCGATGTGAAATAGCAGTACAACGTTGTATTAGGTATGGTGAGTGTAGGGAACCGGAGTCCAGGAATTAATCAGGCATTCTATTTAAGTTGTCAGGTAATTTGAAACTTTCTTGTGGACCGATAGAGGTGTTCATTGGCCACCGCAGTTATCACTTACAGCCAGGTGAAGTGTGTGGTTTATCCCCAAAAATTTAATAAAATATATTCGTATTATAATTATAACAACCATAAACGACGGTGACCGACAACGCTCATAAGATCAGCGAGCTAAAGTGGCAATTGACCGGCCATATAGATCGTAGAACCGATAATTGACGATGAACTAATTGAGGTTGCTGCTCAATAACGAAAGGTTCTTGACTGGCAAATGATCTGGGGCTGGCTTTTGCACTTTAGGATGACACCCCACTACATTTAGCATTGATCTATGCAGAAGTCGATAGATGCAGATGGCTCAGAATCGTGTTTTGTGATAATCTAAGGGAGAAGCCTATGTTTTGCAGTCGACTTGATAATAATGAGAATGTTACGATTGCGTAATACTTTCATAACAGATCTAAAAATTTCAAGCTTTTTTAAACGAAAATGTGAATGCTAGAATGAATCAAGTTAAAATATGATTGTCAGAAATGTAAGATTTTATATTGTGATTGGCAAATTCTGTTACGGCCAAAAAGATTTTCCCTTTCAAATTTTAAATCTTTTATAGCGATTATGATATGATACGTTTGATTGAACCTCTTCCGGTTTGGGCGGTAATTTAATTTTATAGTGTGTTCGACTGATGTAAATAAAATGTCAAGAGACTGGTTGTAGCACAGAAGTTATGATTAAATTCTACAGGGACATGAGAAAGCATCAGAAATATTGGGATTCTTGTAATGAATGCAGTGATGCGCCGAGTCGAATGCACTCGATATTTATACATATATATACACATATATATATATATATATATATATATATGTGTATATATATGTATAAAGATGCGGATATATATGTAACTAGTCTGGCCATAAATACTGTTACATAAAATCTTCTATTTTTTTTACATTTTAATTATTTTGCATTTGGAACACGTATATTATTTTAAAACCTTTAGATTATGCGCTATTTCATATTATATATATTTTTTTGTGGTCATTATTAAATTAGCATATGGAATGGGGTGTTAAATAAAATAGGATTGCAGTGATCGCCTTGCACAAAGTGGGTATGGTAGCCGTCGGTCATATTCCAGACACTTAACACAAAAGCTTGGTATCAGCCGTATGTTCGTATATCGTACTATCAACACATACAACTACACTTCCTCTGTCGAAGACCAGAGAAGATCGGGGCGGCCGCGTACTGTTAGAACTACAAAGTCTGTTAAAGCCAGAATTCGTCGAAACCCCATTAGGAAGCAAAAAATCTTATCGCGAGAAATTAAGATTCCCGCTAGGACCCTGTCGCGTATTATTAAACAAGACCTGAAGCTCGGTGCTTTTCGTCGATATACAGGACATACCCTAAATCAATCTTTACAATTAAATAGAGTGGATCGATCAAAACGAAAGGCACAGAAATAACCTATTTACCGATGAAAAAATTTTCGCGATTGAAATACACTAAAATAAACAAAATGATAGTGTACCTTCACAGTTCTAAGTTGCTCAAGTGGTCGGAACGGTACAACGTGGTCATCATTCTGGGTCAGTGATGGTTTGGTGGGGCGTGTCTTATCAAGGAGTTACAAAACTACATTTTTGTGAAAAAGAAGTGAAATCTTCAGGCAAAGTGTATCAAGATAGAGTCTTGAATCATGTTGTGAAACCTCTCAGCAATACACTTTTTAAAAATATACCGTAGAATTTCCAGCAGGACTCTGCACCTGGTCACAAGGCACGAACTACCTAAACCTGGCTTGAAACCAACCCTCCGAACTTTATAAGAGCTGAAGACTAGCCCTCATCGAGCCCAGACCTCAACCCGTTAGACTTCAAATTATGGTCAGTTTTAGAGGATATGGCCTGCTCTAAACGACACGGCGACATTGAGTCTCTTAAAAAATCTTTGGATCAAGTAGTGCCGAAATTTCCCTTGGAAACAGTGCGTAAATCCATAGATTCGTGGCCAAACAGATTAAAGGCCTGTATGAAAGCCAAAGGGGCCTTTCGAATAGAGTATTTTTTTATTTTTTCTGAAACTAATGTATGTAGGTATAAATTTTAATAATATTACATTACTTCATTAAAAAAAAAGCATTTTCATTTGTAACAGAACTTATGGCTGGACTAGGTATATATATATAAACATGGAATGATCACACTTTCATAAAATATCTAACAGAATACTGGTAAAGTTGTTATTTAAACTTGAAGCAATAGTTAACCATTTGTTTCTTTTATATTTCTTCAATTCGATCGTTATTTTTCACAGTTCAGCGCATCACTATTGCCTCATTTTCCCGTTTGCTTGAGCAAAAATTAGCCGGAGGGGCTAAAGACTGCTTCAATGAAAGATTTCACGACGCTCTGACTGCGTTAACTGACAAGAACAAGGCTTTTTTGTTTTATGTTTGTTTTACAGCTATGGAGCGACGGTATACCTTTTGTTACTTGTGCTCATTTTCTTTTTTTTATCAGCAGATTATACGTGCGGCGAGTAAGAACGGGGTTGTCAGTTGTGCGGCTAAAATAACGACGCTACTACGTCAAGATTTATGAATGAAATACCTCTTGATTTATACCTCATGAGAAGGTAAGTAATGCGGAATGCAACATTGAATAAATGTTTAACATTCCGTATTTATTTAACATTTAATTTTTATTTTTGTTAATGTTAGAATATAAATCTTTTGTTATTTTTATTATTATATTTAATAAAATAAAAATGATATAATAAAATAATGTAACTTAGTCATAAAATAAAAATGAAACATCTGTAATCAACTATTCCACTTATTTTAATCGTTGTATAAAAACAGTGAAAAGTTAACCCATTTAGCAATTATGGAGCGAATTTGATTCAGGTTTCAAAATTTCGGTAATTTAACTTAAAACTATGATATTCATAGAGCTCTGGAATTGGTTGATATTTCATTAAGTTTTTTTAACATTTTTTATCATTAAAGTACATATTGTTAAATAATGGATTAGAAAAAACAAAAACAGACTTTATTGGGTTTATTTATAAAGGACTTTTATGCAAAATGCGCATAAGTTTATCCTATTTTGTGCTAAAAAAAATCAGTTTGTAAGAAACCTAACAATGAAAGTCTATTGGTATAAACTTAAAACCCAGATTTGAGATGTTACCGAAGTCCAAGCTCGATTACAAGTATAATATAACTATTTGTATGTGATCTTACATCGATACAAAAATAAATTTTTCCACATTAAGAAATGTGCAAAAAAGTTAAGAAACTTTATATCCTTTAATGTTTCAAACCAATTTATTATTTATAAGCGTTAAGCAAAGTCTTATAAAGTAAAATTTTAGCGTATAATTTATTTAAATCATCTTCATTTTTTAACAATCGTCGCATTGCGTTTGATAAAAAAAAGTAGTAATATTTTCAGTTAGGAACGAGATATTATTTGTTTTTCTTTCATACAGTATTCTTTATACATAAAACTTTTAATCTAAGTCGACTGAACCCCATATTTAATTGTAAATATTAAAAATGCAAGCAAACTATAAATTAGACAGCGTAAAAATTGTATGAATTGTAATTTTTACCTTTTAGAAACTGTATTTATTATTGCACATGAATAATTTATATAAAACTCAACATTATTAAAATCATACCATTGAAAGAAAAAGGCTGATGAATGAAAAAGACAACGTTTTTTAAATTTATTATATTTATATACATTTACCTAAAAAAAATTATTACTTTCATATTATTGAGCTTCATAATAATTCATGAATCTCATTTAACATTGAAGTCTATAACATCATAAATTTTAATGCCAATTCCTTAATAAAAACATAAATGGATCGATTGACATCCCTTCAAAAATAAACGATTGTCATAACGCCTACGGCCTGATGAATTGCTTAGGTCAAGCCAGCTCCGTTCCTGGATTGATTATGAAAAAAAATGCCTGCGAAATACAAACTCCGTAACGTGGGGCACAGAAATCGCAGTTTATGATAAAATTGAAGCGAAAACGCCCAGGAATTATATTTGGGTTATAGTGTAATTGTAGCATAATAAATATGGCTTAACCGTCGGGAAATGATTGCGAATACCGATTACGTGAAAATACGTATTAATGAAGCTTTTCACGACCCCGTAAGAGGTTTATGAAACCTATCAACTTTTTATCTCGCTAGAACGGTCAGATACATATACACGAAGTTATTATCTGTTTTGTATTGGCTTCTTCTCTCTCTTCTTTCATACACGCAATTATATACCATAATATTATCAAAATTAATATTTAATAGCAAAATAATAAAAAGTTATTGTGGTAAAAGAAAAGAAAGTCAAAAAATTATCACGTGTTCACCTGTATGTTACAAAATCTTAAAGTAGTACTGTGAAACTATCTTCTCGTAATGAATACCGCCATCATACAGATAGCCTTTCATTGTTTAGGCAGCTCTGAACACCGTTCCATTAACAAAATAATGGAAGTATCTTCAGGAGAAAAAATAAAGCGTAGGAAAGAGATTTCTTAGTAAGTAACAGAACGGTTATTTGTAAGCGGTCGAGAAAAATGCTCACTCGTCCAGAAAAAATAATCGGAAACTGTCAGCGCCTAGTGGATATACTGGTATACATTCTTCTGCTTAACTATGAATGCTCTGTCAATAATGCTTAATAGTGTTTTCTAATGCCCGAATATTTTCACAATTACCACCTCCCACGCTTATTTATTTGAAATAATGATAATATTGTGGAAATATTCAAAGATATATTAAGTCCGGCGAATTGCATTGAAACCACACAGTGACTCTGTCAATATCATTCTGCATTCTTTATATATTTGTATATACAAACTTATGCTATTACCTACACCAAGCACTTTTATATCATTTTAACTTATTATTGTTTATAGTTTACTAATATTTCTTTGTTTTACAATGACACCTGTTTGGTCAAAACCTTTGTAGTTTACATCATTAAGATTATTAATATTTTAGGGTTTAAATGTTATAAATAATATATATAATATTTATGAGATTCCAGACAATATTCGAAGAAGGAACAAAAATAACTTGCCTTAAAAAAATGCTTTGTTTTGTCCGAACGCACTTCGTCACATTTAACAGTGTAAGACATTAACAGTGTCTTACTGCTACCCATTACAAGTATATTAAGTTTCATGTTTAAAATATTTTTTGCCATCGCATACATTTACAGAAGTAATATCGCCGGTTGCATTAGAAGAATCAGTTGAATTGATTAATATCGCAATATTTTTTCAATATTTTCCGATTTGTGATTAGAATTACTGTTAATTTATATAATGTACGAAAAAAGAGTGATATATTATTTATCTATTTTTCATTTTATATTTTGTTTAAAGTTTTGTTTCCACGCAGGAGGTGCTCTTCTTATTCTGCTTATTTTGACTCTTAGAATTACGCTCTAAGTTGAACAAAAAGGGTTAAAACTAATTTTATTGTGTGACAGTTTTAGTATTCTCCAAAACATGAAACTGTGAGTAGTACAGTTATATCCAACATAGGCAATTCAATTAGCGTGCGATGTTTGAATATTTCTATACGAATTTATAATATTACTTATTAATTTAATACTGATAATTCATTCTAAAAAATTTATTATATAACAATATTATTATTATTGATAAATTAATTTATTGCCAGTTACTATTTTGTTTTTCAATAAGCCTAATCTATGAACGTAGGCGGGATCATAAGAAAGGTACGCAAAGTATTTTAGGAAATCGTGTGTAAAGGACCCTTTGTTAGACACCTGGTAAGAAGCAAGGCACGTCCGGAATATTACATTTTCCTTACGTAGCACCCTTAAACAATTACTTTTTCCATCCTTTGCGTTTCAAAAACTGATTAATATATATTTTATCCTCAAAATTAAAACTGCATAACAATACTTGAATGTAATCAATTTAATCATTAAATTTATCGTGCAATTATGTGATTTAACCAAAATCCAAAGGAACAAGAAATTATTAACATATGCAACTTTTAATTGAGTGGTGAATGATCTCCCTTTCAATAAGCTATATACAAAGGCATCCGTTAAAATTAAAACCTGTGATTCAAATGGAAAACTTAGTGAAAGATAAATCTCTTAGTAATGTAGTCATGGACGATTTAATATCATTTTAATTATCGTCAAGATGAGACAAGAGAGAGATAAATGTAAATGCTATTGTTCAAATTGCAAACCTAATTGGGAATAGAATAATTTAATGTTGTTCTTTCATTAAGGGAACCAACAAAAAAGTAATCGCGTTAATACATGTACTTTCGTCGTGAAAAACTCTTTCGGGGAATAATTACATTCCGTTAAAGTGTTAAGGTATGCTTTTATACTAAGAAATATACGCCGTTTCCTTCAAGGCGTTTTAATTTCGCCGCCGGCAGCAGGTGTTGAATTTTTTTTAGTGTCAATGCTCAGTGAAATATGTAAGAGACCGCGACAAAAAGTTCTAAAGTTATATCTTCTTTTTACTAATGCTTCAAGAGTTATATTTGGATTTATATATATTATTATACTATATTTTTTCAATATATTAACAACTATGGGGTCACTTGTTCGCTTTAACATATGGAATGTCCTATGTTAACCTTTTTTTCTTAGATATCATAAATTAACAGAATTAAATGGCGCTTCATTTTAGTTACAGTTAATCACCACCTGGTAAAATCGATACAATTCAACCCATACAACTCAATAACTCCTTTTCATTGTGTTATAGTGATTTTTATCTTTGGATACTTTTTCTTTTTGTTGAAATTCCCGTTCAAATCAATCTTCAAGGTCTCACGTGGATACCCTATCAGGCGGGTATATATGTCGTCATTAAATTATTCTAATTTAAATATATTTGTGAAATTTCTGTAGAGAATTTTATATAAAAACTATTTTAATTACTGTAAAACATACTAGAATATTTTAAAAATAAATTCAGTTATTATAATAAACACAATATTCTTAATAACCCTTTACATTGTATAAAAACGACAATATATATTATTTCCAAAATTAGGCTTACTTTTAATCTTATAATAAAAAAAAATACTTACTTAATAACAACGTCCATTTATCATTAAAATATCACATAGAAAACAACCAATAAAAATTAATTGTTCCACAGGTGCCCGGGAAAAGAAATCAACATGATATTAGTGAAACACATTTGAACACAAAAAGGAATAAATATGGATTGATAGCATGTTAAATAGCGTCTTTAAAGGCAGACCCAGTATTGCGGATAAAAGGTTACGTTTGCGTTCTTTCAGATGTACAGACGCTACGCGGCTTCGAGACTATGCGGGGCAGTGAGCAGTTACGAGCGGCAAGCGTCCAAGTGGGCGAGCGAACGCGGGGAGCGCGTGGGTCGCACTGGTTTCGCTCGTCTCCAGCTGCGAATAATCCATACCCGAGAGGCGGGAGGCTGTATTTACGGAACGTAGGACGCTCGAGCGGCCGCTGCCGACTGCCGGCGGCCGCCGTGCGCTCCGGCATCCACCGTGTTGACACAATTTTGAATATCGTCACATAGGTAATTTTGGAAGCACAGCCACGAATTCCAAACAATAAAAATGCAACTGTAAACACTGTTTCGCGTATTTCTTCTATTGTAGTTCGTCATGCCTCTTTGTAAAAAGTACAATTAAATGAAAGTTTGTAAACAATGCGTAAACCTTTTATTTTATTTTATAAGTATTTCGAAGTAAATGAAAATCGTATTTGTTGCGAAAATATTAATAGAGGACTAAAGTTTTATTATTTATTATTATATTAGATTGTTGTAAGAGGTATCGTAAAACTTAGTAAGGATAGCGGATAATTTCCACCATTTGCATTTTTTTACGAGTATATAACTAACAACTTTTCTCTTTATTTAGTATAAAAATATAGATATTTATATTGTTTTATATGTAAATACACTGCAATTAATATATATATATATAGAGTAATATCTAGTAAAAGGTTGCGAGAAATCAATCGATGCAGGCGGTCCTAGACCGTGTCTAGCTACATACAGTTGTGAGCCATTTCGTAGCTGTAAACAAGCTACGAGTAACGAAGGATCAATATATGTCACGAGCCGCAGAATCATTTACCATCAGGTTTGTTGATTTGTGTTGACATTTGTCATACGGTAATAACATAACTAAAACAGTAGTGATAGGTTGAGGTGATGAAGAATACACATTATTCCGACTTTTTCATACTTCTAATTTAAGAAGCACTTTTTTTAAAATAACTTATATACATGTCTTATTAATATATTCACTCTCTTTAGATTAACTCTGATTACTCCTTATAAAAATGAAATTAAATCATAGAAACGCAACTTATTTATAACAGAAATTTTACTATATTTTTAAATAATCCTTGAGAAAAAGAGACATTTTTTTAGTTTTAACTTATGTGATTAATACGAATTTAGAGATCATAAATCTTAGTTAAAATACAAACGGCCGTTTGAGAGAAGCAGTAGGTTACACTAATAAGCGTTGAAACATTTATCCATCTTTGTCTGACAAGAATCCATCTCTGTTCCTTCCCTCATTAGTTTATATGACTCAGGAAAAAGTAGTTATTTTAATTATCAAAAATTGAGCGGTTCTTCTTTCTTCTTCCTTGTCTTGGTGTCTTGAATAAAGACAGGATTATATGAGATTTTTACTTACTAAAACTCCCTAGTGATAAGGGGTCAGACTTAAAATCTAGCGGTTGAGGGTTGAACTGTACCTTGGTTTTATCAGTGTCTTTCCATTTTTTATGTCACACTTGGAACGAATCAGCTCCAAAATTCGATCACTATTTATCTCTACCAGGATAAAAAAGACATTAACGTTTATATATTTTTATTTAACTTTTATATTTTACCATTTGTAATGTTGAGGCATTTAATAAAATTATTGGTCTGTACTTTCGGTGTTGCTATAACAATAAATAACGTTAACGTGACCAGTTTATTAGTAGCTGCATTATGTTGAGGTACACAATGAGAGTAAGATTTCGGATTTCCGGCGCGTTTTTGCAGATAAAGGTTCTTAACCGACACCTCAAAATTATTTTTCCGCAATATTATAAATTTATATATCATATAAATTTTACGCTCATAACATATAATTTGAGTGCTGTTTGTTTACTGGCCATATTATTTGTATCCATTTGGATTTTATAAATGATTTAATGTGGTCTCTCATATGCTTACTTACTTTTTTATATACTTCGTTCTTGACCGATAGGGAATAATATTATTGTTTATATTTATCAAGTGTAAGGTTAGCGTTTGAAGATTCAAGATATTCGGGCTTGCGAGGATATCCGTTTTTTTTTAAATTATCTATTCACTAACAATCACTTGCTGATATTTTTAGTAAACAGTGATAAATCCGCACTTCCGCCGTCACGTTTCGAGCATGAAGAAGACAATGTCGAATAGATAAAAAACTTGGAAGTCTATTTTCTGTCGCTGTATATCTAATCGCCGATGATGCTTAAATAAAATCACCATTCTTATTTTTGATGATAATCAAAAATATTTAAAGTATCAAGTGTATTTTTTTTTATACCAAATAAAAATGGTGATAAAGGTAAAACGCAAAGTGAAGGACAAAAAAGTCGGTTATACCTCTTGGGAGCTAGGTGAAAGAAGTTGGGTCGTGTCATCTGACGTGTACATTATGAAACCTTCACACCCTTTTCAGTAAACAGTTAAGAGTTTATATTTAGCTACTTTAGACTCAACCTCTTTTTACTATTATCTTATATTGTATATAGGAAGCCATAAGGTATTTTTCTAACCTTAATAATTATAAGAAAATTCCTAAAAGTTTATAGCAAAGTCAAACCCGTATATTACAAAAGATTATTTGTGTTCGCATTTTAAATTAAGTATTAGACTATATCCGATAAGAATAATTTTTCATATTACAAGATTAGCTGTAATATATTATGTTATTACATATTATTAAAAATAAACATAAATCTAGACCCTATTACAAAATAGACAAGGTAGAACCTAAGATGCATATACATAGTTTTGATAATATCCTGCAAAGGTTCGAATTTCAAACATCGACGGACTTCGTAAAAGTTTAGACGCGGTATTTGAAGGCAACATTTGTCACTGAAGCAAGAGAACCAATGTATTTACTTAGCTTAAAGTAGACATTATTTACGGTTGAATAAAATACTGGATGCAAAGATAGAATGAAATAGAGTATAATTTACATTATATGGTTTCCTTGGCGTTTCTTACCTAGCGATTATATATATGTACCTGTCATATCTCATTCGCCACATACCTTTGATACAGTGCAATAAAACATATCACAGTTTATCATTATTGGAAAACATAGAAAATATTGTTTTGAAATTTAGAAGTTTTAAGTATGTAACATACAAACCAACTGATAAAAATTCTAAAAACTGTGGATAGATAAGTGACGTCTCAGTTGGTTGGTAAAGATATGGATTAATAACAATGTCATAATTGTGTAAGCAGATATAGAAGCAGGTATAAGAATATAAATATCTATATAATATAATTCCAGTAAAAAAATTGGTGCACTAGGTAGAATCTATTCTAGATATCTAGGTAGAAAGGTACTGTAAGTTCGTATTAAATATTAATAGTGTCTGAGGTATGTTATAAACGAGGAGAACGTATTGTGTGGTAGTAATTTAACCTTAATCCAGAGTTGGATTAATAGTGTTCCTTCTATGAGAATATTGAGTCTGAGTATCCATATATACTTAACAATTATCTACATCGTTGATGTACGAAGATAATACTCTTAGTTTCATATCGTAAGCTTACTATCGAAGATTAAGTAGATGAAGTGCTTTTAATTACATGTGATATAATGAGCTCAAGAGGTTTAGTATCGGGTTACGCGAATATGTATGTATCGGCAGTTTTATAAGCTACATTAAATTTAATTTTAATTTACAGAAAATATATGTTGTGGCTATAATAGCCGTTTGGGTAGTTATGATCTAAATTAAAATCTAGATAGGTGTATTTAGGTTGTAACGTTACTTTACATGATTTAGCATTGAATATACTATGTCTGAAGTATTTGAAAATATTTAAGCTTTTATTTAAACTATATGTTTTGTTTTTAAAGAACCAGAAAACATTTATTTACAGAACTTTTTATGGTTCCATCAGACCGGAAAGTTCCTTTACTAAACGGGATTTCTTCGGAATACTGTAAATGGAAAGACGTGATGAGGACAGCATTATCCGACTTGTATTATTTTTGTGTCGAACTTGGACTCCATCGGCTTTAGTAGAAAAGGCTCTTTGACGAAGGTATTTTATTTGGGTTGAAGGCGATATTAGACGATATTGGCGATATGACTATTTGAAATTCATTAAAAGGTAAAATCCAGCTTATTTTTGTTATTCATATGTTTTATGTGCTTCATCTGACAAGTGAAATAAACTGTAGATCCTATTGCAGATAACGAGGCATTCTCCTTGAAGACGTTAGTCCTCAGGGGTGACAACGCTTCTGTATTATGATCCCTTTGTCTAGAATGGAGTGGGTTTATATACCATAGGCATCGTTTACCATTAGGTGAATTGTATACTCGCTGTCAATCTTAAATTAAAAAATAATAAAATCACTAAATAACATATATTACAATAAAGTGCTGAGAAATTTTCTTAACTGAGATATCAACACTTATAAAAACCATTTGTAACAAAATGAATAAAACCTATATTGAAAAATAACCTTATTTGTTGACGTCTCGTATGCTTCGGAGATAAATAAATTTGAGCGGGTGGATATAGAGAGCTCCGGTACTAGCCCCACGCCGTCTTATTGAATACTGACATCTATAGAGAACGACATTGTTGAGTTATTGTGAAATTCTCATACCAGATAGCTATCAGTTTAACAAGAATGACCTGTTGTGGACAAAATATATACATAAATTAATAGGAGTCTCACATTTTTGTTGTTTATGACGAGATCGAAGTTGGGTTTAATATGAAGTATCTTACCCTCGGTGGCCACTCGAACTTTCGCGAATATTTCGCTCGCCTAGCCCCTTAATTTTCCCTTTAACTAGCGGTATTGCTCTATATGGGGCGTTAACATGGACCGTAATTCTATGAGCTCTGACGGAAAGAATCATCAAGATTTTTCGAGACGGTCTCAGAGGGCTGTCGAGGCTATATATACCCTTATACATACCATACTATCTCCTATGAAGCGGCGAGCAATTTAACTGGGCTCTTCCGTGAAATCTAAAGACAGATTTTCAGGTATTCTTGTATCAGTGGCGTTTGGAACTCCGGCTTCGAGGAGAGGAACTTCCACGAAGATCGTGGGAATCGCGGTTTCGCGAAATTATGTCGTGAAAGGAGGCTGCAGAAATTAGCGAGGGAGATTGACGTAAATCCCAACCGCAGCCAGAGAGCTGGACGCTTTAGAGAAGGAAAACTATGGCGTTCTTTAATTCCTTTAAACGAGGCATAGGCGGCGGACAATGGGTCGTGTAGTTGAGGTGGCGCAAGGGCTTTACACCATCCACAAGAAGGGTCCCGTAGCTGGCATGTAATGTAAGGTAGGCTATTATGTCCCTTTGGTTAGCTTTTACGTTGATTGTAGACACAGGACACAATGCAAGATTAATCGGAGTATGACAGAATATGAAGCATGACTGCAATTGCACAAAGAGATGTGTTCAGCGGTTGTAGCTCAGTAACCCGGCACTCACTTTTAATGTCATAATACGAGAACAAACTGAGGTCAATCCCCGGTACCAGTATCAATTAATTAGTTAATTGCAATTTTAAGTTTATCAACCTCGCGTTTAACTCTGAAGGAATACAATAGAAAAATAGTCTCTGAGAAATAATCAAAAGATATATTGCGAAGTCCCATTTCGCAGCTGAGCAATGTGTTAGACTATGCTTCAATACCCTGAACACAGAGGAGGCTAGTAGTGCCTCTGCCCAGTATATGGATTTATATACATGCTGAATATAGGCTGCAATATTTTTACAGAGATACTGTTGGTCTCTATCCTATTGAAACTGATCTGACTAAACTAATGGTGAAATCTGAGTATTTTCTGTTATCTTCCAAATGGGAATGAAAACGTGAGGGAAAGAGTAAGAGCGTATTTATTTTTACATAATCCGGTAATTATTAACTACATTTTTATTACACACACACAGAGGCACTCCTACGTCATCTCATTCCCTAGTCTGATATAATACATATGCAATAAGATCAGAGATAGTTTCAGTTGCCATGTAGAAGACATGGAACATACATACAACACAACCAGACCCGACAATCAAGAATTTGTTAGATACAAATATTTTTCCTCGACTGGAAATCGAACTCGCAGTATACAGCAATGTAGCATCTAGAGACTCTTAAAAACTATCCCATGCAACCGTACAAGCTGAATTCCACAAACCGTAATATTGAGATTTTCAATTCAAGGAACACGGTTGTAACATAACACAATAAGCCTCTACTATCTTTCTTGTTGTGTTCATTATTGTTTTATTTAAATTAATTACAGAACCGTATGAAATCCGTCGGCCACTTTTTTGACACAAATGATAAACGACCTCGTTACTGTTTTATTAAATGTATTAAAGTTGAGAGAAATTGCACGTAATGTCATAAATATTTCACGGCTAATTTGTACCGACGATGAGTAACAAAAAGCTCTCAGTGGTTAATCGTCTTTATATAGCTTTATTTTAAACAGAATTCATTCATTACATATATTAGGTAAATAACATTTTTGTTTTGATTTACTCTATATATGACATTATTATCGACAATGCATTTATTTAAGATTATATCAAGTTAATGAGCCGTCATAATTTACCATCAAGTATCTTAAAAAAAGTACTCATAAGTTATACATGCAAGTATCTGTTTTAAAATTTTGATCTTACTTCTGAATGGCGAATCCTTGATTATAGAGAAATAATATTTGTAGAATACTTATTGTTAGTTTTCGGTTCTATGTGTGCTTCACCATTTGAATCTTAAATTTTTTTGCTAATGCATTATCAGCGTCAGAACAGCACTGTGATATTTAATAAAATATCAAATTTCACAATATTATCTTATTTTACAGTATTTATTTACAATCTTAGTAGTAGATACTACGGGTATAAATAGGACGTTGTTGACAATGTATACACAGTTGCGTTCTTTTTTGAGTTGGTTAGTGTCTTTATTTTATATTAATGAGGACACTCCAATTGACTTTGTTTTGCTATAATAACTGGGCTACTTAGAGACCTTATAATAAATGTACGTAATAGTTTTTGGATAATCTAGACAAAAAACTATGAAATTTTCTTCGTGACCATCGTGGCGAGGTTTTTAAGTCTGTTTGCATAACGCCGGACAGGCCGAATGAAATGGATGCGGGTGGAAAGATTGAATAAATTCCGTTCAATATTACTTTCAGAGTCATATCTTTTTAAGGTTTTATTCAAAGACTAATTTTTACTTTTTTTTTTGCTATTCCATAATAACGACGCTTGGGTTAGTGTTCATCAATATACGTAACGTTCATACCTACTTCAAATTTTTCAACCGATGATTACAGTTTACAGATTACTGCTACAAGTTTTAATCTCTTAATACAACTAACTAGACAACGAATTAGACTCGACTACTTCAGTTACTTTTTTTTATTTTCTTATTATATATTTCTAGTTTTACTCTAACATGGTGGTCAGAGACTTTTACAGTCCTTTTCATCTTTTTATTTCCGCATTATGTATATAGCTATACCTCAGTTACTTCAATACTATGATGTCATACGGGATACTCGTATGGGGAAGGTAGCGTACATAAAATCAATATTTATTCTTCAGGTCATCCGGGCTATCTAGAACCTCGAGCTCCCCTCGGAGATATTTTTTATAAAATAAGTATTATTACGGTTATTATATATCATGTAATGTTTTGTATATTCAATATAATATTCATTCATATATGAAGAACAGTATAATAACATGTACATAGGTACATGTTATAAATACTAGAAATGGGGATAAACTTATAGTGCCAAGTCATTCGTCTTTTATGGGGCAAGGTTCAAGGCATCTACACTAAGATTTTAATGTTAAGTTTTTGCGGAATTAAAAATATGTTACTTAGTAAAACATACTGCTCTGTACAAGACTTCTACTACCTATCTATCTCTATCTACTATCCTACTATATACGATTATCAATAGTCCAATATAAGGGAAACAAATATGGAGTTAGAACACATTGATTCTTACATAGTATTACTTTATTTAGACTTATTTAAAAATTAAATCATATTAAACTATAATTATTGAAAAAAGCAACTGCTGAGTTTCCCGCCCTCTCTTCACAACAAATATCTGCATTCCGGGCTATACGGTAGCTTGTAACGAATCGACGTGTCAAATGGCTTTCGAAGTTTATTTGTAATAAATGAACTTGAGTTTGAGTTTGAATATTTACAAAGATAAAACAGAGAAATTAAACGAAAAAAGATGTGTTATGTAGATATCTCTATTCTTTTAATCTTCTTTTAATTTGATTCAATCTCTGCTCGAAAATATTATTTTCTTCTTGTCTTTTGATAACGTCTTCCTTTTTGATCGCTTCTGTGTTTGGTCTAGTGAGAGAAAGAAACCAGAAACCCTATTACCGGTGACAAGGCAGTCCATCTGAGACCTTGTGGGTATAATCACGGAAATCGCCATCAGGTGATATGTATGCTTCATTGTCGTTCCAAAGACATTATCATATAGGATCTGAGCTTTAGTTACATTTAGGTGAATCAAATCAAAATTAAATTTTGTTATAATATTTATTAAATATTCCAGTTTGTTTCGGATTTGAAGCTATCGACTGTAGATTAAACAAGTTCAATAGGTAAATCTAGACCAACAGTGTTTTGAGTTACGTTTTGGAGACTTTCAAGGTAAACTGACATGTATCATAGTCGAGAGACTGCAGTAAGTCATCAAAGTTTAAGATAACAAACAATCAATAATGAGCGAAATAGTGCTTTATGTATTGAACTTGAAAAATCGTTAACGACGCGAGAGCAAAAATACATCTCAGTATTGAGTTTATAAATTGTTTTACTTATTCCCGTTACATTTTACCAACCTCCTAATGCTCTTCTGTTTGATTTTTGATAACAAAGAGTACACATTCACTAATGGTAAGTGATTATTATGTCTAATTTATCCTCGACTAACAAATAAGATTAAGGTAGGCCCTTAAGACAAAGATGGAATATT
Source organism: Teinopalpus imperialis (assembly GCA_029286865.1). Lineage (NCBI taxonomy): Eukaryota > Metazoa > Arthropoda > Insecta > Lepidoptera > Papilionidae > Teinopalpus > Teinopalpus imperialis. The sequence goes on from JAGSMU010000012.1 coordinate 6,986,717, forward strand.
TCTTTTCCGGTCAACAGTTGCGTTGAATTTGGAGCTTAATCCGCATAGGATAATGTTTTGTCAGTCTAAGCAGCTATCCATCTCAATGCCTAAAGGTTACAATATCATTGTATCTTTAATCCTTATCGACAATAGATGTCTATGTAGGCTATGGTAACCTTTCCATCAGGTTCCATCGGCGTATGCAACTTACAACACATACAGCAATTAAACATGACACACATGTTATTAATTATATTATCTGCTCAAGTACTAAGTAAATTATCGAAATCGTTTCATTTATTGTATTTAGGGTCACAAACTAGCACACAATTCCCTTGGGTAAGTGATTTCTGCGGCACATGAGACCTCATTAAGGAATCCTAATGCGGAAATGTTGTGATCTCTGAGAAATAATATGGGATGCCTCGTTACCAGTAAACAGTCTTCGGAAACACAGCGAATGCGGTTCATGCCGGAATGAACTTTGTAACAACTAACCTAGATGCTTAACCGCGGTAGTGCCGCACTATCAAAAAGCCAGCTTATAGAAGTTTAAGTACACAGTATTTCATTTGCTGAAAGAAGGAATCGGGAGACCTTATTACTGGTAATGAGGCATTCCATCTTAGTCCTCAATGGAGATACGTAAAATAACGTAAATAAAACATAAAAAGAATTGCATAAACATCCTTTTTTTGTAAACACATTTGTAGCTGTTCAACAAATCAAACAGCACACCATAGGTTAAAGAACATATAACACCATTTTTTTTGTCAGGGACGAATGAAATAAAAAAAAGAAATGCTGTCATACAACTAGCGCGTATGTAAGCAACCATATGTAAACAACAAACAGGATGTTGGTACATACCGTTCGGAACGCATTCGCTTAACGGTCGGTATATCCGAATCTGCTTCAAAGCTGAAATAAAAATTCTGTTACAATGTTTTCAACGTATACGTCTGAACCCACTACATCGAAGCTTCATGACAGATAAAGTAAAATGCCTTCCTTTTTAAATAGTGGTTAACCGTTATTAGTTTTAAGGTAATATTCATATAATTTTGCATGTTTGCTAACCAAAAAAAACAGCCTAAGAACATCAGATAGTTTATTGTTTAAATTTGATATGTCTTAGAAGGAGCCCGTTAAGTATTGACGTAGTAGTAACCTGTAGGTCGGCTCGACCCCTGGAATTCCAGAGTAAAATAGTAGTATAATGAAAAAAAGAAACCAAAGACCACCTTATCACGATAAAGCGATATTATTTCTTAGGTTTCAAGGGTCCTAACACATATGCAATATGCTTCCTTATCGAGATTAATGTGGAATTGAAATTAAGATGATATCACCTACGGGCTGTCTGTTTATCGTTACAAAAAACACTCAAATAAAGTAAAATCATAAAATTAAATTCGTATGAATTATTTATCCACTGCGCTATATCCTTTATTTTTTAATTATCTTGCGTTGGGTCTGGCTGTAACTCGTTATTAGTAGCTGCAGCATGATTATTATGGGGTAACTTGACCGAGGAAGAACTACCCGTCGCAGAATACCAGTAACTGTATTTTGTTTGTTGAGTGCAGGAACTCGGAGAAACAGTTACTGATATAGAAATATTCCTTGGATGACAACGCTTGTGCATCTTAAATAATTGATGAGGATGGATTCATCATTACATTACAGGTTCTTTACAAATGGTAAAGGATGTCATACAAAAATGAACCTGTAATGGTACACATTATCTCGCGTAGATTTTGGACGTAATATGTCCGTTTATTGACCACTACCGAACAGGGAGTTTTTTCTCGTACATACTCTTTTAAGTTAAAAAGCCGGTATGATTGATAAATATCAGAGCAAATGTATTTAGATTCGAATCATAGATCGTTTAATGTTTGACGAAACTGCGGTCTCAAATTTATCATAATCATTACGGTCATTGGGCTCATCAGAATTGGCTTTTAAATTCCGCAAAATGTTGCACGGAAGCAATTTATTCGGAAATGTTGAAGGAAAAATACATGTATTTACAATTATATATATTTCACGTATCAATATTATTTTATCGCATGTTTTTCTATAATTAATGGTGAAATTTAGACATCAGGTATTATATAATTTGCATGATTAACAATCACAAAAAAATCAGTGAACAAGATTACTGTAGGAAACGACGACCTTCAGAATTTGTAGGTAAAGGTCTGTAAAGTAAAATATTACCGTTGACGAACATTCATTGTTTTAAATGAATTTTTTGAAGGTATCTTTAACATAAATTGGGCAAGTTAAATTACTCAATTTATTTTTCATTTTATAAGCCAGTGAAGTAACGTTTCATTATTTTTGAATTTGTCCACGTTAATGAATATTTGAATCTGGTTACTACAAGAGACATTATTATTGCATTAAATATATAAATTTCCAACACAAAGAGCAAAGCCATTAATGTCCCAATACTCACTATTTTCATCGGGACTTTGTAATATTTCGTTTACCACATTATTTACTAAAAACCTCATGGGCCTGCAAAAGGGAATGCGTAGAAAAGGGACATAAGTTCTACTTACAGATACAAAGGAAATCGATTTAGCATAGCTTCCAACAATTTATTACTATAGACGTACTGGGCAGGTAAATTATTAATTTTATTTACGAGCACACGTACGAACGTCAATGTAATAGCTATTCTTTGTTGAAATAAAATTACGTATATCATTATAATAAGCGTTTTATAAAAACATTTACATTATTTACCCAATATAATGTAGCCACGGCAAAGTTCTTTAACTTATTTTAGTTAATTTACAGTATTGGGAAGTGAAATGAATTTAGAATTTAAACGAACAACGGGAAAAATAAACAAATATGTGATATCATCAATTTTAATACCTTTTTAATTTAAAGAAAATGCTTCCATAAACTTTGAATTTACCTTTACTGGATTACGCAGATGTATTATGCAATACTGATGCACCTCAAAAATTTCTACAAAATTTGGATCTCTTCTTCTCAATAATTATATACGCTACATTTTTAGTTTTTGTTCATGGAAGTATGACGTTAATTGGCTTCCCCTTACCTATCGTATGTTCAATTAGTATACTATATAGCATCTTGCACTATTTGTCCCAGAATATTTGAAACGCAAATTTCAATAAGAGGGTGACTCCCATGAACGCTGTCTCCGTTCTTCGGATATTATAGGATTTCGCGTTTCGTTTTGTAATTGTATTTATAATTCCTTTCTTGCCATCAGACTTTATTTTAATATATATATATATATATATATATATATATATATATATATATATATTTATATAGTATATATTAATTAAATACACCTACGAACTTTTCGTTTTGAAATGGCCAATACTGAAGAACGGCAATTTCATAGGTAAAGACCTAGTATAAATTTGATTATAAAATGTTTTATATTTATTATATATGATTGTAGACAGGGAAGTAGGTGGTAGAAAGTAGACTTATTATTTTATAATTAGATATTGATTTAGTTCTATAGGATATAGGATTTTTTCTATTTTAATATGCATAGTTTATCTTTAAAACAATATATAATATGTTAAAGTATACTGAATTAGGAAAGGCGACGATTACCTCGATGATCAATCAGATACATCAGCTCTTTGATATATTCTCGTATAATATGTAGTCGAGAATATTATGTAGATATTACAATAGATAACCCAAATAGTTTACAACTTGAAAGATTATAGTGAATTATTTTATATAAATTTAGACTAAATTTTGATATTTGATTTCATATTGAAAATTTGCTTGATAAATATAGCTGTCATTTAGCAACTTATGAATCAATAAACGGTTTGAACGAAGAAGCAGCGGAGTCCTATAGAACACACTCATAAAGAATATTTTAAACAATTAAATAATTATACTTCATAAGGTTGCTTCGTTTCATAAAATGAATGATAGAACTGATGAGTCGTCTACAAATGTTTTATGTTTTATTTCATTTATTGATTGCTTACGGAATAAAAATTACTTAAAATTATAGCTTATTTTTAACTGAGCACATGTCTTCTCCCGAGTCTGCTGAGATTTGAGAGACTTCAAATATATTTGCAGATTTATTTAGTTCTTAGGACAATTGTTTTCTCATGATGTTTCATTTACTGTTCCTGACATATTAACTCTTAAAACATCCAGTAACAATTTTATTGGCTCAGGCACTGACGATCAAACTCAACTTGCCTAAGTATGTTAGGCAAGCGTCTTCACGATTTTACTTACCTGTGGATAACTGAACTCCCAACTAGAAACTCATTAAATTGTAATTAGAAATGTTGCAAAGTATTTGTATATTGCGTTATGCGTTATCTCGAAATGTTACGGGATGATTACACTTTACCTTTTCTGTTAAAATGGGTGGAAAGGAACTCGTCCACAGTTAAATTACCTAAAGAAACGTATTGTAGATGCTATTTATAGATGCTGCGCTAATGAGTAAAGCGGTTACGTTCATTAGCAGAGCATCAAGAAAAGAGAGAAAAATATAAAATGCTTTGAGTATCATTATGAATCAAGTTGTGGAAGTTAGGGGCGTAAATGATACACGGGTAACAGGCGAGAGGGGAGTTGTTTCGGTGTGACACCTTTATAGTTTAGGAGTAGATCGATTGCTAGAAATATCATATTGGTAAGCAGAATAATTACAAACTTGAATACCGACATCACATTAAAAATATTTATTCTGATGATATTTTAAATATGTAAATTCATTATCATAGATGTATAAAATGGTGTTTAAATAAAATGGGTAAAAAGGTGTTTAAAAATTATCGGGTATACTGTAAAGGGAGAAAGTCCACACTATAATAGAATAGTGTTAAATTTGCTAAATGTTATTTTTTTGAGAATAACGATGGCATTGGCTTGGTCACAGCACTTTGCCAAATGGACCGTGCCCTCCTTTGTCAATTATACTTACATAAAAAATCTTCACCTGTGCATCATGGATCTTAATATCATTCTTCAAAACTAATATCAATGCCCAGTTTTACGGCTTATAGTATATACCGTAATATTATTACCTTTATCGTAGTCTTTCTCTTTGGCAAGTGCCAGAATAGACATCGCGTAATTTTTGTTCAAAAATAGCACCAGGTCGCGGTTCCATAATTAGAGCAATATCCAATATCGAGTTTCACAGCCTTTACTATTTCTATTAGTGTTAACTTTCTAAAATCATCTTCAGGTTGTTACATATATACAAATTATATGGACATAATTATTTACTTTTTTATATAATACGGTCAATAAGCATGTTTACTTACATCACTACTACACACACTTAAAAGTCTATAAAATATATTGCAGTCACTTCCGAGATCATACTCAGACAGATAAGCTAATACATCTAGTGCAATGAACCTAACTAGAAGGAACGGACAACTATACAATTGCTATGTTAAATGGCTGAAAATTGTGTTTGGTGTAAGTTTTTCCAGCTTACGTTCAGGAGTCGATTGATGAACGAACTTTTTTTTTCGTTTAGTAAAGACAGAACAGAAAAGTGGGCTAACGATATCGCCACACATACTTGTTTATTGCCCTCGGGTGGAAATCGAACCCAGGACTCAGAGACCCGTGACTCAGTTTCCAGTGCCTCTAAACCACTGGGCCTTAATTTTATAAAAGCATAATGAAATTATAATTAAAATAACGAGAGGCTTTTGTAAATGTTTTTCTTTAATCGACGTTCCATCATTTCTTACAAGTATTTGCGGTCGTGAGTTGCCTTGTACCTTCTGATTAAGTCGAAAAGTACCATTAAGGAAATAAAAAACTTAACGACAAATTGCTACCTCAGATGGCGTAATGATTTTTTCTTCAAATGACCTTACATAATTTCCTGCTAATATCCATTTAAATTTTGTGTTTCTATTAAATATATTTTAAATTAATATAAAAAAAGTATATAGATATAACTATGTTACGTGTAACTGTGTACGTGGTAGTGCTACACTGCAGTTTGTTTCTAACTGCAGAATGAATAGGTCAGCTCGACCGGGGTAGGGCCACGTCCTCACAGAATACAGGCGTGAAGTAGCAGCATAACGCTGCTGTATTTCGTCAGGTGAGTGCAGGGATCCGGAGACCTTTATTACTGGTGACGAGGCATTCCATCTCAGTCCTCTAGGGTGACAACGCATCTGCATTATGATTCCTTGTCAAGGATGAATGTAGATGTCATGGGCTGCAGGTATCACTTAGCATCAGGTGATACGGTTCACCGCTCGTTTGTAAATCTCAATGCAATAAAAAAAAACCAATCATGAGCAGTAGACTATTGATTGATTAAGCCTATGATGATGAATAGTTCAGTCGTATGATTACTCTCAACGTGACAGAGTTAGTCTGCGTCCGGAAACTAGCTGTAGAGTGAATGGAACGGGGAATCATCACGTACACAAAATACCAGCGTATATACAATTCATCGCTGCTGTTTCGAGCATCCTGAATGAAAGAAGCTGGAGACTTTAGTAACTGGTAATTCCGTCATATGTTTAATAGTGCGAATACATTTCATCTTGATTCCTTATTTAAAATTAAAGATAAGGTATCGTTAGCCGTCGGAAACACCTACCATTAGGTGAATTGTGAGCTCGTTACTGACCATTATCTCTTAAAAACGAGTATACAGTACTTCTATTATTCAAATTCTAATCTGTAATTTCCTAAATTATTAATAATATTGTAGAGATAACAGCAAGGTAAATAGTAAATTTAAACTTTTTATTTTTAAATAATTGAATCCTTTATCCTAAATTATATAAGTTGATGAGTTTAGAAATAAATGCACAAGAACAAATGGAATACTCACATAAAGATAATTAATTACCTTTGCTGACGGCAAAAAGAACGACAATAAACAAGAACAATATTGTCAAAACTTCCGTGTCCTCCGCCCAAAAGTAGAATATTCCCTATATGTTTACAATATACTATATTAGACTGATCGGATCGAATGGGGTATCATGCTCGAATACCTCGCAGGAAATGGGTGTCGAAAACGAAAGATAGTGTGCTCACGTTCGAAGTTATCTCATTGGACCCACGCGACGCCACCGCTCCGACCAAAACAATTCTAAAGATCCAAACCGACGTAAACATTCTCTCGATGCACATAAGTAACTACACGCACTTGTTTATATGCGTCGCTTTATATGGAACGACATACTATATTGATTATATGCGAAGGGGTTAACAGCATTGAGTTCTTAAACTATCTGAACCTTTTTTAAGTTTTTTTTAATTTATTTTGTCTTATGAGAACACACTACGCCCCCGATTGTAAATGATTTCTCTCCACCCCATACTCATAATATACAGATAATAATATTATCCATCCTCGATAATGAATACAGGTGTCGTTAAAATATCACTCCTGAGGCGTGTTTACCAGAATTTGCGCCAGTCAGTTATTTCATCATACCAAACACAGCAGCATTAAACTATTAGAGTAGTATTTTACGTATTCTGTAAAGGTATACCTTCCATAGTTGAGATAAACCATTGGTGTGGTAGTATTCTAAATCTGGCTTAATTATTTATATAATTCCTACAATGTAAGGGGTGGGGGTGGGGCATTTAAATATCATATAAATGTTTCCTTTAATTCCAGGAGTTTCTATTATAAACGGGCTTTATAAAGGATGCTAATAGCGACAGTTTGCGATTGTCTCTACGTGAACTGGATAAAAATGTTCCACTGTTTTTAAATTATTATTGTAAATCATAAGCATAATAGTAGTTCAATCTTTGATCTTTGAAATTATTAGGACATACATATTTCCATTGATCAAATATACGTTATATTAGGCATGACGTCACAAAAGGCATGGCCCTCGATGACAATTCATTTCGTAATAAACATTTGCATTATGTATATTCTATTGATAGTATTTAAAATTAACGAAACTCCTTTATCACTCTTCTAGACAACTAACCACATTGGTGGTTTTTGCTTATAGCATTTGTTGGACACCGATAAAGAAAAATAAGAATATGTTTTGATTTATTGAAGTAAACGTAGAAGGGTACAAAATTTAGTTTTCTTCGTTTTTTAAAATATTCGTTATTTATATTTATCAAAGTATTTTTAATCCAATTTATCTTTTTTAACATTGTCAATCGTCGTTTTGTTTAGAAAATATTTACTCGTTATGTCAGAATTCACGCTAAAAGACTTCAAATAAAGAATATTAATAGCTTTTGGAAATTACCTTTTAAATATGCTTTAAAAAGTGTTCGCCCTGATATTTCAACATTAAATTTTTTTATAACTAATAACCGAATACTGAAATCATTACTCAAATGTTGAGTGAATGTAATATTTGAAACGTGTGTAAAACTGAAAATTTTATTGCATTTATTTGTCTTTAAAATTTAAGTATGCATCAGGTGGATAGGTCAATTGTGTGTTAGTTCAGTTTTCGGCTTCTGTTGTTATACTATACTTTTTCTTAATTGTTACATAATTAAGTAAAAATAAGTGCGGCATTTTAATAGATTTCCTTTACATAATTTTCCGGTAGAAAAAAAATTAAACTTAAAAAATACCTATCAAACAAGTAATCCATAAAACTTTCAAAGCAAAACAAAACTTTTAACTGAATTTCCTTTAATTTTATGCGGACCTTTTTTTGAGAAGAAATGAAATTACACGATTATTGGCCTTCAAGATGATACCAACTCAACTTACCACACAAAAAGAAAAATATTTCCATTTTAATATATGCGAGCTTTGATCTCGCTTAACCAACGCGTGATAATTATAATATGCCGCGAGGTCGTTTACACTGATTTGAACTTAACGATATCGAATTGTCTATTGAAACAGAAGATGATCCTGAATATTATTTTAAATGATGATAAACTCTTCTAAAATATACAACCACTATAAGTGTTTAAAGATTTAGTTGATTTTATAAAATAACACCAACAAAAACCAACAATTTTGCAATGGGACCATCGACGATGGGCAACGAGTAAGTTGATAATTGGGTGTAACCACTGAAGTGCTGCTTGAGCCTGCGGTGAAAGCGTGGTTCTGTTTTAGAGGTGCGGACCCACTCCTTTTACAGCCATTTGCTAGCTGCAGTTTAGCTCTTACAAAAATAAGTTATTTGTAGCAGACGTTGTCCCTGTCAATAATTATACAGTTATCACATATTTATCGTATTTATATTTAAGAGCTTAGAGTTTCTAAATATAAATTACTGTGTTCCCTCTACACAGAAAAGACACGTATGTACCGCTTTTAAACATTACAGAACCATAAAGATATAGTAATATACTTTAATATAGTTATTCTCTGAGGTTTAGAATGTTTCTGGCACGAAAATAGAGTATGAGCTTTACAGTAAGGTAAATAGTACGTAGCATGTGTATAGAAATACGCCATCTGCAGCATGCGCAGCGCACTGGGATTACATAACATCCAATCATCATCGTAAATTGTATATATTATTCAATATCCACTACAGAACTCTGTGGGTTTCTTTTAACGAATGGATTTTGTAGTGCTTTCTCAATATTCAATTTCTTTGTTTAAACAAGGAAATTGAATTGAAGGAATAATAATACACTGAATTAGCAATAACTTTTACTTTTTAAATTCGATATAAAAGTTTAGATGTTATAACGAATTTTAGTAAATATGTAATGATTAATGGATTTTATTCTCTATTTCATTAATTTTGTAGTGTTTATAACACGTAAAAATACAATTTATTTGTTATGATTATATTATCTAATATAATTACTGTTACTATACAAGTTAAACTTTATCTTCAAGCAGTCTCATTACCAATTTTTATTATACAATCGTGTTTATACATTTATCTATGTAATCGCGTAAATTTTGTTGTAAGTAGGTACACATTATTTCCGTTTATCTATGAGTTCACAGAGTGTCAGCGTTAGGTCTTATCTTTCATGTCACTAAATGCAATAGTAGATAGATAAAGCGAACATGATAATAAATGTCTGGCGAATTCGAGGCGTATCTTGTTGGTAGTTTGTTTCGTCTGACTGTAAATTGTACTCGAAACAAGACAATTGAATTTTAACTTAATTTTGGCACAGAGTACGTATAATCATGTTTAACAGTTTCGACTAAACTGTAGCTAGCTCATATTAAATTCATATTGTATCAGTTGTTTCAGATAACTAACCTGGCGGTGGATAGACATAATTGGCTAGCGTGAAGCAAATATTATGATTTTGCTTGAGGAATAAATAATTTAATTGATATAACCATATTCTCAAATACTATATATATGAAATGTGTATTTTGATTTTACCCTATTTTAACTGAAATTGAAACTTGAATTTTATCGAAACTACTCGTATACTAAAATTATTTTATTTTATTAAATACTTCATACCCTAGACATATCCGTAGCGACTCCCAGTTTGTTTCCAGTGTATATTTATTTGTATATGTATTCCATAAATTATTGGTTACCGAGTGCGCGTAGTCCACTTGGTCAGTGTTTTTTTACAATATATCTAACTGTTTTTCAAATTTATGCATTATTACAAATATATTTCTTGAATTTTTTGAAAGTTTGCTCTTGAATGGCGTAGAGGATGGTAACTTACTCATACCAAATGTGCACTGTAGAGGGCAATAGCCGAAGGTATTTGTTTGTTGGTGTCCACAAATTTAGAGACAAATGAAATTAATTCGGACATAGATTTTTGTAGGGTGTCAAACACTAATGAGATAGCTCGTCCTACGATTCGGTCAATTAAATATGATAGAAGCTACTAATATGATACCATAGGAGATTGTAAGAGCGTGGAAGATTGATAGGGCGGAGGCTGGTAGAAGCTAGTGCAATAAAGTCCCAGCATTAGGTTTTTGTCAAGGAAACATGCAGATGGTTACGAGCTGAAGTAGGCATTTACAATACCAAAATCGTTTATCATTTTTGCTACTAACTAAATTTAATTTAAAGTAGAATTTTTAATACATAGATATTATTAATACAAAATAATATTTAACCTTGTCAAAAAATAAAAACTCTAGTTTACAGCTGAAATAAAACATCACTTTTTGTTTTCTTTAGTCGGTAAATTTTGCGAACATGCTATCGTCGAATTACTTCAACTTTACAGGAACTGTTATAACTTTGGCAAAGAGCTTTTGTGTAAAGGATATGTATAAAAGGAAGCGTAAGACCGAACATAGATAAGCGCGCACTTAACCATTGTACAAGACTAAATTGGGGTTCGCTGTCTAAAAACATTTGATGCCATCTTATTTTTCCAAATTCGATTTGTTTTCGCTAGTGGAATTACTTCTACGCGTGAAATACTAAATTAAGTGAACAAGCAAAGAAAATTAAGAATCCACAGAAAGATAATATTCAACACGTTAGTGTCCTTGACAGTAGAAAGGGTTCCTAATAATACAGAAACGGTACATCTATTTCTGTTGGAATGAGGTCAATTTTCCTCTTGAATCAGTATGTGACATTGCCATAAAAGAGCTGCAACAGTGAATGTGTGGAACTTTGACATTGTGCCAAATGGTATTATTTTTACAGCTTAGCTAAACGTATACCAATAGCATTTTTTTAAACTCCCTTAGTGTAAAAACGGCCACGCAAGTGAATGACCGATAGCGGTTCAATTAAAAACTACAATATGTCGCGACATCGAATATTTTATGAAGTCATACTATACCATATAATAACGTGCATATACTTATTACTTATATACGGTATAGGCCGTATCAATATTGACTATTTATAATGATCCTTAAAGGATGTTTGTGTATCGTTAACGAGCAAATAATTTACATTGATAAGCAGAAATTACTTTATTTATAAAATATGAAGTAGTAGTGATATATTAACTTATAAAATTATACAAATTTAATCATTACTTCGTTTTATTGTGCTTATAAAAATGTAAATATATATCCATATATCATATACAAAAATAACAAGTTTGTTTAAGATATTAATCATTAACGAACACAGTTTAATTGGTCTATTTTCGATTATCCATGGAAAATTTTGTGATCGTGTTCACAAGAATATTGATAGATATCTAATCATTTTACTATGATAACACATAGCACACGGCCTACCTTAATAAAATAATAACAACATTTTGCCTATAAGTTCAAACGCAATTTCTTGACCGTTTCATTTTTAAATTAGCTTTATAATTTATTACGCCAAGAATACCGCGTTTTGGTGACTGCTGGCGAGTACGTTGCTCCAACTGATAACTCTATTAATATCTATCTCGTCTCTTGAACCGTGGTGTGAGCCAATAGCAAAACATTGAGATTAACAGTGTTCATACTGTGTATAATTTTTTTCGGAAAAAGTCCGATTGTTTATTTTCATAGTTTTTGTACAAATTTTTATTTTGATTTTAGATATCATTTAAATTTTATATTTATATAATATACTATTACGTGAACAAATATATATATATATATATACATATATATATATATATATATATATATATATATATATATATATATATATACATAGGTATATTAAACGCTACTCATTATATTAATATTTTGCATGAAAATAAAGTAAAGCATTAAAAATTTTAACAGTGTAAAATGTCTAATAAACTCCTTAATGTGTTCTTAACATTCAATATAAAGCTAATAAATACAAGTAAATAAATTTATCTTTTTTTCTTCCATATAACCGCTACTCAACCTAGTGTTGTTACGATGTCGTTGGCGTTGTAGAGGCAACATGCGTTACGCGTGTTTTAGTTATTATTTGTCTGCCGACTAACAATGATGGCTCTCTGAATACTCATACATATCGCCGATAATTCGCAGTTAACAAAGTGATTTCGTTTAGTATAGGTGCTTTTGTAAGTTTTTATTGTATTTTTTTAAAAACTATTTTTTACTACACGCAATATTTTATGGTGTCAATTAATATGCTATGTTATACACATAAGTACATTGTTGGCGTTTGAGGTCAGTCTAAATAAAATGTTCTGTGTTGTTATCGAAAATTTAAAATTGGAACGTGAAGGAAATTTATTTATATATGTACCATGTGTAAGCGTTAGGTATTTTTTTTGCCACAAATTTAGATTATGAATATATCTCGGCGTGCATTTCGGATTGTTATTAACCATTAACCTGCTTATCGTATCGCCGTTGCCTCTATACAAACACTGACATTTTCAACGTTACTGAAGTTGTTAGTATATTAAACTACTTAACACGTTCACGTTATACCGTTTGTGTTCTGTATAATAAATATTCAAATGTTTACCTAACAGTTCTACCGTTAAGTCATTTAGAAGTTTGGGAAACTATATTCATGTTATTGATAAAAAAATATTCCATTAAAAATTTATAATTTCCACAGGATATATGTAGCAATATACGCAGGCGCTTATTTAAGTATCTGCGCAAATGGAAGAATTTCGTCATAGGTCGGCTGAGACATTGTAAGGGACATAATGTTCCATACAGTGCATCCCTGAGCGATAAGTCAATTATGTTATATTGCGCAGATAGATATGAATAAATCCATTATATTAATTATTTATTATAAACACAATTTGTAAAAATACATGAAGGTTTCGTTCACCATTTCTTCGTTGCTTAATATAAATAATATAATTTACTTTTTAACTTTAGCTTTTATAATTTGCCGCCATAAAAAAGTTGCTGATAATAAAAGTAAAATACTAACATTAAATTTAATTTAGTTTTTACATAGAAGTATTTACCATTATAAAAAATTCAACATTCAATATTCTACACGATTGAAACGATAATTAAACGATAATTAACTGTAGTATTATATTAAATACTTGCATACTTTTAGCTTTAACGTTAGGGGTGAGAATTTTCTGAGTGTCAATATTTTATATTTATAAAAGTTTGCTGCATCTACACGTAGGTCTCAAGTAATAATTGCTACATTTTAATTAACAATAACACTAAGTGCTGGGTTAGACACGATCAAAGTGACACAGTGGTAGAGTGACGCTGCATCTTAGATACGACTATTAGACTGAGGGAGGGTCACATTCCTCAGAATAGATATAGGCGGCAATAATCACACACCATCCGGTGAACTGCGTACTCTAAATTTTTTAAAGAACTACGTACCGAATAAATAAGACGCAATTTTTATTCAAAATTAATATGCACTAGTACTATAGTAACCCAATTAAGTTGAGGATAATAAAAAATACTGACATTAAATTTAAATTAGTTTTTACATAGAAGAATTTACTATTAAAAATGTAATATTCTATACGGTTATTATTATGGTTAAAACCGTTTCTCACAAAACTTAGTGAAGTTCACTAACACAATTTGGATATTTATTTTGAACTGAACCTTAAAACATCTACATAAATACTAATTCTTAGAATGAATTTTTAATTTTGTCCATCTGCTTATTAAGCGTTATTTAGTTATTTTTATGCATTACCTGTAATCAATTGTTTTCGTTGATCGATGTTGTTTAGCTTTATTTAACAAGTGAAACATCGCCGGAATGACTTGAGGGTTTACGTGCATTTTTTTAGGACCATACTATGAATCGTTGTAGTAGTTTAAATATTGGCTTATGCGCAGTTAGATATTGTCTAGGAAATTTATAACAGCCTACATTATATATTTTAATATTTCCATATAAGTCATTCGATCGTTTTCCTTCTGTTATATGTGTTAAATCTTCTTGATCTATTTACGGCTATTTGGATAACCCATCGTGAAAATAACATAGATCTAATATCAAACATTTGTATTTGAAGCAAATCACACAATGCATTTTTCATTTAATAACTTCTTGGCCTACCGTAAACTAAAGTCATAACCAAAAGAATTAAATAGTAATAATGGATTGTTTTTAAACCAATTCTGAATACAGAGAATAGTGGCATAAAATTAATTAGAGACAACGACATTACAGCTTGCTGCAGCAGGTATGGTTTGATTGCATCATTCCAGATCATTCGGTCAATCAGTCATCCTGTCAGTATATAAGCTATAAGTCGCGAAAGTGTATTTTTTTTTGTTTCATTTAGTCTCTGAAAAAGGTATATAAAGATTACCGGTCGTTTTTTTTGTTTTGTGTTTGTGTGTTGTTAATAAATCTTACTGTGCGAGTATTATTATTAACAATGCCGAGACCTAGAAGATCTAATATTTCCCAAAGAAGCAATTAGGCTTTGGAATATTGCAAATCAAACCACTGAAGAAAAACGAAAAACGCACGAGAAGTGCACCACGTATGTATGGCCCGACTTCGTGCTTCTCAAACACAAGTGCAAGGTGAAACGGCAAGGTTAGAAATGAGAAATCGTCGAGCTTATCGCACAGATCAACAACGCCATAATCTTCGACGCGCAAGAAAAAATGCTTTAATTGTTCATTCGAATCGACCAGCGTTTTTATTCGATTGCACAATTGATTACAGCTCAAATCCTTTCGTTTCCATTGGTCCAATGGACGTTGTTTGCTGGTATTGTGGTGAATAGAAGTTTGCTGGAGAACGCTTGGATTGTGCTGCCTTAATGGCAAAGATAAATTGTCATTATTGGCTCCGCAACCAGAGCCATTGCATTCCTTGCTTCGTGACAACACCAGAATCACGACATATTCTGGGGAACACTCAAAAATCAAATGACTTCATTTGGGGCGGATATTATCGAAGAACACGGTTTAAATCCGACATTCAAGGTAATTTATGTTGAAGACAGTAAATGTCAATTTCTTAAAAAAAAATTAAGATTAAAAATTAGCTCAAATTTAGTTTGATTGGGTCTCTGTATTTGTTTCTAAAATAATTAAGACAAACTAACATTAAAAAAAAATTGTGATTATAATATATAATAGTGACTTCGCTTTCGACTTTATTCAAGGCCAGATTCACCATCGAATTGGATCATTGCAACCTCTTGAAGATACACAGCCTAAATTCGTAATAATATACTTCATGTACAATATGGAGGAAAGACTTGATCGGTGTAAAGAGATCAGCACAACAATTAAAAGAGCAATTCTTCAAGATCTGCAGTAACGACTTCATGAACATCATGCATTGGTCAGAATGCGTTGAAGCGCATGCCTAAAAACGTGCGCCTGTCTACAAAGTCGTGATCAAAGTGGATAAACGACAAGCTGGAACACACCGTTCAACCGTTCATATGACACGTTGCAATTCCCGATGTTGTTTTGGCAAGGAGACGATGAATATCACTGCAAATAAAAATTATCAAATTAAAAATATTAAATATAACATATGAAATAAAACACGTCTTTGGTTACTCTATGATGGATGTATTAAATCGAATGGGAAACGAGGCTTGAACACATTCTTACATGGTTAGTCGAAATAATTCGACCAGAACAAATAGATGATATCATATGTGCCGAGATTCCTGATCCCGGATCCGATCCACGTGACGTTGTAATTACGAATATGATTCATGGACCATGTGGCAACTATGGGTATCCACAGTACCAGTGTCGATCACCCGATTACAAACTATCGTCAAACTATCACAATAAAAGTAAAATAAATAAATACATCTACAAATATGTCACGAAATACAGCGATGTGGCGGTTCTTGGCATCCAAATCTTTATTTCTTCGAATAAATTTCAAGGCCGGAAGCAAGGCGATGAAGTTCCGGAGGTCATCCGGATGAGTGTTCTATTGATGTTCTTGGTTGTATTTACATAGTTCATCATTCATATTTGCGGTTTTTGCTGGTAAATGTTCGTGGGCCAACATCATTTGAATCAGTAGGAACTTTTAATGGTATAGTGGGCCTTACATTTCGTGCTGCATAATTTGCTTGAAAACGATATTCATTGGGATACGACAAAGGTTGGCGCAATTATTTTTGTAATGCCAAGTTAGATACGCACATTATATGTGATCATCATTTCAATATGCTTCCCATTGAATCCATTTGTCCTTCGGAACAAACAAGGATAACATGTCAGAAGATATTTTACAACGAAATCGTGTCAGTTCAAAAAGTCCCGATCTTAAGGCGAATGTGGAGATGCATAACCAGGCTTTGATCGAAGATATGTGTTACCTCATGTGCGGCAGTTTGTTTACAGATTAGGAATACCAATCCAAACGAATGAACCCTTGTTGAACCCCCAACAGAAGGAAGTCTATGATACATTAATGAATTACTGGATGCTTCCGGTGGAACTGCGAAGAAATTTCTCGTGTCATTGATTTTGGCCACTGTTCGTGCGCGATCCGCCATTGCAATAGCAATTGCTTCTTCTCTAATAGCGGCCACATTGCAAGAAGGATGCCGTACGGCTCATTCGGCGTTAAATCCGTCAACTGTATGTGGCATGTTCACGTGTCGGCAAACCATCCGCTTCATTTATTCTTGCGCCTGATAACAAACAGAAAAACGTCGTATATCACAAAGTGCTTCAATGAAGAGAATCAACCCGGGTGCAACCCATGCAGCACAAAACATAGCTTAATTCAATCATTTCTTGCTGACACGTCATTCAGGTACATGATTTTTGTACTTCTATAGAATTTATATTTTCTTTATATATATTATCCTAATAAAATATTGAGCTTAATATTTTTTTTGTATTCATTGTATTACGTTCATACAGTTCTAAATTAATTTTAGCAAAAAGGTAACACAACATTCGTTGACTGTTAGGCGGTACGAAGTTCGCCGGGTCAGCTAGTTATAAATAAAGAAATAATGGTGAAATCTTTTGGTTATTAGCTTATTATGAGCTAGCATTACTTGAATTTTACTTCATAAAATAATTATCTCTTAGAGACGCCATACTATAGTTCCAGTCTTTAAAAGTAAAAAAATCAAAACTTTAATAAATAAAAGAAAATATAGAACTAATGACGTTCAGTTTCGTTATATTCGAACAGATCCTTCGGAAACAGTTCATTTCACATTTGGGTAGGTGTGATCCCAAGCACGTACGATTGAATTTGGAATGCATCAGGAACTTAGTCGAATCTCAACCGACCCGCAAGAGAGCAGCGTGATAGGTAACGCTGCGGACCGTGTCGGTTCGAGAGACGGTTGATCTCATGTGGGACTGTCTATCTTTCTCGGACTGAATCTATGAATTTACTGTATTTATTATTAAGCTCACTAGATTTCCGACAAAAAATGTGTTAGTTATTACTGATATTTATTTATTTACGATACCCTAGACAGACAGTGAGACCTACAGACGTTGAACTCTCGTTCTAGCGATCATAGGTTTGAAAACTAATGTTTTGCACAAATACGCTGACATTTGAACCTGGCGAAATGCTTAGCGCCTATCACAAATTGGACTTAAAAATCTCCAGGTGGGATGTCTATTTGTACCCACAACTTACTATTAGATACACGGTCGATGTTCTATTTATATGGTTTAGGCCGTTTGATAGAACTCTTCAATAAATAGTATGTCTTTATCTACATAACGTTTATAGCCACGCTGCAGCTTTTTTCTAGCTATAACTAATTTCGACCGGGAAAGGGACCCATTAAAACTACGCAGCGACCCTCGAATTATAGAAAGTACATGTCACAAGTGCATGCTAGGGAGTCCAGTACTGTACGTTCGCAGCGGCTTTCTAGCCAAAACATAAGAACATCGTGAGCCCATGTTAGTCTAACTATGCACGCTCCGAGCGGTTTGCTAGCCTTAGGCAGCATGTCTCAGATGAATACAATTGGAAATCTAGCATCGTACGCTCCAAGTGACTTGCTAGCCAAAATCTAAGAACATTGTAGGCCCGTGATAGGAAATCTAGCACCGAACGCTCCAAACGCCCAGTCGCGAAAACGCGATGGATATCTATGACTACAGCATGTAATCAAATTGTTGATCACGGGAATTATCCAGATATAGATTATGCTTGGCACAAATTGTACAAATTGGACAAATTAACAAAACCTGCTCTAAGTGTTTTGCCAAAAAATAGAGTTGTGAATCAAGCGGCAATTTATTGTACTTGAGGCAAAGTGGTTCTCTCTCATATACAGGAATCATCACAACCAATAAAAGATCTTTTTTTCAGGTTGTCGTCTTTAACTGTGTATTCTTTTAAAACATACGAAGGGGTGTTTCAGGCGACGTTACAAAATTCGCGAAGGAAACTATCGGATATCTTGATCCGGATATAGTGATTTATTGTATAAATGGACACCTAAATTCGGAATTGTATTACTCTTAGATTGTACGCACCCTTGCAATACTGTTTAATGGTTGTAAAAAGCAAAGATGGTTATTATTTGATAAAATTCATCGAGGAATAAAACTGTTTCATTTGCGTCTATACGCATTTGATGATGAATAGAGCCGACTCTTTTAAACTCTTACATAATTTGTTTATTCAATATTGTGTCGAAATGATGACTGAAATAATTTCATAAAGATTAAATTACCTATATTAAATCAACAACTGACAGCTGGGGACTACATATGTACATCTACGAGATGCTTAAATCAGATGCTAAATGCTGGAAAACACATCATCCTGTGTTTCACTTCACATACTCATAAAAAACGAGATACTCGGTATAGTCAAATGCCAAATGCTAAATGTTGAGTGGCAAAAACAGGGTTTACTACACTGGATTTTGTCAACGAAAAATTGCCAAAATTAGTCACAGATCAATAACAGGCGTTTAATATAATAATTGACAGAGTGTCGAAACAGATGCAAATTGTTTCTTTGGACGCCCCACCAGAAAGCAAAATAGCAGTCGTTCAGAGAGATACGAATGTATCACAAGTCATAAAGCCCAGTTGAAGTAGTGCACCAAACGCTATAGGACCTTAGAAACTCGAGTGCCATTGTGGGGGTAGTAGTTTTTGTGTTTGCTGGGAATTTTCAGTAGTTACAAAAGGGACACGTATGGTGTACAGCATGCCTTAAATCATCTTCGTCATTCTTCATCATCATCTTAAATCACATTCCAGGTGAATGGAAGTGCTTAAGGGACAACCTGAACTTACAAACTAACATCAGAATCTATTTTAGGGGAGACACGCATAATAACTCCCCACAACAACTGCTCTAACTAAGTGAAGAAGTTGAAGAAGTTGAAAAATAACACGGCATCAAATATTATGTACAGAGAAGCTCTAAGTGGTAAAGAATTGAAATACATCTACAACAGAAAACAGAAATTACAAAATACAATAGAGTAGAATCACAAAAATACATTATTAAATGAAAATCGCTCAAAAACTATAAAAAAATTGAAAAAATGTTAATAAAAGTACAAATAACACTAAAAATTGACTTTCATGTTAAAAGAATTACCAATGAAACTTTATATGATTTTTGTGTAAAATACTTAGTTTGGGAGAATGATAAAAATATATATATATTGATTTTCTACTGATATTCTTATAGTCGCAGACTAATTACCACACTAGTGTAACCGCGAGCACAACTTGTATATTGATAAAACAAAAGATTTTACAAGTCCTGTGTACATACAATGTACAATATATACAGAGTATTTTTATATGTTAGAGTAACATTTTCTGAACACAGATTATAAAGCGCCTCATAATTTTTAGATATGTCGCCGTACAAGCGTCCGTCATAATTTATTTCAACACTCATTGGGCTCAGGTGAGAAGAGGGGCGCTTAAAATATTGTTGTCACCTAAAACGATATTTCTTCTGTTGTAAAAGTGACTCACCCGTTCTAAAAGAAGAACTCACTAACTTTTTTCATGCTATGATTTATGTTTAATTATAATGTCTCAACGATTTTTCATTTCCAAGACATAGGTACTTTCAAGACTACGTTTAAGATAGGAGACCATTAAAAATATTCATATGAATCGAATAATTTAATATTTGTTAGGGTAACATATTTAATTACGTGTATCACAAATTTTCTATTAAATTAATATTACAATTTATTTCATTTATTGTATGAAAGCGGATAGCAATTAAATGTAAGATAATTTAATGTATTCAAATTAGTGATAAATATTTTCCTCAGTGTCTTTATCGGACCGCTAGGTGGATATTGTTATTGTATTTATATGTGGACGATAACCACCTGAGGTCAGATCGAAATGTCTGACCGTTGTTTAAACCTTACTTTCATTATGCATACTTTAATAGATATAGTCGTGATCCGTATTTCTTAAAAGGATGTTTAATCATTGTTAGTATAAACTAAAAATAATAAACATTTCAAACTTTACGTAGACATTTTTCCTTTCAATTCTGGTACGGAAAAAAGAAGTACACTTACACACTTATACACTTTGTCAGCGAACCCTGTCCGGGCATACACGAGTGTATATAAAAACGAATCATTATAAGTTAATTTTAAAAATTATCTAAAGATTTTGTTTGGTAGTTAAAACACTTATGTATCATTGAAATTATTTAAGAAATAGTTAATTTTCAGCTTAATTTTAATTCGGTTCAGCTGATTTAATGTGACGTTTAATTGTGCAATATTTAAATATCACACAATATAATTCAACTAAAGAAGTCTATCGTATAAGACAAAGTTCGCTGACTTATGTAATATAAACACGCCGCGTTAATTAACTTCGACTCTTCTTTACCACAGACAGGGGGAAAACGACATTAGATTAAATGAATTTTCAAAGAGTTATGGCAGGCTGAATCTCGTTTAAGATCAAAAGATTTTGATCCTTTACATTCTCATTAGTTGCGTCCAATGCATTTGATTCTGTACTTAATCAGGCAGCAAGATATATGTAATAGATATAATACAAATACCATTAGTGCGACAAATAAAAATTAACATAAAAGCTATTCGTAAAAAAAATATATATAAAGTAAATAAACGTTCAAGTCTTAATCTATAAAAATGGCTTCCTTTGTGTTTTACTTGTTTCCTTTTCTTTTACTCTCTTATTTACGAATACTCATAAATCTAGTTTATTTATGCAAGTTTAACATTTTCAACGTTTACCAAACTTTCTGCAATTGTTGTAAAATGAAATATAAAATAATCACGCAAAATAATAATTTAAATAAATTTAAAAGATTTCAGATGAATTTAACATTTCATATTTCTACAGCCAATACCCCTGCTAGTGCATCGCCCGTGTTTCGGCGTCCGTTCAATTTCCGAAATCTAATGACGTTGATCGCATAATGTCATGAAAGGAAATCTACTGCACAATATTTCGTGTAATTAACAGTCCCCTTGTAGGGATTTAAAATCGATTAGTATAGTATGGATATTAAAAATATCAAAATTACATTTAAACGTAAATAAATCATACATTTTACAGTTTTGTCATATAAAATTGTTATTAATTTGCCATTGCTCTGTTATCGTTAAACAACAAGCATTACAAAGACAGCCGCGTGGTGTAGTGGTTAGAGTGCCTAGCTGCTGCGTCTCGGTTCCTGGGTTTGATCCCCAGCCGAGGAACAATATTTGTATATCACAAGTTGTTGTTTTTCGGGTCTGAGTGCATTGTAGTATAACCCGTATCCCTGACACTGCATCTGAACTTACCTCTGATCTTATTGCGCATACATTACATCCAAATAGAGATGGGGATGTCGAGTGAGTGCCTGTCAGTTGCTTTGCGCAAATGCTTATAGTACCATAAAATATTCTGCGTATTCGATGCCATACTTTAACGAGAATACATAAAATAATGTTGACTATACAATATAATCAGTTGACAGTCGAACACAAGCTTTGGATATGCTAATATATGATAAGAATGGTAGGTTAATATATAGATAGGAGCTGAAATTAAAATTGTGTGACTACAGAATATTTTTATGCCTTCTGCTTTATTCATTTTCATGCTTATATTATTAACACCTACGAGATAAAACGTGAAGATGGCTGCTATTACGCTTTTTGCATAAAATATATATTTTATCCTATAAAACAAAATTGAAAAAATATACTAGTCGTTAAAACACGTGTATATCTTTGAAATTATTTAAGATATAGTAAATTTTCCATTATCAATCTCCCATGAAATGTGAATTTTAATTGTGCAATATTTAAATATCACACAATTTAATTCAACGAGAGAAATCTATCGTATTAGACAAAGTTCGCTGACTTATGTAATATAAACACACCGCGTCAATTAACTTCGACTCTTTTTTACCACAGACAAGGGGAATGCGACATTAGACTAAATGAATTTTCAAAGAGTAGAAACAGGCATGAGTTATGGCTGGCTCAATCACGTTTAAGATCAAAAGATTTTGATCCTTTACATTGTCATTAGTTGCGTCAAATGCATTTGATTCTGTACTTAATTAGGCAACAAGATATATGTAATAGATATAATACAAATACTGTTAGTGCGACATATAAAAATACATTTAAGCTATTCGTAAATAAAAATATATATAAAGTAAATAAATGTTCAAGTATTAATCTATAAAAATGGCTTCCCTTGTTTTTTTCTTGTTTCCTTTTCTTTTACTCTCTTATTTAGGAATACTCATGAATCTAGTTTATTTATGCAAGTTTAACATTTTCAACGATTACCAAACAAAACAGTTTTTTTTACAAATTGCAGAAATTGTTGTAAAATGAAATCTAAAATAATCACGCAAAATAATAATTTAAATAAATTTAAAAGATTTTAGATTAAGCCGCGTTAATTAACTCCGACTCTTCTTTATCACAGACAGGGGGAATGCGACATTAGATTAAATGAATTTTCAAAGAGCTGAAACAGGTACGAGTTATGGGTGGCTCAATCACTCAAGTAGAAATTATTCATTTTAACATTCATCCAAAGATATCGAATCAACTACCCAAATGTTTAAAAAATAAAAGGAACTTTTTAGGTTGTAACAAATAAAATGAATGCAGAAAACTTCTGTGACCGCATTTTTTGACATAGTAAACAAGCTGCTCGTAAAGTGTAACAGGAAACAATGAATGTAAAAGCTCAACTTTTAGTTTTTAACGCAGTGAGACTTTCCACAGGGCCAAGATTGAGCTAAAACAATGCCACCCATAATTAAATTTCCAGTAGCAATTCACTGTTAAATTGCAGTTAGCGCATTAATTATTGAGTGTAGTTAGTGTTTATATACCTACTAAGTCGTAACGGCCGGATTCCAATTTCAGTGTAAACCAATATATATGGATGGTAGAAAACGAGCTTTTAATTCGGGACAGACGGAGATAGTAAACGTTATCCATTTTACACCTGAAATAACGGGATTAGGATTTTGCCGGGTCCAAATATTAACTGGTAACTTATGTATGTATGATTCTAAAAGAAGGAAACAAATAGCACAATCTAGCAAGATTCAATTACCATAGCTACGAATAAACGGAACCATAGCCCCATGTAGGTAGCAACTAGGCGCAACAACGATCGTACTTTGGATATAAATTAATTAAAATGTTTGAATTCCATAATGTACTCTGCAACATTATATATACGGCTGAACAACTAAGACTTATCGTATAATAAAAAAAAATAGTAGGCCTGAAGCACCAATGAGTTTTGTCAGAGTAAAAACCCTTCACACCTTTGTAGATTAATGTTTCTCACCTGGAATACTGTTCTCATCTCGGGGCCGGAGCACCCCAGTAGCAGCTTCTTCCATTGGAACGCATTCATTCGAATCGTTGACGATCAGGTACTTTCCGTTCGGCTTAATTCTCTGGCATTAGGAAGAGATGTTGCATTGATCTCTATGCATTTTTTGCCGAGTTTACCATTAGGAGTGTTTAGATGAGTTCAGATTAGATACAGCTGCTTAGTTTAAACATCGTACATCACGACACATTATTAAAAAGAGATAAAATCATTCTCCACATCTCGGTGGTTGGCAATCCACCACGGTGCGCTTTACACGAAATTTTGCCACGCACAACTATTTTGTGGAACCAGCTGTTGTCAGTGATATTTCCGAACCGATACGACTAAAGCATCTTCAAGTAAAGAACCTACACCTTTCTTAAAGATCGGCGGCAGCGCATCTGAGACTCCTCTGATGTTGTGGATGTTTATGGGCTGCAGTAATCACTTATCAGGTGAGCTGCTTGCTCGTTTGTCTTGCTTGACAAACAGAGATTAGCATCGAAATGGGCACCTTAAACCGCTTGTTCCCGTCAGTTCCCCATATTAACCTGTTATGACGTCCACGAGATATTTTATAATAATAGAATCGTATGCAGACACAACACAATCAAATGTTAAGAAATTGAGTACCAAAGTGTAGTGTATGTTACACTTACGAACAGATAAATCCATTATACAAAAGTGAAGGTTTACTGAAACGTGCCATTAATTCAAAAGAATACTTAATGTATTCAGTTACCTCATTTCTATAGAGCGAATATTCTTTTGAAAGACTTAAATAGAAGCTTTTAAATATGTATTGTTAATAAGCAGGCAAAAAGCCCACCGGAGTACTAGAAGAAGAGTGATCATCGTCGTCACATTAACCAAGGGACGGGAAACTTTGCGTTTACCGCCGATGCTTTGATTCGATGTAAACTTGGATGTTTTCTTTAGTTTTTAAGTAAATTACTTACGGTATATTTGAATACTCGTCTACATTTTTGTTTGTACTTGTGGTGGATTTACACAACAATACAGTAACATACATAAGTATATAAATTTACGGCGTATACATTCTTATAAAATAGGGATGGCAGGCTGTAAAACCATAGCCCTGATGCTACGGTTGATAATTTAATGGGATCAAGACGAACATAGTTTACTTTTGGTTGTAGGCGATCGTTTAAAATGTGTCAAACAATACTTTAATTTAACAGATGAACTAGCATTTTATTTAATCGCTGAAGTTGGAATTACTTAAAGCATCCATCATTACTCGAGACAGTACGCCAAGCGGCAGTCAGCATAAAGTTACAATGATATGTATATATTATATAGATTGTTATATATATATATATATATATATATATATATATATATATATATATATATATATGTGTATATATATATATATTAGATAAAAGGACATAATAATACTGGAAACTATCGAAAGATCAAGGTAATTAATGCCTTTGCAATAAGATCCTAGAAACAGCTGGACATACAGGACATTAACAGGACTATAGTCGACGCATTATGAACTGAGGCTTTCATAAATCATTTTTATCTCTCTATCTCGCTCGCACTTACAGTTCTTGTGAGAGGTGTAGTGATGTGCGTAAGAATTGTAGAGGTGCATATCGATAACGGTATAGGTACGATCGATATTCTTAATTATGTTAAGTATTAATAGGAATAATTTTTCTCTACCTGAAAATAAAAGTTTTTAATTTGTAGGATATAATATTTGTATCGCAGTAATCATAGAGAAACTGTATAGATCTTATTGTGGCCCTAAAAAGGGCCGTTTTTATCTTTTTATAGAAAAACAACAACCCTTACTCGTAACGACCAATCAGGAGTCAAACAATTCTTCATAATACTAGACTTTTTCTTGCACATTTCTCTAAATTCACTTGTCATTCAAAAGTAGTTGTACCTAATTTAATTTATGATGTTACGAATACATCGTACTTGAGTATTAATTATTGAGCGAAAATAAATTTAGTCGGATAAAAATTTACATACTTTGAGCACATGTATTTTAACAGTAGTATAGCCACGATGCTTATTTCTAGTTGTAAAGTGAATGGGTCGGCTGGACCAAGGAAAGTCCAAGCTTTTACAGAAAACAAGCGTGAAATAGCACCATAAAGTTGCTTTGTTTCATACGGCGAGTGTAAGAATTCCGGAACCCGACTACAAATAACTCATCACTTACCATCAGGTGTACTGTGTGCTCGTTTGTCACCTCTAATATTACATATAAAAAACCTTAAGTTTTTTTCTATACAGCGCATGTCCAAAACGCATTAAAAATAATCATACATGAGTCACAAATATTGCATGTTCGTTGTGTAATACTCAAGATGATAAAGACGCATTTCATATTGATATCAAATAACATCTAGCGTTCATTCATTCAAAATTCAATACTTGTAGTCCGTGTATTTATAAGGTAAAAAAATGCCCATAATTATGAGAGTCGTCTAAGTAAAAAATAGAGGAAAATGAGTTTATCAGTTATTTCCCATCACATTATTTTAAACTAAATTAATTCAGTTTAATTCTTACAATATTATTACATTCAAAAATAAACAATTAGATCGCGGTTGTTATTTCAACATTATAAGGAATTTATTTAGTGTTAATTATGAAATTGGTCAAGTCAAACATTTAAAAAAATTGAGTTTATCAGTTATTACAAATAATCCGACGACGATAATGATAACGCATGTTATCCCCAATCTAAAAAAACACATGGTAGTAGGACGAAAATTTTCGAAGAATATCGAGGTACAAGAAGCTGTAACTGAATATTTTGATGAAATTGAAGATTCTTTTTTGAAGAATACTAAAGCTAGAGTCAAGAGGTCAAAAGTGTATAGATCATTCTGGAGACTATGTAGAGAAATAAAATAATCATTTAGAAATAAAACGTTTTTTTTAAGGTCAGGCTCAAAACTTTTCAATGCTCCCTCGTAATGGTAACACATTCTTCAAGAAGTTTTGAGGAAAAAGCATCATGCATTCAATGCATGAGAAGTACTTACATACTTAAAAATACATAATAGCTTACAGTGATGCTCCACCCAAAGTCGTAAAAATTAAAGTAGCATTGAGATGAATCAAACTTCAACTTCTGTCTTCAAATAATAATATTAAAACGATAGTCGATAGGTTTTAGCATCTCAGTCATTCCTTTCTACCGAATTACCATGATTTTGGATTGATAGGAATAAAAAATATAAACAACGTATTACTTAATACCCTGTGCATTATTACGAATTAATAGAACAGTGTAGAAGAAGAAATATATTTTCGCTACAACGAATTTCGCAGCCGGATTTTATTTCAACCAAACCACTAGAAGAGTCAACGACTAGAAGAGTTAAAAATTCTGCTGATCTGTCGCTTCGATACAAATTCAATGGATGAGATTCTTGATAAATGAACCTTATAAGATGTTTTATAGAACTTCTTTATATTATTCTGAATTCCTCCACTTGTATCTTTCACTTAAAAGAGAAAGACCAAAAATATATGTAAATATTAAATTAATTCCATTATACACCATAACTAGACTCGTAACGTAAAAAAAACATGAATATATTATATATCTATATCTATATATATATCTCTTCAGTTTTTTGGAATAATATAAAAGTTTTTTTTAATTCATTCAAATGTTTCGTAACAAAAAATATATGACTTAGACTTTCATAATTATGGGCAATAGATTTAGTTTACCCATCACGTAAATTCCATTTTATGCTCCTTTCCACAACAGGACGCTATGACACCGAATACCGAAGATGGCGTCGAGCCCCCGCAGATAGCCGTTCTAGACGGAGGTTTCTCCACACAACTGTCTTGTCACGTGGGTCACGTTATTGACGGTGACCCACTATGGAGTGCTCGTTTCCTTCACACGCACCCTAAAGAAGTGGTCAATACCCACCTGGACTTCCTCAGAGGTAACTATGTCTTAATTATTCCCAGATTAATGTTATATCATCGAAACAACCCCAAAGTGTTTAGAAGCGAATTGTTAGTATCTATTTAATTCCATTTATAGATATAGGCTTTTTCGAGCGACAAATAGGTCGATTGAATAAAAATTGAACAAAAAGGAGAACAAATAATTATAATAAACATTAAAAACAATTTAAATAACGGGAAATATAAAATTGTTTTCTTTAATAGATTGGTACTGATCACGTTGGGCGTGGAATAGAAACTTCACTCCAGTAGTGATGCTCTAAATCACTAGCCTTGACATTTCGATCCATTTTACGACATTAATTAGTACAGGGTGGCTCAATATAACGTCGATATGTGATTTTATAATTTATATTATTAACTTAAAACGTAAATTAAATTAAGTTACAAAAATACAAGAATTTCTATTAGTCTTCAAAATAAACTCTTTTGACATAGAGATAAATGCGTGGCAAAATCCTTCGCACTTCTTCTAGATATAATTTCTTCCGCTGTCGTAAAAGAGCAGCCTTTCGCCCATACACACTTCTACCACGGGTGCCATAGATCCTTAACTCTACGATAGACCATAAACTGTGGTCCATGAGCAACAGATTAGGCTAGCAGTGTGGTCATTCTCTGGAGCTGGTAAGCCCTGGGATATTGCAGTTTTACAGTGTTGAACACTTAAGTCCTGCACAAATTTGTGATAATTCAGTAGATGCAGATGGCAAGGGATGTGCATCACTCATCCCATACTTTGAAGGGGCTGTGTTCAACAATGAATAAACTGTTTAAGCTTGTTTGTCTCTTGAACTTCGGTTTTATTATTTCATACTATAATTTAAATCAAATAGAAAAACTGAAAGGAAATACGACATTAACAGCAGATTACGAATTGTGTAAAATGAAAAGTTTTCATATACTATTTTTAGTTATTGCCCAAGTACCGGACGGAACTATTGCCCGGTCGGGGTATGGTATAAAATCAAATACACTAAATACTAAGTGTCTAAAATAAAAACTATACTGCTATTATGATAGTCTTATTAATTATTTAGAGACTCATATTTGTGCCATTTACTTGCTTCGTCTGCCTCTAATGCTAACCCGGCCTTCGACTTATCGCTTACCACACTTTGCCTGTCTCCCAAAGACCAAAGGATCTCTAAAAAATTTCGCAAGGTTCTAGAACCATGGGAACGATCATGGAAGCAAGAGCTGGATGATATGGTTCAACTAACCGTAATAGGCCATTCGGCCTATACTTCTTTGGTTCTAATAGAAAAAAATATATAATAAAATAAAAGGTCCGTGGAAATCAAACTCACTGACACTGCTTCCTCAAGGACACTTATGGGGTTAGCAATAGCATATCAACCCTAAAAGACGTATTGCCACGGCTGTGCACATATATTCTCTTGATAAATTTTGAGTATCTGACAAAAAAGGGAAAATAAGATTAAAATAACTTATAATTCCTTTGATGATGAAAGTGACATATTATAATCAGTTTCAATCTGTTTTAATTAAAATGTTATACGCATAAAATATCTCTAGTAAGAAAAAAACTAATAATCAAAAAAATTGGCAAAGATCTCTTGAAAATTAAGACAATATTGAGAAAAGCGGCGGGTGTTACCATTTCCAAGCTAAACGTTTAAGAACATTTCTATACCGATGTAAACTTTGAAATAAGATCTTGTCTATCTACCTTCTGACTACGGTAAATACTTAATGAAAACTAGCGAAATTTGAAATGAAACAATGTTGTAATTCAATTTTATTAAGTCAATAATTTCATTTGATGTTAATTCCAGCATACGTAATGTAAAAGTAAATAAACAAATGCTTTTAATTACATTTCTAACACATAAGTAAATCATAAGAGTTAAATTCCTTTGCCTTCTATTTTAAATTTTAATTGGAGCAAATACCGAAATACCTGAATTCAGAAGATCCATTTGAATACGTAGCAATATACGTAAGTGTTCACTCTATAGGACGAAATCTAGACACACTCCTGCAAGTATGCGCGTGTTTTGACGAATTACACGTTAGGTCGCTTTTTGCCTGTCCTTTCCTTGCAACTGACGGCTTGAGTGCGACCTCGTCTCGTGTCATCGTCCTCTGAAAGCGCTTTTCTTCGCCACAAAACGGACCGTTTCTTTTCATAAGGAAAGCTGAAAAGTGTCTGCAAGCAAATAACTCCCTAGAGGGAAAAGCCTACTGACTTGTTTTGCCGCCTTCTTCAGGGGAAATGATATGAATAAACATAAAAAATGGTTGCCCGCATTGTGAGAATATTTTCACTGTACTTGCACGTTTCAAGATTTTTCTTTTATTTTAGCACATTTCGTGGAATACATTCAAAAGTTTAATTAATATGTAGTATTTACAATAATATTATACATATATATGTTTGGGTAATTAATTTATTTCCTTGCATGAGTATTTAAATATATGACATATATGTGGTTCTAATGTAATTCTTGGAATAGTTACGGCTGGAGCCCCATTAATCACCTTGTCTATCTGAGTAATATGTTACCAGTCGCAGGCTTTGCGCCATCCTCTATTTATTACGTTATTAATTTCTGAAACCCGACAAAGGTTCGTTTCGTCGAAGTCTTATTGAACTTCACGAACTCTATTGCATTACCAAGTTTTAATAACATTAATTGTTTACGTCTCTTAGCCGCATGCTGTTCCCCGTTAATAATAGTACGAGACGGCAAGTTCAATATTTATAGAGTTAGTTTGGCAATACAAATTTTCGCAGCTTAAGCAATACTAGATTATGGCAAAGGAACGAGAACAAAATCTTTAACATAAGTTTGAACAGTTCAAAGGCTTTAATTATTTTGTCATCTTAAAGGAAATGTTTATTATTTGATTATGTAAGTTTCCTTTTCGTTTTATAGCGGGAGCCCATTTAATAATTACAAATACATATCAAGCATCGGTTGACGGTTTTGTGGAGCATCTTGGTGTTACTCCACAGCAAGGTTACGAGCTCATTGTGCGCGCTGTGGAGCTAGCTAAGCGTGCACGATCCCTTTATTTGGAAGAATATGAAGACTGCATACAGGACGGTATGTACAACTTTATTAATATATATTTTTACGTAACAACAGATCATATATTAATGGGCACTGTTAATATAATAAACACATTATGTAAATGTGTATAATCGACACATATAATATGTTTATGCGATCGAAATTAGTTCCTTATCTGTATTCCTCTTATTAAGTAAAATTTAATAGGAGACAAAAGAAATAGAATATTAAAAAGATAGTCGTTATAATATATTAAGAAATCTATTATTAATAAAATAATATAAATTTATTTCGTTAATTACCAATATCTTCCGTATATAGTTATAAAGATTCTCAATGAGCTCTATAGACCTTTACTGCTCTGTCCATTCGGCAAAGGAACATAATCATGAATGTTTATATATTGAAACAATAAAGTAATCATAAACGATTTAAAATAATTAATGACTCATGTGGTATACCATAAAATTTAAAGAATGTTTACATTTTGCTACAACAAAGCTCTTGGGGTTCGCGTCCCACAAGGGACGGGTGCAAGCACGCATTAATTACATTCTACTATGGTTTAAAGTATTTGTACGCAAGGCGTTGAAACATTGTATTAGGAAAATAAATTATTATGAAAGACTTATGAGGCATTACGCTTGTATTCAGATCATGCACCGCTGGTTGTGGGATCAGTGGGCCCGTACGGTGCTCATCTTCACGACGGTTCTGAATACGACGGTAGCTACGCTGATACCACTTCAGTTCAGGTAATCATTATTTGTATTAGAATATTTAATGTTCCCATGTCCCATTATGTCCCAATTAATAAATAGATCTACAAGAAAAATTATCAAGGCTAGGTCTTATCGGTAATACTTCGTGAAAATAAATTGTATATAATTTATGTATATATATATATATATATATATATATATATTAATATATACATTTATATATAAATATATAAAACTACTATTTATCGGTATATTTATAATATTAGAACTAAAAACAAATAGTCTGTCCACTTGAATAAGAGAGGTAAGTAAATAGTGCTGCCCGTGGTATCTACTCGTAAATTTTATAAGGCCGTAGTCTTTCCCCGTTTTAGCCGATCCTTTCACGCTATGGCAAGAAACAAACAGCGACGTGGCTCTATCAATTTAAAAAGATTAATTTGTCATTACTAATTAGTC
This sequence comes from Teinopalpus imperialis, assembly GCA_029286865.1. Classification (NCBI taxonomy): domain Eukaryota; kingdom Metazoa; phylum Arthropoda; class Insecta; order Lepidoptera; family Papilionidae; genus Teinopalpus; species Teinopalpus imperialis. The sequence continues at coordinate 7,019,530 of JAGSMU010000012.1, forward strand.
CTTTTACTGTTTTGCCTCCACCGAGAGGAGTGTCTCTTAGCTTGAAATATGAATTTAAATTAAGTGTTTTCTCGAATGAAAGGTGTAAATTCGGAATGAGTATTTTTACTACTTTGCATTTCGCTATCGAAATCCGCAGAGATCCTCAATATTTTTTGTTTGTTATAAGTCATTTTTAAAACATTGTTCATCTCAGCATATTTTATTTAGTAAGTCTAAACGTTAATTATAAATCTATGTTTTAATGGCAAAGTAGTATTTGTAGAAATTTCGTTATCAAATTTCTAAACGTCTTTAAACTGCGGTACTGTCTGGGCAAAACGCCAATGTTTTATCTCTGTAGTAACTTCTCGCTTATATCGTATCGGAGACTATAAACGCAAACTCAAAATTATTATTTACCCACAACATTTGCAAAGGGCACAGGCGACACGTAAGACTATTTATACTGAACCGCGTAAGCCATGAATACGTAGATAGACAGTCTAGTAAAGGTTAAAAGCGCAAGCTAAATCGTAAAGAGGGTCGTAAAGCTGCCGACAAATTAAAATTTACATTGGCAATATGAAAAAAACGCTCTTCTATTTTCTTCTTGTTTTTTCTCTGAACGAAGTCGCCTGAAATAGACACTTAATTAATGGCACTAAAACAAATATCAGAAACAAACACGAAATAAATAATAATGTTGGTTACTATAACTCGAGATGATTTTTTTTATTAAAAAGTAAAGTAAGAATTTATTAGTAAAGTAAAAAATATATTATTATCACCTTTTAAATGATTAAAATAAAATAGGGTCTTCAAAGCCTCCAGACCAATATTAGCGAATATACACTCGGGAGAAACATAATCGACTTAACCCGTAAGCGCGCCTACATAAACCTATTTTAAAAAAAATATACGTTAATTATTTGTAAAAATTATAAGCTTTTTTTACAAGGTCATACCTTACTCATGCTTTCTATTTACGTCAGGCATTAAAAAATATTTATTTTTAATGGAAATACACCTATTTTCTATTTTTTATAAAATAACAAATAGTACTTAGATGCAATTATCTTTTTAATTCACAGACAATGCGGGAATGGCATAGGCCTCGTATACAAGCATTAATAGAGGCTGGAGTAGACCTACTTGCCTTGGAGACAATACCCTGTCAAGAAGAAGCCGAAATGTTATGCGACCTGTTGCGTGAATTTCCAAATGTGAAGGCGTGGCTTGCTTTCAGTTGTAAGGTTTGTGTAATGAAATATGTAAAACGAATTCATTTGGTTGTCAGTATCTATTTTTTTTTCCGCTGACCATGAGCATTCGCAACACCAGAGGAAATGCGCTGCCGTCCTTTAAGAAAGGCTTAGGCTCTTTTCCTTAAAGGTTCCTATGTCGTATCAGTTCAAAAATACCACTGGCGACAACTGCAGCGAGCAGATGATTCCGCAGAAAACTAATGGACATAAGCCTAAAGAGTATTAACCAGTACGCTGGTTCTATAACATAATTTAAATAAGCAATAGAATGGGTAAGAGGCCACGAAGACAAAGGCTTCAGATAGGGTATAAAGATGACTGCGTGTAACGGTCTATTCCATCTGAACCTATCTCCAATCTTATTACACATGCATCGGACTAGGGAAGTGGGGGACGAGCCCTGATGATGTGTTGATAACCAGTTGATATCACTACAACAGTATCTAAGGCGAGATTGCTAATCTCTTATTCAACCGCGAGTTAACTTTTCTTTGGGAATAGATACCACATATTTTATATATCATATTTACAGCCGAGGCGATTTCTGTGAGACATAAAATCCTTGATTTCTTGTCTGGTTGTGTTGTATATATTTCCAATGTCCTCAAAATTGTTTTCATCCAACCTTCCTTCTAGAGAAGACGATGACGAGATATTCTGCCTTTGAACCATTGCTTACAACACTGTCATATTCCCAGCGCAGATGTTGTTATCTGGTTATAACCAGACAATAACCCCGTAGTTGAAATACAGCATAAACAATTAGACAGCGGTGTTAGCCTAGTTGAAGAACTTCAAGTTTACTATCCAGTGGGTTGGAATATCAGTATCGTATCATACCAAAGTTTTCTTTCACGGACTTTTACGTATCAATAATCAATGGCTCAATTATACGACAAAGTGAAATATGGATAGTGTTTGCTATCCCTGTCTAGCTAAGACGTCTCCTATACTCTTATTAGAACACAAAACAAATGTTTATGATAAGATTGGAGGAAGGCAGTGAAGACATTGTCAGTGGTACAAATACAACAGATCCACACTCGAAAATCAATAATTTGTTCAACACAATCATTAGGAGTCACACTTTCACTGAGCATCAAAATAAGAAACATTGAAACTTCGTTGGGATTTAGTAATGAGGGCATTCTGATAACAAGTATACGTCATAAATCACTATAGTTTTTTAGAGATAAAAAATGTTCTTGATTAATAATTAAACAATTATTTTTAATGCATTATGTTTTTAAAACTATACTTTTATAGGTTCAAAGACAATAAAAAAGTTAAAGACTTTGATAATTATCAATATTATGAAGGTCTTTATGTTTTTTAAGCGCGAAAGATGTGTTTTATCCGACATTAAAAATATATTATAAAGTTTAATATTTGTGTTGTAAAGTAAAATAAATTATTATTACAGGATAATCAAAGTATAGCACATGGTGAGAGCTTTCAAAAAGTGGCCAAAAAATGTTGGGAAGCGAATACGGATCAATTAGTGGCGGTGGGGGTGAACTGCTGCGCACCCTCCTATATATCGACTCTATTGAAAGGTATCAACGACGACCGGCCGCACTCCCCCATCCCCTTGATTGTTTATCCTAACTCAGGCGAGAAATACAATCCGCAAATAGGGTAAGTTTCAATTACTCACCTCTTGATACATTTATGTATGTGCATATTTATCTAATCCATCTTTTCCATTACAAATAATATGAAAAGGAATATTAACAGATCGAATAGCCTAATAGTCTGGGACTGTGCCTGTGAAATGTATATATTTCAATCATATTGCCGTCTACGTCATATATAATATAATATAATTTTAATTAATTGTTAAGTGTCTCGTAACAATAGTACAAAGTAGAAAAATAACAATATAGTGAATAGTTTGGTTAACTTAAATCATTGCTCTAGTTATATCGTTCCTAATATTATAAAAAAAAATATGTTTTGGTAGTCATGAAAAAATCAGCTAATACAAAAACTATCCAATCTCCTTAGTTCTTAAGATTCTTAATTCACCAACATTTATAAATAACTTCTCATCATAGTTTTCTATGCTGGTCACTTAACATAAAACATAACGTTTTATATTAAGTAATGTACTCGATGACACCGTAATAAGATCTTAAATTATTTATTCCGATTCTATCTAGATATATGTTTAACAACGTTTCACCTTGAGATACCTTTCGCCGTACAAAGAGTCAAATGCGAACTATTAATTAGTGTACCTAAAATTTTAAAAATGGAAATTCGTTGGTGAAATTTTTGAAATTTTTATTCGCGGGCGCCATAATCTAAGATTTTAACCACTAAAGTATCACCAGATTCCCCTACATAAAAAATACACTACTTAACGCATATATGTTTCCATTTATTTTGCAGGTGGATAGATCGGGATAAATGTGAGGCGGTGGAGGTGTTCATACAGGAATGGTTAGATCTTGGGGTGAGATATGTGGGCGGTTGTTGCCGCACATACGCGACCGATGTCTCTCGCATCCGTAACCAGGTTCATTGCTGGCGGGACCGCTGGCGTTTCCAATCCAAATATCAAGAAAATCTCAATTCTAATAATAGAGTCGACTGAAACAACGGGTATCCTAGATACTAGATATTACAATTTAATATATTTCAATACTAAAATTTTGTTTATATAAGAAAACTATTACAAAAAAAACATTGATTGAAGTATTTTTGTATCATTATTATTAAATTTTATTAATAATCATATTTATCTGTAAAATATATCTAACATTTTGATTACAGATTTGTTAATGTCGCAATGTAAATTAATAATAATGTTTTATGTGGAATTATATAATAATTACTATTAACAATTTTATTGTGTTATTGGCACTGAAAGGTTTACTTAGACGAAAACTTTTTAATGCCTGTCCATCAGTATCAACATCATCATGTAATCACTCACAGTACTTTGTATTGATAAATTAAACATACAACTTATAGGCACTCACATTTGGGCTAACTTACTGTCAATAACATTACGACAGAAGAAAATATTTGAAGAAAACTTTGTACGATGTGTACAAAAGAAACGATAAGAGTAGTTGTGCGACTAGGAACTTAGTTTGTTGACACAAGGCGAAGGTTGGCATTCGGAAGCTGGTGAAATGTTCGTTTCCTCTCTTTTTTTTTGCAAAATAAATGTCTACTAATAACGTAAAAGTAAATCATTTTCTGATATAAATAAAAGCAAACAAGCGACACAAAATTTAAAATAAAATTAAATTACTGATATAAAAGTACGCTATTTGACGTGATAATGGCAGACGTGTACGACCTATGGCAGACTTTTTACTCTTTTACCGCCTGTTAAGAGGTTAATTTTGCAATGGAATATTTTTTTTAATATTTCCAGGTTTAATTACAACTTATGCACACGAAGAATACCTACATATAATTACATACATTTCTAATAATTGTTTACTTTTTTGTGTCATTGAATAACACTTACAAAGTCCTGACTGCCTAATAGCTCTGCGATCAGCGCGTATAACGTGAAATTCCAAATAAGTATTAACTCCAAACAAGAAATATTACTCCGACTGTATTACTTTGACAAGTGTATATAGGTATATAGGACTGACAGAGAGCGGCATCATAAAATGTACTGAAGGGCAAACAATCAATTCCGTAAGAGAAGAGTTTCTTATTAAACACCTCCCAGAAGCACATCTGTTGCAATAAAAATAAGTAAAAACTTTGACCCAAAAGTATATTTTAAAATAAGAAACTCAAAGTCCACGCCCAGGAATAAAAAACACAAACAGTTCTCATTCGGTTAGCTCAAAGGGAACGATTTTTCCATACCACACGTTATAAGGTGTAGCATAGTACACGACGCGTTGACGGCGGTAAACAGTACAGAAAAATAAAGGAAACAACAAGTAGTTGTGAGTATACTTTAATATTCCTGAAATGTGTCAAGAACTGTCTTGTGTTTTAGTGCTTTCCCTAGTTTATTAGCGAGCTGCGATTTTTTTAGCTGTATTGTTTATCCCATCAGTTTGAATGGAACTGCTCGATGGGGGATGGGAAAACCTATAGCCAGGGAAATAACAACGTAAACCTTTTTGTTTAGCAAGTGCAAATGCGGAATCCGGAGACTCGGGGTCGAGGCAGTATATCTCTGTTCTTCGTTCTCTTTAAACTTTGTTGAGGATTCGTGTAGGTGTTACGGGTTGCCCAAGTTGTCTGGGTTGGGCTGTTGAAGTCGTCAATTACTTACTGGGTCTGTATGATCGTCTGTCAACCTTACTATATGATAAAAAATATATCTCTTTTTTAATATGTAAAGTAATTATTAATTAATAGTTAGATATCCTTAGTCAATCATTCTTGCTTGCAACCTGTGCTACAAACAAATCTGCCCTTCGTACATGACGTACTTGTTATTCATATTTCTGACGCATGCCAAACCGGCAACATTGGAACATGGTGGAACATTTCTCGACGAACAGGTATTGGATTACCTTTAAATCTTTCACTTCAAATGTTACTACATGTGCAAAACAAAACAAAACAAATTTAACAATTTTGTCGAATTTAGGAAGTGGGATAGATTTCTCATGTGTTCGAAAACTTCTAAGATATCTTCTAAGATTCGCATGGCACTTGAAAATTTTATATTTCTATAATTGTTTTTTTCTCTTGTATGAAAAATTGTTACCTTTCTAAAGTAAGAATTTTAAAGGTTTTAAATTTCTGAATACCCACCATTTTCTATTCATACTACATCGATGTGTGTAAAACAATAATCATGATCTACTAAAGCCATTAGAAACATACTATTCTGATTCTTGTAATAACTCGCAGAATTTTGTGGAGTTTTAATTACAATGTCCCGTCTATAGCACCAAATCACAGAGGGTATTTGGTGTGGCCTATAAAAACCGAAGATGTGGACCAGTCCAATGGGCATGGAAACAAAAACCAAAAAAATATCTAAGTAATAAAAGGGGTGGCGAATTTATCAGCTCACGGACCCCTCACTTCCGTGAGCCCTGTGTCCGATGAAGCTGTAAGCATAAGCTAATAGCATCAACATCAACAGAATCTAGAACTAATAAAAGGGAAAATCAAAAGGGGAAAATGACTCTGATGACAGATGCTGTTCTTGAATATCACCTGTTAGGAGTTAGTGGTGTGTTCAATGTCATGTGAAGTGTAGTGGGGGGATGGGGGTTGAGATATGAGGCCTATAAATCATTTGGGTTGAAAGAGAGTGACTATAGTGGTCCTGAATTGAGGGCCGGCCTCATTTTAACAAAATACGGTGCCGGGTTCCTCTAAAGTTTAATGGTTATAATAACGTGTTCATTTCACTAAAGCTTCATAAATTCCTCCACAGACATTATGATCACACCTAGAAGATCGAATCTCCAAGTTATCCCCATTTTTGACATGGCAGAATCTACACTATTCTTATTACTAGACAAAAATTAATCAATTTCTTAAATATCTTTTAGCCTTCTACTATCAGAGCGGATTAACGAAAATAGTTCACGACATAAGATAAATATACTTAACGCTGCAACAAACGCTTCAGTTCTTAGAGCACATAGAATTTCCAAATACAAATACCTTCAACGAATTCTTATTTCGAATTTGCGATCTTTTAATGGACCATTCAAATCTACTCTGTGAAATGGACGGTTCTCCACCACAGGGTTGGAAGGAAAATCAATCTTTATTATGGCTAGTATCTGAAGGTGAACCTCATGCGCCTAGGCGATAGCACCCAATATCCTCGCTGCAAAATAGCCAACAGATTGCAACTGGAATGAGCATTCTCAACGTGACGTCATGTGACAAACAAACTAACAAATGCGGATCATTTGTTAGGAGGAAGCAATAATGGGTGGCGAGCTCCACAGGGCAGAGAATGTCTGTGTCTGTATTTTCCAGTAAATATCTGAGCAAATAAATATAGTTAAAAACTGGAAAAGACACAAACGAACTTCACTCTTCCAACAAATTCCCTTTTTTTTACACTCGAACAACAATTTGGTAGAACTACGCTGTATCAAGTTGAATGGCTACAACATGAATAGGTCGGATCGACCCGTCAAATACCACGCCCTCACACAATACAAGCACTGCTGTATTTCATATGGTGAGTATAGAGATCTGGGCATCCGATTATGGCTAACGAGGCAATACCTCGTAACCCAGATCGAGTCTCTTCGGGATCAAAGGTATGAGCAACAGTAAATAAAACCGAATGCTTGGTCCAGGTAGTACGGAAGTTCAACTTCACCCTATAAGTAAAGACGTCCTGAACAGGCTGGTACTGCATGGCAAGAATATATCAAATTCGGATTGTCAGAGTTCCCAAAAATTTGAGACCTTGAAGTACCTCGGAAAGGTCTTCCAATAAGTCGGAAGTTCGACAACTATTTCCGAAGTTCATAACCAAGTGACTTCAGTATTACAATCAGCTCGTCTCTCAAAACCCGAGCCTTCTCCAAGGTTGGCCCTCGGCAGCAAAAGTCATCTAAAAAAACAAAATAGCCACAGCTCGGGGTATCACACGATTAGCAAATTCACATGAGTCCACGTGGCAATAAAAGAGCTAAATCCTAGCCTGTTTATTACCTAGCCTTTTTATTGATTATGGTGATTATTTCATAACCTCGTTTCGGCTCAGAAGGTCTTACGCCACAAAATTAATTGATGCCCTTTTCGTCCCGCTGTGCAACTGATTGCCTGACAGCAAATTTATTTTCTGTGATTCGTATTGAATTAAAAAATCAGTAGGATCCTTATTAAACAGTTCGTGTCAAAGTTTATCACTAGCTATACTGATGAAGTCTTTTACCTATAGATTTTCTTTGCCGCAATCTCTTAAGTTTTTCAATTTCAACTAACAATTCATGTTAGATTTCTGATTTGATCACTGCGATACGAATTTCTTTTAAAATATTATTTTAATCGTTGTGTAGAAACACATTTTTCCTTTTTCATTCCTTCATCAAGCGACACGGACAGACGCTTTGGAGTTGCAAAAAAAACACTGACCTTTTTGTCACACTTACCATTTTTCATATTTTACACACTATAAGATATATATAGAAAATGTCAGCTGGAACAGTAAATTAGCCAATAAACATAATTCTCGGCGGCGAATCAAGATGAATATGCGTTAATACCGTTTAAAACTAAGACATGATGCTAAAGAGACTGCTCAACATACTGTACCAGCAATTGAGTCTCCGATATTGGAGGTAGGTCAGCCTCTCCACGGTATACAGCAGCAGTAAACTGTTATTTGGCGCCGGAACACTAACTACTCATAAATGACAATTAACTGATATTTAAAAACTCGTGCATAATTATTTTAATATCTTCAATCTCGCCACGTCTCAGAGACCTGTTTCAGAAGCTTTACATCTCGGTAAATAAGAGTAAGACATTTACCTTGATTCTTTTTCATCATTTCATGTACAAAATAATTACACGTACCTTCAAGTAAAAGCGTGTTCGTTAGCATTTAATTTTAAAAGAATAACTAAGCTACATTCCTAATAATTGTGATATATAAAAAAGCTCCATCCAAGTCCTTTTAATTACTTATTTAAATTATTAAATAACTTTTAATGAAATTAATAATAAAGAAGGTTTGTTCGAGCACATTTTAAAATCTCCTTAATGCAGTAAATAGAACCGCAGAGGTAATCTAGACGTCTGCGCTAGACTACAAAATGTACATGCAAATTTAATTTAAATATATAATATGAATTAATATATTCGTGCTAGTCATTATAGTGATAACAAATATTTTCCCCTAAGTCCAATGATGGAAGAGGTAGAGAACGCACTGAACTAGGTGAGAATATGTTCATTTTTAAAAACCCAATGTCCGAGTATATTTAAATAGATAAATAGTCTGCCCTTTGCTGCACCTACGTGTATTGAAGCAGCGGACCACCTCAATGAACATCCATTGAACCGAACCAGCCATCGTCAGCCGGTATAGTTTAGCTTTAACTTTAGCACCTTCTATACACTCACTATAATTTTAAAAGGCATTGAGAAAATTTCGTTAGTATAATATAATTATATATATCATATAACTGTCCTCATTTAAAGGTTATATATTATATTATACTTATTTTCCAGCGATGTCACCTGCGTGTGTGTTGTGTGTGTATTATGGGTGTGAGTGAGAGAGAATGCAATTAGGCATTAAAACAGTTCTTGTAAATCATAATTTAAACAGAAAGTGTAAATAAATAAATGGAAATATAAAGTCGTTTAGATATCATTTAATTATATATAGTGCTTTTTTAGAGGTTTAGTTTTTGAATTGGCAATACGATTTATATTGACTATCCACTTGTTGACTTATCAATCAGTTGACAGTTTTTTTGCTTATTTTTGGCTGAATGGCTATGTCAATAAACAGAATTTCCGAAATTGGAAAACCCAGAAGCTTTTGTTAATACGCCTTTATATTCCTTAAAATCACTGTTTGGCTTGCTTTATTTGAAAAGTGGACCAATGATTACACCGGAAACGACCCTTTTTTTTAAGGATGGTGCCACAGTAAAATTACTGTCAATGGAGAGCGCTATAGAGCCATGATTGCTGACTTCTTCGTTCCTCAATTGAATGGCCTTGATGTGATGTTGCGCCAAAGCAGAGCTTTGATTTGATGGCGCAACATGGCACACAGATCGCAACACCATCAATTTATTGCGGGAAACATTCGATGAGTGCATAATTTCTCGTAATGGATCTGTGAACCGGCCTCGATATATTGCCCTAATTGCTCTTTGAAAATTGGTCCGAAATCATATTTAAACACTTACAAGTATCTATAACCATAGCCGTTATAATTATTTATACGTATTTTATTTGTTTTTAAAAATTGTATACTAGTAAAAAAACATCCTTTACTTCAGTACGGAAATATCTGTCCTATGTCACACTCCTCGTTAACTGTTACTGACATTCCAAGTCGCCTGATACTGCCCGAGATATTTGCCTCGAATACTTTCACGATATCTGTCCATCAAGTTTCCATTTAAATATCGAACAACGTACAACTATTTATAGTCACGGTTGAGTAGTCTAAATGATGGAAACCCTTCCACCCCCTAAGGGAATTAATTTTACAATATGATCGGAAGAGAATTATTAAAGATTTTTTCTTTAAAGGTTTTTCCACATATTAGTCAACGTCAAAATTCTTTAATCTTCCTGGAATTATTTCGTCTTTGTTGAGTGCGTCTATCTCTAAGGAAAACGCATTTAATTTTTAGATTGGCAGAAAAAGCGTTATCATTTTATGAATCTTTGGATTATCTGTATATTAATATATATCTTATATAAAAGACTGACACGCAGATCCTTCACAATTTATTCCTTAAACTATAATCTAGAATTGTTATTAATAATTTCATCGGTACCGGCATACACGTACCAACAATACAGAAAAAGCTTGCCCATATTTATCCAACTGTAGGATAGGACATGTCTGGTATAGACTGACACTACGTTTTTTTTATAAATCCTGAACGATTTTAAAAAGGAAAATGAATATTGAGAGAAAAAATCCTTAAAAACACAATCAACGCCTAATACACCCTGAAATTAATTGTAATTTACAAATCAAGAATTGTGTAAGAGCGATACTAAAAAGAGATAAATCCAGAAAACAAAACCTTTTAAGAGGTTTTGTTGTCTGAGTGTTTGGATAGAAATTAATAAATCTTTTTTGTTTTTTACGGAAAACTCAATTAGATTAAACAAATCAAGATGCAATGTTAAATATATAAGAAACTCAACAAACTTACCAACCCTACATCTGTTTAGCATTCAAAATCAAAAGATTTATTTATTTTTCGAACGGTAAGGTCGAATAAAATGTAAATTTACAACATTCTTTTCTTTCCAATTTTTGTGATTTAAAAATTGACAGATATTTTTTTATATTGTTAGACTTCCTTAATAAATTCTTAAAAATAATCATTACATAGGATACTATAAGACTTATGACAAAATGCCCTTTTTTGAATGATGCCAAACCTGTAAAAAATACGCTTATGTAGCAAAATATTGCACCATAAAAACGTCCAGTTGTAAACACTGTGCTGAGAAATTTTCCCAACTGATCCATCAGCTTATTGATGCATAAGCCTACTCAAAGTACGAAAGGCTCATCCTCGCCCACCTCAAGGACTTCATGTTGTCCCGAGGGCTACCCATCAATGAGCAATTCAGGTTTCGCACCCAACACTCACGCACACACAAAATGCACCGCATCACTGAGCACATTCACAGTAAATTAAATGGCTACCAAACCTGGGCGCTTTTACTCGACGTAGCGAAAGCATTCGACAAGGTCTAGCACAATGGACTCATATACAAACTATATGAGCTCGGTGTGTCAGATCGACTAGTACTAATCAAACGAGACTTTCACCGCAATCGAACCTTTCGGTACTGCGTCAAGGGAACACGTTCCGCGGTTTAACCCATTTGAGCCCGAGTACAACAAGGCTCCGTCCTAGGTCCCATTCTCTACACACTACACCAAAGATATACCGCACACTCTAGGTCTAGAGTTACCTCTCTTCTCCGATGACACCAGCCTCTACGTGTCTGCACCCCCAAAAGTGCAGCCATGTACTTCTCTCGGTGCAACAAAATCCCGCATCTTTCAACCATATAGCTAGAGCGATATAGCGATATTAATTTAGGTAATTCTTAGCCAGAAACAACTGATCAAGCCAAGGTTCGGCCCTCTCGGCCAGCCTCGAGTCAGACGCTCTCGCGAATAAAGGTGACGGCCCAAGTCGAGGCTCCCTCTAGGGAGCCCTTGTACTGGTTACCCACTAATGAGGTCTCGACTGAGCGCCATAAGCGCTCGGTCACCTCTCAACCCGATGAAACTGTAAAAGCCCTCGGACTAACAGGGATTATCACAGCAAAAGTCGCTTAACTCATTACAACCTAAAAAAGATATCTCATCCCCATCCAACCCCACTATTCCTCACACACAACAATAAAAACCACCTATGCAAGCTGCTTGACCATTTCAATTTAGCGTGTTTGATCTCGGGTGGGCCCTAATTTCATAAGAACTAGTACGAATTTACAATTGACAGGTCAATAATCGACGCGTCTAAGTCCGACCCCTTATTGTTAATTCTAACTATAAGCACTTAGTTGTAGTTTTTCTATAATCTCTGGTGCAAATTTGCTTTTAAAACTAAAAGGATGTTATTGTTATTTTATTCCTTTGTCAAGTCATTTTTTTACAACTACATATAATACTTATATAAGGTCAACATTAGGTTCCTTATCACAGGGCGTTCCTATTCTAGAGCCATACCTCTGGAATTTAGATTTTAGTTAATTTCTTTCATTTCCACTATCCTGTTGCCATTGGGTTGTATACTTATCAGTTACGAAGGTGACTATCTCCTTTTAAATAATTTTAACACCGTAGATAACGTTGCTCAACGTTGTACCTCATAATTTTATTTAACTTCCATTCAAAGGATTTCTAAAGTCATAATATTCGTAACACGTATTAAAATTAATGAGGTTACCATCGAACAAAAACAAATAGTCTGTTACCTGGGTTTAAAGCTTGAGAGAAACTTTGCTAAACATATCATGGAAGCCCAACTTCCAAAAAAGCCTTCAGAACTGACCTTTGAAATATTAAGAACGACTTGCCGCACGTACTTGGATGTATTTGTTTAAAATTACTTCAGACCCACCGATTAGCATTAATTTTATTATGTAACGCGTATAGAACTGTTAGCACTTAAAACCTGCCAGTACTTGCTGGCGTTTTCTTTGTTGATCTAGAAATACAGCGTCGCGCGTCCATGTACTACGCTAAATATAATTGTTTAAGATCCAATTTTTTTTTAGGTCGATGATCTTCTTATATCAGAATGATAAACTAGTTCAGATACATTAAATAAGAGCTGACATTTGTACAAATCCTTTCGTTCAGCTCGTGAATGCTTAAGGAAGGTTTGGTTGATCATAGATCACTGTACTGCTCAATTTCTTATAGATCTTATTCCATACTTATCCCATCTCCCTTGTGTGAGTGTTGTTGTTTGTGACGTTGAATAGGAAAAAACAGCCCATCACATTCTATGCGAGTGCTAGATGTGGCTACAGGAACGCAATTATATTATGTTAAATTCCTTGCAGGTGACATCAGATATAGTATATTATCTAGACCTCATACACATAGGTGAAATAATGTTAAAGTAAAAGAAGTGACAGGTATGATTTTTACATATACACACATGCCCATATTTATACTTTTAGCACGTTCTAATCGAAATAATATTCCTGAAAAAATTGTTAAAAACGGCAAGTAAAACTTGCCTACGGTGATTTTTGAGTACTCAACGCTCCGCTATTTAATCCGCATCGCCTCCTCTTTAAAAATGCCTGCTGCAGTATTGTCGTTTTACGGCGCATTTTAAGAAAATAGGTCCATCTCAATGTAAAAGGCAACAAACTTTCTCAGTGAATTTTAAGCTTATTCTCACTTATAACTGTCGTACTTAAAATGTTATTTGACACGTTTAACGTTAAACTGTCACTTTAAAACAAATAGATATATTATACAATGTGCGACCGGACCCATAACCCTTAACTAATATAGGTCTTCACACGTATCGTACATATTATTAATATATTTACACAACTAATGAGTTTCATAACTGATAGTGACTGTTGACGGGAATCTTAAGTACTCTGATATACTTGGCATTTTGAATTATAATTACATTAATAAATATTTATTACGTACTATACGAAGAGGAAAATAAAAATATCGAATTATCTACGAGTACTAGTTCTATGAGCGAGTAAAGGGAAACGATTATTTTAATAAAGTGTAGGAGAAAGGGTCACAACCTTATGTAAAATAAAGTTCATGTTGACCTTCTAACCATCCCGAGTTTAGTAGGAGATTTATAAACCAGTGATGCTCTATCTATACCCACAAGATAATAAGGCATATTGTATCATTTAAATATATTCTCAATACTGTTATTTTAACTATTCATTTCATTAATCTATGCCGCCTTCTGAGTATAGTGGTTAGATTATATTGCTAATAGTGTTCCTGAATGCTCAAGATTTCCAACAGATTATTGTTTTTTTTTTATTATTATTACATTAAGAGTAACAAACGAGCACACAGTTTATCTGATAGTAAGTAATTCCTGCGGCTCATGGCATCTACATTCATCCTTGATAAGGAATCATAATGCATCATAATGCAACATCCTTCAGGACTGAGATGGAATGCCTCGTCACCACTGTCGAAAGTTATATATATAGTCTATGTTTGGCAGTGACTGAGGATAGAGAGAGATTTTTATAGTGGTAGAGCTACGCTGCAGTATGTTTCCAGCTGCAGAATACCAGCGTAAATTAGCAGCATAATGTTGCTGTGTTTCGTCTAGTGAGTGTAGACTCCGGAGACCTTCATTACTGATGACGAGGCTTTCCATCTCAGTCCTCAAGGTCGACAACGCATCTGCATGAAGATTCCTTTTCAAGGATGAATGTAGATGCCATGGGCCGCAGGAATCACTTGCCATCAGGTGATCTGTGCGATCGTTTCTTACTGTCAATGTAAAAAAAAAAAATGAGTTTATAATGATGACGATTACCTTGGAGTCATCATAAAATAAAAGTAATTTATCGGCTCACATCACGCATAACACAGTTTCATTGTTGTTTTGAATACTAATATGTCTATAAATTGCTTTTGTAGTTTTCGAATTTAATAGCGAATGCATAAAACTGAGCAGCCTCGGTATCCATTCAACCATTTAGCGTTCATATCAGTTCACAGTAATTAACGGTTGAATATTACCATAAACACAGAGTAAAGTTATTTCTGCAAGCGTAAAATTTCACTTGTGCCTATAAATTATTTTAAACTAAAATATATTTGCAAGTTCATAAAATAGTCTAACGAAAGCATTTCCTGCAGAGACTGCTATTTAATTAATTGCGGTTTAAATCAGTGTGCGCATGAAAGATGGAGGGCAGGTATAACAGGGTAATAAAAAGAAGGGATATCAGTATCATGGAAGGTAGTGAAACATAACATGGATGCCTTCCAATACTGTCCTTACTTATATACGTGCTTAGTGTAATAAATTTAAGTAATATCTGTAAATAAGAATCAATAACTCTTTATACTTATTTTATTTTAGTTCTAATATGAATTATGCTGAAAAGGTATCGCTAGATATTGCGATTTGTTAAAGATACTATAAAAACAAAACATATACTTCAATAAACGACGACGGGTCCAAGATTTGTGTTTATTACGAAGCAATAATTACTTCGTGATAGAGGTGGAAGGAATAAACCTAAATATTTTAATTAGGAATAACTCTAAATAAATAAAATATTTTTTTAAAAGTTTTATATTGGTTATTTACACTTTTTGTGACTTTATAAGGGCGGGCGTACTACTTAGTGAAAACCTTGCATGATATGGAGAAAATCTACGAGAAAATTAAAAATCTGTGTCCTATAAAAATTTGATGATTATGAATTATGGTAGTCCCTCAATATCAACATCATAGCGCCTGTATTATATTGTTACGAGCTGTAGGGTTGTTTGGATAGAAAATAGTCTCTAATTAAATAAAATTAAAAGAATCACCATTACCGGTGATTCTTTTATGTTTAACAATTTCGGAGACAGGTGGGGTATAACTAGGTCTGCCATGGCCTGAAAACGGGTTTTCAGAAAGTAGTGCCAAGTAACTACTAGAGTGTTGAAACGGCCTCAAAATATTTTTCAGCTTGCTGAAAACGGTGTTAACATGGAGTAATTTCTGATTGTAAGTTGTATAAAGAAAACTTTCCCATGCTCTTTTAATAATATTAGTATAATCACTTTGCTTTTATGCTATGCACTATGCACTAATCTATGAAAGGTCTTTTAATATAAAAAGTAAAATTACAAATACCTGGGCTCGACTGCTTAAACAGAGCGCCCACATCGGCGCGGACGAAGCGGACAAAGCGTCTCTGCTCGAACGATTGGTCGACGTTGCTTTGTTGAGCCGCCTGGTATTCATATTAAAACATGTGATAATATTGGATTGGATAAAATAATATTTGATTATTTTCATATTGACGTCATTTTCTATTTAGTTATTTATAATATCTTTTATAACAGTATCCAGAGTCAACATGTTCAACCGGATATTATATGATTGCTTATATTGCCATACTCCTAGCTAATAAAGAATAGTCAATGAGATAGTATGTAATTTTTATCTTATAAATAAAGAATGGTAAAAAAAAATCATATACACACACACACACACGTATATACATACATATTGTATATATGCATTTTCGCTTGGTATTTATGTTATTTTTTGCTAAACAATTTGAAATTGAATTACTGTAACTTTTTATTTTCTTTTGTAACGCTTATTGTTATTTTATCTATGTTTTGGAAGTATTACTTGGTCTTATTTTAATTTTGTTTTGTTTGCTCTTAAACTGTTCTTTGTTATAATTAAAAGTTCTATGTTCTGGCCTTAAGTTAAGCTCATGTAAAATATGTATATTATATTAAGGATTTGTGGATTTTGTTCAACAATAAAATTAAAAAAAAATGGTAGTAAGGTTTTCTTAATAAGGCATTATTTTTGTTCTTGTACTTATTTGTTCCTCTAATTTTGAACCTTTTTCCATTAGCGCCACTTAAGTGGGCGTCGAGACATCGTTTTGTTTTGCTTTGCTATGAGTCCAATGACCTGCCCGAGGTCGCCGCACCGCCTGTCTACCATGCGGGGTTGTGGAAATGCGCGAGTGTTCAGTGTGTGAGCAATGTTGCAAAGATCCCGATGTTGGCTATCGTCTCTATATATACCTCTCTCCGTCTCTATATAAACCTCTCTACGTCTTTATATATATTTTAGGCAGCTTTAGATTTTCTGCATCATTAATAAATATTTTAAGAGTGTAATGACAAAGTAACATTAAAAAATACCACGAACACTTAACATAACAGATATGTAGTGATTCCCCTAAATACTACTAATACATAGAGATGCAACATCTTTTCGCAATGCCAGTGAATCAAGCCTGGCAAGTACCTGGTCGTCAGCGATTCGAGCCGCTCTTCGTTGAATGGAAGGAGCTGGCACTGGAGTGCCTCGGCCCAGAGATGAGATCTGTATTCCATGTGAAGCCGAACTTGCACTTTCTTAAGTTGCACACAGTGAGCCGACATGAAATACCGTCTTGCTCTATTAAGCACGCCCAGTTTTTTAGAGACCAATTTGGCTGTATCCTCCAAGTGACCGCGGAACTGAACGTCGCTCGATATGTCAACGCCAAGAATTCCAATACTAGCTGAAGTAACTGTAAAATGGGACATTGAAGACGGCTTTAAGATTTTTACCTCGTTTTTATATATTTAGTTCACTTGCAAATGATTCTTGTGAACTCACTATTGAAACACTTAACAGGTGCACTTTTCAGCAATTAGGTACATTTTTTGTTTTTTTTTATTTCATTGAGAGTAACAAACGAGCACATAGTTCATCCGATGGTAAGTGATTCCTGCGGTCCATGAGATCTACATTCGTCTTTGACAATGAATCATAATGCAGATGTGTTGTCATCTTTGAAGACTGAGATGGAATGCCTCGTCACCAGTAATAAAGGTCTCTGGACCCCTGCACTCACCAGACGAAACGCAACCACATTATGCTGCTATTTTACGCTGGTGTTCTGTGAGGGCGTGGTCCTACCCCGAGCTGACCCATTCATTCTGCAGCTAGAAACGAACTGCAGTGTAGCCCTACCACTGTCAGGGATAAGGAACAAACCTAATTCCTTGTCACAATAACTTCATCTGAACCCACAATGACGTTGTTGGAATAACTTTTCTGTTCTTTGGAGCTCTTAAAGTACACTCGTGAGCAAAAAAATCGACTTAAGCGTTATGCACGAGGTTTAATATCTTTAAAAAAATAACTGAGGTCTAAATTATTATTTTTATATTGATTTATTAAAGCTGTACGCTTTGGCTTCTAAATAAAGTATAAATGTTATCTTTTTCAAGAATACGACCGTTATTTTCGCCACCCGTGGCTGTCCGCCCACGCCTTGAACGACGTCCGTTCGCTAACATTTGGAATTCGTCGTAGATATAGGGCATCAGAGTCGGACTGGATGAGTAAACATCCAGTGATTTTTGGAAAACCATACTTGGTACTCAGTACTTATAAAAAGAAAACCTTTATCACCGCGGGAAAACAGCTAGTATAAATAAAATATTAAAAGAACAATGTGATTTTTTATTAAAAAATCGTAGTATAAGAACGATAAATTTGAACAATTGAATAAATTACTCAAAAAATAAAACTGCGACAACAAAACCAATAGCACACGGACAACTGGGCAACACTCTGTTTTTTTTTTCTTTTTTGGGCTTATGGCCGCTGTTATCTTTTTTACAGTTTCGCCGGGATGAGAGGTGACCGAGCGCTCATGGCGCTCAGTCGAGACCTCTATTGGTGGGTAACCAGCACAAGGTCTCCCAAGAGGGAGCCTCGGCTTGGACCGTTACCCTGTTCCGCGAGAGCGTCTGGCTCGAGGGTGCCCGAGAGGGCCGAACCTCGGCTCGGTCAGTTGCTTCTGACAGAGGATTCTTTAAATTAATATCGCTATTATTATTATTGGCTATCTGTACCATCACTTCGGAATGCTTATGCACTGGAGAAGTGGCGCAAGATACTCCAGCGACGCTTCTATCTGTATTGACTGGAGGGAACCGGCCTGTGACATGGCGGTATCGCGAATAACATTGTTTGCGACCGTCGACGGCGAGGGCGGTATGAGGGTGCAATGTACGTGTGTAGTGTTTTATGAACGTCTTGGGCCCTGGTGGTCGCGTCGTCGGAGTCGTCGAGGGCGTGCCTCGGTCTCCTTTGGACGCGGGTAAATCTATGATTCGCGATGTGATTGTAAGTGGCGGCACTTACAAACAGGGGTTTGGGTGTGTGACGGCAGGGTCGAAATATAGGCGGGAAGCCTGCTTCAGGTACTGAGCTATGGTCGGCAGCTCAAGATCTATGTGTAGATTTTGTTGCGCCGAGAGAAGTTCATGGCTGCAATTTTGGTGGGGTTAACCTCGATATTCCATTTCCGAAACCATTTCCCTAAGGTGTTGGCTGCGGATTGGAGGCGTTTACAAATAGCGTCTGGTTTGCATCCAGACACGTAAAGGCCGGGGTGAAGGGTCTCTACGCCGCGAGTGCGCGGTATGTCATTGGTGTAGAGTGTGGGGTGAATCTCGGAACGCGTTTCCTCGACGCGGTAACGAAAGGTGCGATTGTGAAGAAAGTTTCGTACGATTAGTACGAGTCGATCTGGCATACCAAGCTCATATAGTTTGTATACGAGCCCGTTGTGCCAGACCTTGCTCAAAGCTTTCGCCACGGTGAGGAAAAGTGCCCCAGTTTGGTAACCCCGAAGGAATTTACTGAGAATGTGCTCCGTGATGCGGTGCACTTGATGTGTGCATGAGTGTTGGGTGCGAAACCCGAACTGCTCATTGATTGGTAGCCCACGGGACAGCATGAAGTCCCTGAGGCGGGCGAGAATGAGCCTTTCATATACCTTACCCAAGACTTTGAGTAGGCTTATGGGTAGATAGGCTGATGGTTCGGTTGGGTGTTTCGAGGGCTTAAGAATACCTATGACGTCAGCTTCCTTTCAAGTTTTCGGGAAGGTGCCTTTGGATATGGCCGCGTTGTAGATTAACACACACACAGTAGGTGTAAAATAGACTTGGGTAGGAGTTTTATCAACTTGTTGGTGATGCCGTTGGGGCCGGGAGCATTGCGTGGTCGCAAGTTTTTAATTATAGACTCAACTTCGGTGCTACATGCACACTTGAGTTACGGAATCGCGAGGTGGTTCCTTAGTCCTCCGGTCGACCTAACTGTCAACCATTGCAAGGTGAGCGGCGTCGATCGGTAGAGTGCTCGGTGAGCATTGGAGCTCGAGATTGTCAGCCAGACATTCGGCTATCTCTACGTCTAAGAAGGCAAGCGGTTTATTGGGACACACTGCGGGAGGCATTGTTTGGGAGGTGCCTCCTTTTAGGGACTTGGGAAGTCGCCAGAAGGCGAGATGAGACGGTTCGATATTGGATAGGTGATCGAACTTCACGCTGAAGGGTACGTAGCACCAGCCGATTACTTTCCATGGGATATAAGTCATAGGCACGATCTTGTGTCTCATTAGGTCCTTTATGTCGTTTGGTAGGGTCCATCGGTGGTCATCCTCCAAGGGAACCCGCTTCGAGCAATCCTACGGATGTGGATGTGCCTAGTGAGGGCATGAACTGCGAGGTTTGAGTCGTTGACTGAAGATATATTCCTACGAATAGCATCTACGTGATGTGGCTTCCCTCAGGTCGTTCCTGAGTCGGTGCCAGTTTACCATCGTTTTGGTAGAAGGTGAGGTTGGGGCTGAGGGCCCTAACCGAAGAAGAACTGGGGGATGATCAGAAACGAGCTCTTGGATTACCTCTATCCCTTGTAAGGCGAGGTTGATGTTCTTGCAGATGGCAATATCAAGCATATCCGGTGCGTGACCCAGTGTGTATGGAAAGTGGGTAGGCGTAGAGGGCGCTACGACATCGAGGTCGTATGCGTCGCTAAGCGACTCTAAAGCCGACTCCCGGGGGTTGATTTTAGCTGCATTCCACCGAGTGTGCTTGCTATTGATCTCGTGCTAAAATAACTGAGTTGTCAAGGGACTGGAGCACCACGAAGTCACTGACAAACCGTGGCTTCTAGGAAATAGAGAGGTGGCGTGTCGACGGGCACGTAGTGCAAGGACTTTTTGTAGTAGATAAAAGTTCCACCATTAGCGCCGAAGTCCTATAATTCCTAATGATGTTAAGATGTTGAGATTGCGAATGTGCGGTTTGAGGAATGTGTCTTGCAGTAGGAGCACGTCGACTTGGTTTTCGCGAACTAAATTGAAGATTTCGTCGCGTTGTTTAAACCGTTCACGTTAAAAAATGCGACGTTGAGGGATCGCGGTTTTGCTCTCCCGTTGTAGGGGCCTGTTACGCTTTAAAATTGTCGATCGCGGACACTACGTGTTGGTTGCGCATTGTGGCAATCCTAATTTCTGGTTTGCCATTCGCGTCCCTTAGTGCCTTCGCTAGGGCTGAGACGTCGGCGCCGTTAAAGACGGCGGCGAAGCGACACACAAGGTCGAGGTCGCTTTCGTTAACTGGCCGACAGGATGGTGTCGGGGGCTGCTCCACAGGTTGGGCGACGGTTGTTACTCTG
Source organism: Teinopalpus imperialis (assembly GCA_029286865.1). NCBI lineage: Eukaryota > Metazoa > Arthropoda > Insecta > Lepidoptera > Papilionidae > Teinopalpus > Teinopalpus imperialis. The sequence goes on from JAGSMU010000012.1 coordinate 7,041,161, forward strand.
ACCGGCGTTTGCTATGCGGGGCGAAAAGGTCGGACGGGACCAGGAATGGGCGCGGGGGTCGGTGTATCGACCTTGGGCGCGATTTTTGAAACTAGTCGTTTTGGCTTGGGGGCCTTTGGGCAGCCAAGGTAGTCAGCTGTGTGTCCCTCCTTGTTGCATAGAACACACACGGTGAGGCCGAAAGCAGCCAGAAGGGCCTTGTCTTTCGGTCTCGAACAGTCCACGGTTCCGTGATCGCCCAGGCATTTGATACACCTGGGTTTACCGAAGCAGTTTCGGGTTGAGTGGCCATAAAGCTGACCTTTGGCATTGGCCTTGAGGGGCGTTTTTATGTGGGCGTTCTATTGTAAGCCCGGAGAGGCAGCAAGTTTTCAGGTTAAATACCTGTTTGTCAGCCGTGGTACGTTCTAGTGCCACATGACCATATTAAATGGCTTTTTGTTGTAGCCACTGTACATCCTATTCACAGACAGGACTGGGAGATTTTGGGACAGAAGGTCCTCTTTAATAAGTTCCGCAGGTGTTCCGGCGTGAGGTTTTTAATTACCACTCTGAGTCGGCGTTCCTCTGCTAGAATGTAGGTGTGAAAAAACACACCTTTTGGTTGAAGAAAGCGGGTTACCGCTCTATGATCTGTAGTAGATTCCAGCTGTAGTTTAATGCCTACTTGTACCGATTTGACAGGACCGATGCGACAATCGGCCACGTATCCTGCGCCTGTATGAAGACAGGCGATGGGCGTTTTGATGCCTGTGAATCAGCCGAAGATTGCTGGGTGCCAATAAGGGTGCGCTGTAGTGCGACGGGGGCATGCTGTGGGTCAGCTGGGGGGGAGCCCTAGGGCAGGGCCGAGGTAGATGGCTGGGGAGAGGGGGCCTCTGTTCCCAGTTTTTTCGCCTTGGGAGGCGGCGGCGGGGCGGGTGAAGCCCGCTTTTTTCATTCATCTCAACCAACGTAAAATCGCTGGTCTCTTGCGCTTGGGTGTCCTCGGGGCGAGGGGCTATCCAGCTCCACTTCGGAGACTGGATGATGTAGATGCCCTTGAGGAGGGTCTTTCCGGGGGCGGTTTTTCGTTAATATATTCCTGGAAGACATCGGGGTACTTTGTTTTAGGACGCTGATGAGGTGCCGCATGAACTCAGCGAAAGAGTCCTCCATGTTGCACTCGGTTCTGTTTTTTTTCTTTTTAATCCTACTTCGATCGCGGGAATTGTGGCCACCGGTGGGATGCCGGGGTGAATAGCCTACTTCCCTCCCCGCCGTTAAAAGGCAGGGAGGATGAGTGCCTAGGATTGTGGCTCTAGTGCGTCCAAGTGCCAATCTTATTTGTTTACTTGGGTGAATGCTTAAAACTAACTAAAACTACGCGTGGGACTGTTATAAGTCCAGCAGGTTGGTCACCGTTGGCTAGGGCACTACCCAAGACCAAGTTTGCGTCGATTCCTTCCGGTCTAAACAGTCTAAACTGCAGTTTTACTCTGTTATGTTGTCCAGGACTTGGACGATTAAAGGATTTTTAAGATTGAAAAAACACAATATACAATTATAAGGCATGTAATTATTATAGTAAGATACAAGCTGAGAACTTAGCATTTGCTCTCTTTAGCGTCTTTAAACAAATTTTTCGTTTGCATAGCAGCGATAGCAAGGTTTCTATCTTGTTTTTCTTCGTTTAACTGCATTTTCAAATGTTTGACGTCTAACTTTAGTGTCTTTACTTCATTTTGCAATCGCATCACTATGGTCCAAAGACTTGAAGAACCGTAACTTGACGTTGAATGTACAGGCAAGGACGGCGACCTTACTAGTGCATCTATGCATATGGGGGTTTCGTCGTCGCATTCTGCAAAATAGAATAATGACATTAAATGTATTGTAAAACATTACCATGACGTAAGTGTTGTTTTTCAATTAATTCTATTTTACCCACCTTGATCACACACGTAAGGCGGTAGTAATATTTTAACACTGTATTGTTGCCTTACAATAATAATTTATATTCTGTTACTAGTGCGAGTGTTGTATACAAAAATACGAGAAAGAATTGTTTTATAACTTTTATTTCGTAATATTCATAAATATTGAATGAGACCACATACAATAAAATTTGTTAAAAATAAACATACATACATAATCTAACACACAACACGTTTAGGTATAAAGTATTTTTTGCAAGTGGCAACATTTTTAATTGTTTTATACATCTCTTGTAGAAATTACCAAGTCAGCCAATTTAGAATTTATTCGCTTTAATATTAGTTTCGCTTTGACGAATTTACTATAACGAATTACGTAAAATTACGGACATCAGACTAGATTTAACCCAATACATTTCATTCAGAAATAACTCCTAATACGTTGTTCATAATAAGTTGCAATAAAAAGATTATACATTTTTACTATTCAATTATTATATATCATAAATTATATTTTTTTTTATACATTGGAAGAACGACCTTATAGTAGATGGATGTTGCGATAAAATATATATTGAAAAATTATAGTAGTATATATATTATAATATAATCTATATACTATAAATATATATAATCGTATCAATACGTTAGGTTAACTTTCGAGTCAAAGACCTGACTGTTGCAAAGCGTTAATTTCCTGGTGTACCTAAGTCTAGATCGCAAAAACATCCTTTACGCTTTCCTTTATAATGCGAATGTGCTATCATACAATTTACTAATTCTACAAATCCGGTGTTTTGTGTGTTGTTCGGACATCATAATTGAAAAATAACCTTGAAATTTATCTGGAAATGTGTGAATACATATTGTAATAAATCACTGTTAATAGATCTCCATTCAATCTATCTTCACCTAAGCACACCGACGAACAAACATTCTTCTCTAACCACTAAACAATCTTTGGTACAATAAACACAATACATTCCCAAAAACACAAAAAGGCTGACAAAATTTAAAGCGTATGAAATGATATCACAAGAAAAGAATATAATACTGAATAAAATATAGTTCCCTTTACATTTATTCACAAAAACTTAGGATACATCGTGTATAAAATAAACACTCGTATCCTTCGGTCATTTTTAAACTTTAGTTTCAAAAACTTTTAATTTTTTCTATTTGTATTAAACAGAAAACTCATGTTAATTTATTTATATTATTATAATTAATTAATTTGTTACATTCAGTTCTATTGTAGAATATATTTTAAACACCAAAACAAGCCAATCGTAAATTAACCCTTAGCTCTATTTCGTAACAAAATTGTCATACATATAACATAATAATGAATAAGGTATATTATTTAAATGGTGGAAATTTCCTAAAAAGTAGAATTGCAACTCGGACTGGTAATCTTAGTATAGGGCAATGTCTTACTAGATAAGAGCATAGGGACAATGTCCTATGCAAGTTTGCAGCAAATAGATGGAAGGTGGATCACGGTTGTGCTTAATGGAAATTTACGGGATAGGTCTGTTCAGGCGTAGACTAGGGTTGTACTCTGATTGAGATGGTGATGAAAGTAATTACTTCCTCGCATTATTTAATTTAATAAATGTAGGTCACTATCGCGGCCAGACGGTGCAATGATTACCGCCATATTCCTAATACATAACCCTACCCTAATAGCCTCACGTCTCTAAGCACGTGGTTTCAATTAGTAAATAATTGATAATACAAAACTGATAATAAAATTTTAGTAATATAATTAAATACAGTAAAGCATTAATAGCCTAATGGCTTAGGATCTGCGAATCTTAAGGTAGTAGGTTCGATTCCGCCATTCGAATATTTTCGTTAACCATCTCCTAGCGTAAGCATTTAAGCTTAGTTGGCGTGGTTAACAGGAACGTTAACAAGGTCAATAGAACTACTAGATAGCATTTTTTTCCAAAAAGAAATTGTTCGTTGGAACAAAATTCATTAATATTCGCTAAACTTGTAATAATAAAAAGGGTAGCTTTAAAATTTTAAAAAAAAATTGATTACATAACAAATTAAATTTATAGCTCTTACTGTAACGGGTGAGCGGATCTAATGGACCATTCTTTAAATACTTCTATTAAAATCCCGCATTATTCTAAATACAAGAACATAATTTAACACATATTTGCCTTTTGATAATATCGACGCATTATGTAACATAGATTTGTTTTTATTAGGTTTACACGGTTAAACCAATTATATATAAAGCAACAATAAACCATTAACCGGTAATAATAACAAGGATTTTATTTCACAAAAATATTACTTTTCATTTACTAAAGAAAGATAAACTTAATACAACTCTATCACGCCGTTTCTAAGCGGATGTCAACAAAATAAATACATTGATAGCAATTTCATTGATATATTGATTAATTACAGTCATGAAACCTGTCTAGCACATTTATAGGGCTATATTATGTTGGGACGGTGGCGGTGGTGTGAAGTTATAACGGTAATAAATCTGAAACACTATTTCACGGTCTTACGATTTATCTTAATGTAACAATATTAATCAAAGTCTATGACAAACATACGAAAGAAATAAGAGGGAAACGATAAAACATTTTTAAGCTCACAATTAGGTGAATGTCAGAGATTTACGAGAAATGATTGCGAATATTCTTGAAGGACCATAATGTTTCGTATTAAAATAAAATTTTAATGAAATTATAAATTATATGCTTTTAATCCAAAAAATCATAAAAGAAAATTTTCCTATTCTAACAATAATTTAAAAACGTGGCGAAAACAGGAATAACAATATATTTGATTATATACTTTGGCATTTACTAGGTAGGTACTTTCGTTATATTTGTATAAGCACAGTCAAAATTAAATTCATAGAAACGTAGCGTTGGGTTCAAAATAAAACTTTTAATCACTAATTTCTTAAATTTCTATTAATATATAACAATATATAAAAATATACATACATCCTATTTATTTATTAAAACCATGCATATATACGTATACAATTAACAATATTAATGCACCATTATTTTTTACTTCATTAATAAGCAAGACTTATATCTAAATTCATTATTTTAATAATACTGCACACGTGCTTGTCAAATAAAGTAATTTACTGTCTATCTTGACATAGATAACTAGGCATATAAGAAAATTCTATTTTACTATTACGCCATAAAATATAATATCCATGCATCTATCTCACTAATATTTTTATAAAAAGCATATTTTTGTCACAGAAAACATTATACGTCCATAAATGATATCTAGGTAGAACAAACTAGGTTAGGCATCAAAATGAGGCATTCGTTTACAAGTGGAACACCAATGAACGATCAAATACACACATCCGGCTAAACTTATGGCATCGTAACCCGATCCAAGAAAAACATCATCGGAGCAGATGGGTGAATACTAGAAAACACATGTTAGTTGGAAGAAGCGAGAATTTATTTCCACAGCAAATGGTAATATTATACGTACATCACTACAAAACTCGGAGTTGCATATATTTCCCAGTCTGAGAGCAAGTTGTTTTGTAGGTGATATTAAGATTATTAATTAACTTTAAGCATTGGGAAAGAGGTACTCTCCTACGAAATGCACGCATCAACGTTTTGCATGAGACAATAATATCATCATGGTTGTGTGGAAGGTTACTTACTGTCAATCAAAATGGTGTGACTTAGTAAGTTGTTTGACGAATGTGCCGCAACACCAAGTGGAGGAGCGGGCGGAGCGGGGGGCGGAGACGGGGACGGAGGTGGAGGGGGCCGCGTGCGAGCGGAGCGGTGGCGCGAGGCTTGGATGGGAACCGCTCCGCCGCTCGCGACTGTCATGCAACTTCTGCCTGCGATCCCGCTCCTCCATACAGTCCCATAGATTTGGGTTCGAGCGATTCATCTGCAACTTTCGGTCGGACAACAGCCGACGGGCCTCGGGCGCGCGGTATAAATACACGTCCGCTGCCGACGAACTCTTATTACGCTTCACTTTGGACGACCTGTTGCAACCGATGTAGTCGGACGTTTCGCTCCTCTGCGCGAACTGTTTAGTATAATTATGATGGGGGCTGTTAGTAGCGAGTGCGTGATATTGTACTTTACCGAGAGAAAAGTGGCCGCAGTCCACTGCAGGTGCGATATAAAGGCAGCCGCATGTAACAAAATAGAAAGATTCAAAGTACGATGGCGATGAATTAATTGTTTAGTTTATTTACATTTTGACACATTTATTAACGCAGTTTAAATAGGAAAAAATCAGTTGACCATAAATGTTAGTGGCAACACAACAATGCTCATATATATAATTCATATAACCTTAAAATAAATTAAAAATGAAAAAATAAATATTAAAATAATGACTGCGAACTCTTCGTAAATAGATTCAATTAAAATTTTATTACTCTCAAACTATGCGACTACGTAGTAGCCTCAAAATATCTACAATTGAAACTGAAAAATTCAAGTCAGTGTGTGGTATCATCACATCACTACATACGACTAGCTACTTTGTACTTTAAACGAAATAAAAAATATTATTTTTACCTTTGGCACAACTAATTATAATCAAAGTCAGATCTAGAAAGAATATAAATTATAAGCAGCGTTGCCAATGTCATTTCTTCATAATCCCTAAAAATCTAGGTCCAATTAATAAAATAATTAATAAAAATAAATTGGGGAATGGAGACGAAAAATCAATATCGCCATTTAAAGTTTCAATAAAAAAATAATTTGAGGGGAAAATTGTTATCCATTTTCGCTCAAAATCATCCTTATTATCGCAAGAGAATAAAACAAAACTTAAGCAAGTCATTGTTTTCTTTTTCCGTTGTCGAAAAAGATATTCTCCAAATTATTGACCTGTTGTCTATAGGCATTATTAATAAGGGCAATATCGCTGTACGTCCACATCGACCCCATAAAAACTATCTGCGATGTTTAAAGAGATGTCGATCTCATTCACTGTAATCGTTGTTTTCTGACTAATCTTCTTCTAAAAAAAGATTGATAAATGGTGAAATGTTAAAATCACAAAGTGCCAACTGCGCACTTTAGGGAATTCCCCACAAATTGGCAACGCTGTTATAAGTAAGGCATGCCTGGTACCATGCACAAGCAATCGTTTAAACCTCATAACACACCGACACCTGTTATTGGTTAGTATCGATTTGCACACATATACTTGAGAATTACGATACATATATGTTAATTTTATTAAATATAACATTCAAAACTATAATGACAAACTTTAACAACGAAATATTATAATCAAGCACTACTATAGGTTAACATAGAGTTATATTTGGTTTTATTTATGAAATACAGATCGTTCACTCTAATAACCAACTGATAATACGGTTTCTTGACTTCGCGTGTCTTCTCCTTGTTGACTCGAATATCTCCAGGGGTATATTGGGTACTGCATAATAATTAAAGCTTTGTTAGTAGAAACCTTTTGTATAATGTTATGTTATAATATAAAAATATAATAAAAATAATTACAAACGCTTTGTATCATTAAAGAATAAAAATTTTGGATAAATTTTGTGGTTTATATTTCGGCAATTTCGACTACACTGTAAAGTAATAAAAAAACGCATTCCATTCATCACTCAAAAACTAAAATTAGTAAAACATTTCATACAAGTTATTTAAAAAGTTCCAAAAGTTTAGCGCCCCGTTGTAATGGCCTGATAGAGAAAGTAATTACCGCCAACAGACATATCACACTTACAAAATGAAGAACGTATAACAAAACGAGCACAGTAACAGTCTCAAAATGTTAATAGTGTATTTGATTTTAAGTTAGTGTAAATATAATCAGTTTAGACATAAATTCGTACTCACCGGAACTGACGGCATTTCTACACCGTGCCGATGTGCAATAGGCTTCAATGACCTTTAAAATAAGTGCGTCTTCCTCGTAAGAATTGGACTTTCGTTGGTGCGGTGCGTAAGGATGCGTTGGGCCTATATTTTCGTCCGAACCGACCGTGAACGACTGCGGCCTTAACGGTGGTGCGGGACGTAAACATGTTATGCTCCACCCTTGAAAAATATACATTTTGCCCATTATTTAATAACTGCTTAGGTCAATCATTAATTTAATATGGTAGAGCCACACTTTAGGTGTAAACAAAAACGAACAGTACGGCCCGACCAGGGGTGAAATAATACTTAAATAGATTACCTAATCAGCGTATTACAGTAAAATAGACCCTTTTATAGGTGACGAGGCATTTTATCTTAACTTCAGGAATAACTAGCTAAGTGGCCAGTAGAGGACATAATCATCACTATCCTTCAATTTCTTTGGATGTTGGGACAAGCTGCATGTGTAATTTGTAAACTAGTTCTATTGATTTTAGTCTGTTACAAAATACAGTTTTTCTTATTAAATAGAATATAACTTATTTAAAATATTTAAGTATTATTTTAAAAATGATATATTAATACATTGAAATATGAAACAAAATAAGCTTATAATAATTTTTATTACCTTTGTTCAAATAATTAGAATCGGTTGTGTCAATGAAGTCAATCGATGAGAATTGCTTTCCAACAGGAACTTTGTTAGATTTAACGGGCGATTGGTCCAGGGAATCGCAAGAATTCAGTAGCCAGCGTGCAGATTGATTCTTATGCTTGCTCTTTTGTATTTGTTGCGTATGTTGTGTGTAGCTTTGGTGATTATTGAATGAATGTGATCTTTTATGACTGCTCAGGCCTGACGATAACTCGTTACTGCTGTCGCTCATGGCCATCTGTCAAGTAACTAAATCGTTAGAAACATATACAGCCGAATAATGACCAACACACTTTTAATATTCTCTAACAAAAAATAACTGCCATTAGACTGTGTTCATACAGCGATATAAAGCGTAGGGTTTTTAAATAATGGCTTCCTGAACCCGCGTACTTTTGTCACAAAATAAAATAGCTTTACAATAGTTTTGCTAACCTTAGAGAATTCTGTGTAAAGGCTACAGGCTAAAGGGTTACTTAGGGGTTTTACCAATGCTTTAAAACTATTACGTGGTTCCAGATCCATTGGATTTTAGACTATCCATTTGTAAAGTTGTTACTACAAACTTTTAAAATGTATTTAGTATTTTGTCGCAAAATTGTAAAAACATTGGTCACAAGCTTTCCATGCATCTCTCCGAGTTTGTTAGTGTATGACATCTACTTGCAGTGAATTGTTAGTTAGTAAGATGAATAAACACAGGCAAGGATGATCGCGTAAAGCACTGCAATATCGGGGATACTCTAATGACAATATTAATCTAGTGGTTACAAAACTGAAAACCAGTGATACACAAAACAGTATCTCTTTACAATAAAATGATCCTTGCCTGAGTCGGTGACCACGGTAATGGGTAATTTGGCCTTCATCCACCAATGGGCATATAAATCTGAACGGTACACGACGAAGCCCGTTTGAGCCTCCGACAAAAAATTTTGGTTTTTCCGTAAATCCTCGCTCCGCGATCTCGTCTTGCGTACATTGTCGTCTTTCAATCGATTTTCTTTATCAAAAAGGTCACATTTGCGCAATATATTTTCACGGGACGGTCTACTTTTTGTTTGACATTTACTTTCTTCAGGTTTCTCCCTATATATACGCATATGATAATGCAAACTGGGCTTAGTACGTTCAGGTATATTCAATGTACTCCACTGACAAGGGATGGGTTTTCGAACATTCTTGGGATTTTCCAAGTGAGTGCTCGGTTTTCGATAAATCCTTGGTGGTACGACTGGTTTGAGATTTATTTCTGGTGCATACTGTTCGATGTTTCTTCTTATGGATGTACGTTTTATTTGAGATGTAGACACGGGGGGATTTCCCGCAAAAATGGACGTAACAAAAGTATTTGAAGAGTCCATGACGTCTAAGCTAGTTTCGGATGTTACACTCGTAACACAGGACGTTCTTGCAGTTGAGCCAAAAGGCGATGTACATCTACATTGATCTTCAAACGCGGCCGCCTCAATTTCAGATAAAGTTAACTTTCGATGATTCGTATGGAAACTATCCTGTGTTACACTGCTCTTGCCTTGACTGTCTGAATCATTATTGTTGCCAACAGTGCCCGTATATTCATGCATATTCAATTCGGGGGAAGCCAAGTTACAACTGCCCGCAACACCGGAATCCGACGACCGAGGACTTGGGCAAAGCGATCTGTTACAGCATTCGCATTTCTTGACAGTTTTACGAGTCTCCGACTGTGAACTCATTCTTTTCATTAGTGGATCATTTTTCATTATATTATCCGTTTCAACCAAAGATCTAGACACAGATCTACGGATTTTCTTGTCAGAATTTAACGAGTGTTTTCTAAACGGCACTTTAGTATTAAGATTGATATTTATAACTTTTAAATCATCGTCATTATTCCGAAACATAGGTGGTGGATCTATTATAATTGAACCGAATGGACTCGTTCTATCGTATTGCGGTGTTGGCGGTTCTAAATCTAGAAGTAAATTACCAACAACACTACTTGTGTTTACATTTTCTCGAGAATACCTCTCCTCTGCAGATTTCCACAATTTATGAACGTTTTCATTCTTGGCGTTGCAGTTCGGAAAACTGCGTCTTGTAGGAATAAAGTCGGACTCGTCGCTTGTAAGAGTTTCAATTTGTCTATTCTGATCCATATTAACTAAATCTTCACAAGCCATATATGACCTAACATTGAAACTAGAATTTTCGTTACTATGGGAATGTTGCAAAGGAGAATGCAAAGTGTTATCAAACTCTGGAGGAATTTGAGAACCAATAACTGGTAAAGGTAAAAACAAGTGTTTAGTACAGTCACCCTTTACATATGGCTGTGTGACATCTAGATGCATGTCTGTGGATATGTCAAAATACCGAACAAATCCAAAGTTACTCCCGCAGCTGGTACATGAAGACGACATAGTTCTAGGACTAGGTGAGTCCAGAGCATTTTGACGCATTATTTTGGACGAATCGTTTATTTCAGCGTCTGTACAACTCGAATTTGAATATGTCGCAGTTGTGTCTGTCTCTCTATCACTGTCTTCCGAATTTCTATCACTATCGGAACAGTCGGTTTCCGTACCAATGGTCCCATCATTCTCTATCCTCAATCTTATATGATTTTTGTGTCTTCTCATAACGGGTAACCCGGTCAGCTCAAATGCTTTCACCCACGTTCTTTCGTGTAACAATTTCCGTAACATTTGTCTGGTGATAACCTTTTTTTTAACTAAACGTGCAAAATATTTCGTTAGTGAATAGTACGGCGATGCAGAGGGATAGCTAGGTGGCGGCAATGTCACATGATAGAGACTGCGCCGACTAGAATTGATGCTAGACAGAGCCCCTTCAGAAGGAGACCTGGTCAGCTATGTAAAAAATTATAAAATATATTGCAATATCCATAAGGTATGTTGACATATATATATATATAAATATATAAAAATCCAAAAAAATACAATATTATTAGTGGAAAAGGTATTTGCAATACTTACATGAGGCAATGATTGCGGTTGTCCCTGCTCATGAGAAGGACTGCTTGTGTTTGAATGTTTCTGCAATAAACTAACCCAATTGTCAGCTTCTGCTCTGGTCTGACATACTGCTACTATTGTGTCTATCATAGGTCCACTTATTTCAAATGCATTCTTTCTTGTTTCAGTATCTTCCAATTTGCAAACTGTTATACCGGTTAATGGAAGACAACCCTTAAATAGGAAAAAATTAACAATTCTCATTTTCTAACAGTACAGATAAACCTATTTTATTTATATCACTAAAATCACATTTCTAAGAATAATTCTAGATTTTAAATTCAAAATAAGAAAATAGCATTACTTTTAAAATCTTATCGAGTACATTATATTTGAAAATAAATATAATTATAAATAAATTATTGGTATTACTAACACACAAATGAATTCTCTATATACAATACATACCTCATATACAAATGCCGAGACTCTTTTACTGACTGAAAGCAAAAGTAAGGCAGAAGGGAATAGAACTAGGTATCTGTCTTGGTGTGATGGGCCCACTGCAACACTTCCCATATGCAATACGTCACCAAGGGAGGTAAGTTCACCACCAGGCCATCCGCGTACCTCTCCAGTAACAACTTGTAGCTCCAATTCCTTTTGACGTCTTAAAGCCGCACATCCACTCTGAATGAAACCATAAGATCAGGTATTGCAACATTATTACAAACATATTTATGAATAAATATAGTAGAAGTCTAAAGGCTAGATCATTGGTCAACAAACCCTATAATATATATATATATATATATATATATATATATATATATATATATATATATATATAAACAAAGGTAATAAAATGTAAATAAAAATTTAATTAAAGTTCTTCAAAATTCCCTCCCTAATTTTAAATAGAGGCTCTTAATCTCCGAGGCCATTCGTAGATCGCAGCATGCACAACATTCAGTCTTTATCATCCACTGCTTTCATCAGGGATGGTTTGAGAGAGATAATGGTTCTGTTGAGGTTGAGCGCAAGCTGAAGCAAGCTCAAATGTTGCCATATTTTGAAATTCAACAGTTTTTAAGTCAGAGCTGGGGGAGGGCCATTTGATGTGCCTGAAATTGATTTTTCATTTTGAATATTTTTGGAATACCTAGTGTCAGTATTTGAACAATGTTTGAGAAAAAGGTTCCAAAACGATTATTGGGACGGTATTTTGATATGCAACAGCACTCGGTTTTGCACCTTAAGCATATATAAACTGAGGGGGTAATATGATTAGGCCTAAGTAAAAGACTCCAAGACAAATCATGAATCATGAGGTATGCTCGCTTTTTCACTATTGTGGGCATACACTTTACCATTTGTAACTAGCACCTAATAATGGCACCACACACAAATCTAATTTGGTAATTGCAATATTGCCACGGTATATTCCATTTGTAATTCTTATTACAAATTAATTAAAAAAGATAACATATAACCATATTTTATTTTATAAACAACTACCAACATTTCTATGTGCAGATATTGTAATAAGTTGTTTAGTTAATTGTAATAAGCTACTTTATGTAGGGACAGTTTGTCGATGGGAACAATCAATGAACTATATATTATCTATTGATTGGTCCTTTTGAAATTGTGATACACTGTCATATTTACAAATGGTGTCCGTTCTTGAAATAGTTGAGCCAACCATGACAAATACATTTGCATAAACTAGAAATTAAGTTAAAGGCTACATACACCAGGGGACCATTTAGAAATGATAATAATACTATTTTGACCATCCATAGTCAGAACCAGTTACATTACCAATGATATAGTATAGTCTAATTAAGTATGTATTGAGAAATTATCTCACTTCTTTTCCTACATATGCATTTAGTCTGCTTAGCGGGACTGTTCTAATAGGATGTTTTTAATTTGCTTATATTGAAAATATGTGCAACCATTAAAACTTACAGCAATATCCTTATAAACAACAGATGCTCTGTGTGTGTCACCTCTATCTGGATGGGCTTCGTGGACATGTCTTGCTAACTCCTGTAACATGGCTGGATACTTGCCGAGGCGACGAAATGGTTTTGATAAGCCAGCCGTTAATACAAGTACTCCGGGACATACTGCACCTGCATTCTCCATCCATGTGTTTAACTCTTCTCTGAAAATGTAGATCATTACAATGACTAAGGGATTCATTGATGATAAAGTATAAAAAATAAATTCACACAAATATAACACGTTAAAATGTAACTAAAATAAAATAGACAAATTTTTCAATTTAAATGGTGTGCGGATACTACCTGCTATTATTATTAATTTGATACTGATACTTTTACACATAAAGCATATTTTCTAATCTTGGAAAAAAAAAATATTAGTAATGGCACTCATTGGCCATACATATATAGTAAATGATTAGTAAATGATTCCTGCAGCCCATAGAACCTGTATTCATCTTTTATAAGGAATGATAATGCAAATGTGATGCATTGTCATGCCTGATGACTAAGATAAAATTATCTAACTCCAATAATAAGATCTCCCATTTCTTTCTTTCACTATAATAAACATATTAGGTCCTTACATATGAAATTGGCATTATCATTTGAATTTTTTTAATGAAATTATATATTTAATCAATCGAAGTATGTACCATTATTATTTATGCACAACATTTTTGGAGAGAGAATCAATAAAATCTTTGAAAACGGTCGGGACTGCCTCATTGGAATTGAATTTATTTTTCTTGCAAAAAAGTTTCCAAATTCCGAGTTGGAGCAAGGCCCGGGGAGTATAGTGGGTGTCGGAGACATTCCAATCGCAGCTTGTCTAATTTAGCGACTGTCTGTCGTGAAGTATGGGGTCAAGCATTGTCATGAAGCAGCAGTTAGCTAGAGCAATTCACCAGTCTCGGTTGTTTGATGGTTAGTTTTTCCATCATGATTTCTATTGTTGACATTACAGATCTGCTGTAATCGTAGCCAGATCGTAGGAAGCTGTAGTGTATGACACTAGCACTGGTCCACCAAATACTCACCAGTATTTTTATGACTCAACATTTGCTTGTTGGGTTCAACCACTGTGATGAACATTTCAAATTTCAAACAAAATTGTTTTCTCACTCAAAAAGAAGCCTGCGGTTTTGATACAGCTGCGATACAAATACACAAGCCTAAATTTGAATTTGGAATTCCTAGCCAAGCACCAGATCATTTGTGATCAAAATAGCCAGTACCACAAAACACCAATTTTATATGTAAGGACCTAATAGACTACTTTAAAAGTACTTTACATTAGCATTATGGAAATCATAGCCCAACCTATTCTTTCCTTTTTTCCTATTTATCCTAAAGCTAGTTTACAAATGTGATGTTACTGCAAAAAGGAAAAATCTTCGTAAAATCTATTTATTAACTTAATTTTTTCCTAGGTTCATGTGGTATCTATATATAAAACAAAATAATGGAACAATTTAACACTCACTTATACTTGTCAAGGATGCATACAGCTTTTGGATGTCCAGCACAATATGTCTGATGAACAGCTTTAATTTTAGGTGCCCATTGCAAAAAGAGTCCACCTACTCTTTGATCTGGTCCTGTTTTGGTAGCACTCTCTTCAAGCAGGACTAGAAACTGTTCATGGATTTGCAACAAATCATTGATGTTTCCTGTCAACTGTTTGAACTCATCTTTTGCAAGCCTGAAATGTATTTCATGTATTTATTTCAATTTAGCAAGTCAGTCTAAGAGTTATTTATCCTAAATGTACCAAAACAATTTAAATGCAACACTACTATATATATACAGATATTCAGTATAATGTTTATTAGTAGCAGAGTACACAAGTTGGCAGAAGTAGAGAGCATGAGTGAGGAGTGTTCTTAAATATATGTCATACAAATCGCTTTAAGTTTGCATCCAGATTTATGTAGATTAACTATGCATTTACATAATACAGAATAAGTCATTAAAAAAAAATTGTTGTTTTTCATCCACTTACATTTCACTTCTTTCTAGTGGCTGCAGGAAGTTACTGACAAGACCCTGCATTTCAGCAACATGGGCTTTTTCTGAATCTATGATATCTTTCAGAACAACATTTCTAAATGCTTGAATTTCTGATGCTGCTCTTATAGGGGATGTTGTTAGGGAACCCAATGTATCTGTAAAAAAAGGCATTCAAAACTTATGGAAAATAAGTGAACAATTATGCCAGCGCCTTTCTTATATATTAAAAATTGTTTTTAGCAGTGTCCTAGCACACTAGCACACTGCTAAAAGCAGACCTTCTTAAAATAAACAACTATAGAAACATTGACAGAGAATTTATTATATATATATATATATATATATATATATATATATATTCTTATATATATATATATATGTATATAGATTATTTCTAATGAATAAAAATGAGAAAAAAATGGGAAAAAAACCAGAAAGTACAACTAAGAAAATAAAGTAACTACGTAATACACCATTAGAATATCTATAATAAAATGAGAAAAAAGTTTTGAGTTCTTTTTTCAGATTTTTTAAGCTGCATTAAACAATTGCATATATATATATAGATATAATAAAGCCATGTTTGCTTTAGTAAAGTAATAATCACTCACTAGATTTTCTATGCTCTGGTTAAATAATATGGGCTATGATTTAAATTCAATATATACAATAAACATTACAAGGTTTGTTTCAGAGAATGTGACAAATACAGCTAAATATTATTGATGCATTTTATATTTTTAACTTATGAGGTAAATAAAAAATCAAAGTATCTAATATTTAATGTAATAAATAATCTCTAGTCTACTAATAAAATGTTTTCTAAAAAAAAATATTCGAGGTATTAATTGGGTATAAGAATACAGTTAAATCATAAGTGATTCTATAAATACTCAGTAGAGTTTAGTTTTAGTTTTATAGATAATTTAATTGCTGCTATACGGCTGCAAGTAATTGTTTGATTTTTAGTGCTATTAAAACTATATTAATAATACCTCTTTTATTATTTGCAATAAAAAAATATTACAAAAGGATTATATTCTACATCCAATGAAGAGCATAGCCAAATTAGAGTATATCCTATACACTTTACCATGAGATCTTATCAACAAGAAAAGGGCTATTTTAAAATTTTCAAACTATTAGTAGTATGCAAATATCATATGAATTACCCTGTAAAATTACAAAACCAATAGTCAGTAAAAATAAATTAATAAGAATGTAACAGAAACAAGTAAATTTATCAACAAAAGCAAGAATTATTTAAAGTATTTACATACCAACATTGACAATTCAAGTTGGGTCAAGGGTATAATCGCCACAACTTAACAAAAAAAAATTCATACACATCTTTAAGTATAAAGGGAAATTATTGTGAAGCCTTGTTCATAAGCACTAAGTTCAAATAAATGTAAGTATATATTAGTATAAATAATTAAACCATTTTTATGCACACTTTTTTATTGAAAATTTAAAGTTTAAAAATTTCTTGTAATTATATGAGTAGCACACAAATCTTATAGTTACAATTCCCAATTAATAAAAGGAATAAACCAGATTTATAATCATTTTTTTAACATTGATACACCTTTGATATTTTATTTTAAAATGTAAGCTACCCATCATTAGAAACCACCTACAAAGCACATTTTATAGTATGTTTACATACAATCTATTAGTAATTAAAATCAAAATGAACATGGTATAACAAATATTGTAAATTTATATAAAGTTCTAAGCAGTTCTTTTTTTATATATCTGGGTTATTAAGGAAAAATTGCAGACCAGTAAACCTGATGGTGATTAAATAACTGATGATATCACATCCATCCTCAAATAAGATTCAATATCCATATGCAATGGAAGTATTGAGAACTATCTGTAGTTAGATCTCCGGATCACTACACATCATACAAAACACACCAAAATTATGCTATTAAGTAGTAGTTCTTCATTGGCCAAGCTAAACCATTCATGTTACAGCTAGAAATTAACTACACTGTGACTTTACCAGTTTAAATGTGTGTATTCTAAATAGTTTATCTTAAATACATCAAATTAATAAATAACTTACCTTTATATTCAGTTACATAGTTACTAGGAAACCATCCAGTTGTTTCACCCAATGTACCTTCCCACCAACCACCCTCTTCTCTTTGAGTAACTGTGATAATATCACCTTTTTTGAAACAAAGCTCATCATTGTTTTTTCCTTTAAAGGAATAGATTGCTTTTACCAAACAATTTTCAGTTGACATCATGTTTGTACTCCAATATCATGTTTCCTGAAAATGTATGCAAACCGCCCTGAATCAAAATTAAAAGAATATCCTATATACTAAATTATTTTCACACTTATTCTTAGCATAACTATATTATTTTTTATATCTTGAACCGTATGCCATCTTCCCAATTTCAAATACAACATATTTTTTAAATAAGCTATTGTAGAACATTTGTCGAAACTAATTTATGTTTATTTTAACGTTAAATAGGATATACATTATTTAATACATGGAGCTCGTACAGAAATGTATATGAAATTAAAATAATACATCAAAACAGTATAAATAGTATTTAAGCCTAATAGACTGCAGATATACGTGGAGATAATTGGAATTTCAGTAAAATATCTACGTACAAAAGAATTATAATTATATCCGCTTCGCTCACGGTCTTCCAAAAATAAATATCACACATCACAGACTACGATTTAAACTGACGGTCCGATAGACGACGTAAATGACAGATTAATAATATTATACGATAGCTGTAGTTTCCATTAAAGATAATTAATAACGTCATTCACATAGACACTTACGTTATCTGATAACATCTAATAAACCAAAAAATGGTAATTTTAAAAAACCTCCTTGCTGCATCACGGGTCTAGAATCCTATTCTTACTTGAGGAAAAACATTTTATTATAAAATGTATTACTGTTCTATGTATCTCCATATTCATTACATTACAATCTAGGGTTACTGTACGTAGGTTTAGGGCAAATTAGCCCAATTTAACCCTACGAAGACACAAGTATGCGCGTTTACCACTAAAACAATCCTTTTGTAGCATCTCCTAAATCTGGGCCGGGGCACCCCAGTACCAGCTCTACAAATGATTTGTAGACTATTTGCCATTGACCGTTTGACCGCATTCAACGAAGAGCAGCTTGTTCGTTGCTGACTAGGTACTTTCAGATCGGCTTGATTCAGTGGCATTGCGAAGATATGTTGCATCTGTATTCATTTCTTATGGAATTTAATATGGGGAGTGCGGATGTTCATGGCCGCGGTAATAGCTTACCATCAGGTGATCTGCTTGGTACTACCAATGCCACCTATTCTATAAAAAAATATATAATAATGGGAAATGTGAGCCATACAGAGACGGCATTCCGACCAGTTGTCACAACAGTTGTAACTTATTATCTGTGAAATAATTATGCATTTCAACTGAGAAACTTCCATGGTGGCATTGCATTCGAGCAGTAAATCAATAGAAACTCTTAATATGTCGGTAAACCTTTAACACGGCTACTTAGTTTACTTGTTTTGTCAGTAGGTACATATTAGCACAATAGAATATACTCATGCTTGGAAGAAAATTGCCTTACAGATCCCAGTCGATAAAGGCTTGCCCGAGATTACCATCAGGCTCTTCCTTTTAAAATAGACCAAAACCTTAATATGGCCATGCCAAGATCCACCTGTGATGCCTCGGTATCGGCATATTGTTCCTCAATGCAAAAGGGAAACATGGAGCCTGTGGCAAACGGCGCTTGATGTGAGAACAAGGTAGTAACCAGTACTTCGAAAAACCGAGGTTGGAGCTGCCCAGGGGCTTATATGCCCATTACAATTTTATATGGCGTCCCCATGAATCTTGGTTGAGTCTCCAGGAGCTCATCTCGTGAGCAACACTTGGCTACTCTGAAAGTCAGCTGAAGGGTTTTAATAGAATATTTGTATACCGCATACAGCGATCCACCAACAGCATCATCTTAGAGCCGTCTTCTGCCGTCTCGCCCTAACGTACAAATACAACAGAACACCAGTACTCCTGATGCCTTGGAACCGATGCGGTACATAGCATAACCACGTGCGTTATGAAACCAATTTAACTCTGCTTTTTTAATTACATTGAGAGTAACAAACGAGCACACAGTTCACCCAATGGCAAGCGATTTCTGCGGCCCATGAAATCTACATTCATCCTTGACAAGGAATCATAATGCAGGACTGAGATGGAGTGCCTCGTCACCAGTAATAAAGGTCGCCACACACTTACCAGACGAATTTTTTATATTTTATATTCTCAACAAAACATTCTTATTTTAATTGTATATCGTCATTTAAATATTTTCCAGATTTTGCAATAAATAATTTTAATGACAAAATATGAAAAAAGCTAATTTTACAATTAAAGTTAATTAAAGAAGCCATTGTTAAAAATACAGAATTTTTAAGTACAAATTAAGTTAATTATGCGGAACACTAAAATTTTTAATAAATCCATTAAATTAACAAACAGCAAATACATACATTAAATTGTGTACTAACTTTAAGCATGTGCGTCTACTAAGCTAAATACTACTTGATTAAGAGTGTTGGATATATAAGAAAAAACATTACCACTTTCCTTTTAGTTCAATTGTCTTCCTTAAAAAAAAATACTGTTTATTTTTTATTTTAACCACAATAAGGCAGTTCGTTATCTACCTTTTACCCGGCTTCGATCCAGGTCTATGTTCAAGAGAATTTTTAAAAACAGCCCTTTTTCTGTTAGGTAATAAATAGGTAAATTTTAACATTATTAAGAAATATCGGTAACGACGTTCTTTCTGAACACTTGGAGCGTGAGCGCGTTTCTGTTGTGCTGTGTCCGAATGACATTTTAGTGCTGACGGCCCATTAGCCTGTGGGATTCTACTGCTTCCCGGAGTAGAAAGGTGGCTTCCTAGCGCTTAGAGCACCCAGCTAATACCTTTATTTTTATTTATTATAATAAAACACAACGTACTTTCTAAATACAAGTTCAACTCCAACAAACTCCTGTGCAGTTTATCAGCAGACACCAATCATAGTTTATATTTCACAGTATATTTACGCATCGCAAGTATTATTACTACGAATGTAATGAAAAACATTTAAGAAAATACGTGCATATAATGTAGATAGTAGAAAAATGTATCAAAGTATTCTAAATCACGCAATCGCTTAATAATATTTACTATAATATTATATATATTTATAGTTGTATTGAATGGTTGTTGTGCATTAGTCCGGTATGCTCGTATATTTTTCTTTAACATTTTATTATATTTTGTCATATTTTTTGTTAGCTATTACCAAATCAAAAAAAAATCTGTTTTCTTACATAATTAAAAATACAATGGTAACATTAAAAACTAGGTTGGAAAATTAAAATTATGAAGTTTTTGAAAGATACCGTGTTTAATTACATGTTCATTCATTTCATGTTTATGAGTAAACAGATCAAGGGTACCAAAGAGCTAGTCTTCCAAGAGCTAACTTTATTTATTTTTTGCTCGAATTTCGTAGTGTACTCGAACCTAAATGAAGTAATTGACAAAATAACCCTAACGTTTATCTTTTCTCTATAACTCCTTATGTGAATTCAATAGGAGTATAACTCTGCCTCCAGGTCGTCAAAAGGGTTATTGCCATGGCAAAGTCGGAGCACATGGGCAGAATTTTCGAGAAAGTAATTCTTACTTCAAGGCTATCCAAAGAAAATTTTGTCAGCCATCGGTTCTATCCCTGCGCAGGCATAATGACTCGCTGGCTCATGCCGCAAAGGAGAAAACTATTCTTTCCTCAGAGCTTTGTGCGTAAAACACTTTTCCACAAGTCGAGTTGACTCATTAGAATTGTATGACATGATTCGATATCGGTTACTAGGCGCCTAATCTGGTACTCGTCCTTTTTAGGCGTTATCCCAAACTGCAGAAAGACTGCCTAGATGCACATAATATATGCAAAAAAGTACGACCGCACAGGATCGTCACAATACAGACCTAGTGCCATCACTTTTTGTTTTCCAAAATAATTGAATCCATTCATAACTGTGAAATCTGTGGTACTAAGAGGATCACCAGCTCAATAGTAATCGCCAGTGCTGTTAACGTTGGGCGTAGGAAGTTCAGAACAGGCCTTGAAGGTTAGTCTAAACATAGCGAAGGCCTTCGGTCGGGTTCGGCACAAAGCACTAAGCAAATGGGTAAATAGTTTTCTTTCCGAATGTTCCACAAAGTTGTGTGCTATCGCCCAGTGTTACTTCTGCATATCAATGACGTCTCACCAATTAATAACATTCAGTGCTATGCAGATGATAGCACCGGTGATACCGTACACCGTCCAAGACAATATTTCGGAAACATATCAATGAGTGCCCGAAAAGACTTGTCTGAAATTTTGATTACCTGCTATTACTACCTATTCGAGATTTTGTTAAAACAAATCTCGAATAGGTAGATGATAAAATTAAGCTCAATTCAACCCTAATACACCGGTTGTCGCTCGCGTTTACCGCTAAGAAACTCTTTGTCAGATCTCGTTTTGATAGTTGTTGCCTCAACTAGCATCGCAGTTATTGGTGTTGTCATAGCAAGCAACGTTCAGTTTTGCAGTCACCTGGAAGAGCAGGTCAAGTTGACCACTAAAAGCTTGCTTTGATCAGTATTTCCACCGCTTGCAACCCTACAAGGAGCAGGGCACCAGCTTTTAATTATTTGGCCGCATCCATTGAAGGGCGACCAGAAACGTAAACGACTATTTTCTATCATTACTTCTTCTATTACATTTATCACGAAGAACTGAGGAATATGTTTGGTCATCTCATTTATATTTTCAAAATATAGAATCGTTTTTTGGAGTATTCCCCCGCCTCATTATACCCCAAAATAATAACAAAAACAAGGTAGAACATTTAATTACCGGAGTTAAAAGCTGAATTATTTTGAAAATACCCAAGAATTCTCATAATACAATGATAAATAGATTTACCATGCTGATATCTCACAGAACCGGCGTAAAGATTTTTTTGCCGGCATTACGGTAGCGGTATTTCCAAAAAATCTAACCCAGGGGGGGTACCAGTACCATTGGTTTTGGAGAATCCCTTACTGGACATCCACGCTCCGGATTCTCTAAGAAATCTGGACGTGTGGGCTTAGGCTGCCCTGCGTATGTATACGTCAGAGATGATATCTTTTCTCGATTCCTCAGCAGTCTTGAAGGTACGGACCTGTCGATCCTTCGGCTGCGCATAGATAGCGACAACCATCCCCGTCTATGCGTACCTATATAGGTCCCATAGCGGTAATACGAACATAGACCGACTCATCCAGTGATCGTAATACTCAGCAACTTTAACACCTACAACGACGAATGGCTTGGATCGTGTACAACCGATCACCCGGGGAGACCTGTTTCACGGTCGCTTCACCTACGCGGGTTCCAGGCGTGGAAGATCAAACACCTTCCCCGTTGGACCTCTTACTGACCTTTCATGCGGCCAACTATTTTGTCCCTTGATGCCCCTCTTGGCTTATCGGGTCTTTGGTTGATCCGGAGTATGGGCACTATCGCGCGTGCCCGTTGCAATTTTCAGGTTATCGATGTGTGTGGAACTACACGTCAAAGGATTCGGACGAGATACGAGTTTTGGTGTGTGACGGCAGAGTCGAAATATCGGCGAGAAGCCTGCTTCAGGTACTGAGCTATGGTCGGCAGCTCAAGATCTATGTGTAGATTTTCGTTACGCAAGAACCACGGCGCACCGGTGGCCTTGCGCATGAAACGATTTTGTATTACCTGAAGTCGGTGAATGTGACGCGGGGAGGCATGCGCAAAGACGGGGCTTGCGTATGTCATTATGGTCGGATGCACGCTTTGTATAGTGTAATTTTATTACGCAAGGACATTTTGCTATTTTTATTGAATAACGGGTGCAAACGACCCAGGACGACGATTCCGTACGCGCTTGATATGCGGACCGAAGGTGAGTCTTTCATCTAATGTGACGACTAAGTATTTGACTGTCTTTTCCCAGGGGATTGGACGATCAAATAACTCTATAGTTTGGAGATGCGGCATTTTGTTGCGCCGAGAGTAGTACATGGCTGCACTTTTGGTGGGCTTAATCTCGATCCTCCAAAACCATTTCTCGAAGGTGTTGGTTGCAGATTGAAGGCGTTTACAAATTGCGTCTGGTTTAAATCTAGACACATAGAGGCTGGTATCATCGGCGAAAAGGGCTAGCTCTACACCGCGAGTGCGCGGTATGTCGTTGGTGTAGTGTGTATAAAGTAGGACCTAGGACGAAGCCTTGTGGTACTCCGGCACAAATGGGGTGAACCTCGGAACGCGTTCCCTCGACGCGGTAACGAAAGGTTCGATTTCGGAGAAAATTTCGTATGATAAGTACGAGTCGATCTGGCACACCGAGCTCATATAGTTTGTATATGAGCCCGTTGTGCCAGACCTTGTCGAAAGCTTTCGCCACGTCGAGGAAAAGTGCCCCAGTTTGGTAGCCCTGAAAAAAATGTTACCGGGCCTGGGCAGATGCATCAGTATACCGGTTTGCAAAACCCATATTCTCGCTTTAAACGAAGAGCGAATACGAATTGTTGACGAATACCTTTCGACTTCGGCTTGATACTCTGGCATTGCGAAGATATGTTGCATATCTATGCATCTTCTACCGAATTTACCAGGAGAGTTCTGGCGAGTCGTTCGAATTAATTTCACGCTAAATTTAAACATCGTACATCAAGACAGAATTCAAAATTTTCTCATCATTACGATGTATGGCAGTCCTTCACAATGCGCTTTACGCGAAATTGTCTATCACGGAATCAGCTGTTGCCAGGGCTATTTACGATCTGAACGACTTAGGCACCTTCAAGAAAAGAGCCTACATCATTTTTAAAGGTCGGCAGCGCATCTCAGGAGTCGATCCTCTGATGTTTGCAGCCGTCATCACTTACCATCAGCTGAGCTGCTAGCTCATTTGCCACCTATTCTGTAAAAAAAAAAGAATTATTACAATTTCCTTATGTCATCATCATCATTTCATGTATGTTATATTTACAGAGAATAATTGTTTTTATTGAAGTTCGATATATTTTCTAAGTGTATATGAATGAAATCATAAATTCTAACAAAGATAATTTAAAAGTATATATATATATATATATATATATATACACTGCAGGCCAAAAGTTTAAGACCACCTTAATTTAATCAGCCTGTTTAATCATCTAATAGAACATTGATTGACAAACAATATACTTTAAATGCGTGAAGAAATATTAACAGTCCATGCAAAAAATAGGCTATAGTCAGCTAAATTGATTTTTCATAAAAAAATCCTCCTTTACATTTTATGACTTTTTTCACAAGTATATCTCGGCATACGGGCAATCAATTAGTTAATGGTTTCTTGTGATATATTGTTCCAAATTCGCATAACGCATTCCACATTTCTTCTCGCGGGGATGGGCCACGATTACGGATTACGTTCCTATAAAGCTCTTCCCACAAAAGTTCAATGGGATTGAGATCCGGGCTCTGAGGAAGCCAAACCATGTTTATAAACACCCCTTGTGCCTCTTTCTCTTCTAAACATCCTCTACATAATTTTGAGCTATGCTTTGAATCATTATCTTGTTGGAAAATGAATCCATCTCCAATTAATCGAAACGGCATTTTGTTCTAAAATGTATTCCTTTTTCAAAGTTCCTTCAACTTTAATCAAATCGCCAGTTCCTTGGCTAGAGAAGAAACTCCAGACCATAATTGAGCCACCGCCATGCTTGTTTGTTGGGACTACACAATCTGAAAAAAAAATCTACGTTTTGAACCGAATAGTTCCAACTTGGATTCATCAGTCCAAAGCACTTTTTAAATCTTCTTCAGTCCAATCTCGATGGGCAAGAGCCCACTGCTTCCGTTTTTTCTTGTTTTGCGGCCTTAACAGAGGTTTTCGAACGGCAACGCGACCATACAACTTCGCATCTCTCAGTCGCCGTTTTACTGTAGTAATTAAATAATAATAAAAGAATAACTAGGGTTTTGTTTACTTCAACGCTAATTTCTAGTGCTGTTAAGCGTCTATTTCGCTTGCTGATAACAACAATGAAATTATCTTCACTAGACGTGGTAGCTCTCGGTCTTCCCGAGCGTGGACGATCTTGAAAACTGCCTATCTCCCTGTATCGAGTTATTGTGCCATGAACACAAGTCTTCGATAACTTCAGTTGTAAAAAGTTGTGAAGCAATCTCACGTTCGGAACAAACCCAAGTAAACTCGAGTAATACTAAGTCAGAAACACGTGTTTTCAAGAGCTAAATAATCCTAATTATTGACCAATACGTAACAAAAGCAAAGTAATTAGTAATGAGGACATTATAAAATTATTATTTAGACTCTATCACGTGGCTCTAGCGCAGCGTTTGTCGGTGTTAAAACAATAGATGTTTAAAAAATGACTTCTTTAAATATTCAATACTAACAATAGAATGTTCAGATATGCATTTCTTTTATTTATCCTATGAGATTTTATTACAATTGATGGATTATTATGTTATGTGCGGTCTTAAACTTTTGGCCGGCAGGGTATATAAATCGTATCGTTACTTGTAACGAAAAATGGATACTGTACGACATTCTGAAACGCTCATCTCAGTGCACCCAGAACCGGCACCAAATCCCTAGCGAAGTTGACTCAGAAAAAGGTACTGGTGAGTGTTTGGTGGACTAGTGCTGATGTCATACACTACA
This sequence comes from Teinopalpus imperialis, assembly GCA_029286865.1. Lineage (NCBI taxonomy): Eukaryota > Metazoa > Arthropoda > Insecta > Lepidoptera > Papilionidae > Teinopalpus > Teinopalpus imperialis. The sequence goes on from JAGSMU010000012.1 coordinate 7,067,421, forward strand.
GCTACCTAAGATATAGCCAGACGATTACGGCAGATCTGTATCGTCAACAAATGCAAGCTATGATGGAAAAGCTAGCCGTCAAAAAAACGGGACTGGTCAATTGCTCTAGCCCACTGCTGCTTCATGACAACGCTAGATATTTATACATATATTTTACAACAGACGTTCGCTAAAATAGAGGAGCTGCGATTATCCGACACCTACTATACTCCCCGGACTTTGCTTCAATAAATTACCATTTTATCGGAATTTGGACAATTTCTTTAAAGGAAAAATAAATTAATTCCTATGAGGCAGTCCAAACCACTTTCAAAGATTTTATTGATTCTCGCTCTCAAATTTTTTCAGCAATGGAATCAATGAACCACCTATAAAATGGCTAGAGTCCATATATAATAATGGTATATACTTCGATTGATTAAATATATAACTTCATATAAAATATCGGTTTTCACTTTTTTCATATAATACGCCATTTTCATATAAAAGGACATAATAGTTATTAGTAGTAGAACAAAACCAAGAAAGTGATGCAAAATTCTTCAAATGAAACAAAATCATTGTTTTTGAAATATATTTCAATCACCCTTAAGCTTCAGTTTTATGATGTGACATCAATAACTTTTAAAAGAAGATATTTATGACGTTTTTTTACCTCCAGTAAAAGTGGTTCTCTGGCGATACCCCTGTATTGAAGTAGATCAGCAGTTATGCGGTATCACCGATAATATATTATTATTACTTGAAGGGTATATTTCACACTCGTATGTCATTACAAATAATAATAATCACATAAAATTTTCCATATCTAATTTTAAATACACACACACATTTAAAAAATTATATCTTAAAGCAAAGCAGCTAAAATTCCTATTAGTATCTATGTTGCTGTCATTGTGGAATCTTTTTATTTGCATTATATCTGTGATTTTATTATTATTTTATCTGCTATCCACTGTTGTAGAATTGAAAGTAGGAATCAAAGAAAATTCTCTAATAGACATGTATAGCTAGCTAGTAATTCTATGTACCCACCCAACTATTTGGATTACAATATTATTGAAAATATTCATCACATGATTTAGTATCAACATCCTACAATACTTGCTCCGATAATGCTCTAAAATATCAACACTAGTTAATTGTAGTAAAATTCATATCATGCACAGCTAATTGTTAGAATATATGGTTGGCAGCATTAATTCCGAATCAATACGACTAAGAAACCTTCAAGAAAAGAGCTGATGAACTGGATCCCCTGTAGCTACATTTCTACCATATTCCCAAAACACGACTAAAACGGAACGGAACGGATGGAATTTGCAAGTTTTTACAAGTAACAGTCACTGAGCTTCTCAAAATATTATCTGCCTATGTTGATATTTGAAGTCAAGCCAATATTTTAGTTCTTCACTATCGAAAGCAAATAAATTTTCGTGGACGTCCCGGTTACGAATTGTGAAACCCATTTTTTTTGTCACGCCAACGTAGACCCCAGTCGAGTCTCCCGTGGCCCCCTGGGGGTCACTATGGGAACTAAGGGTCTAGAACTCCACTGGCATTGCAGATGTACATGGGTAGCCATGATAACTTCTAATCCTCTTCTAAAAATAAAGACTACTTATTCAAAATTCAATTGATTTCATTCAAGTTTTGACACCAATTTCTAACAATATTTTCTTTTATAAACAGCTACACAAATTGTATGTAAAACAAAATTATATGGTAGATATAATCCTGATTATTATTACAATAGTGTCTATCCTTAAGCAGTGAACATATTACAGGGTGGGCCACGAATTAGTTAACATTTGAAAAAAATCATATAAAAAAACCATTTGAGATATTTATAAATTGTTTATTTACAAGATTTTTCTAATGAATAAGAATTTATTTTTTTAAGAATAATATCATCTAAATGATCATAGTTTCGACTTTTGCACTCTTCTAATCGAGTACCGAAATTTTCGAATAAGCGTTTCTTCGCTGACTTTTTCTTTTAATTGACGTAGTGTATTCGGTTTATGGATGTAGACACGGCTCTTTAAATAACCTCATAAAAAGAAATCTACTGGGGATAGATCTGGACTTCTGGGTGGCCATGGGATATCGCCTCGTCTGGAAAACAGCTTTTTCGGGAACATTTCTTTAACCACCGGCAAGGCCTTGTTGGATGTGTGACAAGTGGCTCCATCTTGCTGAAACCATGTGTTACGATTGTAGCCAGCAAATTCCAGTAGCATAGGTGCCAAGAACTCCCGTAACATTTTCAAATACTACGCGAATCCGAATAGAATCCGCGAGAATCTTCGAAAAAGTAGGGTCCAATGATTCCTCTTGCTGAAATTGCAGCCCATACCATACATACCTTGGGAGAATGAAGTGGCCTCTCGTGTTTAGCTTTGGAATTTTCGCTGCTCCAATATCTGCAATTCTGTTTGTTTACATGTTCGTTGAGGTGGAAATGGGCTTCGTCCGAAAACAAAAGATTGTCAAAATTACTGAATCGATCTATCATTGTTTCAGCATATTACTTGCGCAAATTTAAATCATCAGGCTTTAGTTCTTGCACTATCTGGATCTTATATGGATGTAATTTCAAAATACGGCGTAATGATGTGCGGGATAATCCTAATTCAGCCGAACGTTTGCGCGTCGTTAAATCTGGATCACGTCGAACAGAAGCGGAAACTTGCTGCACGTTCTCTTTGCTCCGAGAAGTCCGTGGGCCACCGGTTTGCTTCATATTTAGGGTAAATCCCGTCTCTTCAAACTTCTTCACCCATTTCTTTATTAAAGGAGCACTCGGACACTGACTTAAATCGTGTAAATTGTATTCAACACGAAATAAGCGTTTCACAGTAATGAACGAACTATTGTTTAAATAAAATTGTTTCACACAAAGCGCGTTGCGGCCCCGTGAAGCGATCCATTGGGAATAAATTTCCGAGAAACAACCTAGCGTCAAGACCCCTCCCTGGGCCCCGTGCAGTATTTGTTTTGCGTTTGGTGTTAGATTCAAATGTTAACGAATTCTTGGCCCAACCTGTATATTTATAATTTAATCTTAAATCATCATTCAAACTAAATATTAAAAATCAAATACAATTGCTGTTCATCATTCAATTTAGAAGGGAATGTAGTCATAGATTTGTTCGGCAGTATAAAAGCACAAACATAAATCTATTAATTAAGAAGATCTTTTGACATGTTTTAATTATTCGGTAATAACTACAAACAACAAGACAGGATAAGCTTACACAAATACAAAATATCAATGATTATATGCATAGTAGACAATGATATTAGTTTGTGATAGTCTAGTGTCATAATCAAGTAGAACATAACACTTTTTATGCAGGTATGATTTTTGTTTTACTGTGTGTTTTTGTACACTCTATTCTCTTTGAATTAGCAGCATTTTGTGAGTTTCATAATGGACTGCATACTATTTATACATAACCTAAACCTAACCTAATATACAATTGAATTTCATATTAAGTTGTTCATTGAACTCATAGAAAATTCAGAGAATTATGAAATTCAATTGACTAATATTTAAAAATTTTATCTTTACCAAATTGAGTTAGTTGTTCAACATTTTTCATTAAAATCAATGCAAAATCACCTTGGTTTGAATCTTGTCCTTTATAACATAAAGTTGCTGAATCTTCACCAAGCCATGCTATCATTTTGATAACTTGATATTGAAGTCTCTAGTAATGTTATACAGATCTTTACGATCTAGCAGTACCAATCTTTGGGATATGTCTCTTGATTTAGAATCTTGAATACTATCTAATATCTCATCGAATGATACACCATCCTTAAGTAATTCTGAAAATACAAAAATTTTAAAATTAAGGGCAAAAAGATTTCCTATTCATGTGGCACATAAAATATTTCATATTATTATAATTAAAAAAAAAATTATTATATCATTAACATAGACTTTCATTTTCTTAATTGTTGCTCCAATACATTTTCAGTTTTTTCATAAAATGTGCAAATTATTTTAACAAAATATTGAATATTTTGATTTTATAGTAATATAAAGATTTTAAAGTTTGTTTGCCAGTTATAACACAGGAAAATTATTGTTAACAAATGAGTGACAAAAAGTATAGTAGTCTTTGTTGTAGATAGAAGATGATGTTAAAGGGCCAGTCATTACTTAACATCAGGTGAACTGTGTATATGTTAGACACCACTAAAAGTATAAAAAAAGAGCAGCTAAAAATATATTTTTTGTCATGATTGGTTATAATTAAAAGTAATTTCATAATCATTAATAATTAACTTCTGGAAACAGCGAAAATAACTACACTACACCTTTAGTTGCAAAAATACACTAAAATTTCATGTAACTTGTGTACCTGCTAGTTCTGATCTAATATCCTTGCTCAAAACCATCCTTCTGATTTGTTCAGTATGTCCACAATGAGTTTTCCAAAATTTTACTGATATAATTAATTCCTCATTATGTTCTGTTATTGTAACTTCTAGTCGTGATGGGCAAGCTTTGCCTATTTTATTAGTTCCAATAGATTTCATAACTCGTAGATTCTTGCCTTTGCTTTTATAGTTATAAGAGCGATGACAATTATAAAACATCCTCTTGACTCCACTTCTCAAAGATTTAATTGTTGTGTCCCGTGTGTACAAGGAGTGTGTCTTATCCTGAATCTGAGTTTTCCATCGTTCAAAATCTAATTAAACAATACAAAAAATAGTTTAAAAAATGTCGCATAATAAAACAATCAGAAGAATAATATTGAAAACAATACTTCTATTAGTACACACCTGCAATTGAATGAAAATTGAAATCTTCATATTCGACTTCAATGTTATGGTGTTTTATCAAATGTTGACGTAAATGAACATAACTAACAAATTTATCACAGCATGTATCATGGGGACAAATCAATCTGATTTTTCTGCTAGAACTTTTGATTGTATAGTCATGATCGCTATAAGTATCATGAGTTTGGCGTGTATGCCGGGTCAAGGTTGATTGACAAGAAAATCTTTTGCCACAAAGATTACACAGGAAATTTAGTTCTGGTTTAGAATTTATAGGTTCGATTTGATGAAATTTCCGTAAATGAGCATATAAATTTTTCTTTTGGGTAAACTCATTCCCACACTCTGAACATTTAAGTTTTAAATCATCCATTGTTTTTAAATTTGAAGAATTTCACGATAAAGGTTATTCACTTAAGACAAAAAAGAGACGAAAAGAATAATAAAAACAGGATAGTCTAAACACCGCACCACTCCTCTTCCACCACTCCACTTTGGCGCTGAAATATAGAACTAATTTGACAGCACCACCATTTTGTAATTGTATATACTTTAATATATATATATATACATGTATAAACAAGTAGTATGTCCCGAATAAAGTATGAAATTAAGATGACACTGTTCTGTTGGAATTATTGTGGGAAAATTGGGAGGAACGCACCAATTTTTGATGAAGTAATACAGAATTAGACAGAGATAAACAAGTGTTGTAGATTTAGTATTTTTTTAGAGAACTGTCAGATTTATCATATCATATCATATCAATTAATAAGTAATAGATTACAAAGTCAAACATTTAAATTTTGAGAAAAAATATATAAAAAGGGTTTCTGTATTTAATTTAAAATTTAACCTAACTTAAACTTATTAAAACCTAACGATGAAGTGACAACTCCACTTTTACTTTATTTTTTTATTAGTAAAAACAAACAAAAGTACAGTTTGAAATTACAAAAGAAGAACTCTCTAAAGACTACATGTGTACATAATCAAAAGATAGGGACAGTGTCACCAACTACAGGCCTATTTCTATTCTGCCCGCTTTATTGAAAATATTAGAACGCATAGTAAATAATTGTCTAAAATCATATTTAGCTAAATTAAATATAATCTCGGAAAACCAATTTGGTTTCATTAATAGAATATCTACAGAAGATGCTGTGCAGTCTTTAACAGAATTTATGTCCGTCATCTTGATAAAAATAACAAATGCATAGGAATGTTCTTGGATCTCGCAAAGGATTTGACACTATCTCCGTCTCGATTCTACTTAGTAAAATGGAAAGGATGGGTTTTAGAGATACATCCTTAAAATTATTTCAAAGTTACCTATAAAATAAAAGACAGCAAGTAAAAATCGGTGTGGTGTAAAAAAGTGAGTTGACGTATATCAATTACGGTGTGCCTCAAGGTAGCATGTTGGGCCAAACCTTATTTCTTTTATATGATAATGATCTCTGTGGACTTAATATACGATATTGCAAAGTTATTGCCTACGCCAATGACACTGTATTACTAATTAAAGGATCCAACTGGCAAGAAACAGCTAAATTAGCGGAGATTGGACTTGAAGAATTAATGTCATTGCTCAGAAGAAATCTATTAACATTGAACTTAAGCAAGACCAAGTACCTAACCTTCACTAAGTCTTTTGTTGACCAAAAACGCACATTTGACTAAATCCCTGTCAGGGCCACTTAGATGTGGTAATTTGTTATCACTAACATGTGCCTGTACAACTTTGGAAAGGGTTAAATCCATTAAATACCTCGGTATTATAGCCTTCTTAATTGGCAAGTGCATATTGACTCTTTAAAAGGTAGAATAAGAAAAAATAAGAAGAAAAAATGTTTTCAGGCGTATAAGGCATATTCCCGCTGAACTTCTGAAAACCATCTACTATGCTCTTTGCCAATCTTTATTGGCTTACTGTGTATCTGTCTGGGGTGGTACTTGTAAAAGTTATCTTTTGCCAGTCGAACGATCTCAGAGAGCATTGTTATAGGTTATGCTTCACAAACCTTATACATTTCCAACATCAAAGCTTTTCTCTGTGAAGTTACTCTCGATCCGCCAGCCATTTATTTTAAATTCTGTACTAAGGACTCATTCAGTTTGCAGACCAAACTTTAATATTTTCCAGAATCTAAGAAGAAAAGATCGAATCATATTACCAGAAAAATTTTGTTCCTCCTATGCTCATAGACATATATGTTTTCTGGGGCCCTACCTAATATATACTATATACAAGAATAAGTAATTACATCACCATATATACGCTTACTCATTATAAATGTAAGCAAGTCCTCACAAGTTATTTAATGTCGTTGAAGTATGAGGATATTGAAAGTTTATTAAAAATAAATAAGTAAATTTTACCCTGGATGCTAATGAAATGTTTTTACAAACTAACTTATACTACTTATCGTTATATAGATATATATTTACTATATATCTATATAACTATCTTTATTTGTATACCACAAACACATTTGTATTGTAAATTTAAGTTAACCAAATATTATTGAAACATTATATAAATCACCCTTAACCTTCTCTTGTACCACTCAATTATGATATAACAAGAATCATTAATTCACTAGATTAGTTATAATTTGTGTATACGATGTTAAACTAAGATAATTTGCTACTATATACCTCCCTTATTGGGATATTCTTCTTTTTTCTTTAATTTAATTATAGTTTTAATGTAACAGTAATGTAATGTTTAATAAATAGTAATAGAAGTTAATTATACTTCATCCAGAGGAGGGGCTTAGCACCTGTAACACAGGTCTAGGACCTAGCACGGTTGCTAAAGAGAAGAAATAAATGGTTGAAATTGTAATTGTAAATCAAATAAATAAATAAAAACAAATATTGTTAGAACTAATAAAATCCCGTAAAAGCTTTAATCATACTATCAGCAATGTTTTTTACAGTCATGCAAAGTTGTGGCTTCCATAATATCAAGATGAGCCAGTGAGAAGGGCAATTACTTAAAATTTAAAAATTAGTTGGTCGTAGGGTCGGTAGATTGGATATTTTCGATTTAATTGCTTTATATAATATAGTATGAGTTTCAGATGGAACTCGAATATTCAAACTGTTACATATTAGAGTGAAATATACTGTGTAATGACTTTGAAGTTTTCAATCGATTTCATGACGAAATCAAACATTTTTAATGCTTGATGGACAATTTTATCTATATGATAATTTAATTGTATCTAATACAAGTGGCTACCTAGGTCTTATACCGAATCAACTCTATTAAAAACTATATATCACAAAGGGAATAAATATAGTTAATTACTAGAAATGTTATTGTAAAAAGAAAAGGCTTGTATTTCGTTACGTTTAATTGAACTTTGTATAAACGGCATTCATCAGAAAATCTATTAAGATCTCCCTGAAATAATAAGCAGTCATTAAAGCTTATTACAGTAGCAAAGGTCATAAGTCTATAAAACGAATTTGGTGTGCTGTAAACTTTTTGACTTCTGTTTAGTATATAAAAAGAAAATCATCCGAACACATTGCTCCGGATCCTGTTATTCATCTCAATTGCGAAATAGCTCATGTTCCGCCTTGTCGAAAATATACACTGCATCAACTTGCAAATGATTATCCATTTCGTCATAGAAACAATTCGTTAAACACATTAAATTCGTTACAATAGATCTGCACTCACCGAAAACATATTATTCGAGATTTTTTTAACCGTAGTTCAGCACGACGATAAGAGCATACTAAAATAATATGACAGTGCTAGAACATTTTGTTTCTAGCTGCAGAATGTATGGGTTGCCTTGACTGGGATAGGACCACGTCTTCACAGAATACCAGCGTAAAATAGCAGCATAATGCTGCTATGTCGACTGGTGAGTGTAGGGATCCGGAGACCTTTATTACCGGTGTCGTGGAATTCCATCTCACTCCTCAAGAGTGACAACATATCTGCATTATGATTGATTGTCGAGGATGAATATAGACGTCATGGTTGCAGGAATATATATATATATATATATATATATATATATATATATATATTTATATAATATATATAAGTTGCTGAATGTATATATTAATGTTGGAGAGCAACAGGCGGTGACCATGGAGTATGAGTTAATGTTAAAGGTTCATATAATGAACAAAAGTAATCCTAAACGTTATCTGCCACTCCATGCTTAAATTTGCTGTCCGAAACTTTTTACATTTGGACTAATGTTTTCCTCCATAGAATATATTATATTATATAATACATATCCGAAAAAATAAGATCAAGTATTTTTCCCTGTAAGTAAGAGTTATTCACATGTTTGTATTACCGAGAGTCAAACAAGTGACATCCCGTTTTACGAGTCTCTCGTCGACTTCGAATAAATGTAAAATCGTCTACTAAACAGAAACTATTTATATATGGCTCGCTTAATGTGTTTTCTAGCATTCTCAAATATACGCCGTATACGTCATCACTTATTGCTGGTGATTCGTAAACAGCAATAAGTGATGACGTACGCTCTCGCCTGACTCACGCTGCTCCAGCGTTAGTCAGGCGAGAGCCGATGTAGCCTTTGACGCCTGCTTCGCAATGGAAACGTATGCACGCCCAACAGAATCTGAATGTTAGGAAAATCGTGGTAGCTGGTCGCTACGTCAGGAAGGATATTATATATCATAGCCATCTTAAAATTAGAGTCTATGTCCGAATTATATCATAACCCGTACTAAGAAGATGTACGATCGCGCCAGAGACAAACCTCACCCTCATCTCAAGAACATTGTTCCACTTCACGCTCGTCCTCCCTTGAGAGCTGCTGCTACCGCCTCCCGACTAAGGGAATAGTATGACGCAGCAGTAGCACCCAACTTAGCTACCCGAGGATAAGTGATTTTAACCTTTAGTATATGAGCGAGATGACGTGAACATATCACTTCTACTTGAGCCACGAGTTATCGCATCCAATCCCGACGGAAGTGAGATTCGTCGTGTGTATATCCCCACGTCCGAATCCTGCGGTCTTTAAAGCCAGTAGACAGTCCCTCTCTCTAATCATAATAAAGCAGTGTATCTAATTTGTAATAGTATTTGATTTGCAAATTACATTTAATACACATTCCTTCTTTATATTGCAGTTATAATTCCGAATGTGCTATCTAACATAATTGATCATTAAAACTTACTGTTCCGATGTATGTTACATTTTTATGTCGTTTTATGGGGTTCGTTAGATTTTAGTGGCTTTTCAAAAAAAATTTTAAATGTTGGCGACACTGCCATTATCCCTTCCCTAGTCCTAGTTTGTATTTCAGGATTTATAACTTAATTCTTATAAGTTAGATTTGATTTTGTGTTGTTACATTGTTATGGTATAGTCAGTGAATGCATGAGCGTAAGCTGCATTTATATCACTTGTTTCTTTAAATCTTACAGAAATCTTCCCCGAAACACGTATACTAAATATATCATGCTGATGTTTTGTGGTTCTATTGATACAGTGAATTGCGTGATATATTAAATGGATAGCTACAGCTTTAACGAACGCGAATTATATTACTGTCGCCTCATGATTTCTGTAATAAGAAAAGGGTATCGTAATATGTGACGCTTTTTTATACATTTTAAAATGGATAGAACCCTTGAAGACACTTTATACCAAGTAATACTGGTTGAAAATCAAGATGCTATCATACATCTTATTGCTCAAGGTAATATTATATCTATATATATAAAACAAGAATATTTATATAACATATATGAAAATTCAGATTAGAAAATGTTATTTTTAATTTCTTTTCTATCCAGGTGTCAATCCAAATAAGGTAACTCGACATGGAAAAACATGCTTAGGAGAAGCAGCAATCCTTGGCAGTATTAATGCTGTTAAGTTGCTAATTGATGCTACTTTTGCCAATAAAGCGTTACCCTATGAGGGTGTAGCAAAGAAGCGAAATGTTAAGTGTCATAAGAGGAAGCTAAAAAATAATGGTCAATACAATGAAACAGTAGTTAAATGTAAAAATCTAAGTGATCGATCATACAGGGAATGCCACTTGGAATGTTCAGGGAGTATTGATACTGATATACAAGAAGGTTCAAGTTTAGATAACAATCAGGGTTACTTTGTTTACATACATAGTGATGGATCCAGTAGTGATGAAAGTAGAATCAGCAGTATAAGATCGCCAGTTACACCACAATCATTGCCAACATCACCACACATTGATTTAGAGTGGGATGAAGACATAGGAAATGTGGCACCAACTACCAGTGAAGATGAGACTTGGTCATCAATGTATAAGTTAGTTTATAAAAGTAGCTATTTTATAAATAGAAATAAACAAGTTTTACATCTTTTTATTTCAATCATATTACATAGGGATAGAAGTGCTATATACTTTTTAGCAAGCTTATTAGATTTCCCATGTAACAGAAGTAACTCAGCATGACAGCAATGCATAGCAACATATCATTGTAATGGATACAAATGTTAGTGAATATTTTTTTATTCATAGAAGTAGAACAGTAACTTATGGCCAATTAAGATTCTAACTCTGGTGAGTTAGAATCTAATAATTGGTAGCTTAATAAATATATATCAATGGGGTTGGTACCCTGGATTGCAAGGTCAACATCGAAACTATGTGCATGGTACATGCTGCTTGAGTTTGAGTACAGTTGAGTTATATGGTACACAACTACTTATCAGTGTTGCCTAAATTCAAGTTGAGTAATACAGTTAGGTTGAGGTGTTAGTTTAATATTTTCATATTTTTTCATACTTTAGATGGTATGCTGCTATACTTGAATGTACTGGTGCAGCTATTGCATCTGCATCAGTGGTAACAAATGGAATTGATCAACAAGATGCATTTATGCGGACAGCATTGCATTATGCTGTAGAACAAGGCCATGCTGGGATTGTAAAGTTATTGATTGATGCTGGTAAGTTCTTTTCCACTATTCTTCTATATCTATTTTTCAAAATATTTGTTTTTATACTTGTCAACAATGTGTAGGCACCAACTATTGTACACAAGGCAACTCTTGTGTACAATAGTTGGTCTTGGCTTTTAAAATATGTTGATTTTTGTTATAATATAAGTACCGGTTCTTGACTATAGTAACACTTGGTTTTATGAGGCTATGAATCTGTGGCATTTGGACTTCAAAACTTTCGAACTACGGGGACTGGCGACACGGAAGGGTACCCTACCCTTCCATGTCGCCAGAAGATATAAAGAATAAAAACAAAAAACAGAACAATGATTTTAGCACACAGATTGAAAGAATTCTATTAGAGAGTTAACAGTGATTTTACTCCTGTGAGATTTCCTGAAAATGACAACACATTGTTTTGTTCACTAACCATCCTCCCAACCATATATCCATGTTATGCCAGAGTGGCTTTGTAAAGGCCTATTTGATCTTGTCTTCAAGGCACTAACATTGTATTGAGATGGAATAATTAGTTTGTCTATCACCTTGCATATGGTTATACTCTTCTGAGTTAAATGTTTAGACTGACTCATTCTGGACTGAATGTGTTTAATTCATCTATCATACCTGAAAATAGCTTTGTCATTTAAGTTGTATATCATAAAGTAACAAAATCCATTGGAATCAAATTGATAGACCACATTTGTTTCAGGATGTAAAGTAGAAATCACTGCAGGTGATGGCCTGACCCCTTTACATATAGCAATTATGAAGAATCATGCAGAAATTGCCAAATTGCTTATAGGTGCAGGAAGTAATGTCAACTACAAGACTCATGAAAAGATGACTCCATTGCATTTTGCAGCATCACGAGGATTTATTGATCTGGTAGTGTTTTGCAAGTAGAATTATTCTCTTATTTTACAAGTGTTTGCACTTTGAGTTTTTTGAACCTTATGTGGATAATAAAAGAAAATCAGTAATGTTACATATAGGTGTGGTAAGTAAACCAAATAAAGAACACAAGAGAATTTAAAAAGAAAGAAGACAATCTTGCGTTTTTTCTTGTTAATAAGCAGTTTGAGATATTATGCCAACTTTTGATATACGGTGGTCATCACATAATTAAAGACACCTTTTAGTATTATCAATAGTGAAAATAGGTATTAATTCTACTTTAATTACTATTAATCATTACACTCACACCATATTATTAAAAAAAAGACAATCAAACTTCTAAATTTTATTTTGTATTTTAAACACATAAATTACAAACTATTTTAATATGCTTGCTGCTGGACACCAAATTAATGTGTTAAATCTTTCATGTTCATAATTAAAAATTAAGAAACGTGTCTAAAGCAAAAATTAGCTTTTTGTTATCTCAATGTTAATACTTCTCTACAAGGAAGATCATTCAGAATTTTTATGACAAACATTGGTCAAATAAAAAAAATTGGAATTACTTGCGATGCTCTAAGGATATAGTGATGAATGTTATGAAGCATTTCAAGAAGTTTAATATACATCTAGGAACCGAAACGTAGAAAAACAACCCATGTTGCAACTTATGAATGATATTATTAGCCAAAAAAGAACCATTCAAAGGATCGGAGCTTATGTTTGGAAGTATTTGGTACTGGAGGATCGAGGTGTGTCACCAAAAACAATTAGAAGGCATTGTGAGGCAAACTTATTTGGAAGAATAACTCATAAGTTTGAAAATAATATAAACATTGGACTGAATGTGAATGGAAAAATGTACGATTTTCAGATGAAACTAAAATTAATACGTTCAATTCGACGGAAAACAATATGTGAGACATGATTTAAATATTGTTGCCTATTGTTTTAAAAATAATCATAAATCTTAGTAACATAGTCCCTTGTGTGTCTTTAATTATGTGACCACCACCGTTAAAAACTGTTATTGCAGTCTTGTTTATATCTTTTACCTGATTTTATTCTTATTGTTCTTCTTTTATATTATTCTGTCAAGAAAGTACCGGGAATAGAGCAATAAAATACACAAAATGTTATTCATTAAAAATTATTTTTTCACCTTCAAAGTATGCTCCTTCAGAAACGACACACTTACGCCAATGAATAATCCAATCATCAAAACATTTTTTAAAACGCTTTTTCCGGTATCGAGTTCAGTTCTCGCCGCGAATTCTCCTTTGTCTTCTACCGAATGAAAACGGGGTGCCACGAAGTGGACATTTAAGATCATTAAAAAGAAAGAAGTCGGCTGAAGCTATATCTGGCGAATAAGGTTGGTCAAAAATTATTAGATATATTAGAAGGCACATTATCGTGGTCCAAGAATTTTCTTTCCACAAATTTGAACGTTTTTTTGTCGAATCTTATCTTCTTTAATCGCCGCATAACGCTCAAATATTATTCTTTATTTACCGTTTAACCTTTCGGCAAGAATTCCGAGTGCACAACACCGCGATAGTCCAAGAAAACAGTCAATATGACTTTCACTTTTGTTAGACTATGGCATGGTTTTTCGGTTTCGGTTCAGTGGGAAGGCGCCATTCCGAAGCTTGTTGACTAGTTTGCATGTCAAACTCGTAAACCCACGTCTCGTCACCAGTAACAATGCGTTTCATGAATGGGTCGGAATTGATTCGTCCTCAACGACTCCTAAGCGATATAGTTTTTAGAGAAAATTCAGGTCTTTTGGGACAAGCCGAGCGGCAACATGTTTATACCCAATTGATTATTTAAAATTACGGACCTACGGATCGACTCGTGAGACACAGAAAGTTGCGCGGCTCTCAAACTTGGATGAGAACTTTCAGTCTCTATTTCCTTCACAGATCAGATATGATATAACTAAAAACAGCATTGTATTTAATCTAAGTAACAGATGCAACTCAAACTCCGCGCCAAAATGGAATACAGTTGTGCCAACACAACTACAACAAACAACAAAAAAATTAATGTGGAACCATAAACAAATCATCCATTCCCGATACTTTTTAGACTCAATGTATACTTACGTGCCTCATTTTCTTATAAAATTTTATTAGCTTCTCCTTCTGCCTTTTCTGAGTACTTAATTTCAAGGGTGCAAGGATGATTCTAGTAGTGTATTGCCCTCCTTCTACCGACTATTTCGCCTCTAGAGACGGCTCTCGATAATATTTGCTCTAGGTACACACATTGCTTAATGGGTCATTTCAACACTGATCTGTTGAAAGTTCTTCGCGCTCTAAAAGCTTCTTGGCATTGTTGATTTGGCTAATATACACATTTTCTTGACCTTATTATAACAGCTACACCTGACAATTTTGTCAAACATGGACAGGTACCCGCTTCGGATTTTTCTAGGCATAACCATACATAAGCTTCGTATAAGAATAAACCTCCCAAGCCATGTCCAACCATACTTACGTGCTTGATGCCATGCTTACGCAATTTCTCTTCTATTAATAATATTAAATACACAAATGATGCTTTCAATCTCAATCCATCCACTGCGGTAACATTGCTTTCAACATTGACAATAAAGCTTCCATTCTCTAGTAGCTACAGCTATTGTATTGTATTATGTATACATCTTTTGTATGTATATGTGTAATATGTATTTATACATGTATTATGTATTTATAAATGTTTTATGTATTTAGTATATATTTTTAGTCTTTTCTTTTTAATTATTAGCTTATTGCACCATGGGTTAACTGGTAGACAGTGCATTTGGCATTAAGTCCGCCCTTTGTGAACCTTTATCTTTGTTAAGGTTAATGCAATAAAGAGTAAATAGATAAATAAAGCATGGGTAAGCAGGCTAATTACAGTTTTTAACCTTTTAAAGCTATCCACCGAACAAAATAACTATAAAAATCAAATAAGCAAATCACTATTATATGCATTCAATATTATCTACTATCTATACTTTCTTTTGTTTGGGCGGAATAGAGAACAAGAATTATATTTATTTCTCAAGGTAAAAATATTGGTGATTAATGGAGCTTATATTGAAGCAAGGGATACAAGTGAAAGAACAGCATTGTATTTAGCATCAGGAAGAGGTCATGTTGATGTTGTAACATTCCTTATATCTGTTGGTTCCAATGTTAATGGAGAAGAAATACATGGTAAGATAGTAAATCACTAGAAAGGTAATTTTAACATATTTGATGGTATGTACTAATATTTTTTTATATTGATATAGATTAGCACTTCCTTGTGTACAATTTTATTTTTTCTTATGAACAATATGTTCATACTACCTGTATTTACAAAATTATTATAGATAAGGTCAATAAAAATTGTTGTATACAAAGTACTGTTTAAAAAAAACCAGTTTAAATTGAAACAGAAATATTCAGTCAGAACTTCGAAACTGAAGTTAATTGGCTTTGTATACAATAATAAAATAAGTGGTATATAATCTCTAATCTTTATGTACAAAGTGAATTGTTAAACTTAGCTTTTTGTGTAAATATACATTTTTTCTAGTAGTACCCAATTTCTATCTTGCTTTTACTTTAATGTGTGGTAAGGCAATACTACTAAATATATCATAAGTGCCAGTTCACATCTTTAGAGCACTATCCTTTTATATATTTAGTGTGTTAAGAGTAATAGAGTACATATTTCCAATTATAGTCCTTTTAAAATAATTGCCTATTTTCTTGGCAGAAAAGAAAAAAAAGTACATTTAAGAAATCTTTAATATTTTATAACTGTTGTAACTACACTCAAAATTATAAAGCATAAGAGCAGATCGATTTTTAGATAATTTAGAGAAAAAAATGTTTATACATTATAATATGTGCCATTTGGTTTATGTTGAATACAATGATATTAAACTAATACACTTTAAGGATATACACCCCTGTGTGAAGCAGTTTGGCAGAGATATACAGCTGTAGTAGAAATACTACTCAAATCTGGTGCTCGTATAACTCATTCTCATAAACTCTTACACAATGCCATTATACAACGACAGGTACCTTTTCTCTATTATTCATTTATTTAATGTGCCATATATGGATTTTTATACATGATATTGACTATGGTATTTTAATGTAGGAGGAAATAGTGAGGATGCTTTCAAACTTAGGAGGTGTAATCAATTTGCATAATGATAATGGCGATACACCTCTGCTATTAGCTGCTCGTCTATCACAGCCTAATGTAGCTCGTATTTTACTACGCAGAGGTAACTTGATTATTTTTACTCATCATTTATTAATAATCTCTAAGGTAATATACCTATTTATAGTAGAAATTAGGTGTTCCACTATAAGTAATAAGGTTTTTGTCATTGCAGGTGCAAATGTTAATTGCAGCAATAGTATAACCGGGGCTAATGCACTTCATATTGCTGTTGAAAGTATTAAATGTCCCAAAGTATTTGAAGAATTGCTAATATGTTTATCACAATATAATATAGATATGAATACAACTGCCCTTACAGGTGATACAGCACTTAACAGGGCTCTGCTTTTGCAAAAGTAATAATATTTTATTATGTAATATATTATTTTAGTTACACCTCACAGAATACTAGCGTGAAATAGCAACATATTGCTGCTGTGTTTCATTTGGTAAGTGTAGGGATCTGGAGACCTTTATTACTGGTGACAAGGCATTCCATCTCAGTCCTCAAGGGTGCCAATGCATCTGCATTGTGATTCCTTGTCAAGGATGAATGTAGAGTCATGAGCCACAGGAATCACTTGCCATCAGGTGAACTGTGTGCTGGTTTGTTACTTTCAATGTATAAATAATAATAATAATAAGAAAACTTTTTAACAATGTTTCTTATATAATTTTCAGGGATTATGCTGCAGTTTTTCTGATTAGATATGGAGCAGATGTAAATGCTTGCGATCTTCATTCTTGTGGTTTGGATAATTTGTCAATAGCAAGTAGGAGGGAAACACACCATTTAGCCTCCATGCTAATAAAAGCTGGACATTATGTAACAAGCTCTGAGTCAACTGAACCAGTTCCAAAAACAGGGACTACAGCAAAGTGGCTTTCAAATGTCTGCAAAGAGCCTTTGTCTTTATCAGATCTCTGTAGAATAAAATTGCGGGGCACATGTCACAATTCAAACTTAGTTGCTTATGTTTCAGCATTACCATTGCCAAAGAGCTTAAAAAGGTACCTTATGATGGAAAGAGAATGTAGTTCATATGTACTTAAGAATATAAATAATTGCGAAAGAATTGACCTATAAACTATATGCTGTCTAAAATATTTATGATCACCAAACATTGTAATTTAGGAATTTCGTGATTCTAATATGGAATATAGAAATATTATTTTTTGAAGTACCTATCACAATGCGTCTTATAAAAAGCATATGAAAAAGATAAAAAGTGCACAGCAAGTTGTACAGTTTTAGTTTATTAGTGAAACACATGTCACCTCTTTCTCATTATTTTTATTAATAAATCAAATACATAAACATGTAGTACAAAGGTGTACATTAGTGAAGAAAGAAAATCTATTCTAATGGATATGTTATTACTTTAAAATAAATTGTCTTCTTATATGAAAATATATTTCATAGAAGTGTTTTATTTTACATGAATGTAATATTCTATAAATTTGTAGCACTACAGTAAATATAGAACTTTGATCTCAATAACGATTTTTATTGTTTATTACAGACTAATAATTTCTATGAAAAACACTTATTTCTCATTATTTTGAAAAACTTGTTCATGGGTAGTCTGCTGTTGATATCTATTAGTATTTTAACCTCTGCAGATATTTTGTGCATACAAATAAAAAAAAAAATACAATATGACTTGATTTAAATAAACAATGACTGAGATGACATTCAAAATACAATATTTAGTAATTTCTTTGGTTTTTGTCCTAAGTTGAATAAATAATCACAAAGATTTGACGGATTTTAAAAATCGTCGTAGCAAGAATATATTATGGAAATAAGAAGTAACTTAATCTTAAACAAAGCAGAACTAAGTCCTATATCTCTTATTATTATTATTAATATTAACAGTTATTAACAATGAAACTGATCTATCCATCCTTGACCACATTATATATTTTGTTTTTATGCTTCCTTTTCCTATACCATTATTCCATATTATTTTTAAAACTGAAGGCAAAAAGAATAAAGAGTGAGGGACAAACTTGTATTTGGCATCGCCTGTTTGATTAATATAATCAATATAAATACCATATTACAATTGAATTATAGATATATTTTTTAATTATACATACATAGAGGCCAGCATTTATTACATGTTTGTCTCTCATCACATTACACATTGCCAATAAAAGTATGTGCATCACAATAAACATGGAAAAATATGGTATTAAAGATTAATGGTCTCCATCTTTAAAATAGCCACATTTAGAAGACTTTTGTATATAGATTTCATACATGTGGTAGTCCTTATTACATGATAAATATAACTGAACTATTTTGGTTGGAGGATGGTAGAAAAAGCCCATAAATTATTTGTAATGACATGGACTTAAAAATAGCAGAAGTACCAGTACCTTGTAAACAAGTAGTTATATATTTATGTTAATAAATATTGAAGAGTATAAGATTAAAATGGTAATGTAAGTGCAATTAAAAAATATCTTAATAGGCAAGGGTACACATATCATCAATTGCCAATCCATGCAAAATGTGAATTATTTATCTCATTTCACGCAATTCCCTTTCTCTTGCATGTATAATAAAGATGGTAATATACTTTTCTATTGTAGCAAATACATAACATTGAGGTTATAAAAAAGTTTTATGTTAGTTTTAACAAAAATGGGGCCAAATATAAATTAGATTTTCATCATGAAAATGTGAAAACAAATATGGATATTGCATTTGATAACATAATGTATTTGTTTATCTCGCCTTATATATTATAAGCCAAGACATTAACTTTAAGAAGAACCACTTGCTAGATTACCTTTATTATCTCTTATATTACTTATTTCGGGGCAGGCTTCAATTAGTATTTGGACTAAATCAAACTTTTGGTTTTGAATGGCTTTATGAAGTGCTGTCTGACCATCAATGTCTTGTTTGTCAATGCAAGCTCCAGATTGAATAAGAAATTTTAACACTGTTGATTTGCCTAAAATTAGATTACAAAAAATTAAAGAGACTAGAATTAGGAACCTGTATTAAACTACTAGGATATAAAGAATCATAAATATAGAGACATAAAATATTGTTTTATTCAATGTCATCACTATTGCCCATCAGTAGTTCACTATTGCCTTCTCCCCCACCAACTGCCACAAAGCATGACTCAACCACTTTCAACCATCAACTTCCTGCAGATTTATATTGGTTATTACTCCATCTAGTAGCGGGGTCATTCTACATCACATTGGCCAGTATGATGTTGTAACTTTAGAACTTCTTCCCAATTGATTTTTAGTTTCATGGCAATGGCTGGCCCATTATCACTTCAGCTTACGGATCACTGACTAGGAGCTATGTCAGTTATCTTACATATAAATAAATAAAGATCTTATATAAATAAAGTGCAGACTTATATATATATATAAAGGACCTATCCTTCATCCTAATGCCAGGAGCCTGGACTGGAAAGACTGGCAGAAGTTATTGTATTGAATAGTAAAAAGAGTGACAAAAGCATGTGCCAAGTGGACATTAAATGGTAAATAAAAACTTAAAAAAGTCAAAAAAATGTCTAATAAAAAGAAACATGTCTAGAAATAAATATTTAGAGCACTGTTTTCTCCAATTAAGAGTTCATTATCATGTAACAATTAGTGTTTACTTAATTAGTAATAGATCCTTAAAGTGTAATTAATGCAATTAAAAATATCTTAATAGGCAAGGGTACACATATCATCAATTGCCAATCCATGCAAAATGTGAATTATTTATCTCATTTCACGCAATTCCCTTTCTCTTGCATGTATAATAAAGATGGTAATATACTTTTCTATTGTAGCAAATACATAACATTGAGGTTATAAAAAAGTTTTATGTTAGTTTTAACAAAAATGGGGCCAAATATAAATTAGATTTTCATCATGAAAATGTGAAAACAAATATGGATATTGCATTTGATAACATAATGTATTTGTTTATCTCATATATATATTATAAGCCAAGACATTAACTTTAAGAAGAACCACTTGCTAGATTACCTTTATTATCTCTTATATTACTTATTTCAAGCAGGCTTCAATTAGTATTTGGACTAAATCAAACTTTTGTTTTGAATGGCTTTATGAAGTGCTGTCTGACCATCAATGTCTTGTTTGTCAATGCAAGCTCCAGATTGAATAAGAAATTTTAACACTGTTGATTTGCCTAAAATTAGATTACAAAAAATTAAAGAGACTAGAATTAGGAA
This sequence comes from Teinopalpus imperialis, assembly GCA_029286865.1. Classification (NCBI taxonomy): domain Eukaryota; kingdom Metazoa; phylum Arthropoda; class Insecta; order Lepidoptera; family Papilionidae; genus Teinopalpus; species Teinopalpus imperialis. The sequence goes on from JAGSMU010000012.1 coordinate 7,088,520, forward strand.
CCTGTATTAAACTACTAGGATATAAAGAATCATAAATATAGAGACATAAAATATTGTTTTATTCAATGTCATCACTATTGCCCATCAGTAGTTCACTATTGCCTTCTCCCCCACCAACTGCCACAAAGCATGACTCAACCACTTTCAACCATCAACTTCCTGCAGATTTATATTGGTTATTACTCCATCTAGTAGCGGGGTCATTCTACATCACATTGGCCAGTATGATGTTGTAACTTTAGAACTTCTTCCCAATTGATTTTTAGTTTCATGGCAATGGCTGGCCCATTATCACTTCAGCTTACGGATCACTGACTAGGAGCTATGTCAGTTATCTTACATATAAATAAATAAAGATCTTATATAAATAAAGTGCAGACTTATATATATATATAAAGGACCTATCCTTCATCCTAATGCCAGGAGCCTGGACTGGAAAGACTGGCAGAAGTTATTGTATTGAATAGTAAAAAGAGTGACAAAAGCATGTGCCAAGTGGACATTAAATGGTAAATAAAAACTTAAAAAAGTCAAAAAAATGTCTAATAAAAAGAAACATGTCTAGAAATAAATATTTAGAGCACTGTTTTCTCCAATTAAGAGTTCATTATCATGTAACAATTAGTGTTTACTTAATTAGTAATAGATCCTTAAAGTGTAATTAATGCAATTAAAATAAGGTTGGAAATGTTAGCTACAACCTTAGCAATATTTGTGTTACAAATAAAGCTTTCTATTGTATGTCTAACAAACTATTGACAGGTCCATCACAAATTGTCAAAACATTTTATTTATTAGGAAAGAAAAAGTGAATATTGAAAGTTTAGATTTTGATGTTTATTTGAACTAAACTTACAGTAGTTATACTTTATCCACTCAATGTTTTAATATGTGTATTTGTTTGAGAGTATATACATAATATATGAGTAAATTTATGTAAACTGCTTCTTTTATATGGAAGTATGAGTGACAAATGAGTATACAGGTCACCTGATAATAAATCACAAAATATCTCTGCACCCCCCTGATACCTAAATAAAGAATTAAGATTCAAATATTATGTTACTCACTAATATGACTAACATGGACACTGTCTAGTTACTATAGTAATAGTTAGATTATTGTCACTATTTGAAACATATATGGTCATTTTTATTTTCAGATAACCCAATTACACTAAAATAAGTTGCATGTCTGTATTATGTAAATAACACATAATTATTTTAAGTTAGAATGAGATGGATAATTAAAAATAATACCAGCTGCTGCAGCTTTATGAAGTGGAGTTGCTTTCCCACTTCTGGTTTCAGCATCAATGTATGCACCATGTTTCAACAATATATCACAAATTTCAACATGTCCATTACGAGATGCATAGTGCAAAGGACTATAACCAGCATTGTCTGTGGTATTGACAATTTCTTTGGCATTCCTTGCTTTATTAATTAACATGATTACTTTTTTTTCATCACCACAAAAAGCTGGAATAACCATTTAGTAAGATACTATTTGAAACAATAAATAACATGTAATTATTTAAAATCAATAAGGAGTACTTTTGTGTTACCTGCATTCCATAAACCTCTTTCCCAGTCCATTTCAGAAATAGTCTGACAAACTGATGTATTAGTATGTTTGATTGAACAGGTTGCATGACTACATTCAGTATTATGATCCATTATATCAAAATGTATTGTTAGTATAAAGACCATTAAAAGTATAGGATTGAATTAAATATCTCGTTGTAATGTCCAAGTTATTTCTGTTTCACCAGTGCTTGAAATAATCTTGTATCCCAGTTGGCCTAATGAGTTGAGTGAATTAAGAACATTTGTTTTGATGGTGACACCATTCACAACTCCAACTCCGGATCCAGGGAATTTAGCAGTCAATGCCTTTATTTCTTCTTGTCCTAGACCAAACACAGAGCTGTCATTGGCATACAAAGAACCTTTAACAGCTATATAAACAACACCATCTTCGGACAGTATAGTACTCAAATTGGCTGCAGATGGGTTCTGACTTCCTTTTGTGTCCATATTTAACAAAAAAAAAAAAAAAAAGTAGAATAAAAGCTTAAACCTCGTTGTCTTTATTTGAGTGTTGATAGTTTCCCATATGCATAGCCTCTTTACTGAAGTTGGTTATATTGTCCTGTTCCACAATAATTGAAGGTTCTGGCTCTGAAAACTCTTTTCTCATAGTCCACATATACTCATTATAATCTTGCTTTACTGCTGTTGAACTTGACGCTACCACTTTGTAACCTAGTACCTGTAAGAATCCAAGTGTTTAAACTGGTGTTGGTTTTTAAATATTACTACAGGAATAACAATCACTCACTTCTAAAGCGCTGAGAATGACGCAAGGATGTTGAAGATAAACGATCGTGGAATCGTCGGAATATCCTCCACATGCGAATCTTTTTAATTGTTCTATATCTCCGGCTATATATAAATAGTTTTAATATCAAAATGGAATCGCTACTAAAGGGTAATATATAATACGCAATAATTTTTAAAATGAGAAAAGAGATAGAGATCAAATTGAATGAATATATTGTAACCGTGACACAAATTTAATAATTTCTTCTCCTTCTCATTTTCAGTATTTTAAATAAAAACAATTCTTTATAAACTACCTTTTAAGCCGGAAACCAATACTCGCCAAGGGTTTTTGTGCCCGTACGATGCTAGATTACCTCTAATCAAAATGTAGGGCATTGATTACGGATATTAGTTAGAGTACTTTATAGTAGAAAAATCAAGAAAAGATTTAATGAATTTACTTACAACAAAAATAAATTAAATTGACACTGTTAAAATATGCACAATTTTAAATTGATAACAAAGACTTTTTTCTATATTCAGTATCCACTGTACCGACTGCTGAACTGACTGTGTATTGACAGATTCAGATTAACACTAATTACTTGATTGTCACTATGAATAGCATTGCCAACTCACCGAGAATAGACATTTGAGAATAGAGATTCTGTGTAAATTCTAAATTTTTTATTAGACTTGGGTGAAAAAGAGAAATAAACAATGATTTTTTTACTTCAGAGGAGCTAATATATCACCAGTTACTAAAATGATGAGTGAGAGTGAGCGAGACTAGACAGCAAGTCACTCGATCGAACGATGCCAGTTGAATCGAAGCTCGAAGCTATGCGAAAGAGAAACAAAGAGAAATAGCTATGGGTCTGTTCACTTTACCTGTTCCTATAGCTACATTTCGATCAGCCCACAAAAACATAATTTTGTACGAAACAATATATCAAAACAATGTTATACATAAGATACTATATGTCGTCGATAAATGAAACACTTAACCGTTATCACAAAATCTAAAAATAAAACCACTTGTGAACTTGATACAATAAAACGCAAACTGTTAGAACTTTATACCACGATCTGTATTCAATTTCTCTCTTACTAAGTATTACGTTAGAGTTTATCAAGAAACAGCAGCGTTATGCTGCTGCTTAAATCTAATATTTTGTGAAGGCGTGGTCTATTCCCGGTCGAGCCAACCCATTCATGCTGCAGCAAGAAATTGGCTACATCTGTTACCTATCTAGCTCATTCTAAATGAATCGCCGTTCTATATATACCCTGCCGGCCAAAAGTTTAAGACCGCACATAAACAACATAATTATCCATCGATTGTAATAAAATCCCATAGCATAAATAAAAGAAATGCACATCTGCATATTTTATTGTTAGTATCCAATATTTAAAGAAGTCATTCTTTTGTTTACTTTCATGTTATTGGATAATAAACATCTATTGTTTTCAAACACCGATAAACGGAGCCAGGTGGTAGAGTCGTAATAATACTTTTATAATATCCTCATTACTAATTACTTTGCTTTTGTTAAGCAATGGTCAAATCTGAACGTGACATTGCTTCACAACTGAAGTTATCGAAGACTTGTGTTCATGGCACAATAACTCGATACAGGGAGACAGCCAGTTTTCAAGATCGTCCACGCTCGGGAAAGCCGAGAGTTACCACGTCTAGTGAAGATAATTTCATTGTAGTTACCAGCAAGCGAGATAGACGCTTAATAGCACCAGAAATCCGAGTTGAAGTAAACAAAACTGGAGTTAAACCTTTATCATTAACTACAGTAAAACGGCAACTGAGAGATGCGAAGTTGTATGGTCGCGTTGCCGTTCGAAAACCTCTGCTAAGGCCGCAAAACAAAAAAAAACGGATGCAATGGTCTCTTGTCCATCGAGATTGGAAGAATTTCTTTACGCTTTTAAAGTATATTGTTTGACAATCAATTTCTATTAGATGATTAAACAGGTTAATTAAACATTTAATATTTTATTGGAGTTTTACTTTATTTTCCTACTTTAAATAAGGTCTTATACTTTTGGCCTGCAGTGTATATATCCACAAAAAATAAAGAATTGTTTGAACCCTTTACATAAGATAACATGATATGAAATGTTTTGTGACGACACTTTACTTACAATTTAAAAATATGTTATCTATGTTGGTTTTTTATTGGTAGTTTTAGCTAGGACAAGGTATTATTGAGTTTTGAACATTGCAGGAAAATTTTACTTACGCATTGTACAGTTGCCGAAGTTAACTCTTAGTTATTTATGTTTGAAGAAAATACGAGACTTTAGACAGTATTATTCGGAAACAATTTCTGATTTATGACTTGTCAGAATAGTAGGAAACTATTAGTGAATCACATTTACGCGTGTACTGTACCGATGATAGACATCGCGTATTGTTATGATAAACTTTGCACAGTTATTTATCTTAAAATATTAATACGAGGAGAAATTATTAGAATAGTGTTAAGTTATTAAATATACTTTAATACCCTTTTTGCATATAGAATCATGAAACTAACTATACAGATTTTTTTTCAACGTGGTAAAGCTACGCTGCAACTAAAAACTGAGAATTGTAGGAAATTTTCACAGGACTTGCAATACGTTCTCAAAGCCCTTACCAAACAGTTTAGCGATATAGCATGTTTAAGGTAAAGTAAGATTTTTTATAGGTTTTTTTTTTAAACGAGAATTTATCCTTATATATATTGTTTTAAAGGGTAGGTTTAATGGTTACTTTACAAAATTATTGTTTCAAAAAGTTCAAGGAATCTGGGTCAAGAAACACTTGGCTACTGAGCCATAGCATGTCAAGGAATTTTTATATGACAACAAGCCCGCGCCTCCTTTAAAGTGATCGAGTAAAGTCAGTCACAGTTGAGTGAGTGCCTACTGTACTACCATATCTCAAAAGAGACACAGATAAGATTGGCTATATCTTGAAGGGGTTTTCTTTAAGAACTTTTTACAAATCAACTAAGAAGATTCATCAGTTTATATCGTCCATCAAGTGCAATATCACCCTAGAAGATGCAGGAGTGTACAAGCTTGATTGTGAGTGCCTTCCTTCATATGGCCAAATAAATTAATCAATTAAAAACCTTTTATTAGAACATATAGCTGACATGAAACCTAAGAAGTTCTAGGAAATCTGTGACTATACCTATATATCGGCCCCAGCGGAGGATTTGTGGTTTATCTGATCGGATGTAATAGATTGCAATCACATACCAATTAATACCAGTTTTAATTATAATACCCTGATAAATAGATGATCTACGACCAATAGCTAAAACCGTCATTGTAAATTCCAATAGCAAATAATTTTTAGTTAAGTTATCCAAAGACATGTCATGGGGGGCGTGGGAGGATATGGATCCTGTGGTCTTCTACAAACAAAATATAATTGGGTACATAGCTGATTGCTCTCAATCGTTTCGATCTCTTAATTATAGAGACATTATTTTTTTTTAAATTGATTCAAATTATTTACCTTTTAATGAAATGGTTTTATTTTTGTAGAAACAGGACTCGGCAGCCAAAGATCGTTCGATTATTATTATATCGTCTTAAATGTTTGGTTTTCAGCAAGTTCCTATACCTCATATAAGAAAATCAGAGGATCCTCATTTGGATTCTCTTTCCTTGCATATTGATATTGAGTAATTTATGAATTCATTTATGTCGTAATTATGGAAAATATACCCCAGGAGGGTACCAGGACTTTCAGTTTTGGAGAATCCCTCACTGGGCGTCCACGCTCAGGTTGCATAGGGTGGCCAAGGGTGGTGGTACAACCAATCATGCGTGGAGATCTGTTCATGAATTTGGCAAATGATCTGACACAACTTGTCACTTCGCCTACGCCTAATGTCCGATTTCTGCAGACGTCACTGCGAAAAGCACTTCTCTCCCTGGACATCCACAAGTCGAGTGGGCGTGATGGTGTCCCTCCAATTGTGGTGAGGATATATGCTTCAGAGTTGGCACCAGTTCTTACGCGTCTTTTTCAGTACTCCTACTCTTTAGGCGTCGTCCGAACTGCTTGAAGACAGCTTTGGTGCACCCGATCCTTAAAAAAGGGGATCACCCAGATCCGTCCAACTACAGGCCTATTGCTATTACGCACTTGTTCTTGAATATAATGGAATGAATTTTAAACTACCAGCTCATGAGTTACGTAGAAGAACACGAGCTGATTAGTGACCGCCAGTACGGTTTCCATTGGGGTCGCTCAACTGGTGACCTTCTGGTCTACTTGACTTAACGATGATCACCTTGGCGGTTAGTCTGGACGTAGCGAAGGCCTTCGATCGGGTTTGGCACAAAACGCTTCTTTCGAAGCTTCCTTACTATGGGCTACCCGAGAAATTATGCAAGTGGCACCAGTTTTCTCTCGAACCGTAGCATCAAGGTCGTAGTTAGTAAGCTACCTCAGCTAGTATCGGAATCCTCGACGTTGACATATCCAGTGACGTTCAGTTCCGCGATCACTTGGCCTGGCCCTCCAAGCTCGTCGGCCCACTGTTTGCAACTTTACAAAGCGCAAGTTCGGCCCCACATAGAATACTATTCTTATATCTTTGCCGGGGCATCCCAGTACCAAATTCTTTCGTTTGACCGCAAACAACGGAGAGCGGCTCGAATCATTGATGACCAGGTACTTTCTGATCGCATCCGATTGATTTACTGGCGTTGCGAAGAGAGTGAGAGAGTTGCATCTGTTTGCATCTTTTATCGAATTTACCATGGGGAGTGTTCTGCGGGATTGTTCGGATTAATTCCAACCGGAATTGAAACATCGTACATCACGACAGAATCCAAAGTTTCATCCTCATCATCTCGATGGTATGGCAATCCACTCGTATCGGTATCACCCACTATCAGGTGGGCTGTATGCTCGTTTGCCGTCTATACTATAAAAAAAATATATATCAGCATTATATATTACTTCCAAGTCCAATGCCTCCACCATGATGGTAAGTCGTCTTATAATGTTTATTTAATTTCATTATTTTTTATTTATTTTCTACCGACGCTGTCTGTTTATGTTTCGAACCTTTCTCACTTTCTTTTCGTTCAAGTTCTAAGTTATACTTTTCACATTCTGTGCTTTTGTAGCCATTTTATAGAATACGTGACAAACGAGCAAGCGGTTGACCTGATGGTAAATGATCACCGCCACCAATCTCCACCCAGAGAAATCGCAAGTTTGCAGGTCAATAAGAAAGGTGCTTTTCTTAAAGCTCCCTACGTAGTATGGGTTCGAAAATACCACTGACGACAGCTGATTCCACAGAGTACTGTGTGATAGGATAGAAAATTTCGTGTAAAGCGCACAATGATGATGACCCCAACCGTCAAGATAATGAGGATGAAATTTTGAATTTTGTCGAGATGGCCTATGTCTAAATTGAGTAAAAAATGCAAAATAATACATTTCTTCGTCAAAGATTCGAGCCAATCAATGGAAGGAACTAGTAATGGATTGCCCAGATCCAGAAATCTGAACAGTATTTTACCTGAGAACTTTTAAAGTTGTAAGCGGAGGGCTGAAACGAAATACTGTCCTACTCTAGTGAATAGACCAACAGATGGCGGGTTTTTAGAGGATAATAATTGTAGCCCTTGAGAGCTCCGTCGCTTCAAAACTGGTTTTCATTCTGAAAACTACTATATATGTAAATTTATTGTCTGAATTTGATAAATGCTTTAAAGATAATGATTTTTTAACACAATTATGTTGAATGTTTTTGTAATTTGTGTGTCAAGGGTATAGATAAACAATTACTTCTTTAATGCGCAAGAAGGTTTCGGAGTTTTATTTACAGAAGTATAGTTGAGAAACGAGTCCACCGATCCTAAGAGATCTCTGAAGCATCAATGTGTCCAAATTGTTGCGTCTAAGAAGAGCCTTGCGTCCTTTCTAAACGACCAAGGCTAAATTGTTTAACTAAACACCAGCGAAACATTTACAATGGCTAGAGCCGTACGGATGATATCGATAAGGGGCACCGTGATGGTACATCATATCTTCACCTATTTTAGCACGATAATCCGTGGAAACCAAACTAGGGCTTTATTATCACTGAGTACCGCGGTATTGTTGCCTATGTTGAAGAGAGCGAGACAAAGTAAAAGAAAGTTTCATTATTTCGTATTTCTGTGTGTGTAGTCAATTAAATTGTCTCCATGAAATGCACTTTCGGCAGGCGACGCACATAATAATTGAAAACTTTATTGCATATTCAATTTAAATATTATTTTAATTTTAAATGTAAATACTATTAATATTGTATTTGTTAAAACGTCTAATTAATTATTTTTTACAAAATCTATATTAAAATTGAACAAGCACAGATATAGGTATTTATGTAAAGTCTACATATTCGTTATATATGCGATCGAGAGGTTGGGTCCGTGGGGTTCTTCGTTAAAGTTTCCACGAGTCGTCATTGCTGCTAGTAACGAGACGGTTAGTTCTTTTTCGCTCAAATGTTTAGTATAACAATTCAGCGTGTAAATGAAATGAAGCAAGCGTTCTTTAGTTTTAAGATTATTTACTCCACATATTTTCTTGTTTTGTTAATAAATTGTACGTAACACAATAATATATATATATTTATATATAAATTGTATATATGATCTAGATTTAAAAATAACCTTTCTTTAATTAAGACTTATAGTGTAAGTACAACAGTTGGTTTTTAGGAGAAAACTACTTACTGTTTTATGCTGTAACTATTAGAAAATTTTAGTAAAAGTTATAGGTAAATAAAGCAAAGGTAATGAAATAATTGTCCGTAATCTTATATTTAAGATATGACTGACAACATTGACATACAACTTGAGTTGAATGTTGTATAACTGAGATAAACCAAACAACTTTGTTTAAAAGGGGCATGACGAAGTAGTTTAGAAGTAGAGCAGGTAATTCACAGCGTAGCGAGTCTTTTCTGTACCCATGGAATACTAATAATAGACTCACTAATAATGGAGTCTCTTGTCACTCACTGAGCAGCAGCGTTAAGCAACCGTTTTACACTGTTGTCCTGTGAGAGACAAGCCAATGATGATTCTGTACAAATTTGGTTCTTTCGATGGAGCATATAGCATAAATATACAATGACAACCCTATCATAATATAATATAATAGATTATAATTATTATAAAAACAACGAAATGAAGCATTAGACCGATAGCGGAGTATATTCCAACGAATATATGTAAATTAAGACCAGATGTGTAGATGTTCGATGATGGAACGGTGATGGGAGAGATAAGTTATGCAATTCCTTTGTATATTCAGAATTTGTCCTGTTTCTGAATTATTCAAGATATATGATATATAACTGGGAATAAAATTGAAAATGAAATATTTATATAGATATAATAATAAATGATGTACTTTTTACGTTTCAATAGTAATATATATAATAAAATACGTAGGAAATAAAAATATAGAAATAAATAATCTACAAAAAAAAAATATCCTAGGGCCGGGCCGCTATTAGGCTATAGTATAAATTTGTACGGAAGTTAGGAAGTTCAGGTCTCAAATCTATTAAGTTAATAGTGATTAGTTCGATCTGAGGATTGAGATGTGACAGGAGTGCTAAGACTAACATACGATGTATGATTTGTATAAGGTACTTGTACAATTTATTATTGCAGTAATGCAATAACAAAATAAACAGTAAAAGCAAGGTAAATCGAACATACAGTTTATTTAAAAAAGTAGCTGCCATTAACGTGATTAATCACTCCAACAAACGTTACGTTCACTTCGTTCGCTCTGTAAAAAATACACTATGAATCATCTATTCTAGATTACTTATTCTTGGTCGTTAATCAATGATGTTAGGTAGGGTACGGTGTAATCGGTAAGATTCATACGCCGTTATAACGTATATATTCTTAAATCTATGTTTAATAGAAAAGACGGAATTTCATGGGTTGACTTGAAAAAAAAGCAGTTGTATTCGTAGAATATATTTACGTTCTTGGAAAAATGTTCGAAGCTCCGTTATTAACACGAAAATTAGTTTAACAATGAATCTATAAAATACTTAATAAAATCATGATATTATTAAATGTCTTTTTTGTTTTAACGGCCTCAAAATGGCCGAATGGAGTTAATTTTTTTGAAAGGTATTATAAGTCGCAGTTGGTAAGAAGTTGGTACTTGAAAACAGGTGCTTTGTTAATGCGAAGAACAAATTTAAAGAATTATCTACATTGGTTTACCTTACAGGAATAATGAAATGGATGTTAAGTTTAATTGTATTTTAACATTTTAAATATAAAGCGCTAAATAATAAAAATATGATAAGACTACGGGATCTTTAAGAAAAGAGCCTACATCTTTCTTAAAGGCTGGCAGCGGGAAAAGAAAAAAGCGGCACGGTGTTGCCATGTCCATAGACGGCGGTAATCATTGACCGTCAGGAGAGATGCTTACTTATTTGTCACCTACTCTATAAAAAAAAGACGCAACACGAATAATGTGGTTCGACCAGCAAGTGACCACGCCCTCACAGAAAAGCAGTGTGAAATAACAAGATGGGGACCCGCTTGCAGTTAACGGGGCTGGAATGCCCAGTTCTCAAGGGTGAAAACGTTTGTGTATTTTTGATCTTTGTAGAGGATTGGTGCACAGTGCTGCAGTTATCACTTACCGTTAGGTGAACTGAATGCTCGATCATCACCCTAATATTATAATAAATAAATAAACAAATAAATGAAAAAAAACGACTATACTTGTTCCTAAATTAGCAAAATATAATCCTTGCATTTTGTGTAAAATTTAAATGTTATAATTATTGTTATAGTATTGAGTATAGTCCTCGTCTTGTCTTTTGCTAGACAATCGCAGAAGATGGATTTCTACATTATCACCATCCTGGGCTGAGCCCCGCTCGAAACCATTGGCAACACACATATTATTTCGAACCTGAACAAAAGCCTACCTTAAGCTGTTTTTCTCCGCCTTTAATTGGTAACTTTGCATTTCAAAGGACTGGAAAAAAATAAAAGAACATCATTCATCAAATTATTGTTATGAATACGTACAGTATAAAGATTAAAAAAAATGGTAAATATTGATTTCATATATCATATATCATACTGAGATCAATCGTAATAAATAGACAATATAATATTTTTTAAATGAATCAACAAACTCAAATGCAGTGCTTGTTATCTATTCAATTCTCAGATTGTAGAGTTTACACCATGTTTTCCCTTCTTATACTCCCATAATTTGAAACATATATTGACAGGTTCCCAACATATTGCAAACTCTGATTTTACCTCCTTAGCTACCCTAAGTGCAATTGTGTTGTGACTTTATAAAAATCCTTTCGTGACGGTTGCTTACGTATAATAATTACCAGCATGCCAAGGAATTTTCAAACAGTCCTTATCACCATAAAATATTATAATATATTTTATGAAACTTCTTTGTACAGGAAGTCTTTTACAATTATAGAAGATGACACCAGAACAACTAGGCTGAGCACGCTGCGTAAAACTGACCATGGGAGAAACAATCTTGACTCAAGTTTTGGCTGTAAAACGAAAAGGCGCGATTCGATCTCGCCAGGTTCGATGTCGTATAGATATATTGTTTATATCAGAGCTTCTGTTTCTGTACATATACTTACGACGTACCTCGGAAACTATAATGATCTACAAATCTCAGTCGCTTAGTGGTTGCTGTCTCCGTAAAGCGACAGCGCCAGCACAAAGTTTTTCCTTAAAAAACTCCTTAATAAAATCCTAAAAATCTTTAGAGTTTAACCTTGCTTACTTATAAATTTTCATCAGCAATTAAATTTCGAAGGGGCACTGCAGTCTATTTAACTCAAAGTGGAGGTCATTCCATATCAATGGTATGCTAGAAAATTCCCCTGTCAAGATATCAATTTTCTAATCACCCATTGAGTCAGTCAGATTATCTTTTTATATATACACAAGAGTCCCATTATTTACTTTTAATGAATCGTAAATACCATTCATATTCTAGGCGATACAACAAGTTTATTTATATTATTGTAGAGGGCATGACCAGAAACTAACGGTTGTCGAGGAAGTGAAGTATGCTAAGAGAGAATAACAAAATATTAGTTATTAGTATTTTTAATTTTGTTAGAGTACTTAGCAAGAGCAGCGCATATATATATGATAATTTTTTAACGTTATCACTAATAGATATTTGCAGCGGTACAACATAAAAGTATAGATGAGTTATAATTCGAGTATTGGTGCTTTCTTTCAAATTTTACCCCGTAGTCAGTAGCGCCATTTCAATTTCATGCATTTTTGGGGACATTTATTGTACAAAAAGATACTTCCAACCTCTACACTCCATAGGCTGCGCTTCCATTAGTATTCTTCAGTATTACTTCAGGCAGGGACCGACACGGTCGCTGTCGACGTCACGTCTCTGATAAAGTATCGTGCGTATAGTTTCCCCGAAGCCATATATTGATTATGATCCTTGTGTAAACGGTTTAAGGTGAATGCTTAAATCATTTAAAAAAATATTAATATTTTGTGAATGTTACGTATAGTTTTTAACAACTAAAGTTGAAAAGGTCAGTAATTTTAATTCATTTAATTTTTTTTAAGTGTTTTACGGTTTTTGGTATTTTAAATATTGATTGAAAAATTTAGTACGATTTTTATATAATTAATTATGAATTAAAACTGAACTTCTAACTCTGGCGTAAGGTAAATAGATTTTGTACAAACTGGTTGATTTACTTATAATAAGTAGATAAACTGTGTGACAAATGTTTATTTTTTTAAAAAAAATGAAACGTTTTAATTCAAAATTAAATTTTAAGAATAAAAATCGAAACCCAATGTTCAATTGAAATTAAATTCATCATAGTGGCCAAACCGATAAATTAATTTATTGCTTAAACAAATCTAAATCACTAAAAAACTTTCATCTATTACTTTTCATTTTCCATTATGGATCGTTTCAGAAAACGTTTAAAGCCCGTAAAATAATATATCAATAAACTATAACGTGAATGTTATTTTACGATAAAAGGTATAACAGAAACGTTTTTAAATTAAGAATAAGAACAATTTAAAAAGATATTTCTCTATATGTTTATATATATATATATCGGATGTCCGAGTCATGTGGCTAGCAGAAACTTCGTCTTTGAAATTGAGGTATGTATGTCAAACGAGAAGATATACAGTCCTTTGTCAAACACTGTTTACTTTAGTTGATTTAAGCGATAAACCTCTTGACCAATATTGAACTTACCTACACCGAATAAATGGGGAACCATTTTATGAATGCATATTCATTTACTTTACTACCTATGTACTTTTGATATACATATTTGTTTACAACTTTGAGCGGAGTGCTGGAAATCACAAAAGTGTCAATGTGACACGGATTTCCAAATAAAACTTTCCCACGTAACCTTTTCTTCTTCTGTTATAACAAACATTGAACACGTATTTTGAACACAATTGCGCAGTACCTACCAACTTTTTAGGGTGAACAATAAACATTTTTTTCATCTGCATCCCATTGCTATTCTATTGCATGTATTTTAAGAATTGTTTCCTGAAAGTATTAAAATTTTAAACACCTGTATTTTTATATATATATATATATTTAAATATTATATTAGAGTATGGTAATTGCTCATTAATATTACAATAAACTTTTTATCGCTTAAATCAACTAAAGTCAACATTGTTTCACAAAGGACTATATCTTCTCGTTTGATATAACTCAATCAAAAAGACGAAATTTGTGCCACATAACTCGGACACCCGATAACCGTTCCTACATAGAGGTTCTTGGATGCAATTTATTCTACTTTTTGTAGCCTTTTTTGTTTAGTTAATTTGTTTTTTTTTAATTTGGAGTACACTTATTAATTATTTTCTAGTGATAATAACATAAGCGTACGATTAATAAAAATATTTTAACACTTTACATAAAATAATTGATGTCCATCTAGACTTGAATAATATTATCTCTTAAATAATGAACTGTAAAGGGTTAAGAAACATTCATCGCAATAATCTAATATGTAAGAAACATAAGTCTCAAGTCATCTTTAATAAGTCTGGAATAATACAATGTTTAATGAAACCTTTTAAATAATGTTGACTAGACACTCGTTGAAATTCTCAAAGCTCGTTTAAATTGAGTTTGAGGTTTAGAAGGATGTGAATGATAGGTTCTTGATTTTAAGAATTATTTCAGTAAACTTATTTTTGACTTAATTAGTAATTTAGTAATTTACAGTTAATATATATATTTAATTTTTTTAATGAATAACAAAGAGTAAGTAGATGTCATTTCCTTATGGCTATCGGTCATACGAGCTGTGTGGCCTTTGACATTAATCTAAATAAATCTAATAAATCCTTTGAGTTATGTCGGTCACTCTCCTTCTACTGCGGATGTCTACGTTGCATATTCTATTAGAATCTAGCATAGCATCCTAGTATTGCTAATGAAGGGTGACCCTCAACAGATAAAGCGACAACCTATACTACTTTGCATGAACTCTATGGATGCAAATGGCTCAGAATCGTGCTTCATGGCAATTTATGACGAAGTGTTTGTTTTTTGTAGACTACTTCTAAGTTAACATGTTGGCGATGGATCGATCGGATAAATTTGTCACAGATTTAATCAACCGCTAAAATATGTATAACACTTCCGGTTCCGCAGAAATCGATCTTCTTGAAAAAGGGAAGAATATTATAGCAACGCAACCCACGTCTTTCATCAAGTCAATTCAATCTTTTAATAAAATTATTTTTTGTGTCTTCGTAACTAAGACCATTTCGCGGAAAAATTAAATAAAAATAAAATTAAAGATGGAAAATGTTACCATCAACTTTTACGAAAGTCCCAATGACTTTCGTAAAATCATTGATGGTAACATTATAATAATAATCACGAGGGTGAATGTTGGTGGAATATGAAGCAGAAATCCGTCTTTTAAGCTTAGCTTTTCATCATAGCTGAATTATAATCTCTCATATTCTAAACAGATTCATATATATTATAGTATATAGTATTGGTTCTAATATAAGAACTTGACGGTTTAAATCTTAATAAATTTCGCTCAAATCTCCTCAGAAAACTCTTGAGATTTAATAAGGTATCCGCTCAATGGGTAACTTTAATATGATTTGGGCTTAGGCATAGAAAAACACTTATTTTAGAACATTTTTTTGATGAAGCTATTAAGCTGAGGAAAAAAGAACTTAATGATATTTTCAAGTTTCAAGAAGTATTTCTGAACAAAATATACTTAATTTTTAAAATCAAGTATCGCCTCTGTATGATAACTATCAAAAGTAAAGTAATACACCGGCGAGCAAAAAAGTCGTCATTAGGAATGTTTTGGCTTTACAGTAATATAAAATAGTGTGATATTTTGTCCAATTTTCAAGGTGTTTTTCAGTGTTATAGGGCAGCAATTGTGCAAATCTAAAAACTCAAAATCGTAAAATCTCGAATAATACTAAATTCTCTTTGAAATTAAAGCTTATTTCTAGATCTATAAGCATGTTAGCT
Source organism: Teinopalpus imperialis (assembly GCA_029286865.1). Taxonomy (NCBI): domain Eukaryota; kingdom Metazoa; phylum Arthropoda; class Insecta; order Lepidoptera; family Papilionidae; genus Teinopalpus; species Teinopalpus imperialis. The sequence continues at coordinate 7,104,459 of JAGSMU010000012.1, forward strand.
TGCTTGTTTTCCCCCATTCGTGCCGGAGTACCACAAGGCTCCGTCCTAGGTCCCATTCTATAAACACTCTACGCCAACGATTTACCGCGCACTCGCGGTGTAGAGCCAGCGTTTTGCGTCACTTTAGAGGAAAACCTCATCTTCAGTCCGCATATCAACCGCGTACGGAATCGATCGTTCGCCCTAGGTCGTTTGCACAATACTATATATATAATATAATATACGTTACTCAATAAAAATAGCAAAATGTCGCTGCATAATAAAATTACACTATGTAAAGCGTACATAATGACATATGCAAGCCCCGACTTTTCGCATGCCTCCCCGCGTCACATTCACCGACTTATATATAATACAAAATCGTTTCATGCGCAAGACCACCGGTGCGCCATGGTCCTTGCTTAGGGAAAATCTACACATATATCTTGAGCTCCCTACCATAGCATAACCTGAAGCAAGGTTCCTGCCTATATTTCGACTCTGCCGTCACACACCCAAACCCCCTGATTATAAGTGCCACCACTTACAATCCAATCGCGAATCATAAATTCACCCACATCCGAAGAAGACCGAGGAACGTCCTCGACGACCCTGACGGCGCGACCACCAGGGCCCAAGCCCTTCATAAAACACTACACACGTATATTGCACCCACGTACCGCCGCCGCCGACGGTGAGGGCGTCGAGGTTATTCGCGATCCCGCCATGTCAGGCCGGTTCACTCCAGTCAATACTGATAGAAGCATCGCTGGAGTTCCTTGCGCCACTTCTTCTCCAGCGCCCACGCATTCCGAAGTGGTGTTACAGATAGCCAATAAAAATAAAGGTGATATTAATGTAGATAATTCTTAGTCAGAAGCAAATGACCGAACCGAGGTCCGAACCTCTCGGGCCTCGAGTCAGACGCTCTCGCGGAACATGGTAACGGGCTTAGCCGAGGCTCCGTCTCGGAAGCCCTTGTGCTGGTTACCCACTTATCGAGGTTTTGATTGAGCGCCATAAGCGCTCAGTCACCTCGATCGGTTGCCATTTTATAGGTAGTGACATAATCCCATTACTGCAGAAATTTTGGGACTTCTGATCAAAAAACTGCGACAAGTAGTTTTGACAGTCCTCTCAAGAGACTGTCATAATTAAATAATATCAAGATGTTAACTTAACATTCCCTAAAGAATTTGAAAGAGACTGAAACAGGTGAAAATCTGGTGCAGGCCTAGACTATGTGATAACACTTCCCAAGTAAGCTCTCTCAATATTTGCTGAGTGGCTAAAGATGTGTGTGGTCTGTCGTTACCATGTTGAAAAACCACACCCTTTTTGTTGATAAATTTCGGCCGTTTTCTCTTTATTTCTTGCTTGAATCTCATCACCTGTTGGCAGTAGATATACGAATCGATGGTTTTTCCCGGTGGTAAAAGCTCATAATGAACAATGCACTTCTGATCTCACCATACACACAGCATCACCTTATTGCGAGTTAATTCAGGTTACGCTATAGTCTGAGAAGCTTACAAAAATGACACTGACTTTATTTGTAACATGTCGACCACAGCGAGTTTCATCTTTAAAATCAAAATTCCCGGACCGCTTGAACCTATTTTGTTCCACTCTTAGTTACACTGCGTTAAGTCTATAAACATCATAAGTATTTTATCGCGCATTGTGTCGCATTTTGTTGTAATAAAACTTTAAAATGTATCGAAATTCATCGAAATTCATCGGTAGATTCACTCATTTTGGCGGATAGAAAAAACTTGAAAAATGGTGGCAACCGTTTATACTTATTATTTATCTGTTTTTAAATGTTTCTATTTAATTATATCAAAACTAGCCAGATACAAACAGTATAACCAAAGAGATTTAACTTCAACTTTTTATTCATAAATACGAAAACTTTCGCCGACCCATTATATTGCATTAAAGTTAACAGAAACATGTAAATTGTTGAATAAAAAATAAGAAGCTACTGCTCACTAGTTTTTTCACTTCATGACCCATCAAGTTCCCACCAAAAACTTGTCATACAAGATGAATTTTGTGCAGCAGATTGCAATACATTCTTTCGTGGGTCTGGTCGTCAAAAAATAGAAACGCCGATTTTTGGAGGATTGAGATCAAGGGAACTAAATATAAAATCTTTTTTTAATAATGAATAAGTCGTAACTAGTTTTACTTGTCAAAGATTTAATGAAGCGATAAAAATATGTTTGATACAGAACGTTATTTTTATTCTTGACACTTTTTCCAGAAAAAAAATGATATCTGTAGTTTTTATGATCTGAGATGAGTTGTGTCCGCTTGAAGTTATGAATAAAAAAGTAAAATATAATTTGAGATGAAATTTATTTTGCCGCAAGACGTAGACAGTGACAGATTCATTGAATTTAAAAATGTTTAAATGGAATTGGCAGAGATTTCTAGAAATTAACCTAAGTTATGGCACGCCCTCCACGGAAATGTCAGTTGAGAATAAATTGTTCAATATTACCATCATCTCAGCCCCTAATTAGACAACTGCTGAATATAAATTCACAAATTTAAAGAAATTCTATAAAAACGTTGTAATATGTTAGTGATAATCATTCAGATATAATTCAGATTAAGAAAGTAACTTAGCTAGATATATTGCGTCCTATTAAATTTTCGTACATCGTATGTTTTTATGAAACTAAGAATGACAAATGAACACACAGCTAAAATGATGGTAAGAGATGACTGCAGCCCATAAACACCTGCATCAATTCTCAACAAAGATTTAAAATACACTTGCGCTGTAATTTCTACACCCACCATACAAAAAAAAGATTAAGATTTGAGACTCTCAATACAAAACCTGTGGCAGGTGCTGATAATTTGTTAAGTAAGTTGATGAGCTCCTTTTTGTTAGTCGATATCTTAGTGGCTTAGACACCGGGGTCTTGTATGGGCTATTTGAGGAGACCACACATGGATGGCTTGGGCCGGCTTTGTGATTGTTGGAGGACGGAAGGCTCTTCAAAAGATACCTTGTCTCCTGTAGGAAGACAGGGTAATATGAGATTTGTACCCACTAAAGCCTCAGTACTATCTTACGGGATCTCCTACTGATCGTATCGTGCCGGGGAGTCCTCCACACCGACACCACATCTCGGACTTCGAGCGGGATTAGCCCTCTCTCTATCCCGCTAAGCGACTCCGCTGACTGAAGTTCAAGATCCGTCACTCGGACTCCTACGTAGGGTACTTGGCGAGCGTCTGTTACTCGGAATCTCGGCCACAGTAGAAGCACTGCGTGTTCAAGTGCTCATCGAAGCCACAGCTGATTCAGCTGCGGTTTAGCCACCAGGGGAAAGAAGTTTCTGTGTTGCGAAACACCGCTCGCCCTACTCTCCCTGGGCGATTTGTGTTGAAGTGGGGCGGCGGAGCCACGCTTGATCCGTTGCAGGGGACTAGATCGGCTAATGCAGTTCTCATTTTCGAATTTACTCTGGTTGCTGTATTCTATTGCCCACTTGGAGACCGGGGAAAGTAGTACGCTTCTTTGCCTCCGAAGGTCAAGGTGGGGTTTGATAGTCAGTGCGAGTTCGATATAATATATCCTTTGCGAGCGGAGAGCTTATGGCTTTTCTCTAAATATAAATAAGTCACTTCGGGTTCACGATTTAGTCTTAGTTTGTTCAAATACTAGCTGACTTGAAGCAATAATGCTACCCTTTTCGGATTACGTTCAAAATCATTCGCTAATTATGCTCGACATACGTACAGTCGTAAGGAATTCTTATATATAAGATCATGTTGAATATTGCATAGCATTTGCTATCTCTATCTATCCCCCCTGAAATAAAAGCAATGAGAGTTTTGTTTTTATTTATTTAATATCCGCAGGGGACAAGCCGAGTTTGTCATCTACACAAAATAAATATTTATATAATATAATGTCTTTATAACACCGAATGAATTACCAGTGCTTATTTTAAATATAAAACATTAGAAATTGGTTAAACCAATCTCTATGTAGCAATAGAGGCAGAAGCACCAACACTCGATTCGATCGATTACTGTAATTATTGAACTTGTAAGTATTTTTACTAAACTGTGCATGACGTTTCCAAGGTAAGTGATTACTGCTGGTCATCAAGACATGATGTGTTGTCATCTGAGGATTAAGATGTAATTCCTGTTTCCAGTAATAAAGTTAAGTTTGCATGGATGTTACCTTTAGTTTATGGAATATGTTATTGCCTTGTCATTAACATAACTATTATATTACGCTTTAGTCACAGATTATTGTGAATAATGTATTTCAGTTGTTCTGTCAACGGCGTGCTATAAGACGAACTGTTTTGCATGTTAGTTGTTGCACGTTATTTCAGAAAATTACGTTGCATCAAATTAATTTTATTACTTTAAATCAAAATTATGTTACTGATATTTGGAATAGGCTTGTGATGTTTGATAGTCTTAATATCGACGATGTTTTAAAGAATTCAGAGCACACTTGTGAGAGATCCGGCCGCCTTTTATCCCTAGCCGGATGGTTTGACAGCGGATGAGGCCATTAGAAAAAACGACGCATATTTGTGAACATTTTAAAACATTCGTATGTTTTTGTACATAGCACCGATAAAACATACCATAATATACCATCGGTTTTATAGAAAGAGTGGAGTACTTAATAATATGTACCAATTTATTTTCAAAACAGCAATTGGAGTCCATAAGGCTACAACACTGTTTTAAAAGAAATACGAAAAAAATATCAATAAAAGACTTACTGTATTCCTATACCACATGATAAAAATTGTTTTTGCTCAAGTCTAGGAACAATTTATTAGAACACACAACATTGTTATTAGGAACTTCGATATGAAATCAAAAGTTGTTGAGGAAGTTCAAACAACAGTTAAAGAATTGATGGCTATGCTTAGTTTTGATTACACTGAAATTGTAATACTAGCCAACATAGCATAAAAATTATTATATATATTATAAGTATTTTTTATTGCTTGCTTGTGGGTTATAAAAATAACTTTAGAGTGCGTCTTGCGCATTTGCGCGTATGTAATGGCAGGCACAATTAATAATAAATGTTAATGACAACCATAACAGTTTTTCCTTCGGGTATATATTCTATTTCACAAAGACTTAAAAGAGTATGACACTATATATCGTTAACAGAAGTAGGAATGTGCGTAGAGACTGAATAAAACACGCTATCAATCTACTGCGATATTATAAATGTGATAGTGTATGTTTGGATGTTTGTTAGTCAATCACCCAAAAACTGATAAACGAATTTGAATGAAATTTGGTACTTAGATAGTTTATAAACTGGATTAACATATAGGATACTTTATATCTAGGTAGATGAGATCGCTTAATAACTATTATCAATTTATGTTAAAACTAGCAAAACGCAATTTCGTGTGCTGTGATTGCACAATCGGGCTTAGAGAGAAATGAAAAATGTGTAAGGACATGTATGATTAATTATTTTGCGTTAATATGTGTAAGTTTAGGGAAAACCTTGCTTCTCACATGGTCAGTTTTATGTCGGTTGCACAAGAGTACCAAATATGCTAGTTAGTGAGTAAAACGTTGTTATTGTGACGTCCATCGTGAACGCACACATTTATAAATCCTACTTCAATGCAATGAGTGAGAATGTGAATGCCTGAGTTTTTGTTTTTCAGATTCTTACGTAACGAAATTACTCGTATACGTTTTTCAGGGCTTTAAATCCACTTGTCACGTGACGCCCAAATAACGTCAAGAAACCATTTGGGCAGCACTTGATATCTATGTATCTGGGTATTAGTTGATCCGAGCATCAGCTGTTTTTTATTTTGTGTTCCATTGCTGGTTTTTTTAAGTAAAGTAATATATTTTTTATGAAACTATCGTTTCATTTAGCTGTACTAACATGATGGAGCGTAAATAATGCTAATAAAACCTTCCGTGTAACTTTGATTGTTTTATTTTATTATTACATTGAGAGTAACAAACGAGCACATAGTTCATCTGATAGTTAAGGGATCTTGCGGGCCTTGAAGACTGAGATGGAATGCCTCGTCACCAGTAATAAAGGTCTCTGGATCCCTGCACTCACGAAACACAGAAACATTATGCTGCAATTTTACGCTGGTATTCTGTAAGGGCGCGTACCCCGGTCGAGCTGAGCCATTCATTCTGGAGCTAGAAAGAAACTGCAATTTAGCTCTTTCACTGTTGTAACAAATATAAACCAATACTTAAAAATATTAGATAAAAGTTTAACCACTTTATTGACGCATGGAGAGACAGGTCTGTAGAAATCCGGAAGATTTCGTTCGTCGACTTCTATAAATACCTTAAGGAATTCTTCCTTTGTCTATTTCCGAAATTCGACATCGGATTTCGATAAATTTAAAGCTAATCTTTTTAAACAAAGATCATCCAAATGGTTTCAGAAATTCCGGGGATATGAGATAAATACACAAAAAATACAGTCAAATTAAATATCTCCTCAGTTTTTGATCTTGCTTAATAAAAACATTACACTATTGGTTAAATGTAACAAGTAATTGAGAGAAAATGCGAAAGTCGTTTCAGATAATATATTTTGCAACCTCTCAATATAAAGCTGCGATTATCGTTAGATGTTTTTTGTTGCAGAATCGAAACGAGAACTTTTTCAGTTAATAAAATGCGTTCAACAAACTGAAGGTAATCACAGAAATAAATATGTTCATTTGTATATTCAGTGGTACTTAGGTGTTTGAGCAATTTCATTTATACAGCACTAGTAAAGATTTTCAAGTTTTGGTTTAACAGAAGACATTTAATTAGTTGGTAAATTAATTATCAAAACTTTGAATTTCTTTGTTTTTTGCTCAAATTTAAGTGAGTTCAAGCTTTAAGGCGAATTTCTTTTTTTTAATATCAGTCTTTCGAATTGCTGGAAACATTTGATCTGTTACCAAAAATAGCAATCAAACAATTTCCTCAGCTGTTTGCATTTCCTTTCAAGATAGTTGAATTGGTTCCTATGTTTTTGTAATTATTTGGTTCTTGTTTAATTTTCATAATTTGTGCTAATGCAATGTGTCAATAACTTTTAATACGTTCATGAATGACATAATTATATTCCGGTAGTTAATGGATTAACATACTAATCGTATAGTTTAATTACAGAAGAGATTCATAGAATAAATCAAGGGTAAATAAACTTTAAGATTTGTAGTAGGGTTTATTTTATTTTATTTCAATCTTGAATATCGTCTCGTCGTATCATGGAATAATTTAAATTCATTGGTACAACCCAAGGCCGCTTGATAATGAGACATCGTAACTTCTATTTATTTTATATATTATATAATATTTAAAATTTAAACACGCTGTATTCTAACGCCGTTTAGTGTCAGTAGTACTAAAGTAAACCTCTTATTATGGGAAATGCCACTAACAAACGCCTCCATTTTGTTCTGGCTTTGGTAGAGATAATGGTAACGGCAGGGCAGTGGCGTGCTGAGAATCTCCGGTTAGGATACGTTACCAACGGCCACAGGGGTTGGCAACATTCATCGCACGTACTATATTAAGGACTAATGAGACGATTACAGAGTTGAAAGAAGATGTAGATGAGTTGCGCTGGGTTGTTGTAGGATTATCTGAAGTTCAACTGTTTGAGGTGTCGGAATAACGCGTGCAAACTCACTGCGTGATCATCGTCTCAAGGTCGATAATGTCACCACGAGTTTAATATCTTATACTTTTTTTAATCAAACGGTATTCGCTTTGGTTCATATAGGTTTACGCACCAACGTTGATACACTACGATAATACAAATATCGGTGTATCGGGTATAAGTGGTGAAGTGAGGTGATGAGGTGGTATTGCACATAACAAGGCTAGGATGGATGTTCCAGTACAGTTCTGGAAACCTATTCGATTGCAGAAAGATTGTAGACAGGTTTTTGGTGATGTCATATCCCTGAAATACTTTGGTAGATGATTTCAAGTTGCTTGACTGAAAAGAACTTAAAATTCATAATGAGTACATTCCATCCACTTTTGATTTTCTAACAACATTCTTATCACGGCATATTCGATGCCGGTAAATAGCACTATGCTAATAGCGTGTCCCAATGAGTAAATCTTAAGATGAATAAGATACATATGAGAGAATAAGCCGAACGTCCATATCATACCTAAGTATATTTACTTAATGCCAAAACATTTGTTAGGCTTACCTAACCAACTGGACTTATCCAACTTTAACTTAGAGGTTAATCGACGAATTATTAGATGGACAGCGTTCGAGAAAGTGCGATATATCTTTTCATCGAATATCTGTTTATTGAATATTATGTTTATTGACAAAAATCTGTAAACAGTGTGTACCACACTAGTTTACTAGAGTGTTTACTAGTTTACTTAGACTAGTGTAGTTGTAACCAGTGCCCTACGGAACGTGGTTCCTCACTGCAGGCCTCATAAGGGAGCTCAAAGTTACGCACTGAGCGGCTATGTTAGGTGTTTCTCTGCGGGATCGAGATCGGAACGTGAATATAGTAGAAGAACTTAGGTGGCCGATATAACTCAATGGGTCTGTAAGCTGTAGTGGAAATTTGCCTTATTTATTAAATGGTATATTTTTAAATTTAAAAGCTCTCGGTTGTGACAACTAAAAACTAGAATTCGCCGTACTTAGTTTGAGCAAATAGGTCTCCATAAAATGCTAGATTTACGACGTTTCGAGATGCCACGTATGTCTCGTCAATCTTCTTCAGTTGTTTGTAAAAAATGTATAAGCAATGGTCAGCAAGTATATTAAGAAAGGTAAAACAAAATTTAATTGAATTATAGAATTTTTATAGATGTTAAATTTGTGCTACTTAATTTTAACAATTGTTATGTTTTTTTTAAATATAGTATATATATACACTATATTTAAAAAATGGTATAGTTAGTATAATAAAATCCCGCTATCATATACCGTGAAAAGAATAAGCCTCTATTACTAAAATTATCAGGAATAAGGGCACCCAATTACAATGACTTTGATTTGAGAAAATGTCTAGCAATAGTCCTCATCACATATATGTGTATTGATGATATATTTGTGCGACTGCCAAGTGTTTGGTGTCATTCGCTGATAGGAGGCGTGTGGTAACGAACGGGAATAGTGGCCATCTTCCAATTTTACACTCGAATAGTTGGCAACGTAATATGAGTATATAATATCCATAAAAAAAAAAAAGGTAAATTATTTTGTTGAAAAATTTAAAGTTTAATGGTAATTAGTCATTAAAGCTTTTGTTTTTTTTAATTTTATAATTAATTTATGATCTGATAATATCTTACGTGCCATGTTATTTATTATCTCACATTATAAGTCTAAAAGACATGATATTTTCCATTATTTTCTTCAATAATTCCATCTCAGTCTTTATTATAATAACTATGCTCTGTGCAACGTTGTGTTGTTTAAAGGAAGGCGTGTATACTTATCCATTATAGAACTTAAACATCACAATCCGGAGAGGAAAATTACAGAAGGGATTGTAACAAAGGTTTTGTGAGAAATAACTTTCACGTTAAATACGTATAGTAATAAAATCGGTAATTAATAATGAGTAAGAGTTTTTAAATTATTGCTAAACTGTATATAAAAATATCATATTATTAATTTAATTTCAATACACTTTTGTTCACTATAACACCCTCAATTGAGAATAGTCAAGAAAAGAAAGATATCTCCTACCCTACCTAGGTTATATCTCTATATATTATTACAAATACAGTACATAATTCTAACATAATACTACTGAGTTTCGTTATTTACTGTAATATTAAGATTAATTAATGTAATATAAATAAAAAATAAATAAATAAAAAGATCTAAAACCCTACTGCAAAAAAGGCAATTTAAAAGTAATGCACTAAAAATAACTAAAATAAGATAGAAAATCAAAATGAGAATAGAATACAAAATTAAAGCTCTAACAAGTAAACTCTACTTTTGTTTAACAGACTATATTATGAGCTGAAAGCCTAAGTTAAATATCCGAATTATATTTAATGGCAAACGGAATCTATTGATTTCTTTTCGGTTTTATATTAATTTGAAATTGAATAAACTTCTTAGGTTGTATTAACTTGTGATTTTAGGCTGAATCAACCTAACGTGTGATAACGGGCAGCAACGTTGAAGGGAAGGATATTTGAATCGCTACCGCCTCCAAGTGTGGAAATTGACGATGAACATGACATGAAGTCTATGTCCTACAGTTTGCTACTGGGCTGATGATGACAATAATGATAATGTACTCGTTTTTATGGTTGGTAGGCTTGCAGTTTGGTTTGGTAGGTTGGTAGTTTAGTGTGTCACATGTACATTATATGGTGTAGGTCCTGCTTAATGCGTATATTATTATTGTTTATTGCGTGTCGACAATGGCTCACTTCCGCGGCGTATCATGCATATTAAATAGTTGTGCACAACATAAAAGTTGCGCACAAATCCCTATCAAACAATGCCCAAAATTAACGCAATGGGCACAAAAGTAAGTTTTCTATGTGCGTCTGGTGCAGGATAGTCACGGCAGTCCCCTGAACATTGTGCTTGAGAGGACTGACAGCGGTACTAGAACTCCTCAGTTCATCTAGAGTCCAATATAGCATATTTAATTATAGAAATATTATAAAATGATAATTAATATTTTTTAACGTTACTTACTTACTATTTAAGTAAAACAAATATGAACAATACAATATAACATAAATAATTAAATAAAGACCAACGTGCAGTTAGTAAATTATTTTTTACTTAAAACATTTATTACCGTTTTATTTCGCAACAGATACGGAATTTTTTTCAAGTAAACTGCCACTATAATATTTGAATAATTAATGTGAGCATAGGATGACGCTCATCCCGTTTGCGAAGTCACAAATTATCTTCCACGTGACTGTACTCTCGTATACATTACAAATTAATGGTTTGTACATTTTAGGCGCCGCGTTATTTTTGTTTCCCATTAAATCGGTTTGTTTTTCCAGTGTGGTGATTTTACATGTGTACTCATCAAAGGTTTAATGATTACATACCGTTTATTTTTTTCTTGACTGCCTACGTGCCTACATATCGTTTTTAACGTGTCCCGCATTCACCGCAACTGTACTCAAATAGTAGAAATTCAATTGATTTTGTATTATGTTATATTGTTGTGTGATATCCATGAAAACTATAAATGTTATCTTGTTGGATTTCACAAGATCAAAATTCCTAAAGTGTTATAAAGTATGGTTCATTTCAATTTGCTACTTAAATAAACGCAATAGTTTAGTATAAAATATTTTTATTATTGCTTTTAGTTGAAGGTTAATATGTAATTATATACAAAGTAAATACAGAAAACGCGAGATTTTTTTAACTTAAACTCTTAAATGTTTTAACATAACCATTTTTTTTACAGTAATGTTCTATTTTGAGCGCTAGTATACGGTCCATTCGTTTAGATTCTTGTGAAATTAGTTTTCGTTTGTTTAGTGTACCGAATTCTCGAGCTTCGGACGCTGGGCAACGTAAGGAAAATATCTGAAATTATAGTTTTATTTTCGTACCAAGTCGTAGTGTAATGGAAGGCGTAGCTGTTCATTTTAATAGGTTTACTCGATGAGATCCATATACCGGATGTTTATTTCTTTAAAATTTCTCAATGAATTATTGTTCCGCTAACGAAAAACTGTTTAATGTAATTGAACATCTGCTAAATAATGTTGCTGTATTACAGAATTTTCTATTTACGTAACATTAAAAAAATCTAAATGGAAAATTCTTCATTAACTTAAATTTTAATTATTCACAAGGACCCTTTTGAAGTTTAAAAACCTGTATTAGGGGAGGCTCTGTTGCGAAACTATATTAAGTATATGAAATAATAAAAAACATATTATGTGTATGTGTGGTGCGTTTAGGTTTAAATGCTTAATTACATTTTAATTTATTTTTATATATAAATAAGGGTTTGATTTGAATATACTTTCTTTATATTTACATATTATTATGTTTGCTATGATGTAACATTTTCTTGCATTTAAGGTAAATAAGTATCTACCTATATATATATATATATATATATATATATATATATAACCTATAAAAAATATCTGTGTTTTCTGTTGTATAGCTAATCGATTACAAAATATTTTGCATTAAAAACTGTTCTAACGATTTATTATTTTCTAGAGTCTATAGATATTTTATTGTAATTTTTGAGAATACCATAAGAATATATTTGTTTTACTATACAATTAAGATATGCTTTATATTCTGTTTTATACAACAATACGTTACGATGGTAAAGCAAATTAGTTGTCTAGCTCGATAATTCCTCAATTTATGGATACCAAGTTTGTAACATACATATCGTGAAAATGTTTGATATTGTAATCTGTGGTAGTAGTGGGTTTTAGATACCAGAATAACTCTATGTAGGTAGTTACGGGAAACAATACATTCTATCTCATTTCTCTAGGGTGACAATGAATATGTATCACGTTTTTGTTGAGAATAGATGGCCACGTGTCAGCAATACCTTTAGTTTATTTCCAAATGTCTCTTGCGCTCTAGGTGTGTAATTATTCATTTATTTAATTTTTTCACTTCCAATTCCAAAGGTAAAGTAGCTTAGTTCTAAAAGTAGTTTACTTTTCTATGGAAAAACCAGATAAGTAAACAAAAATTCAAAAGGCACATGCGTTGTCAACCCTTGGGACTGAGATGGAATGTCTTGTTATCTGTAATTGAGTCCCCGGATTCCTACACTCACACATACAGAACACAGCAGTGTTATGCTGATTATTACTCCTTGATATTCTATGAGGGTGTGATCCTTACCCGTCACACAGACCCATCTATGTTGCAGTCAGAAACGACCTGCAGCGTGGCACTGCCATTGTTTCAATAATTGAATCTACAGAACACCGAACAAAAAATTATGCGGCAGGAGCACAATTATCTGTTTTACGTAATTCGTAGTTTTTATACCACGTACTTTAACTATTTTTTTTTACTATTACTTTACCATTCATCTCTATATTTCCAGTCATTAGAATAAAGCTGCAGTAAAAATCATATTATAGTCAATATTTATCCTCATCTTTAATGGATGGGAGACTTTTCTTATTATTCAAGACCAAGAGAGAATGCGAAATAACATTTAAGTAACAACCAATGTTTGCTTCCCTAAAATAATGTCGTTCCGTAATGAAATTTCGAAGCATTTCTTAAAAAAACAACAGAGGATTATAGGTGTAAAATTAAATTCCGTTAATTGAAGTTTTTACCTATCGATCATATAGGTTTCAATTAAAATTTTGAAAAAAAAATATTCTAAATATAAAGAAGTAGTCTGTAATCAGTCTTATTATATATAGTACATATATGTATGTACATATATGTTTTGTGAGTGCCCCTCACAATAATTATATGAAAGAGAGAGACGGTGGTTTCCTTACTATTCAGTATGCATTTTAATCTGTATGAAAATCTGTTTGACTAGTTTATGTTTTTTTTATCACATTGGGAGTAACAAATGAGCACACAGTTCACCTGATGATAGATTATTCCTGCGACCCATGACATCTACCTTCATCCTTGACAAGGAATCATAATACATCAGATGAAACACAGGAGTATTATGCCGCTATTTCACGCTGGTATTCTGTGAGGGCGTGCTCCTACCTCAGTCAAGCTGACCCATTAATTCTGCCGCTAGAAATAAGTTACTGCGTAGCTCTACCACTGTACAATATCTTAATAATTTCCTCAAATTATAGTGATACTGTATCCACTGCTAAGCTCCATTGGATTATTGCATCATAATTACTAGCTCGGATATTGTTCCAAACACTAATTAAGACCTTAAATGGAATTTACTACTATGTCATCAATATTCACGGTCTTTACTTTCTAACTTTAGCTCACTATCTCTGGTGCAAAATTCCTGTAGTAAAGCTAAAGCGAAAGTTCTATTCAGATCTATTCAACATTTCTTATGTGACAGACAGTATTAATAGAATTCTTATTTTAGAAACAAAAAATTGTATCTTACATATTGCCCGTATCCAGCAACCATATGTTAACGGCCCGATATTTTACCATTAGGGCACGCACTCTCATTATACGTGTGATAAAGAGCAACATTACTGGTGTAAGTGTACTGTCGTAAACGATAAAACATGAAAATTAGGATCGAGACAACATTGTCTCTTCGTTATAATGACCTCTTCGTGTCCAAAGATTTGATTAGATTTTTTTTTTCTTTCAATTATGCTTGTAGCTGTAAGCATTTGAATTGTTAGAAATTCTTAAAAAAATGGATAAATCCACAAAAATTCAGAAAGCCTCAAAATGCTATTGCACCCGTTACTCAATAAAAATGCCAAAATGTCCCTGCGTAATAAAATTACACCGACTTCAGGTAATACAAAATCGTTTCAAGGCCACCGGTGCACCGTGGTTCTTGCGTAACGAAAATCTACACATAGATCTTGAGCTGCCCACCATAGCTCAGTACCTGATGCAGGCTTTCCGCCGATATTTCGACTCTGCCGTCACACATTCTAACCCCTTGTTTGTAAGTGCCGCCACTTACAATCCCATCGCGAATCACAGATTCACCCGCGTCCGAAGGAGACCGAGGCACGCCCTCGATGACCCCGACCACGTGACCACCAGGGCCCAAGCCCTTCATAAAACACAACACACGTACATTGCACCCTCATATCGCCCCCGCCGACGGCGAGGGCGTCGCAAACAAGGATATTCGCGATACCGCCATGTCACTGGTCGGTTATCTCCAGTCCATACAGATAGAAGCGTCGCTGGAGTTTCTTGCGCCACTTCTTCTCCTGCGCCCACGCATTCCGAAGTGGTGGTACACATAGCTAATAATAATAGCGAATTTAAAGAAACCTCTGTCAGAAGCAACTGACCGAGCCGAGGTTCGGCCTTCTCGGGCACCCTCGAGTCAGACGCTCTTGCGAAACAAGGTAACGGTCCAAGCCGAGGCTCCCTCTCGGGAGCCCTTGTGCTGGTTACCTATATATAGAGGTCTCGACTGAGTACCATTAGCGCTCGGTCACCTCTCAACCCGGTGAAAATGTAAAAGCCCACGGGCTAACAGTGGCCTTCAGCCCGAAAAAAAAAAAAAAATTCAAAATGCTAATAAAAAAAACCGTGAATATTTTGTTAACAATTAAAATAAAGTAGGTACCAAAAATAATGGTTCTTACAAATCAATTCTTATAAATAAATGCACCTGAATATTTAATTACATAAAAATTAAAGTTTGAAAACATATAGCCAAAAAATCTTACAAAATCTTAGAAAATTCATCAATTTTTAATTACAAGTTTGAATGTAGATGTCATGGGCCGCAGGAATCATTAACTATTAGGTGACCTGTGTGCTCGTTTGTTACTCTCAATGTAAAAAACAAACTTAATTGTTAATATCTTTTGAACGGTTATTAGTCAAAAGACCAACTGATTTCTATAAATAACTTTCGAAGTACTTTTTTCGTGATATAGACAAAAGTAAATTAAATAATCTAATAATAAAAAAACTAAACTGATCCCATAATTCTGTCTTTACTTATTAATACTTCTTTTTAATGTTGGGAAACTTTTACAAGGCTGCGAGTAGATTATTACACTCTCACACGCTGGTGAGTTGTGAGGCGTGCAATAATCCTACTAGGCGCTTTTAATAAAATTAAAACTAGTAATACCTCGTAGTGATAGTTAAGGACTCAAGCATGCGGCTTCGTCTCCTTTATCTATTTGTTTCCAAATCTTAAAAAAAAGTTGCTAATATAAGTCCTTGTCTTTTTATTACGCTGCTATATTTTAAAAATACAATTTCACTTCGGCATGTCACGTACAAACAGTAAAGTATTTTAACAATTTCATACAACATTTACAATAGCGCAGTAATATTATTGAAATAATGTATATTGACTTGTTCCGGGAATAAATATAGCAATTATACTAATTTAGTTGTATTATGACACGGACAATAAATATAAATATTAAATAAGAAAAGGTATAAATTATTAAAAATATA
This sequence comes from Teinopalpus imperialis, assembly GCA_029286865.1. Taxonomy (NCBI): domain Eukaryota; kingdom Metazoa; phylum Arthropoda; class Insecta; order Lepidoptera; family Papilionidae; genus Teinopalpus; species Teinopalpus imperialis. Next base: position 7,120,552 of record JAGSMU010000012.1, read on the forward strand.
CCTAACGACTTATCTCAGGCATAGTTAGTGTGCTTTTTGTGCAATGTATTAAAAGTGCTGGATTTCGGGTTTGGATATGTTTGTACTTGAGTGTCTATTCGGTGTCACCGTATCCCAATTTTCTTTCGATACTTTACGATTGCCGTTGTATTGAATTTTTGACTTGATTCTCTTATTGATATTAACTATTCAATATCATACTACCGGGGGTCTTAATTCATACCCCACACAGTCGCTAAAACCTTACTATATGAATAGTTAACTATTCTATGGTAGAAATACTTGTTGATTTGGGCCGAACTGGTTATGGAATGGGAAATGTAAAAAAAAACGATTTGTTAATGTTACTTTTTATAAATATACCGACAATATTAGTATCTATAAGATTTTTTTTGGTAGAACCACAAATATGTAGCTTCGATCTCGGAAGACATTAAAAAGGACAATATCGTAATATTGGTATAAAATTAAAGTTTATTGCTGCTGTGTTTCATCTGGTTTGTGTAAAGAAACGGGATACCTTATTACTGGTAACAAGTTCCAACTTTGTTCTCAGATGTAATTTTATGATTAATAATCGATGTGTGATGTCATGTCACTCGCAGAAACGATGTACCACAATCGTCAGGTATATTATATGTGCTCGATTATCACCACAAAAATATGTTTATTCTGAACGGTTTGTGTGGTAATATGAACTATATTTAACCACGTATTTCACAAGATTCCCTTGGCCTAGACCGAGGTCAATTGTATAATTTCTTTCTTTAATTTGTCAAAGCACAGTTACTTGAAACTTCCTTTGCAACGTTAATCGCTTAATGGTTTAGTATACGGTCTGCGAAATTCAATGTCGTAGCTCGAGTTTCGACTATTATTAAGAATCATCGTCCAGTAGAAGCAGCTAAACATGGTAAGTGCGGTTACAGATTACTAATGTTAAAAATGTTATTTGCTAAATTTATTCTCTCGTAATATGACAGCGAAAATTCAATTATCAATTATAAAATTATTAATGGATTAGAGTTGTCAACGTTATTCCCGTTCCCCGTTTAAGCACAATAATGTTAAAGGGTTGCTTGCTTCCATTTTTATAAAGAACTATAAATATTTTATTAACAGGGATTGAATGTGGATTAAATGTAATTTTTCTCTTAGAAAATAAGTTAATATTGGAAAAGTATTTATTCCGAAAGCGTGCAAAGCCATGAAATATTTATTTTAAATTATTGGGAGATAAAATAGCTTATAAAACTAACCACTAATTTTTTATTCTTAATATAAGAATTAACTTAAAACCCTTATATACAGTGGGGGTTACATAATTAAAGACTATTTAGTTACATATAACTTAATTGATTAAATTATCATTAGTGGAGATGAGTATTAATTCTACTTTAATTACCATAATATACCAATACACTAACGCGATATTATTAAAATGAAAACAATAAAGACTTGTATTTAACAATAACCTTATTCCTTTTTTAAATAAATCACATTTTCAATTCAATTTTTTTTAATATGCTTGCTGCTGGTTACTACTGGCCAAAACACATAGCAACAGTTCTTAAAGTATTTCTACAGAGCCAATCATTATTATTTTATTTTTTAGTTAGTGTGTCTTTAATTAGTTAGCCATACTTTTGTTCAATTCATTAATTCAGGTTATAATATAGTTAAATCGAAAATTTAGGGTGTCTCAACTTTATTGAAAATGTTCTAATATTTATCATACAATGCCTACACAATTGATTTAAATATTGTTGCTAGTTGCTATTGTATTAACAATAAAAATAAATAACCAAAAATCTCAGCTACCATAATATCCCTTGAATGTCTTTAGTCATTTGACCACCACTATATAAGAATATAAAAACTCATATGTATATAAATGGCTAGAATTGGGTACTCGTTACAATTTTTGTACGTGAATAGTACGCGTGATAAAAATGAAACGATATATGTAGATGCTTTTAAAAAAAGCTAATTTAGTTATTTTATAGCTATCTATTTTATCTAAATATAGCTATTTTAGTTTGTTACTTTAATATATGTTATGAAGTGCGATATGAAAAAATCAATAAAATCAAAAGAAGCTTTGTTCAAGTAGGTTTATAAAAACACCTTTGAATCGTCGAGATAGCTAATTGGACCACCGTTTCAGAAGGCAGCTGCTAGCGAGAAGAAACAGCAAGAAACTGAACTAGTTGCTTTTTTTTTAAATAATAAGTAACGAAATGTTCAAGAGTTAACCAATATAGAACCCTGAGCTCATTGTTTAAATCCAAGAATATTTAGTCAGACAAATTTTATGACAAAGAGTAGTAAGATTTTAGCATTGTCACTCCTGAGGACGAAGATATAAATCCACGCCACCAGTAATAGGCGCTTGGTATTCCTACATTTATCAGTCGAAACATAGAAACTTAATGCTGCTATTTTATGCTGATATTCTGTCCTTCCCCGGTCGAGCCGACCCATTCATTTCAGTTCGAAAATAACTGCAACGTGGGTCTGCCACTGTTGAAAGTTTGATTTTGTTTAAATTTGTGCAAGGTATTAGAGAGCTAGCTCATCTTCAACTGTCAGGGTTCTTTGCTGAACTCTAGATTTGAAGAAAACGTAAAAAGAAAAAAAACGAAAAAAAGAGTACTAGTCCTATCGTTTTCTTCAAGTGTAGAGTACATAAGAAATACACCTTATTCTCTGCATCTCCATGGCAGTAAGGTTAGTAGTTACTACCTCGGTGTCAGCACTTTGGCTGATCAACGAAGGCGGTGGTTGTTTGAAACCTCATGCTTATAATTCCTTGACTATGCGTTAGCGAACAACAACACATGAGATAAAATAAATATTAACATGTTTATTTTATTCAACGTGTAGTTATTTGTAGGTAAATTTATTTAAATTTACCGAAATTATCACATTCATAGGAATAGCATTATAATCTTTGCATCATTTCAAAAACTTTGAAGATGTTTGTATCGTGTACGCTTCGTCTTGAGACCTTTCAGCCGGCGAATTTATTTGCGATATCCAGTTCGTATTAGTACACATAATGAGTTCGTATATTGCACACGAATACTAAAAATTATGTATAATAATATTTTACAACAGATTTTAGCCTTTTATTTTAACTAAATTAAGTTTACAAATTTTGACACGCAGAATTGAAATGAAAAATATTATCTCTACTTCTCTTCAAATAATTTCAAATTTAATCCAAAACAAACATGTATGCTTTTAATTTGAGATTACAATCGGTCGGAATTTCGATTTATTCTGAACATAGAATATTTTTTTAAATAACCCTAGTATTGCTATTAACTTTACTAACATTCCAGTTTAACACTCCAACTAAGCTTAAATGCTTGAGCTTGAGTAGATGGATCACGACGATAGTGAAAAGGTGGATTAGAACTTACGACCTTAAGTTTCACAGACCGCATCCGAAACCATTAGGCTATTGACCCTTCAAAAAAGAGAGAGAGCCACAACACGCGATCCTGAACCATTTACCCCATCGACTTCCAGCAAACTAGCATAGGTCGTCGTTCCAGTGTCCAAAGTTCCTTAGAGCGTCTACCTACACTGTGACTGCAATTCCATTCTTACCATTTACCACTTCTCCATCAGTTATTTGTTCTACGAGCTATATGGCCAATTGATTGCCATTTCAGCTTGATGATCATCTTGTTCAATGTGCTTGTCCTGGTGCAATATATCGTAATATTCGTAAGAATAGTCTTGTTCGCCGTGAAGAGCTGGCCGGATATTGTCGAGCATATACTCCGATCCACGAAATGATATTTCTGAGCGAAATCCAGATTGAGAATCCTGGTTATAAGCACCAGGATTGGCAGCGCTTTTAACTGAGAATCATACTCAGAGTTAGAAAGCTCGAGAGGATGGACTCACCAAAGCGGTGGCAAAATGGACAGACGTCAATGGTATTACTCTTACCAGATAGATCAGACAGATCAAAATCATCATTATTTATCGAAATATTTTATATTGCATGGAACTTTATAATACAAAGAACAAGCTAATAATAATAATGCAAGATATACTTATAGCAATGGGCAGACGGTTCGTGGCACTGCACGTGTTGGTACTTTTTTCGCTAATGTGGTTGGCGTTTTCATATACTATGATAAAATTTGATGGATTACAGTGATGACGCTATTTTATTAATATGCAAAAATCAATCTGAAGTATGCACATTTGTCGGAAATACAATTCATATGTCCTATCTGTGCGTATATATCAGATAAAAGACTGTTATTGAACATTACACTCCAATCAGCTCTAGGGGAATTAAAAATATGAATCAATAATGAACGGAATATATAATGTAACATGTTATTTCCACGTTGTTGACCAAACGCAATAAGAATTATTCAATTTATTCTTAAGAAATATAAATATGTAGATAACTCAGTTGTTTTCAATTTAATAATAAATGTATTTATATACCTCTATAAATACTTTTATTATAGTATATGATTTCTATTGTAGGATGGGTTAGACGAAGACTAGAAAAAAAAAATTTGAAATGACAAGTTGTTCACCTATAATATATAATTTCCCTGTCTACTTGCCTATTAAACCTTTCACAAAATGCGCACATCCTTTTTTCGTTCTCTTCAAGCCAATTATACAAATAATAAATGAAATATTAATGAACCATTTAGAAACCAATTTTTTTATTTTATTCAGAGCTAATAACATATTAAAATATTATTCTTTTTTACAGGAAATGGAAGACGAGAATTTACTACGACAAATTAATTAGTAAACAATATTCTTAACTATGAACGGTATAAACTACTTCATAGCTTCGAAGATAGTCAGCACTGCGTGGGACACCGAGAACTCAACGAAGAATTTGGATATTGTAGAGGATTCCTTTAACTCGACTCTAAACGACACTCAAAATCCTTTAACAGACGACGAATATATTTTCGACAGAACTGATGTTAGGGCTATATTCATTACGTTGTACACAGTTGTGTTTTGTTGTTGTTTCTTTGGTAAGTACAAAGACAGTGCAAGTTCCATTAAAACAATTAAAATAAATACAATTCTTTCATTTACATTAACAGGATAAATAATTGTACTGTTTACTTTAAATTCTTAAAATTAAGAGAAGTATTAAAATTTAAAATTTAAAATGACAACAAGGTAATTGTGTACAAAACCAAAAAGTTTTGTATTTTGTAATATTTGTAATACTATCCAGAGCGATTGGACAATACTTACAATGCCGTTGCAGGTTTAATAATTGAATTAAATTAAATTAAATTTAAAATTATTTCTTCTTAAATATATTTTTTTAACAATTATAACAATTACGAGCATATGATGAACCGGAGACCCAATTACTAAGAGTTACGATTAGGGATGGGTTTATGGACCGTAACCATTGCTTACAATTAGGCAATATGTGTTCGCTATCCATATATATATTTATTACAGGAAGAAATAAACAGTGCTTAGGAAAATAGATTATCTTATACTGGAATTATATTATAAATTCTTTGACTTTCTTTAATTTTCAGGCAATCTGCTTGTTATTCTTGTTGTGATTTTGTCGAGGCGCTTGAGGTCAATAACGAACTTTTTCTTGGCGAATTTGGCGGTGGCCGATTTATGTGTTGGTGTGTTTTGTGTGTTCCAAAATTTAACGATATATTTAATACCAAGGTGAGCGTACCTGTCATTTTATCTAGTATTAATAGGTTATTTAATAAATCACCTTGTTAAAAGGTAATTAAGTTGTCAAGTTATTATAATAACTATTACCTATAATCTTTTAGTTTTTATAAACTATTACCTTATAATGCACATTGTACACACATAATGTGCATTATTTTGTCATTAAGTTATCAGTCATTAGTCAATATATGGGTATACATATATCAGAACTTTATTGCTATTTTATATTAATACATTATTTATTACATTTATATACTTTTAAAATTAAAGTAAGTCTCTTTTATTGCACTCGTAATATATTCTTTGCTCCAGCCAAAGGTATGCTGGTGGAAAATGTCTTTTGGCATTAAGTCTGCCTTTTTGTACAATGTTTGTTTTGTGCAAATAAAGTATATTTATATAAATTAATGTTTATGCTATTATTAGTCAGGTACTAAAACAGGTTAGTTTAGTGTATATTATTTAAGACTTTTCTCTGTGTAATTTTTTTAACTTTATTAGTATTAAGATTTTTTGTTGTAAGTTATCATTTATAATTTCTATTACTTTTGTATTGATCTGTAATCTTTGTTGTGAAAGTGCTGCATGTTTTTTTTTTACCGGTTTTATCTTAAAAGTAAACAAATTTAAATTATTGATATGGTGTAATGATGACGATGAATTAAAGCAGAGAAATAAAAGCTAAACTTTTATTGTTAAAATTCAAATAAATAGTTCAAATGTAGCACAACTGAATTAGCTTTCACAATATAAACATCTTCTATAACTATAAATCGATATCCCTTCTGAGCCGCATCTACATATTTTTTTTTAACAGTTATTTCGAATCGTCTCGCTTCCAGACTTGACAACTTTCAGCTTCCCGAACAAGCCGGTTTCCGAAAAGGTTATAGTACCATAGACCACATACACAAAATTATAAAGAAGACTGAGGAGTATAATCTATCTCTATGCCTGGCATATGTGGACTATGTGAAAGCTTTTGATTCCGTCGAAGTTTGGGCGGTACTTCAGTCCCTTCAGGGGTGCCAAATTGACTGTCGGTATTTTGATGTGCTGACGTGTTTGAACAACAAGATTACGGGTACAAGGTCAATTGCAGAAAGCTGTTAGACTGGGCGATGTCATATCCCCGAAACTCTTTACAGCTGTATTGGAATATGCTTTCAAGCTGTTGTACTGGAAAGGATATAGTATTAACGTGAAAGGATTGGCGAGTACGTGACACACATTCGGTTTGCCGACGACATAGTAATCATGGCAGAATCGCTGAGGGACCTGAGCATTATGCTGAATGACCTCAGTAGTTTGTTCCAACTTGGTCTTAGAATGAACATGACGAAGATCATGTTTAAAGTCCATGTCATAACTATACCGGTTGTTGTTGTTGAACTACGAAGTTCGTAGACTAGTATATTTGCCTGGGGCAAACAGTTCGGTTAGGTGAGTCCAACTTTGACGTAGAGGTCAATCGACGGATCAAACTCGGATGAGCAGCGTTCTGGAAACTGCAAGACATTTTCTCGTCATACATCCCTCAATGCCTAAAAACAAAAAGCTTTAACACATGCGTGTTGCCAGTGATGACTTATGATACAGAGACTTATGAAGCTTAGAGTCTATGGAGCAGGCTATGCTCGGTGTTTCTCTGCGTATGAAATACGCAACGTAGCCATCCGCAGTAGAACGAGGGTGACGGACGTAGCTCAAAATATTTAGAAGCTGAAGTAACAATGGGATCGTCATGTTGTTCCTAAAACCTATAACCGATGGGGAAGAAAGGTTCTTTAGTGGCAACCTCGGACTGGTCGTATCATAGGACGACTCCGCACTAGATAGAGCGACGACGTATGCAAATTTGCTGGAAGGCGATGGATGGCAGGTGGCTCAGGATCGTGGCAATGGTGGTGGCCTATGTTCTGGCTTTGATGATGATGATGATAAATATAACATATTATTAATATAATATTAAATATAGAGAAGATAGAGATTTAAAATCAAATTTTCATCCTATATTTTCTTTTACGATATTCTCATTTCTACTATATAATGAATATCATTTCAATACGCCGTTATAAGTTGGTCAATTTTTATTAACGCTTTTATTCCATTTCAGTTGGGTGTTTGGCGATTTTTTATGCAAGATGTACCAGTTTATTCACTCTTTAAGCTACACTGCATCAATATTCATTTTAGTTGTGATTTGCACCGAGAGATACTTTGCTATTATTCATCCAATTACCTGCAAGCAGATATTGACATCAACTAGGTTAAGGGTAAGGATATAAAATAAGTAACCACGTCTTTTTTTCAAATTGACGTAGACAGAATTATTATGTGATACCTACATTTTTCGTTGAGCTGTTAAGTGACAGGAGAGTGTGAGCATCGTCGTATTCCGGTAATGTTGAGTGATTTTTGTGCAAGTATGAATTTCATAAACGGAAACTAGTGGAACGTTTGACTCATATATATAAGAAAATTAAATAACAAAAATATATGTAAATAGAGTAGTGGTTAGGGTAGAGTACGGTATTGCGATGCCTAACCGAAAAACATTAATTTAATATCAGAATCGGTTTTTGGGTCATGTGTTAAACACCAAAAGATAACACCATAGTCAAAATCAACTAGGAGAGAAACTATTGGGAAAATTTTAGTATCAACTGGAATCGTTTATATAATTTAGTTTCTGTACAACTAAAATAATTCTGTCAATTTAATCAAATATGGTTTAATATTGCAATAATTTTACAATATTGATTTATTGTATTGGGGGTGAGAAACGAGAGCACAGTTCACCTGATGGTAATTAATTTCCTGATGCAAATGCGTTGTTACCCCTAAGGGCTAAGTTGTAATGCCTCGTCACCTGTAATAAGGGTGTTCGGATCATTACACCCACCAAACGTAGAAGCGTTATGCTGCTTTTACGCTGGTATTCTGTGAGAGCGTGCGTGCTGGTCGCGTCGACCCATACATGCGACAAATGGAAATAAAATGAAGCGTGGCTCTATCACTGTTGACCTTACTGTTGACAATAATTCGTCCGTCGAATACAATGGAATTCATAATTCTATCTACTTCGTCTCAATTTGAATGGATTGCTTCGATATTAGCTTGACCTTTTACTTCTACACAACAAAGACCATCTTAATAATATTGGTCCACGAGTTATCAATATATCAACTTTTATACATTATTATAACATAAATATATATTTTTTTTATATATTTATTAAAAAGAACGTAATAGAATACTTTAAAGCAACTTAAGTAAATTGGGTTATAGCCAGTTTTGAATTTCTCTATATATTATATATTAACACTAGTTAGAGAACACTTTTAATGATTCCCAGTGAATCATTTATAAGAGTTATCATTTCGCTTATCATTTTGTTGCAGTTGGTGATACTAGGAGTATGGATCACAAGTGCAGCTTATAGTGCACCCAAATTTATTTGGGTCGAGACAATAACAAATAATCTAGGCGATGGTCATATGGAAACAATTTGTATTCAGCATCGCATGAAATACAACTCCGAGATATTCGACATGGTGAACTTCGGTTTACTGTACGTGATTCCACTCTGCGTAATGACAGTGAGTAATGAAACTTTTTACCTACATAAATTATTCTTAGATCTATTCGAACCCGTAGATGAATTTGGTGATTGAGATATTGTTATCTACTCGTAATTCTCGTGTGGTTTTTTATTATAATGATTTGTTAGTAATAGCATAATTTCAAATTTAATAATATTTTTTTTTTGTGTGACATTTGAATGAAAAATGATATGAAAAAAGTGTACGTAGTAGTTGTTTAACTGCATTGTAATCTCAATTTATTTTAAATATAGATACATATAATTAAGTGCTTTATAATCATAACATGCCCTTTATGGAGTGTCGAAGGTAAAAAAAAATTAATAATAATATAGATAATATAAGAGCATAAAGGGCATAATATGAAGCCACTCAATAGCACTGTAAACAATGTTCAGAGGTCAAGAGGCAGACTATAATGTCTGTCAATGAAGCTTGCCTTTACTGCCTTTTGCAATATGTAATATTTACTAGCTATTTTAAATAATCATAATAATTATTAATTAAATAATCTCCTACTAGTTGTATATTATGATTAATATTGCGCAATTACAATAAGCGCAAATACAAAGGCACTGATTCGTCGTCGATTTATCTAATCCTATGTAGAGATAAGATTTTGGTGAAGATGTACGTGCAACATCACATCAGTAAGAGAGGAACATGATCAAACACATCTAGACCAACCTTAGTAGTAACCATTGGGAAACATTTATCCAGACTGAATAACTGAAATACGGTTGTTATGTATTTTGCAATAAATTTGTATTGTGTAATTAATAATGTGTAATTTATAATATTAGATGGATCTGACCGACAAGATTTGGGAAAGTTTAGTAATTTTTTTTGATAAAATAATAATGATAAAATCATTAATGACAACATTCTTTTCTGGAAGTGGCCATTTGGCAAAAAAATCTTTAGGCTACTGTGAATCTTTTTAATACACATTGGTCGTGTTCAATGTTTTTTTGATCACTCAAAAACTTGTCATTGAATGACTGAGAGGGCTTTTCATATAAGGGCACATTGAAAAGTTATGAGCCTAAGGTTGACATTTAAATTCAAAAGAAAAAATAATACTGGCACGTAATAGCCATTTCTTTTTTAATAATCTGCTGTCTTTTGTTTTTGTTCTGTCAAAATTGCAAAATTTGTGATCGATTTAACAAACGAAGTTCGCGGTTTCCGTAGAAATGGATAAAGTTGAGCACCGTTCCGTCATAAAATATTTACAAAAAAAAGGATTAACGCCAAAACTAATTTATGAAGATATGTACGAGACTTTGGGGGAATCTGCTCCATCATATGCCACTGTCAAAAGATGGATTTCAAACGTGGCAGAGAAGCAGTGCAAGTGGAACCTAGGAGTGGTAGACCGCCGACGGCTACCCCAGACGAAAATACCAATAAAATATTAGACCAGATTTTGAATGGCAGGAGATTTACGATTGCAGAGATAGCAGAAGCAATAGGCATTTCCTATCAACGAGCACAGAACATAATTTCCAACGATCTTGGATTTTCTAAGGTCTCTGCCAGATGGGTACCTAGACTGCTTTCATCCGAAAACAAACGCATCCGCCAATCAGTATCACAGGACTGTTTGGATCTATTCCAAAGTGATCCTCAAGATTTTCTTAGCCGTTTCGTAACTATGGATGAAACTTGGGTTCACCACAATACACCAGAGTCCAAAGTACAATCCAAGCAATGGAAAAGAGCAGTGTCACCGCCCCCTAAAAAAGCTCGGTCCGTTTTGTCAACCAAGAAGGTAATGGCTTCAGTTTTTTGAGACTGTTGAGGGGTCATTATGGTTGACTACCTTGAAAAAGGTAAAACCATTAATCCGGACTATTATTGCACACTCTTACAACGCTTGCGTGAAGAAATCAAAATAAAAAGGCCTAAAGGTAAGTTGTCTAAGAAAGTTTTGTTCCACCAAAATAACGCTCCTGTCCATACGCGGTGAAATCAATGGCACAAATACACAATTGTAGCTTTGAATTGTTGCCGCATCCACCCTATTCGCCAGACTTGGCCCCGTCTGATTACCATCTCTTCCCCAATCTGAAAAAACACATGGCAGGATGAAAATTTTCGACGAATATCGTGGTACAAGAAGCTGTGACTGAATATTTTGATGAAATTGAAGATTCTTTTTTTTAGAAGGAATACTAAAGCTAGAGACAACATAAATATCAAAAACAAAAGTAAAAGTGTATAGATCATTCTGGAGACTATGTAGAGAAATAAAATAATCATTTAGAAAAAATCGTTTTTTTCAGGTCGGGCTCAAAACTTTTCAATGTGCCCTCGTATCATGATAATGCTTCACCATGAGAAGTAATCTTACACAAGAGTGAATGAAGACTGAAAAAATGCAAGAGTTGTGCGAGGGCACGTAGGGAGAGGCCCCTACATGTAATGTAATGCCTAAGTATGCATTTTATCATCCGTGAGGACGCTGGGAATGATTTTATAGCGCAAGTTGAAAATCTCTCACTAAAGAAAACTATTGCTGCTTGGAATCGTACATAAAATCTTGGTTCGAGAAATTACTCCCTGCATAAGATTAATACTCTATGTATTTAGAAAAAAATTAATAAAGAATTAGATTTTAAGCTAAACCTTTTTTTAGATGTCAATTTTTTTTTAAATACCCAGCTGAGTATAGATAGGCTTTACTATATTATTATTCATTGGTGTAGGTCTTATACACGAGAATAGCTGTCGGTCTGTGGCAGAGTTCGCACGGGCTGCAACAGATGGGACACATGCAGTGCTGCGGTGCTCAGGTACGGCATATATATATATAATATATAATATAATATATATTATATTTAAACATTTAAGATGTTTTTTTTCTAGTTTATATTAGTTATAAGTGGATAACAACATCTATGAGCCATATGGTGAATTGATTTGGAATGGTTAAATTGAAGATTGTATCGACTCTTTCAGAAATTAATTGTCACAAAATTTTATTTTGATAGATATGCCTGTATGATATTATATAAAAAATATATGATAAAAAGGTAATATAAGATAAAGTTACATAGTTTGGAACCTTGGTAGCTGAGTTTCTGGGGGCTCGCTTGTAATTTCCCGGTAAGCGAGTAAATCAAGTTGAATTCCCGGTACCGGAATCCATTTCATTTTACGTAATTTTAAGTGCTGATTCCCACTTGGTCATTCAAAGAAATCACAATCTGATAATCATTTGCGTGTCGGACTATACAATACCCTCTATAGTGAGGAGGCCTATGCCAGGCAGTAGGATATAAAAATATAGACTATAGAATATAGTTACTCTAGTTTTTTTTAACACAATTTTACTACTACTTAAAATATAGTTTTATATCCCAAAACAAAATAATTAAAAAATGTTCTCGCTTATGTGTTGAGGTACATAAGTTTTGATGTTATTTTAATGGAATATCTGTATATTGTACTAAAAATATTTTTCTCGTTAAAAATTATTTCATTACATCAGCAAAGTCGAGGGCTGATCCGGGAATCGTTTAAGTATTGATTCATAGCAATCTAACGCCTCCGTATAGATTAAAATAAATGTTGCAGCTGTTGTGCTGCATCTAAATTCTATCATTCTACAAAATTTTCTATTCAAATGAATAATAAATGCGGTTGAGGCCGGCTACATTCAATGTGTAAGTTACAAATTCTGGTTTTCGGATGTGGGTTTGATGTCCGATATCGATATAGGTTCGTGTTCTTGAAACTGCATGTGGCTGTAATGATACTGTGTGATAATAAGGTCACATGAATCACATATGAATAGGGAAGGTGACGCGAGATTGCAACTGTATGTGCAAATTCTTAATTATATGATATGTGGCATTAGAATATATCCTGCGCGATTGACCACGAAGATATCAATACGGTAACGGGTTGATTCAAATCCGGTGTTTCTTAAGGTCTTTAATATAAGAATCCGCGTAAGGATATGAGGCATAGAGGGGCAAGAGAGAACCATGATTCTCTCTTCAGCGCACCCTCTTATTTTAAATCGACTACTGTATGTTAGTTCGTAACTTTTACGTAGAAATTCTATTATTTACGTTGGTATATTAGTATACCTTCAAGCTGTTTAAATTTTTCTAGTAATTAATTACAGACATTTATACCGCTTGTTTTAATTTATCAGAAAAACATGGCGGTGCCTACGAGTAAGAGCGGCAGTTCGAAAAAATCTTCACAGAATCAAGAGACCCGCAACTGTTACCATCTAAGTCATTTATCACGTAACGTATTGCGCGCGCGCCGTGGTGTAGTGAGGATGCTCATAGTGGTTGTACTGACGTTCGCTGTATGCAACTTACCGTTCCACGCGCGTAAAATGTGGCAATATTGGTCCAGTGGCTATCAAGGCACGAGTGATTTCAGCGCGTTGCTTACACCTCTAACATTTCTCATCACCTACTTTAACTCAGGAATAAACCCTCTGTTGTACGCTTTTTTATCGAAGAATTTTAGAAAAGGAATGAGGGAGCTATTGTTCTGCAATTTTCATGGTAAGAGAAAAAGCGACAATTTGATCCTGTTGAACCGAGTTGGAGGGACGGGACTACGGCGTAGCTCCACTAGGTCCACTCGAGCCAATTGCAGTACTGTCACGATGACTCCTAACGTAGAATCATGAGATTTGCGACGTAGGAGGTTCCGTTATAAAGTTGAGAACATAAACATTTCTTGATTAACGGAGAGCACAGACGAGGTAACTGATAGTAGTGGAATATATACTACGTCTGTTGTGTCCAAAAAGGATCTCTATGATTGAGTATAGTGTGCGTGAAACGTGGGAATATATATATAAAGATCTTATAACAAATCAACGAAATTTGTATTCCTATAATCTAATTATGAAAATGTAATTAAGTGTAAAATAATTGTACTTAATAAGAGCTTATGTTATAAAGAGAGCATTAAATTAACTTCAACAATTTTTTTAACTGTAGTAAAGCTCCATTACAGATTGCGTCCCGATTACCACGTACCTTCCAATATACGTTGCTTTTTATCACATATCACAGAATATGTACGAAATATCGTTTGGTGAGGATAGTGTATCGGAAAACCAATTGGTAGCGAGGCATTCCATCTCAGACTCCGGAAGTGACAACGCATGTGTTGGCTGCATTTATCACTTAGCGGAAGGTGAACTGTGTGCGTGTTGGTCAGTTTTAGTTTTGTAAAGAAATATAATTGATCAGATTTTAGAAATAATTATTGAACACGATTAGTGATGACGTTTTAATTTTTGTTGTATTATAAATTACAAGAAACTGTATTATACCTTTTTATAATTTTATAAATTAAAATTATCATAGTTAATGTTTAGTCTCTCTATACAAAAATCTTAAAACAATTATAGCAGTTAATATTTATTAATAAATAATAAATTGCAATTAAACATAGTACAGTAGTAGTAAACAATTAAACTAGAAAATTTTAAAATGCTTTGTTTTTGAGTAGAATTTAAAAAAGTTTAGATTATTTTCCTAATATTAGAAAGTAATATGTGATCTATATAAATCAATCAGAATAATTATTGAACAGCTGCATATCATAATTATCCAATAAATAATAAGTGAAAAGAGAAAATAAATTAAAAAGGTACAAATTTTATTTAACACTGGAAAGTTTTCGTGTCTGTAATATACTAAGAACTGTCCCTGTTATAAAATATAAGAATAAATATTTGTGGCTGTGGTTAAATCACATTAAAAAAATAACATTGATGGAAAAATATTTTGAATAAACATTTTACTATTTACTTTCTATATCTGTTATAATAAATAATTCAACGTCATTCTTAAATATAAAGAATTTTTCAAACTACAATTTATATTAACAATAAAATTTGTACGTATGTAAAAAAAAGTTTATTATGTAAACTATGTTATGCTATAATAACGACATATTAAAATTATTAGATTATTTTAAACATTTTGTACATTTTGTTTAAAATTATAGAATCTAAATGAAAGCTAAAAGGTGTTGTAAATACTTAAAAAATATTAAGAACAAACATTTTTGTAAATAAAATATCAATAAACGAAAAAATATTACGTTTTTCATTTTCCAATATCCTTATCCTGAGATGGAATGCCTCGTTTCCACTAATTGTCGTTCAGGTTCTTATCACTGACCCTACAAGCATTTGATATTCAATCCGAATCCAGCAGCGGTTAACTAAATCCATTCTTGCAACAGACAGTGTATTTGTAGCGGGACTTAACCAGGTAAGAAAGTTTTAAAAACATAAACTTCGTCAACATCATCGTCTTGTTGTTTGGTTATCCTGGCTAGGTCCATGGTTGGTGTTCAGCACCCTCCACTTGCGGGTACTGGCACCAATGAAATTGTTAATTACAATTGTATTTGCTGATTTACCACGTAGTCAGTGGTGAAGAAAAACATCGTGAGGAATCCTACTTGTTTGAGAAATAAATAAAAAGACAAATATTCTTAAAGAAAAATCTACATTAGTGCCGCGTGGCAGACTATACTTTAATAATTTCTTGAGAAATATTGCATACACCTTTAAAAAAATTAAGTGATTGACTTACTCACAAATTAGTAAAATTGGCCTACATAAATGTTCATAATTATTCAAGTGTCAATTCATCAACCTTTAAAAGGAGTTTAAATGAAAAATCATCGTGAAATATCCACCGGTGTCAATTAATAGACATCAGAGAAAATGATGGCGTTACATTTAAAATCGTCGCTGTTTACGATGCTATATAAAATGTCATCCAATATAATTTTATGATTTTATTAAAATAAAAATCTGTTCCTGGTTCCCATTTGACATCACATCAAGATACAAATGAATAATATCAGTGAGGTGTAGGACTCTCATATAACCAATCAGTTGGGCAAGCCTTTCAAATATCTATCATATAATGCCGTAGGATTTAGCACAAAACAGTAGGGTAAGTTAGATCGAATTATGGACCAGACTCAATGATAGATGACTCAGAGATATTAAACATAAAATTATCTAGCCGTACATGGTATTGCCATTTTTTTCTAATCGAATCATTATTATAACGCCCTTTTTAACCAAGTGCTTAATAACATAGTTCAAGGGAAAATTGTCAATCCATCTGCGCGCACTTCTCTGTAACTACCGAATAGATTATGTTCAGATTTTCCAATATATAGAGAATTTCTTAAGAGTCAGTCTTGAAGGTTACTCGTATAGTTTATAAATGTTTTGTTTAAGACATGAAGTGAATTACCGACGATTCAAACGTTATATGTATTGTGTATTGAACGTTAAAATATCTTGTGTTTGCTTAAAGTGGTAATGATGTATCTCAGTGAAGCACCAATAGTCTAATGGTTTAGAGTACGGTCTGCGAAACTTAAGGTCGTAGGTTCCAATCGGCCATTAGACTATTGTCGTCAACCATCTCCTAGCACAAGCATTTTCAGCTTAGTTGGAGTGGTGAACCGGAATATTAGTAATGTTAATTCCTCATATTCTTTAAACAAAAAAAAAAAAAATGATTAATTTAAAAATAATATTATATCTATTCTAGTCACTCGGCACTTCCATCTCAACAATATCATTTCAAGCTGAGTCAAGGTTCTTTTCATTCCACGCCTTTGGTGCAAAATTTTGTCTCCCACCGCATTACCGGTTGAATAACGCTTTTGTAAATGTTGCTCTTGAGTTTGCAACGGCATACTAGTAGTGCCCGGTGACCTATCTCCAGTTTAGCCAGCATTGATTTGGTCTTGGTGATGAACGATGAAAGACGCACGGGAAATTAATTACTAAAACGTGACATAATATATTATAGTTTTCAGGGTCAATAAAGTTTTCGCATATAACACAGTATGAATGTTGTTACTTTCAGATATACTATGTTCCGCACATAAATAAATAGATTACAATCAAATAGATTGCAATCATTACTCTCTCAAACTTCTTGAATGCGAAGTAAAAGTAAAATAGCAATATAAAGCCGCTTAGTTTCACATGATAAATGAGGGAAGTCGAAGACCCATTTATTATCATCCCACTGATCCTTACTAACGAACAACTTAATCCTTAGGTTGTTCTATCATAATATTGCTCTATATATATTTTTTGAATATAAACGTGTTAATCGCAAAGTTAATGATAACAATCATTTGATATCAAGTGTGGTCATTTGCGATCTCTAATTTCATGGCAACGTAACACCGTGCTTATTTTTGTCGGGCTGATGGCCGCTGTTAGCTCGAGGGCTTTTACGTTTTCACCGGGTGAGAGGTAACCGAGCGCTTATGGCGCTCAGTCGAGGCCTCTATTAGTGGGTAACCAGCACAAGGGCTCACGAGAGGGAGCCTCGGCTTGGACCGTTACCCTGTTTAGCGAGCGTCTGACTCGAGGGTGTCCTAGAGGGCCAAACCCCTTATATTATATTATTATTCTTATACTTCGGAATGCGTGGGTGCAGGAGAAGAAATGGTGCAAGAAACTCTAGCGACGCTTCTATCATTATTGTCTGGCGAGAACCGGCCTGTGACATTGTAACACCGTGCTTATATTTATTATATAAAAAGCGTAGTTAATGTGAAGTGACTTATATTATCATTTGTTCATCTATGTATTACAGAGTTTACATGGATATATCAAATTATAGTATGTCCGCTGTATTTAGTTACATTACATACACATTTTATTTTATTTAATGAACACCTACAGTCAATATATTATGTACACGGATACAATTTCTTAGATAAGAACGATGTGAACAACCATTACAATTGTTGGCCAAGAAGAAGTACAGCATGTGACAATGTAATAATTAATAAAATAAATTGACAAAATATAACAAAGCCAAAATTTAAACATGTGAAATTGAAATTAATGTTCAGTTATAATTCAAAAAGTAATACATATGTTAAAATTCATTAAAATTTATAACAAAGGAGATCAGTAAACTTATTAAACGTCGAAGTTCTCGGCAGCCTCGAGGGAAGAGTAAACTTTAGCCAAGACAGTAAATTAGGCATATCTAGAATAACTTTTGCAAGCTCATACCAGAAAACAATAACTAGCATTCGCCTTTTCTGAATGAAAGAATCTTTTTTTTATAGAATTTTTAATAAAGCTCATAGTGGTGGATTGCAAACCATCGAGATGATAAGGATGAAATTTTTAATTCTATCGTGATCTATGATGGTTAAACTCAGCGGCAATAAATCCGAACAACTCCTTACAACACTCCGTATGGTAAATTCGGTAAAAAATGCATAGAGATGCAGCATTTTTTCGCAATATCAGTAAATCAGCCGAGCGAAAAGTACTTGATTATCAATGACTAGAGCCGCTCTTTTTTGAATGCGGTTAAATTGGACTAGATTTTGTCGGCCCCAATCTGAGACTTTGTTTAATAAAATCTCGATCTCAGACACAAGTTTGTCCCGGCACTCATTGACTTTTCACGAGAGCGTGAGGCATTCCGCGCTGTCGTTCACATAGCAATGAATGTTATTAATTTGCAACGTGATATGCAGAAGAAACAAAGTAGGAAAGTTCCCACGCCTTGGGGAACACCAGCATTCAATAGTTTGTATTGTCGACTACGACCTTGATGTTAAGGCTCATGAGAAAACTGGTGACTCACTTATATTGCGAGTGAGGGTCACACTCACTTAGAAAGCCCATAGGAAGGAAGCTTAATGCCAAACCTGATCGAAGGCCTTTGCTACATCCAGAGTCAGACCAAGGCCTTGGTCTGACCGCCTATACCCGTCGATAAAGCAAGTACACCAGAAGGCGAACTGAAGCCGTATCGGCGGTCATTGATCATGTTGTCAAGATCGAGTTGAACATAAAAAGAGCCGAGGAAATCAGCAATCACCTTTGCATCATGGCGCAGCGTATCATATCGTGTGTGCAGAGATGGAAGAGGTAGCTGACAGAAATCTCTTGAACAGTTTTAGCGAGAGATCAAAATCCTCGTGCATTTTCGCGAAGGGAGACGCACTAGTCTCTCGTCAATTCTGTCAAAGTGCACAGGCTTAGCGTCTGCAATAACTGTTGGGCGGACCAGGAAGCGGGTTGTCCTTTTCTTTAAAAGACAGGTTTTGCATTCCGGGACGATGCATTTGCCCAGGCCCGGTAACACTCCAACTTATAACGTTACGCAATTTTGCAGGAGCGACCAAATTAAGGCTGGGATCTACCCCCGAACGGCACCTTTGAGGATGACATGAAGAGTTCCATCCCATGAAGTGACACACTGGGGAAAATATTGACAAAATCGACAATAGCGCTAGAATACAATAGAGCTGTAAGAATCAAACCCCATGGGGGGATAGGATGCAAAAAAATAACATAAACATAATAAAAAAATTTAACACCATTTTAATTATACATGTATCTGTTCCCTTATTTATCTCTTATTTATTTGTGTAAATTTATATTTGTATAAATGTAAGTTTAACTATTTTAATATTACATTTAATAACGAAAACCATACCACACCAAACCATTTGTTTGGATGGAACGAGCTAATTTAATTGGCAAAGGATTTTACGTTAACTCACAAGCATGCGTCTATAGATCACACTAATGTGTATAAGTGGCCTAGTTTAGGTTCGAGGGTGGTGCACCACACATCTCTATTGTGGATTTTATGGGTTTTAAAATGTTTTTTAAAATTTTTAGACATGTTGGCCTCGATGTTTTGACCTTCATCGCCAAGCACGTGGGTAATCAGCAATTAATTTTCTTTAGTCTTCATACATTTGTGTTTAGACTTTTAAAATAAACAAGAATACTTTAAAGCAGCGGTCAATTTTTATTCGAAAATTTCTTTTCTAATTTAATTGTGTTAGATATAAACGTATTAGTGTTATATTAAAGTAATTCTGTTATCGTAATGGATTTTGGTTGCTTGCCAATATTGTGAAAGGAACGGAAACAGGCAGCGTAAGAAAGAAAAACCTTGTAAAAATTAGATTTCCTCGTTCCTTTCTTCTTTATTAGTCTATAAACTAGTACTTAATTTTTCTTTAACGTAGTTGTAGGTCTTTAATAAAATGTGTAACAATTTCTTTTCTACGAAAATTATATCAAAGTCTCTTTAGGGGTTTTCCTAGCTTGATGCTTTATTCGGGAAATATTTTACACAGTATTGGTTAAAATTTTTGATAGATTTAAGGTAGATGATTGGTTTCAACAGTCAACCCCTGCAAATACTTTGTTATTTAAATGATGACAGATATAATGATTTTAAACTAGTATGAAAGTGAAATGAATCGTTTTTGCATGTTTTTGCTTTTGTATTGCGCGTGTAGCCGTCAATTCAGACTTAATAAGAATTTATACGACGTGATACTTACGGGAAAACGACAAGGCAGTAAAAGAGATCATTAACATCAAAGGCAATCTGTCTGACTAAGTGGAGTTAGGTAAAGATATATTTCAGGCAAGATTAAAGAAAAGGATGTTAAGATAATTGATAATAATATTGATAATTGGTTTAATTACATCAAATTAATAAAATCTGTCGGCGTCGTAAAAACCATCCCAAAATAGTCTTAGACGTAATCAATAATGTACCAAATTAAATAATTACCGAGCGCGATAACCACAATCGATGATCAAGAAATAAAAATTTCTGTGATAACGTAAAATAATAGAATAAAAGATTTTTCTGACTGAATTTTGTATTCATATTTCAGTTAGTAGTACGTTGTGTCACTTTATTTAGTACTTATAATAGACAACTAGAGGTGTTGTGGTTAGGTTAGGTACGCAACTTGCAATCTGAGCAGACGAGGTTCGAATATGTTTCATTTGTATCTAATACGTTCCTGTTGCAAAAAAAAAAGTTTGCCAAACAGTTTCGCTATTTATGTCCCATTGGTCCATATCTTTTGATAAAGAGCGAATTATGTATTAATGTTACAAAATTATATAAAATGCCTTGTCTATTGATATTTGAAGTCGACTCATAAAGTTAACTTCAAAATTAAATATAGAATTTTATTATTATTTAGAAGAAGAGAAAACACATAACTTTAATAATTCAAAAAGAAAATTATAATTAAGGCTCAATTACTTTTTTAAAGACATTCAACCTCGTGCATGACGCCTGAGTCGATTTTATTGCTCATGAGTGTATATTTCAAGCTGTGTGAATTGTACAAAGGTGTGACCAACTAATTAGAGACACAGAAACTAAGAAAAAAATAATGTAATAAACATTAAATAGTAAATTTAATATAATTAATTGTAGACATTTTTTAAGAACATTATGTGGATATATCAACATTTTGTCGTATGTCCTATAGCAGCAATAATAACCCGACATCATTTTAGCAGTGGTAGCTACACTGTAGTTTGTTTCTAGCTGAAGATGAATGGGTCAGCTCAACCGGGGTAAGACCACGCCCTCACAGAATACCAGCGTGAAATAGCAGCATAATGCTGCTGTGTTTCGTCTGGTGAGTGTAGGGATCCGGAGACCTTTATTACTGGTAACGGGACATTTCATCTAAGTCCTCAAGGATGACAACGCATCTGCATTATGATCCCTTGTCAAGGATGAATGTATGTATATGTTATGGGCCGCAAGAATCACTAGCTATCAGGTGAACTGCGTTTGTTACATTCAATGTAAATAATAATAATAAAAAAATCATCGCTTTGGCATTGATGAAATTACCTTATTGAAAGGTAATTTCATCTATCAAACTATTTATTATTACTTAAACTATGGCTAAATACATGTTTTTAATGTTTATATTTTAATAAAATGGAGTTATTGTAATGAATAATAGTAATCAAAGTAGAATTATCTTCACTGTTGACAATAAACTATTAGGATACATATGAAATTAGCGTATTATATGGAAAAAGTAATAAACGATTTTTTTATGAAATTATGTATTTAATAAATCGAAGTATATAGCATTGTTATCTATGCACTTTCATCATTTTATAATTAGTTCATTGATTCCATTGCAAAAGGAGTTTGGGTGCCTAAATTGGTTTCGACTGCGTCATCGAAATTGAGTTTTTTTTTCCTTGAAAGAAATTGTCCAAATTCCGGAAAAAGTGGTAACCTTTTGAAGCAAGTTCCGAGGAGTATGATGAGTGTCGGAGATATTCCAATCGCAGCTCTAAGCGACCGTCTGTCGTGAAGTATGGGTTCTAGCGTTGCCATGAAGCAGCAGTAGGCTAGAGCAATTGACCAGTCTCGGTTATTTAACGGCTAGCTTATCTATCATGGGTTGCAAATGTTGACAATACAGATCTACCGTATTCGTATGGTCAGATCTTAGGGTGTTGTATGTATTACAATAGCACTGGTCTACCAAACACTCACCAGTAATTTATTCTGCGCCAAGTTACGCTTGGAAATGGCTGGTTCTTCTGGGTTCAAAAATTGTGATGAACATGTCCGATTGTCGTACAATATTCATTTTTCATCACAAGTAACGATACGATTCCAAATTTCCTCGTTATTTCGACGGTTGAGTAATGTAACGCAACACTCAATGCGTGTTTGTTGGTGTGCGTCACTCAATTCATGCGGTACCCATTTCTCGAGCTTTTTCACTGCGTCGAATGTAATTTCTACGTTTTTGAACCGAATAGTTCAAACTAGGATTCATCGGTCCAAAGCACTTTTTTAAAATCTTCTTCCAATCTCGATGGGCAAGAGCCCACTGCATCCGTTTTCTCTTGTTTTGCGGCCTTAGCAGAGGTTTTCGAACGGCAACGCGACCATACAACTTCGTATCTCTCAGTCACCGTTTTACTGTAGTCAATGATAAAGGTTTAACTCGGGTTTTGTTTACTTCAACGCGGATTTCTGGTGCTGCGAAGCGTCTTTTTCGCTGGCTAGTAACAACAATGAAATTATCTTCACTAGACGTGGTAGCTCTCGGCTTTCCCGAACGTGGACGATCTTGAAAACTGCCTGTCTCCCTGTATCGAGTTATTGTGCCATGAGACCAAGTCTTCGATAACTTCAGTTGTGAAGCAATCTAACGTTCGGATTTGCCTTTATTATGTAAAACAACGATGGCAGAACGCACTTCACTGCTAATTTCTCGAGCTTTTCCCATTTTATGACGTCTTCACTGTATAAACCACAAGTTTAGACTAATTGAGATTGTTTGTGAACAAACCCAAGTAATCTCGGGTATTAATAAGTCAGAAACATGTGTTTTCAAGGGATAGAGGTAATCCACGAGCTCGCTTCCGATCATCGCCCCGTTCTTCTTCGGTTAGGGCCCTCCGCCCCAACCTCACCCTCCACCAAAACCATAGTAGACTGGCACCTATTGTTTTTCTGAAGATTAAATTATATTAAGGTCCTCGGTCAGGCTCATGTAAACAGAAGTCCTCAAACGACCATCCTCGTAGACCAGACAAAGTTAAAGCATATAAAAATATAAAATAGTTTATTTCTATAATATATATGAATTCTAATAGAAGTTCTTGTACGTGCGGAATGTAATTGTTCTAAGATTACCTTGTACTTTATTACTGTATTTTTTGTGCTCCGGGCTTCACCTAACAGAGTCAATGCTAGTGTGTAATATAAATGTGGTGTGCAGATTCGTTTAGGGTGACAAAGTTTCATCTGCAGAGAATTTATCATACACCTTGATATGACTATGTTGTAAATACTTCATGCTGTATAGAAATTATTAAGCAATGTTGACACTGTATCTCTATAAACTGTGTTGCTAGTATTAAACGGATTTTAAAATTAGTAGATTACAGTCATCAAAATGCTTTATGTATTTAGAATGGTAGCAAACGTAAGCAGATGTGTTACGTTAGAAAACAATGATCGAAATTTTTATGTTGCTGTTAAAACTTTATGTCGACCTTTAATTTTAAAACTAAACGAGCATCGACGTAGCAGTAAACGTGACTGTTATTACAAAGAAACATCCTTCTTTACATTATTCTGTGAAAAATGTAATTAAGAGTATTTTAGGTTTACAATTATTATTTATTTACAATATTTATTTATTTTTGTATTATCCACTGCTAAGTATATAATATGTCAGCACATAAAATTGTAATTAACAATTTGATAGGTTAGCACCGTGGATCAAACTCATTGCTGTTTTATTGTCATTAAAAAATAATGATTTTTTTTCTTAATCGTGAAGGTTTCCACAAGATGTTTTTCTCCGCTACTGAGCACGTGGTAAATGAGAATTTAAAACTGTATGTATTAAATTTTGGTGCTAACTTCGGTGATGCCATGAGATTAATGTTGAGATTAAGCTTTGATTAATATTTTCATTAATTGATTGCATCGAGATTCAAGTTCGTCAGGTTTTATGATAGTAAAAGTAAACTTCCACAGTTTACTTTACTGAATAAATAATGAGACAAAACTTTACTTATGGTTTTTTTTGCCTACGCTAACCATCCATTATATTGAAATATTTGTAATGCGATTTGTACGTATGCGATGAAAATCCTTTAGCATATCTTGTAAATATACAAACATTGATAGAAGAGAGAAATGAAAATATTTAGACATTGTAATATTTTAAATATATTTTGAGTAATTCCTATATAAACAATACAATATATTTATTTTGACTGGCTCTACGTAATTTTTCGACATATTAAGTGATTTAGGAATATAAATAAAATGGATGAAAAAAAATATATATATATATGTATGCAGCCCGACTCGTTTTGTAACAGATCACATGAACTGAACGGACGAACAGTGGAGCTCTGTTCTCTTCTCAAATGAAATGAGAATATCTCCATACCTGCGATAGACGACAAAAGACTACAAAAGACCTGGAGAGCGATTCGCCCAGTGCTGCATAAGTGGAAATGTGGCATTTGGGGAGGTGTGGAGCGGGAATTTCAATAGAGGCAAAAACCGAGTCGGTTTTCTACGAAACTAGCGGCGGATTTTGAGGTGAGACTGCGAACTAATATATTGAACAGATATATAGGGGATCGTGTCATTCCTTACACAGGCTTTAGTGGTAAAAACTTTGTGCTAATGCAGGAGAATGCCCGTCAATACACTGCAACTCCTGTGGGGCGGTAGCTGCAGGAGGGCGAAATTGAGTGCATGAAGCTGAAAAATGGGGTGGCGTTTCACAAGAAACAGCAAAAAATATTATCCGGTCTATGAAAAATCGATTAGGATTAATTGGCGCCAGGGGGGCAACACTGATAATTTATTTTTTTATTTAATTTATGATTGTTTTGTCATTTCATGTGTATTATCGTGAATGTTTCTTTATTTTAAAGTTTATTACGAGTTTTTAATTAATAATTTAAATTATGAATATCATATCATTTTAAAACTAAAACCTTAAATTTAATAATCAAGTTATTTATGATATTGAGATTTACCTCAGACAGTTTATATAAAGTAATATTTTATTCATTTTACACATATAAAAACATTGCATGTTTGAACTTTCTGTTTAATATTGATATATGTTCTATAATATTACAATCACCTAATTTTAGTTCATTCAAAAGAACTTTGTACAAAAGAAAATTAGAAATATTAGTTCACATATAGCACATAAGCTTTCATGTTGCACTTTAAGTTTATTAAGTTCCAAACGTGCCAGGAGTTGCTGACGCTGCTGAAGTGCACCAGGCGCAATATCAAATGATTAGAAACCTTAAGGCGAAATCTTGAACCAACGACTGCTAAATCGTTTGACACTTTAACAAGGTTATCATACTTTAAATTATGTTAAGATTTCTTTATATAGCGTAGCTTTAGTTCTGTGTTTGAAATTCGTTTTGGAGCTGCTATGAATAAATGTTACCTTGAAATATGTGAGTAAATAAACATCGTTTATGAGAATATTTTGATGAAATAATTGGGTAAGGGTGGTATAAAACTTATACAACTCTGCAAAGTATTTATGACTTGCATTTTTAATCGATTATGAACAAGCGGATTTATATTTTTGGATATGTTTTTAGATAGATTTTATTATTAGTACATATTTGTAAGGTAAAAAGTATAAATATAATATTTAAATATATTGGCCCCATACTGTGGAACACATCAATTTAATGGTATCAATTTTCTATATCAACTGACGGACTACTCAGTTGACATAAATGTATAGATGTAGGTTTGTTAAGATGTATACGGACGGAAAAGTATAACATTTTGATATTTAATGCGCAGTGTCTGAACATAAAATTAATTTAAAAGTCTCCTGAAAGCTTCCCGAAAGGTGCACTGGATAAATTTTACACATAACAATTTATTACTGTTATAACATAAATTCATAGGACGTTGTGCTTTGTAGAATTACTTTATATTAGCCATTAAAAGCATAATGATTTTGCTTTCAATCTCTTTTAACGTTTGTAACGTCAAAAGAGATAAGGTAGGTATGGGTATATAGGTTATTGTTCCGTATATTCCGTAAATTCTATTTATATTTAAGATAAACTATGTAAGTTTCTTAACAATAAATATGAAATTTATATAATTTATATCTATCACTTCTCTGATCCTAATCAAGGTAGACAGTGGCAGCAATTTGGTGCATGCTTATTTCCTCTTGAGCTAATAAGTTACGCGACGGGCACAAATGTTAGCGAGAGCTTTATCAAAAAATAAACAAAAGCACAAGAAATGCTAAATAAAATTCAAACAGTATATTAAAAAACGTAGTTGGTTAATATATTAATGGTGTTTTAGTTTGTAGGAAATAATTATTTGTGGAAATTCTATTGTTTTATTCACAAATCTATTTTCTTTCGTGTAAAAGATAATTTGTTTCCCTTAAAAATAAATTCACTTATTTCACAAAAAAGATATATTTTCAGAAAGAATAAGAAATGTCAATATCTCCAAAATGGTGAAAAAACACTTCCACTTAGGTGATTTTTTTGTGGTTGGTAACCCGTCAAACTTTCTTCTCCTAAGTTCGTCGTGCTAATTGTATATAAATCTTTCGATGGGAACCTTTCTAGCTGTCGGAGGATTTTTTTATGTTATGTGGTTATAAAGTATACAAACTATAAATGTTTAGAAAAAATGCGTCTGTAATTATAAAATACGCTTTGAAAAAGATGGGTCCAGATACACAACGTGATATTGAAGCCAAACCCGTGATTTTTATAATTTACATCTGTGCCTGCGTATTCACGTTTTCCACAAAATCTAATAAACAGACTTCCAAAAAATTTCGTATAGTTATGACACTAAGTAACATTTAACCTACAAGCCGATTATAGCGCTCCAAAATATTATTATGTAATAATAAAACAAATTGTATTTTTATTTTTTTAGCATTTTCTTGACAAAATGACAGCAGATCTTATAAGTGACTGACGATATATTGTAGACATCAGAACAATGTAGAATTTATTCATTTATAAAGCCTTTCTTAAAGTTTGAAATGTTTTTTCTTTTTTATTAAAAAGCAACTTCTATTAAAATAGAGATGTGATATGGTTTGTCCTCCAGTGTCCTATGTGTTACATGCTACGTGTTTATATAAATCGCTTTACTTGTGATTTTTAAAACCTTTCGTATCCTTATGTAGTTACTTTTATACGAATAAATTGCTTAAAAAATTTTATTATTCGAATTGTAATATGATAACGCCATTAGTTTCAATAAGAAATACTAAAATTGAGGCGTTTTGGCCTAATAACTTCCCTTTTCTATAAAATAGTCACTTAGTATAAATCAATACGTTTTCTGATTAAACACTATCGTATCTTTATTTTTAAGAAAATAGATAGAGAGATCTAAAAGACTCCTTTATACATATACATTGAATTCTTCGATTTTAATTAAAATGTTGACCAAGGAAAGGTTAATTGTTGATGGGATGGAATGGACGGGCGATGGATCTCGGTTTGTTGGCTTACCGTAAAATTAAAAGCTAGCACCCGACATTTCGACTATGCTAATGCTCCTAATCCCAGCCCTTAATTCCTGATTTACCACGTGCTCGGGGGTCAAGGAAAACAATCCGAGGAAACCTGCATTTTAAAGAAATAAATTTAAAAAAGTATTCAGTGGTAGAACCACGTTTAGCTAGCTAGCTAGTTTCATGTAATATTCCCCTTTCTAAAATATAAAAATGAAAGCAAACTAAAAGCTCTTGCTATGAACTTTGAGATATGTAAGGTCTAAACAAGAACGATCATTTATTTTTTCTAAGAGGCTTAGACAATGAAAAGAATGTAAAAGTACGGTACCTTAATTTACAAGATTTAAGTACCTTATTTCTTTTGCTATGATTCTTGTACAACAATAAAGAAATTGTTATTTATAAACCAATTGATAGCCATATTTGATGAATGAAATTTTAAAAATAGCTGCTACACGATAGGTACCTACTGCAAGCTACGGAATCGTAGATAGGTAAACAAAATATTCGTGAATCACGTTTACATGTCTCAAATCTACTATCACTCTCCTCAAATTTGACCTTAAATGTAAATAGCACAACAGTTATTTCTCTTCTTTAATACCCTTTTTGTCTATGAAATCTGTTCCACTTGACATTATATATATATATATATATATATATATATATATATATATCTATAACATTTATATAACAAAAAGATTGCATGTGAATAAACTGGCACAGCTACTTTGAAATAAAACTTCTTTAAATTAGAAGTATAGACTGCCTTGTTCTATATCCTTTAAAATATCATCAAGTTTACGAGGTTAAAGAAAATCCTGAATTATTCATGGTCTTTCTCTTTATCTTTTGAAATATTGCCACGTTAATTTTTACTCCAATAACATTTTTTGCTAATATAAAATGATTAATTATACAAAAAGTATACACTTTAAACAGTTTAGTTGAAACGAATTAGAAATTCCAGGCTCCACCGCGGACTTTCCATGTTTTCGAAATATATTTTTTTTACACTTGCACATCAGGTTTCCTTACTATGGGTTACCATGGTTTATATACTCTAAAACTTGTGTAACTAAAGTAAATCAGGAGAGGAGCACGCTTAAAGAAAGCAAGCTTTCGTTCAGCAGCATAGTTGCTATATTTCTTTTAGTTAATAACAGACACCGGAAGCCGCATTTTTAGAAAAGACGCATTCCTTTATACCTAAAAGAAAGCATCTTCATACTGACACTTTGTGTACAGAATTTATTCAAGTATCAGTAGGCCTAAATAATCATCAATAAAATAAACAAATGGGTATTTGTGTTATCATATATCTATCACTATCATAAATGCAGGCATGTTTAAAAATAAATATTAATAAGCAAAGAAATAGATATCAATAATGTAATATACAATAGTAAAAATATTAGTAAGCGTTTAAACTATGTGTACATATTACTATGTTTTTCATTTCTTTCTTTTTAATACAATTCGCCAAAATAATTTACAATATAAATTAACAATGTGTCATATACAACAAGTGTTCATTTTTTAATATCTTAAATGAGTCTGATAATGAAATGGATGAACAAAATAATTGTAATCTACCATTTTTTAGAGTATCTTGTTATAAATAGATAAAAGTTTGGAACTGCACTAAATCTCAAGTGAAATGAAGGAAAGAAATATCGGATATACAAATGATCAGGTATCGTGACTTGAATCAGTAAGTTCTAAAAAAGTTTCCAAACGAAGTTGCAAAACTTGATAACATTATTGTTAGCTTTTAAGTTCGTGTTTGTTAGGATTTACTTATTTATATTACCTACTTTTAAACATTAAAGCAATATACAACTGCATAAATTTTACATTAGATACTACTTTCTATGAATTTGGTGTGCTTGTTAAATTTGGCCTAGTCTAGTAGTTGAGGATAGGTGTAGACGTAAAGGGTGTAATCATCACTTACCATCAGGTGAACTGTGTGAGATAATGAATTAGTTTATGGACTGTGACAGGCTCAAATCCTTCCACAACGATAAGATGACAAATTCCATCAATGACATATTGACTATCCATCGGCTTTCAGAAGCTCTGCCCTAACCTTCATCCGGGTTCTTTGCACTTTTTTAATGTGCTCAAGATATTTCTTAATTTCACCAGATTGACGTCCAGGATATCACCGCAATAGTATCGTAGTGGGGGTCCACGGACTTGGCGTAAATATCACAATCTTCTAGCCATTAGAGGTGATTACGCTATTTGAACTGAAAGCGTTCAGGGTTTTGTATAAGGCCATGATACACATAAAGCGTTGGCTTCACCTGCCAACACCTTTCCAACTTAATGTTGAGGTTCAACGTTAATATTTTAATGATTTTATATTTTTACGGAGACGGGTTAAGAGTAGAAGAGAGTAGGCGCAGAAACCCGAGTGTCAGGTAGCAGTAATTTAGAAATTTGTACAAGTCAACACCTTTTTACAGATAAAATAACTAATAGATGGATATATTTCTTTATGAAACTTTAAAATAAAGAGCGTTTACTTGGCCGTCTGTAAAATTTCACATAAACGTGCTTCAGAATTATTGCCTATTAAAGAGCAAAAAAAAAACATAATTGTTTTCCAGTCTTCGCTGATTTATTATTGAGGCGTCTTTACAAGCAGGTTGACTGATTGATAGTCCAATTAAACGACCGGATATGCGTCAGCCGGGCTTACGGCATGCACTCCCTCTTTTGATTAAAATTATATATGATATAATGATTACACGTTTGTAGTGGTATTTCTTAACTATTTTTCCTTTTTATTATCAAAATAAATAGTGTCGTAATTAATATCTTATGTTCTTAATTAAGACAAAATGCTAGTTATGTTTTTAAATGAATCTCCATGAAAAAAAATTGAAATTGGCATATAGATTATTTTTATTTTTTAATTAGGAATATATATATATATATATATATATATATATACATATACAAATATATATATATACCTAGTACGGCCATAAGTTTTGTTACAAATCAAAATGTATTTTTTTTAATGAAGTAATGTAATATTATTAAAATTTATTTAAACATATTTATTAGTCTCAGCAAAAAAAAAAAAATCTATTCGAAATGGCCACCTTTGGCTTTTATACAGGCCTTTAATCTGTTTGGCCATGAATCTATGGATTTACGCACTGTTTGCAAGGGATATTTCGCCACTGCTTGCTCCAAAGATTTTTCGAGAGACTCGATGTCACCGTGTCGTTTAGAGCAGGCCTTGTTCTGTAAAACTGACCATAATTTGAAGTCTAAAATGTTGACGTCTGGGCTAGATAAAGGCCAGTCTTCAGCTCTTATAAAATCCGAAACGTTGGTTTCAAGCCAGGCTTGGGTAGTTCGTGCCTTGTGACCAGGTGCAGAGTCCTACTGGAATTTCCACGGTATATTTTTAAAAAGTGTATTGCTGATAGGTTTCACAACATGATCCAAGACTGTATCTTGATGCCTGAAGTTCTCAATTCTTTTTGACAAAAACGTAGTTTTGTGACTCCTTGATAAGACACGCCCCACCAAACCATCAATGACGCAGGATGATGACCACGTAGTACCTTTCCGACCACTTGAGCAGCTTGTTTAGAACTGTGAGCGTACACTTTATCATTTTGCTTATTGTAGTGTTCTTCAATCGTGAAATTTTTTCATCGGTAAAAATATTTCTGTGCCTTTTGTACCTGCGTATCGCGACGAAGGCGTTTTGATCGATCCACTCTTTTTAATTGTAAAGATTGATTTAGGGCATGTCCTATACATCGACGATAAGCACTGAGCTTCAGGTCTTGTTTTACAATACGTAACAGTCCTAGCGGGAATCTTCATTTCTCGCGATAAGATTTTTTGCTTCCTAATGGGGTTTCGACGAATTCTGGCTTTAACAGCATTAACAGCCTTTGTAGTTCTAACAGCACGCGGCCGCCCCGATCTTTTCTGGTTTTCGACAGAGGAAGTGTTGTTGTATCTGTTGATAGTACGATATACGAACATACGGCTGATGCCAAGCCTTTGAAGTGTCTGGAATATGACCGACGGCTCCATACTCACTTTGTGCAAGGCGATCACTGCAATCCTATTTTCTTTAACACCCTATTTCATATTGTAATTTGATAATGAACACGAAAAAATATGTGAAATGGCGCAAAATCGAAAGGAGTTTTTAAAATAATATACGTGTTCCAAATTCAAAATAATTAAAAAGTTGAAAAAAAGTAAAGTTTTTATGTAACAGTATTTATGGCCAGACTAGTTATATATATACAGGTAGTTATGTATATGCATATATATACAGGTTACAAAAAATAATTAATGTATAAGTAAACAATTACTTAATCAAAATAAAAACAAAAACAGAATTAAATTATCTAAATCAAATAAATTTAATAATATCGCAATAATATAATAATAAAATAAATCATACCATAATACAATTGAAACTACATAAAATTTTTAAAATAAATTAAATGAATCAAAATCGAAGTCACCTTTATGAAGCCAAGTATTTTCGTCGCTTTGGTTGTTATAGTATCCACATGGGTAACAAAAGTTAATTTTATTACCAATTAAAACGCCCAAATCAAGCACACTTGTTACTTCTTGTAATTACTCATCATTTAGTGTATACTTAGAGTGGAGTGGGCTTTTTTTAATAAAGCGTACTGTTTTATTTTTGTAGCAACATACCAACACCAGCTTTCAAGATCGGATAAATGTCCGGAAGCACTATCACAGGCACAAGACAAGTTCACATGTATCCTGATCATAATGAGAACATTATTTGCCTGGGTTAGGAGCCTATCAAATCTGGTAAATCAGCAGCTAGATCCTGTGAACTCGAACTATTTTATGGCCATCATAAGAACATAAAATAACGGATCGAATGTGTACAAGAATAAACGTGAAATATTTTTCTAATTTACTCTTACTTTTCATGAAATTTTATAATAAAGTACATTTTACAAGTTAAGAGAACAGGTAATCATAATCCTAAAATAATGTAGTTTATGAAATAGCTCCTTAGCATCCTGGGCGACCTGGGGATAGTTTATCCTACAGATGACATTTAACAGTGGTACGCTGCAGTTTGTTTCTAGCTGGAGAATGGACGGGTCAGCTCGACCGGGATAGGTCCATGCCCTCACAGAATACCATCGTAAAATAGCAGCATAATGCATTACATATCTGAATTATGATTCTTTGTCAAGGGTGAACGTAGCTGTCATGGGCCGCAGGAATCGCTTACTATCAGGTGAACGGTAATCAACTATTTGCACGTTTGGATGTGTGTGCATGGTAATAAAAAATTGATGAATATAATATTTGTCACTAATTGTTTACATCAGGTAATATATAACACTTGTTAACATCAGGTGCAGAAATGGCACTCTCCTGTTATTTATCATTTTCGCATAGGAATGGTAAATTAGTAAGTAGTTAAAAATTAATTCTTAGATCTAAAAGAACTTCTTGAAATAAGTTATATTAGATTCACAAAGATATTCTTTGAATTTCCTTTAAATAGCAAAATTTTAATTTTTTTAATATTAAATTGAGCGTGTCAAACTGCTTCGTTATAGCAGGGCTGGAGAACCAAACCGCATCGCCACGTCGTAATCGGCTTATGAGTCCGGTGTCGTTATTTTTGGTAGAGCCATTGCCGTTTTTCAGTGGTAAAGAGAATTTTCTTTAATTATTATCATTGGGTTAGAAGTTATTTTGTAAACCTGATTAAACTAGCAACTGTAACAACCGAAGCAGCTTGAAAATATACAACATCAAAACATTTTAGTTACTTGGAAAATAATCAAAGGATCCATCTTATTTTATTCTATAACATAGTACTAATTACTACTAGTTATTGAACATGATTTTAATATACGTCTGTGTTAAAGCCAGACTTATATTAATAGTTTATATTTTACGAAAATAAAACATCCAACGTAGATGAAATATAAGCAGTTTTATAATTTCGTTGTCGCTATTAAGAGCATAAATGTTTCATCATTGCAGCCCATCACTTGCTGAACATTGGCCTCACCCGGCTGCTACAGAGTACGTTTCTGAGCAACTTGTATACTTCCCGCAGACTTGCATTCGATTAGTGGTCGTAGATGTTTTCGTTTCGTTTTTTCTTTTTTTTATGGCTTCACCGGGTCGAAAGGTGGCGCTCAACCTTTAATAAAGGGTAACCATCATAAAGCCTCATAAAAAGAATTATATATTTTTATCAGTTTATAAATATAATAAATACCCAATGATGAACAGTACACGGCATACTTTTACTCGTCGGGACAATAACGAAGAGTGTCGAACAATCACTTTAAACATCGATGAACATTTGTTTATCGTGGTCACATAATTTATGTTAAAATATGAGAGATTAGTAATTATAAAGTATAAAAAAGCAAAAATATTTAATTATCATACTCGCCGTTGGAAGAGGGGAATTTTAAATACAAAGCCGATAAGTGCATTAAGTCCAGTAAGCTTTATGGTTGGATTACGGAAATAATAATTTTAGTACTTTCATTTGTTCTTAATATGAATTACAATATGCATTAAGTATGAACATGTTATTCAAAGAAACGACTACACATACAATAATAATGTAGGTACCTACTTGTGCTCCACGCCATGAGTATTATATTCGACACCCCACGTTCCTTATTTATTTGCTAAGGAGTGATACGTTTACCTAGTTAAACAAATAATAATTTCAGTACTTTCATATGTTCTTAATATGAATTACAATATGCATTAAGTATGAACATGTTATTCAAAGAAACGACTACACATACAATAATAATGTATGTACCTACTTGTGCTCCACGCCATAGGTATTATATTCGACACCCCACGTTCCTTATTTATTTGCTAAGGGTGATACGTTTACCTAGTTAAACAAATAATAATTTCAGTACTTTCATATGTTCTTAATATGAATTACAATATGCATTAAGAATGAACATGTTATTCAAAACGACTACACATACAATAATAATGTAGGTACCTACTTATGCTCCACGCCATAGGTATTATATTCGACACCCCACGTTCCTTATTTATTTGCTAAGGGTGATACGTTTACCCTGGATTAAACAAATAATAATTTCAATTACTTTCATATGTTCTTAATATAGTTACAATATGCATTAAGAATGAACATGTTATTCATAGAAACGACTACACATACAATAATAATGTAGGTACCTACTTGTGCTCCACGCCATAGGTATTATATTCGACACCCCACGTTCCTTATTTATTTGCTAAGGGTGATACGTTTACATAGTTAAACAAATAATAATTTCAATTACTTTCATATGTTCTTAATATAGTTACAATATGCATTAAGAATGAACATGTTATTCAAAACGACTACACATACAATAATAATGTAGGTACCTACTTATGCTCCACGCCATGAGTATTATATTCGACACCCCACGTTCCTTGTTTATTTGCTAAGGAGTGATACGTTTACCTAGTTAAACAAATAATAATTTCAGTACTTTCATATGTTCTTAATATGAATTACAATATGCATTAAGTATGAACATGTTATTCAAAGAAACGACTACACATACAATAATAATGTATGTACCTACTTGTGCTCCACGCCATGAGTATTATATTCGACACCCCACGTTCCTTATTTATTTGCTAAGGAGTGATACGTTTACCTAGTTAAACAAATAATAATTTCAGTACTTTCATATGTTCTTAATATGAATTACAATATGCATTAAGTATGAACATGTTATTCAAAGAAACGACTACACATACAATAATAATGTAGGTACCTACTTATGCTCCACGCCATGAGTATTATATTCGACACCCCACGTTCCTTGTTTATTTGCTAAGGAGTGATACGTTTACCTAGTTAAACAAATAATAATTTCAGTACTTTCATATGTTCTTAATATGAATTACAATATGCATTAAGTATGAACATGTTATTCAAAGAAACGACTACACATACAATAATAATGTATGTACCTACTTGTGCTCCACGCTATGAGTATTATATTCGACACCCCACGTTCCTTATTTATCTTCTAAGGAGTGATACGTTTACATAGTTAAACAAATAATCCTTTGTAGTTTCATGCAAATAAACTGTTCGTTTCTGTATAAAATTTGTGTCCTATTAACCTATATTTGGTAAGCACATCGGTCATAGGTGGGCCAAATTGAAAGACATTGTATAAATTCTTTCATAAAAGTTTTATCACAACAAAAGTATAATATTGTGATAGCACATTCATATATTCATTATAAGTATAGATTGAAACCTAAAAATATTAATTGTAATTTGAAGGAGAAAGGAGTGTAAATGTAGCACTTTTGAAGTAAGGAAAGGCGCCTCTAACTGTTTTACCACAACTTGCTGTCACGTCGCCATCTACTACTATATTATATCAAATAAAGTCAATATTCTTTTCTTGTCTTGTGTTATAAAGAAATATCTTGATTCCAGCGGGCACTGATGGTAGGTTACTTTTAAGCTTTCAAAATAACCTAAATAAATGTTTATGTCTTTGTATGTGTTTTTTGTTTGTATCTTTTACATTATTTTAAAATTTCAGCAAATTTAGATGATGTCGTCTTTATCTATTTCGATTAGAACAAGAGCACTCACTCTTATTATGAGTGCATTAGCTGTGCAGTGTTGGCCCTGTCTACAATTTGAATATTTGTTAAGGTACAAGTCAATCTACAATACAACAAAGAAAACACATTTATTGTTGCACGTGAGGCGAAATGTATATAATAAATACGATATTGCTCCCAGGGTCTTGTTGGAACAGAAAGATATTTATTAGATATATATTTATTTATTTATAAATAACCATTAACAGTCCAATAGCAAAAAAAAATCCCATACATAGCCCTTACACGATTTCTATTTTTAAACTTCGTTGATTTTCTTGTTGACTTAAGCCACAGTGAAATTCGTAAAATATCATTGAGTGAAAATTTTCATGAGTTAAATTCATTGTTATAGCGACACACAATTTTCAATACACCACGATGTATAATCAAATGATAGTGCCGAAAATGCTACCAGAGAATTCCACTTTCGAATTCCGTAATCGAATTTGTTTTTTTTAATGTACCGGTTCCAGAAACTTTCAATGGCCTACTGTGACATATATGTGCACGTACATTAGTGAAATATATACAAGATAAATTGCTGTAATTTAGGAGATTTCGGAGTTGTAGGAAATTGTCCGACTGCATTTTGAAGAAAAATCTGTTAAATTTAGATTTTTTTAAATAAATAAAAATATTACTCAATTTTATTTGTTTAAAAAAATCGAAAGGTAAATTAAAATACATTTAAATATAAGAATTTTACTAAGTTCGCCCTTTACTACGAATAATACTTAATTATCTTAATACAATTTAGTTTTTTTTACAATTCTACCGAATGTTAAGAAAACAGTTAGCTCTATGTGTTATTCCCCCAGTTAGTTCTTAAATTTGAACTATATAATTGCAAAAGTTAATTGTAGTACTACCTTTCCACTAATTATCCAGTATTTCGTGCTAAGTTTACAGCAGATTTTTGAAAATGACTGAAGAGAACGGTAATTTAACAGAATACTGATAAAACTTGTAGCGTCAATAGCCTAATGGTTTAGGGTACGGTTTGCGAAACTTAAGGTCGTAGGTTCTAATCCACCATTCGACTATTGTTATGAACCAGATGGTTCATAATGTTGGTCTAGGAGATCCTAACACAAGCATTTTAAGCTTAGTTGCAGTGGTTAACCGGAATATTAGTAATGTTTATTAATAGCATTACTAAAATAAAGTTTGTTATAGACCTAAGTAGCACACGACATAAAACCTTTTTATGTGTGCTACTTTGGTCTATAACAAACTTGCACCGCCTAAAATCACCCAAGTTTCACCTTAGTCTAATTATGGCACATCCAAGGGACCGCTCGTATACACATTTGCGGTCCCGTAAGCGCCAGTCACTCAGTGGCGGCCCCTTCTTGGGTGAAGATTCCCTCACCGTTCTTGTCAAGCCAGGCTCAATGAGGCGCGCCAATCTAGCCAGTGCATCTCCCCTGAGGTTGAGAGAAAATGACATCACGTCTGACTCGCATTCCACCTCAACGCATCTAGAGTGGGCTCAAGGTGTACACCTGGAGCAGCCATCCCGGGCTGGACCAGTATAGGCCGATAATGTGAGGCCCCTTCCCTCTTTGCTTTACAGTGGGTGACCAAGCCACGGCTACTTCGTCCTTGCTGTGATAAGATCTGTTCGTCTATCTATCTATCAGCTTTTTAGCTCATTAAGCTTATAGAAAATTAAAACTGTTAATATAAACTGTTAATAACTTCTATGTTTGAATTATTTCGTAATTTATTCGACTTTAGATAGCCGAAGTAATTGAAATTTAAAAAGTAGTAGTGTAATTGAACCAGTTGCTTAAATAAACAAGAAAAGGTTTTTTTTGCTGCACTGAATTTATAATGATATTTTCATTACAACATAATTAAACTCATATTAGTTTTTTTAGGATATAAACTTGTATATTAAAGTTATTAATTTATTTATTTTTCAGTGAAAATATATAACGGCTTAAAATGTTTGCTTAAATGATTATATTAAGAATTGGTTCCCGACATTGGTCGAATGGAGGACCCACGTCGCTAAATTTCGCAACCTGTGCCTTAAACTATTAGGCTATTGGAGGTTATTGGATTTCACTTACATATTATGAAACTATAACAGATTGATTGAGTCGTGAAGTCATACGTAAAAAATTTGGATAGTTTATAATTACCTCTTTTATACACTCAAAAATATTTTTCCTATTTGTTCAGGTCACCCAGAAGTAATTTAAAAACGGTAAATTAACAAAGCCCGATTAGGAGATCTGAAAGATTTCTTTATACGTATTCACTATGTATAGTATACCGCATATGCATATTATATATAGATATAAAACATAAAAATATTTAAAAAATATTCGTTATTCTATTTTTCTTCGTTATTCAATTTTAATTATAAATTTATCTGTATATTTGTTATTCTACGACAACTTTGTATATATCATTACTTTTTAAATTATGTAAAAATTCCACAACGATTCCAAACAATTCTACCCAACTCTATATCCCACCTAGTTTTAAAGGGTGATGATAGGGCGCACAGGCTCAGCAAATGCCTATTTACTCTTTTCTTAAGCCAAAAGCCTGCACAGGAAAATTACCTCAAACATTTACTGTTCATATTAAAAACAACCTAGGATATCGCCGATAACGAATATTATCTACAACGAAAAATCCACCGTGCGTCTTGATCTCCAATGATGAAAAGAGGATGAGAGGGTACACGCTCTCAAAAACGTAAAACCTTTATAACAATTAACCAGACTAAATAATTAATAAATGATAATAATAAAATAGTTTATTCCGATAGAAAAAATAAATAAATTTATAAAAACAATATTATACACTTTGTCAAACGGAGGTGACTCAGCTTTTGCTGAAACAGCAGCCGCAGCGCTGGTTTTCAGCCACTCTCATCACCCTTAGATGTAATACGGGAGTCGTGAGAATTGAGGGCTTCCCGATCACCATCTAAAAGTTATATTTTACAAAGCGTTTATACGCAACAAAGGAAAAGAAAAAGTAAGTTTGAGCAGACAAGACTAACTATTAACTATTACTACTAACTATTACTAATATGTTCTCTTGCATGTGCATGTGTCAGCTTGTGTGGGTTTGTGTTAAATTAACACAAACGTATGTGTTTGTGTAAATTTATGTGTAGTTTTGTATATACTATATATTCTGTAGGTGTATGTCTACGATTATTTATGTTTTTGGGTTATGATTGTATAAGTACAAACAAGTCTTTCAGATTCATTAATTTTCAGTAAGTTTGTTTCATATTTTCTGCAGAAAGTTGCCGCTACACGTACTTTATACGGTCTGATTTTATAAAGCGTGTTTAGTTTGATAAACGCAGTTCTAATTTTATTATTTACATGTTCAACATATTTTTGTTCCCCGTCTAAAATAAGACCAAGGTTACGTACAGAGGCTACCTGTTCCAGAACAACATTATTGATGTTTATTTTATATTTCAGATGTGACATTTTTCTTATTTGGTGTTTAGTGCCTAAAACAACATTTGTGACTTGCACGGATTTAGAACCAGAGAGTTATTTTGAGACCAGGTATGAATATGATTAAGATCATTGTTAATTTTTTTATAGCTTTTTGCTTGTTTTTGCTATAATATGAATGTTATGGTTGCGTATCATCTGCATATAAGTGATATCTACAGGGTTTTATATGCCTCGGTAAGTCTGCTGTGAAAATGGTGAATAGGACTGGGCTGAGTATAGAATAAAGACGCCATGTTGGGACGATCGCCAGGAGGTCCACCTCTTTTCACCTTCCTTGTCATGAGTTATCACCATTTGTCCTCTATCCGTGAGAAATGTCTGGAACCACTGACACCTGTTCATTGGAAATCGATAGAAGTCTAACGTTGCTAAAACTAATTCGGCCTGCAAACAGTCAAATGTCCGAGAGTAATCGAGTAATACCATTTATGCTACTTAGTCCCATATCGGAAGCCTCCATCTCAAATCGTCTGTAACATGTAGAAGTGCAGTTTCTGTTTCATGACCCGAAATACGGATTGGAATTTAGGTACTATATTTTTATTTTCTAAATAGTTTAAAATTTGACTTAGGACTTCTTTTTCTAATACTTTTAACAGTATTCGCAGAATCGAAATAGGACGCAAATCTTTAAATTTCGTAGCAGAACATTTTTTGGGTATAGGCTTCATCTGGGCCTTTTTCCAACATGATGGGAATGTATTTTGTAATAATATTATAATTGACTAATAATCTTGCTTATTGATGGATAACATATATACTTATCACAAAAAAAAATATACGATTATTAAAAAGAATGAAGGAAATTTTCAAGTAAGATATTAATAGAGTACTTTGAAAATGTAAGTTTTCTCTCTTTTTTCTATATATTTTATTTTCATCACACATTCCACTATTTCAAACATAAAATTTTTCACTTGTAGTTTTTGCTCCTCGACTATTAACAATGTGAAGGCATACAGAATTTACAATACTCACGAATAGCAAAGTTCAATCGAGCATGCAACACAATGCCTACCCAGATACGTGAGGCAGGCTTCATCAAATGTCTGAATTATTATCGACAAGAATTTAAACTTTAACGTTTTTACTCTATATAATCTCTGGTAAAATCATAAAATACCGTATCAACTCTTAAGAACAGTGTTAAGTAGATTTTATTTTTTATTTTTGTGCTTATTTATTATTTATTTTTATTGTTACTTTGCTGTGTTATGTTCAATTCATATATTAAGATTAATGTCATTTTGTTCTAAAGTGACTAACTAACGTGTAAGAGTGTTTTGTTTGTTTCGCCGATAAATTATTTTCGCAATTTAGCGATATTTGTTTGTAATATTTCGTTGTCCAATTATATAAATAAATAAAATAATAAAAAAAAACTATATTAGAAGTACTTTTAATTATTAAAAGTATTTATTAATAATTCATAATAATTATTTTTTTTATTTTAACCGTAGAATATATTTCACAGAAGAGCTTAAAGCTCGTAACATGGAAACGACATAAATTTATTTTTATTTTTACACAAATTAAATTGCTTGCCAACAATGTTCACGATTGTTATTAAGAGTGCATACATTAACACTACAACTTATACATGACTGTTACGAAGTTACTAAGTTAAAGGCAAACAAAAAACTATTCAGACTTTAAAAAATGGGTTAATAAGTCTTACATTGGTAAAAACTAAAAGTACATTGACAAACAAATTTCTAGGAGCATTCAGACTCAATAAACAAGAAACGAAATTAGTCATAAATGCTTTATATCATTGGGGTTACTTGAAAATCTAAAATCAAAACCCTTATAGGATCACTGTTAAGAACCATTATTATTCCTGTCCCTGTTCGTCAGGACCCATTTTCTCAAGAACGGATAGAGATGTGAAGTACCGTACCGTATGAGTATACGTAATACCATAAGATCTATAGTCCCTTCGAATATTCAAGTCATCAATTTTGCTAAAACAAGGTACTCACTTAACCGCTTACACTGGTATACGTGCGTATGTATGTATGTATGTATAAATAAATCAATTGATATAAATTGCTGTCGTTGCAATTATTGAATAACTTTTGTATGTAACTTTTATATTGGAAATTTTCGAATTTCGTTGTCTAAAATAGGGACAAAAAGATGTTTCAACGTATTAAACACACTGTTGTATTGCTGATTTTGATCTGAAATAAATAATAATATTATAATTAAATAATATAAGTATTGCTGGTTATTAAAATGGTATATTTTTAATTATTTGAGGGATTATAATAATAAAAAATATATAGTTTTCTAAAATAAAATTGTAAGGAAATATCAAAGACGAAGGTCACATTTTATAATAAAATTTTTGATTTAATATACTGTTACTTATTTTAAAACTTCATTACTATCAGGCAGTCATAAATATGTGTATAAGTACCAAGTAACATTTAATATATTACAATGTTTATTTTACTTTATGTGCAAATAAAGATTTAATAAACTATTGTATTACCATTGATTTATCCATTTAACAATTTAACCATTTATCCATATGTATATAACAATCACGATAATTAGATTTGGTTGTACATTTGGTGCTCGGTAAAAATACCGTTGTTGTTTTATGTTCAAAGTCAAAGATCAGAGAACGTTTTTCTATATGTATATTACAGTAATATGTACCCATATCTAAGTTCTTATTTTGTATTTATTACTGCATATATCTATTTAGTATGAGGATTTGTAAGATATTTTTAAAATCCTAGAGAGAGACTAATCTTCTATGTGTCTATTCGTTAAAATCCTATACTTATATTGTCCTTACGATTTTCTTTATATAACTTCGATGGAAAATATTTAAATACCTAAAAAAGATTCTTCTTTTTTTAAATTTAAAGCCGCTTACAATGGTTTTTGATGCGTTCGGAAACAAGAGTACTGTCCGTTAACGTAATCGGCTTATGAGTTCGGGTTATATCTTTTTATTTTCGATCGTACTGGAATGTATATTAAATTGGTAAAGTCATTGGAATGTCAGTGGAAATGAAAAGAATGTTCAGCAGTTCCAAGGTTGAATTATTACCAATCATAAATTATAAACAACTACTGAGTAAATTATAGCAATAGGATGAGCCGTGAAAACAAGTTTTTCAAGATATGATTAATACGAAAAAAGGGAGTGAAATTTGTAAAGTAATTTTATCTAGTAACTAAATTTAAAAAAACGTTAAATAATTTAGTTTTGCTACTGGCTTCTTCAGCGGGAAGATGGGTACCTGAGGAAAGCTGAGGGAAGTTAACTTTATAGATTTTATAGTACTTAAGGTCTGTACACCCAAGTTGTCCCTGTTCTGACACGTTTAACCGTCTTTCATTGAAGAATGTTATAGTGCCAAAATCCTAGAAATCAGCAAATTTGCTACCCGTGCCTTGAAAAGGTAGTCGTGCTGATCCTAACAATTATCAACCAATTTTAATTACCTCCATAGTCTTCAAGATTATGGAGTGTATATAGTATACACGCCTCATCGCGTACCTAGAACGCAATGACCTCCTCTGTGAACCACAGTACGAGTTTCACAGAAATCGGTCCAATGGAGATTTTTTAATGCTTGCCGCCACCGTCTCTCACTTCCACCACAGCGAGGCCATCGAGAATAACAGTGAAGCACATACATCAGAATGTATCCTGTAAAACACCGAGAGGCTGGCAAACCCGCCTATGCTCAAGGCTAAGTAGGTTGGCTTTAACCAAATCTTGGTCATCGACTAGCCTTTTGGCACGCCTCTCATTGAGTCTAAACTTACAGGTAGACATTTTACAGCGCCTGATCAAATGTGAAAGCAGTATTCCACATATGACGGAACTTGCGCTTTATAGGTCTAAAGTAGATTAGTCAAAGGCAGTCGGAGTTCGAAGTTTCGCCGTATCTTTGCAAGGACTCCCAGCTACCAGCAGCTCCTTGCGGATGTTTTTGACTTAGACTAAATAAACCACCCAAAATTAAGGTTCAACGAGATCTTAATTCCTAATAATACTGAAGGTAGTTAGCGTATTACAGAGATACTTTTCAAAAAGTAGGGTGACCGGGCGTCTGTTAGCGGTGAATAGACCTCTTCGTTTTAACGGAATTAAAATCATATGATTGGCCCCAATCGGAAACTTTCTATAATGTGAGATTAATACACGTTTCCAAGGCCTCCCTTTCAGACCGTACTTATTCTCGACTAGTGATAGACAGTGGTAGACCTACACTGCAGTTTATTTCTAGCTGCAGAATTAATGGGTCAGCTTGACCAGGGTAGGACCAAGCCCTTACAGAATACCAGAATAAAATAGCATCATAATGCTGTTGTGTTTCATCTGATGAGTGTAGGGATCCAGA
Source organism: Teinopalpus imperialis (assembly GCA_029286865.1). Taxonomy (NCBI): domain Eukaryota; kingdom Metazoa; phylum Arthropoda; class Insecta; order Lepidoptera; family Papilionidae; genus Teinopalpus; species Teinopalpus imperialis. The sequence continues at coordinate 7,165,348 of JAGSMU010000012.1, forward strand.
GACCTTTATTACTGGTGATGAGGTATTCCAACTCAGTTCTCAAGGGCGACAACGCATCTGCATTATGATTTCTTATCAAGGATAAATGTAGGATGTCATGGACCACTAGAATCACTTGCCATCAGGTGAACTGTGTGCTCGTTAGTTACTTTCAATGCGATAAAAAAATGCAAAAATACCCGGCTTCAGCAGATCGTTGATATGCAACAGAAATAGGTTAGCGGATAGGACTGACCCCTGCAGAACACCATCATTAATTGCCTTACCTGCAGAATAGCATCCGTTAATAATCTCTCGTCTCTACCAATAAAACAACGATTTGAATAATTTGCTTCCTGTAGTCTTTCCGTCGAGTAAAATGTGGGTGTCTTAAAGAGAAGAGTGAGTAAGCAAATACTGAAATAGTGTGCTCTACCGTAAACGTTGCAATCACCACTTAACACCAGATGGGATTGTAGACAAAAACTCCAGGTCGAACAATAAACATGAATTTCTAAATAAATTTTCTTAATCTAGATCGATAGAAGCAGGCAGAAGAGAATTTAAATAAATTGTTAATCTATTAAAGTGATAAAATTACTTTGACGAACACTCGCAACGATAACTATTTTAAATTATTTAAAAAGCTTCGAGGTAGTTTTTTTTTATAAATTTAGTTTGTTTATTTTAATAAATTCGTTAGTTGCTAGATCATACGTATAACTTTCATAAACACAACTCAAATGAGTTCTTAATGAACCTCATTTGAAAAGCGTTTGTAATTTGTAAATGTGTGATTAATTAATCATTAAGAACTTTAATAGCGAAATTGCACATTTTATGGTCGGACTAGAGCAATATATAGCATATTTCACAAATTTTATTTATTTCTTCATTTAAAACAACATTATTCCGGTATATGTCATCAGCGACCTTCTTGTCTATAGATTGCAGATAATTATAACTACATATATCCATTTAAGAAAATACGCAAGCACTCGCCTTTACTTCTAATATTTTCAGAACATAATATACCTATATCGCAATTTTAATCCGTAATGTTCGAGTTTCTCTTGACCACGACGTCTTCTTTACATTACCAGATAATGTCGGTGCAATATATTTGATAGTACCGTAAGTTCAAGTAAGCACTTGAAGAAGGACTAAGTCTCTAATTCTTCTTGCTATATTCGTATATACCCAGTCCGGCCATAAGTTCTGTTACAAATGAAAATGCATTTTTTTTGAATGAAGTAATGTAATATTATTAAAATTTATACCTGCATATTTATTAGTCTCAGCAATAGAAAAAATATTCTATTCGAAAGGTGGCCCCTTTGGCTTTTATACAGGCCTTTAATCTGTTTGGCCACGAATTGATTTAGGGCATGTCCTGTACATCGACGATAAGCACCGAGCTTCAGGTCTTGTTTTATAATACGCGACAGAGTCCTAGCGGGAATCTTCATTTCTCGCTATATGATTTTTTGCTTCCCAATGGGGTTTCAACAAATTCTGGCTTTAACAACATTTCACCTATTGTAGTTCTAACAGAATGATGCCGCCCTGTACTTTTCTGGTTTTCGACAGAGGAAGTGTTGTTGTATCTGTTGATATATGAACATACGGCTGAGACCAAGCTTTTGTAGTGTCTGGAATATGACCGACGTCTCCATACCCACTTTGTGCAAGGCGATCACTACAATCCTATTTTCTTTAAAACCCCATTCCATATTGTTATTTGATAATGAACACGAAAAAATATGTGAAATGGCGCAAAATCGAATGAAGTTTTTAAAATAATGATGATATTAATTTATCCCTAATGGGAAAGGCAAAGGACGTTAGTCCATAGAGCTATAAGTTTTATGTAACAGTATTTATGGCCAGACTAGTTATAATAGTATCGAATGACTAATTGGTAGACTGCATAACTTTAAGGCATGTTTATAGAGGTAGCCTATCAGTTACGCGACACAGTTCAGCACAAATTGATAACTTTCGAGTTATTTAAATTAAAATTCCCCTTTTTGAACCATCAGTTCTCGTTATCAATTACCATTGCTATTAAAACAAAATACAACCTGCTTATTAAAATCAATTAATCATCATTTTTTAAAACTGCATATATACTCCCAGTGTCAATGAGATGCAAAGTCATCGTACGTACAGTTCGATTTTTTTTAAAAAAAATAAAACAAAATTTAAAAATCATAAAGAACTGCGTTTTATTTAAATCGAAAGAAGATTTTTCGTGTAAAAATTATTCTTAAAGTAAATATTGCGAAGAATATCAATAGCACATTGGCAATATTTTATGTAATATATATAAACGAACTTAGTAATCCAAGTGATACCCAAGTTTGTTGTAACTTAACAATGACCGGAAAATCCTCAGCATCGTAAAAAAAATATTGAAGACTAAATTATAAAAAAATTTGGTTAAGACCTCCCATACTAAAATTGTTATCCTAGTGAGGAAATAACCGTCATGCACAAACAAGGAATAGTTACCAGACACAAACTGTTATTTCAGCTTCGTTAAATATATTCTCCAAATATCTCAAAAATACAATTTTAGATAAATTAAAACATTTATTTTTAAAACAGTTATTTTAAAAATAAATCAGTTTGTTTTTGTTTTTCAACTACAAAACAATTTTGACATATTAATAAAAAAATTGATTAATAATAATTTATTATCCATTTTTAATTTGGATCATTTTATTTTATAGAGTTTACTACACAGTTTAACTTTATCGGAAATAATTATTAATTACCTAACCGAAATTTCGTTTCATTACTTGTGTTTAATTACTTCATATTCCTCAAGTGTTTTTTTGACTTACTAAACCTTTAATTCCTAAAAACTTAAACGTAGCTGGAATGGATCATCTTTAATTATTATAAAAATATCTTTAAATATCATCTTTAATAATCATAAAAAAATGCATGCATTATATTCACTTATGTTGTACATTTTATCTTTGAAAATAATGCAAATTTTGTTTTTACAGATAAGTATTATACGACGGTCCGAAGGTATATACTACATATCTAAATTCGACGTGAAGAGGACAGTTGATTAAATGTTGTACTGAGCCAAAAAATAAAATATTATTCCGTACAATCCCTTGTGTGCATTATGTCAAACAATGATTCAAGATGCACATGTACATGTGATATTGGTCACCTTGGACCATCCACAAGTCAAGTGGACCTGATCCCCACAATTGTGCTGAGAACGTGTTTAACATTGACTTTAAACTTACGTATATCATATTATCATATTCTGAACGTACTAACTTCGCTCTTCCGCTATTCATATCCTCTGCCACTCAAATGAGGTCGCACTGATGAGAACAGACGAGCCATGTGAGACCAAACTAGCACCTTATAAAGTTTCATGAGGATTGTCGACACGAAATACTATCATTCTCTACTGAGCACAACAAACTTTTTAGAGACCAATCGGGCCTAACATTCCAGGTGACCGGTGAACTGAATTGACGCGTATGCCAACGCCAAGGATATTGATACTACCTGAGATCATAAATGGGGTTGCTTTCAAAATGTATCTCGTATCTCCTATACGACTTAAGGATTCGTTGCGAAAAGAAATGAACAACACCCGTGATTGACTGTAAAAACTTCTCTTGTGTAACAAAATTTCGACTTCAGACATCACTTTGTCATTGACTTCATTAAATCCACATTGCTCATTTTTGTTAATAATGTACAATTATTATAGTTATTATAAAATAATTTCCGACAAATTTTTGTGCATAGTGGTACGATATTACAATATCGATAACGTATATGCTTGATTTGCGTACCATTTAAGTCTAAAAGCTCCTTTGTTCGATGTCTGCTTACCGAAGTATTCTTGCTTCAGTTCACTACTTAACACAGTATGTGCTTTTTTCATTAAAAAAAAGTCGTAGTCAACCTTCTGAGCAATTTGTACCATCGTCGATTTTTGTAATGAAGTATCTTGATTTATCTAATATTTACTAAATTTTAATGATTATTAGAGTGTAAATATATGTAAATAATATATGTAATGTGCGTGTATGATTTTTATACTAAAATGAGCGTATATACCAAGCCTTAAATCAAAAATATTAAAAATAATTTCGTAGTGTTCAAACCTATTTGTCGTATAGCATAATTATGCAGTTATGGAATAAACGCCATTCCTTCCTTGAGACTAAAAAAGCATATTAAAAATTACTTTTTATATCTATTTTCATAAATTGATTACTAGGAGATATATTTTATGTATTTATCCTTTACATTTAGACGTAGATGTAGTTGTAAGAGTACATGGTTGCTACGTCGCCTATTACTCCAAAAAAGTCCTGACTTTGCTACCCAAACGAAAATCAATATTTGTGTACTTATCGTATTCTTGTTCAGGTGTTTTGTATGTCCCATGCCCTTAACACTGCATCCGATCTCATAACATATGCATTATACCGAACTTAAGAATAGAACGACGAGTGAGTGTCTCTGTGGGTTACTTTAACATAATATATCCAGCAAAGTTCTTGTTATCTGATAATAAACAGAAAATATTGCCGTGATTAAACTCTAACAAGAGGACGTTTTTAAGAAGCAAACACCTCTGTAGCTAGACCTATGGACCCGTAGCGTACGAGCCCCAGGGCTTATGGCGCAATCATTTTGCGCAGTTTTATGAGGGTAAGTAATTAATTTTTACAATATTCAAGTCTTAACGGCCCATTGAAGTGCTATAATTCATATAAAAGATCCAGACGTCGTTCTCTGGTCCTGAACATCGAAGGTGTGAGATCCAATTTTGTATAATAATTACGCTAATATGTTTCCATGGAAATACGAAGACACTATCATAGATATATCTCAAGAATATAAACTCAGACAAAACCGCATACATTAATAGCAAGAAGGTTGCGTCAAGGCTGTGCTACGGGCTTGGTTATGTGTAATGTATGTCAATGTTTTTGGAAGTTTCCGAATAGTGGCGAATAGTTGAGTCACATCTATAGCATTCCAGAAAGTTCGATCATGACTATATACGCGACTGGAGCGTAGACAGAGCGATACTGTGTACAAGCTGCGATACAAAGATTAGACAACCAATTGATGTTATGCGTTGGAAGATGTCAATTACTCCGAGAGAGCAAGCGTCGAAAATAATTTTGACGACCAGGTAGCAGCAGAAAATGGTGCAACAGTGCAGGTGGAATAACTAGCACCTGAAAATTATTAAGTAGACAGGAAATTATTATAGATATCTTTCATTCGACGTAGCTACCCTAACGTCTCAACTTAAGCAAATGGCAACTCAGCAAGCCGAGCACGATAAACAACAGGTACTTTACCTAGCAGCTCAACTGGCTGAACGCGACTAACAACTGTTACATTCCAGCAAGTAAAAGGCGATAAACAGTTGTCAGATCAGCAAGCACCTCAGTGGGCCGTAAGCGATAATCAACTGGCAGTTAGCAGCTTAACAGGAAGAACAGATCTATGAAACTATTCGAAAAGGAAGTACCAGAAAACCTCCTTTTCAAGCTTTCTTAATCAACTCAGAAGTGAACTATTTGAGGTCTCTGCCATAAAATATTTGAAGCTTCGGTCCAAGGAAGAAATTTTGAATCTCTGTTACGAGTATTCCAAAAGTCTAAATTATAGGGATATGTACAAGACCAGGACCAACATACAAACCTACAGGATTTGACGAAGGAACATTAGTCTGGCTTCATGATCAAGTGCGTTGAAACAGTAATAACCGAAGCTCTAGTTTCAATAAGAGGAATCTACAAGACAGTGACTCGACACAACGACGTGACATTTAAAATTCAGTGGTAGATAAAATAAAAATACAGAATTTTTCACATCGAACTATTGGGGCGTTTTAAGGAAATGCGATTAGTGTACAGATAATAAATTGGAAGTGCCATATCTCTGTTCCTAACCACCGCAAGCGTGATGTTTAAAAGTCATTTTGTAAAACTCTTATCCTGTCCATGGAAAAATCGAGAAAAGACATCAAAGACGCCACCACAGACATTTCTCCAGCACAGAGGCGCAGGCAAAATCATACCTTGTTTCAATAACAATGAGGTCAGCCATTGTTTCCCGAATTACACCGAGTGGCCGAGTTACATATATCTAGACCATTCCAGAAAGATCGATCACAGGCCATATATAAACGCTACCGGAGCGGCGACGGGGACAATCTGGATCCCTACAAGCTATAAAAATGTAAAACGTGCAATAAAACGATCAGTGACAAGTGATAAGAATTATGTTGTGAATTACTGACACGGAGTGCCCTTACTGACTGGATTAATGTATACTGTTAATAAAATCCGTCTTTGGAGCTTCGTTCTTTTATTACAAATCCGAGCATAGTGTACAAATATACTTTTATGGCAGCAGTAGGTAAAGAGGAATTATCATAAGACCTCTATGGGGTACATTTGCATACAAAAATATAGTACATTTTTTTTAAAATTGACCAGGAGTTATGTATTATTATATTTACCCGTATACTACACATTAAATAAGACAAATTATACGGATTATTACTTTTTAACTTCCCTTCGAGTATCTTGCATCAATCATGGTTACAGGGGTACCAGATGAAAAAGTCACCATTTGTTATCATCATTATTTTTATGATGTTTCTCGGCCCGTTGTGTAGTTAGTACAGTAATATATGCATTAAGATGTAAAACATAGGCATAGTACTTGTTACGATAGACAATTTGCCTTTTAAGTGTGGCGACTGTGACAAATCCTTGTTACTTGACTTACTTAGGCTTATTGAACGTAACGCCGATTGTAGTGCTTATATTTAAATTAATGAACATGTTATATAAGAAGTTATTAAAATTGAATATAGTTTGATAACGTAACGTTAACGATTCGATTTTCTATTTAGTTTAATAAGAAACGGGGAAGATTATTTTTTCATTCCTTGAGTGTATTTAAGTGGTTGAACAAAGTATTTATCGTATGATTCTATAGATATGAAGTAGATATTCTCTATAAATTTCCGAGTACGCAATTCATCGTGATAAAGCGGTTTTGGAAGATTTACTATATGAAACCAATTTACGGATAACATTCTGTGCTGCACATATGTTATCATCTTTTAGGGACAATTGCTTAATATACTATTCGAATATACTAGTATTATTTGATATTATTAGGTTTATTAAAAACTTTATGTGTATAATTTTTTTTTTATATTATTTTATATTTTTTCTTATTTTAATCATCTTTCCTCAAATATTAATAATAAAGTAAGTGGACTAATTGCGTTGATTCGTGAGATTAAATAATTCTAAAAATAATATTTCAGTTACAAACAGTACATAAATAATATTCGATCACAGTTTCAGATTGTTCCTAGACGTAAACTGCACAAGATTTATTATTGATATCGTATGCCCTACCCAGCTAGATAATTATTTTGCCTTAAACGAATATTTAATGTTTTTCATAATTCAAAGTAGAAAGCTGCAGAATGAGGATTATCATAATACCTAAAAATTACTTTACCACACTCTTCTCATCAAATCGATCACATCTGACACTTGGACATTTCATCCTCAGGAAGAGCATATTATACGTAACTAATCTCAACAAATATTATCATTATCATCTTTTTTGTCCTTACCTAGTCCACTGCTGAACATATGGTTGTGACACAGATTGGCATAGAATACATTCCTGAACCACTTGCATCTATCGACCTGCCGCAGAGTTGCATATCTGGTCAAATATAATGAGGTTAAAATATATATGATGCCCTAATTTTAGATAAATTTCTCATATCACTAAGTTTACCGTTCAAACTTTACGGATATTCTCTTTCAAATAACATAAGGCAATAATATATAAAAGGCAAAATTAGGAAATTCAATAAAAGTTTCATAAAAAATTATAACATATAAAATAGTGATTTGCTCCGACAATGTGTAGTACCTTCATAATTGTTTGATGAAAAGGCAAATAAAAATGTGATTACAATGACAAATTTAGATTCTAATAAGTTAATAAAATCAGGCATTATTACATAAAAAATGTAATAATGGTACCATAAATTAAGGAATCTTAGTCTCCGTATATTAACTTAAAATCGTAGAGGTGTGTTTATAATTTCTCAAAGCTTTCTTGGTTATTTAAAATTTCTTACTTGCTTAATTACTGAAATCCTTATTAATATAAACTTGGAACAAATTAGTACCGACATATACAGCAAAATTTAATGTGTTTCTTGTTTTTGATTTATTTAAAATTAGATAAAACTTTCTTGCAAATATGGTCTTGGTCTATTAAAGCGTGAGACTAGAACACATATACATACCTACATTACGGATAGTATACAAGAAATATAAGAAATGTTAATATCGATTTTAATCATTCTATCACCTGTGGTAGGAATGGTCAATTTTTTAAAAATAGATTATTTATTACGAAATGAATAAATGATATTTTCAATCACGACATTAACATATTTTTACCGTATTTTTTTTTTTTTTTACGTGTGTAGTTGCTGTGTTTAGATTATTATATTAACAATAGGCAGTAAAATAGAGCTCAGTCACTAACTGGAATAAAAACAACGTAAAATAAGCTTTGAGAAGATTGCGTATAACTTTTTTACACTTTTATTTTACACAATCTTCCCAGAGTTTATTTTACTTTGATACTTTAAAACTTTAAATTGAACAGTTGACGTCTCCTATCATAACGTGCATCTAGCAGCTCGGTCCTTTCGACTCTTTTCTTCTTTTGAAAGACCGTCAATAAATAGTGACGGTCATTTTCAATCACTATGACATCATACCAAAAGAATTAAAAGAAGATATCAACTCAGGATAAAATATAATATACAAAATATTCTTCGGTTATAAGAATATTTTGTGTATTATATTTTATCCTGTATTTTAGTATCTGTTATTGTACCAATACTATTATACCTATTATACCTAGGATATAATAGTATTGGTTCGGTAATAAAATATCATCTCACCAAGGGTTTCGTACGAAGCAATTTTTGATAATATAATTTCGTTCTGTGCCTAATTGTAATTATCTCAAGTACTTTTCCGACGTAGGTTGGACAGTAGATTGTTTACATGTTTTTATTATTTATTTTTTAAGTCATGTATGTGAATCATCTACTCAAATATATACATATATACACATACGTTCAAGTTCAGTCATGTCTGACAACTTAACGTCCAAACACATTATGAATAGTGCTAGTAGAATACTATTTCTTATAAAAATAATTACTACAACATTAGATAATGATCCTAACCAACATAGTAGTGCATCTGTATTTGAGGGCAGAGCATTCCAAAGCCAGATGGAATGGAGTTATATAAGAAACCAGTTTTACAAAAAGGAACGTGAAGTGCAAAACTATCCGAATATTATCGGAGTCATCGTGATATTGAAATTTACATTTCAAATATTTAGGGGCAAAGAATTATATAATTATACTCCGTGTTGTTTCAAGCACCTTCCTGCTTTTGTGTGACATCTGTAGCAATTTTGCTTTGATATTTTGAATAATTTATATTATTAAAGTAAAACTTTTTAAAATTCTATCCTTATTTCACTGTTTAGCTGTCAGGCTTTCAATGGGGGATCACTTGATTTTTTAACTGTCGAAAATGTTTATATAATTTTTAAAATAGATTATTTATTACGAAATGAATAAATGATATTTTCAATCACGACATTAACATATTTTTACCGTATTTTTTTTTTTTTACGTGTGTAGTTGCTGTGTTTAGATTATTATATTAACAATAGGCAGTAAAATAGAGCTCAGTCACTAACTGGAATAAAAACAACGTAAAATAAGCTTTGAGAAGATTGCGTATAACTTTATTACACTTTTATTTTACACAATCTTCCCAGAGTTTATTTTACTTTGATACTTTAAAACTTTAAATTGAACAGTTGACGTCTCCTATCATAACGTGCATCTAGCAGCTCGGTCCTTTCGACTCTTTTCTTCTTTTGAAAGACCGTCAATAAATAGTGACGGTCATTTTCAATCACTATGACTCAGGATAAAATATAATATACAAAATATTCTTCGGTTATAAGAATATTTTGTGTATTATATTTTATCCTATATTAAATATCTGTTATTGTACCAATACTATTATACCTATTATACCTAGGATATAATAGTATTGGTTCGATAATAAAATATCATCTCACCAAGGGTTTCGTACGAAGCAATTTTTGATAATATCATTTCGTTCTGTGCCTAATTGTAATTATCTCAATTACTTTTCAGACGTAGGTTGGACAGTAGATTGTTTACATGTTTTTATTATTTATTTTTTAAGTCATGTATGTGAATCATCTACTCAAATATATACATATATACACATACGTTCAAGTTCAGTCATGTCTGACAACTTAACGTCCAAACACATTATGAATAGTGCTAGTAGAATACTATTTCTTATAAAAATAATTACTACAACATTAGATAATGATCCTAACCAACATAGTAGTGCATCTGTATTTGAGGGCAGAGCATTCCAAAGCCAGATGGAATGGAGTTATATAAGAAACCAGTTTTACAAAAGGAACGTGAAGTGCAAAACTATCCGAATATTATCAGGTCATCGTGATATTGAAATTTACATTTCAAATATTTAGGGCAAAGAATTATATAATTATACTCCGTGTTGTTTCAAGCACCTTCCTGCTTTTGTGTGACATCTGTAGCAATTTTGCTTTGATATTTTGAATAATTTATATTATTAAAGTAAAACTTTTTAAAATTCTATCCTTATTTCACTGTTTAGCTGTCAGGCTTTCAATGGGGGATCACTTGATTTTTTAACTGTCGAAAATGTTTATATAATTTTTAAAATAGATTATTTATTACGAAATGAATAAATGATATTTTCAATCACGACATTAACATATTTTTACCGTATTTTTTTTTTTTTACGTGTGTAGTTGCTGTGTTTAGATTATTATATTAACAATAGGCAGTAAAATAGAGCTCAGTCACTAACTGGAATAAAAACAACGTAAAATAAGCTTTGAGAAGATTGCGTATAACTTTATTACACTTTTATTTTACACAATCTTCCCAGAGTTTATTTTACTTTGTTACTTTAAAACTTTAAATTGAACAGTTGACGTCTCCTATCATAACGTGCATCTAGCAGCTCGGTCCTTTCGACTCTTTTCTTCTTTTGAAAGACCGTCAATAAATAGTGACGGTCATTTTCAATCACTATGACATCATACCAAAAGAATTAAAAGAAGATATCAACTCAGGATAAAATATAATATACAAAATATTCTTCGGTTATAAGAATATTTTGTGTATTATATTTTATCCTGTATTTAGTATCTGTTATTGTACCAATACTATTATACCTATTATACCTAGGATATAATAGTATTGGTTCGGTAATAAAATATCATCTCACCAAGGGTTTCGTACGAAGCAATTTTTGATAATATAATTTCGTTCTGTGCCTAATTGTAATTATCTCAAGTACTTTTCCGACGTAGGTTGGACAGTAGATTGTTTACATGTTTTTTTATTATTTATTTTTAAGTCATGTATGTGAATCATCTACTCAAATATATACATATATACACATACGTTCAAGTTCAGTCATGTCTGACAACTTAACGTCCAAACACATTATGAATAGTGCTAGTAGAATACTATTTCTTATAAAAATAATTACTACAACATTAGATAATGATCCCTAACCAACATAGTAGTGCATCTGTATTTGAGGGCAGAGCATTCCAAAGCCAGATGGAATGGAGTTATATAAGAAACCAGTTTTACAAAAGGAACGTGAAGTGCAAAACTATCCGAATATTATCGGAGTCATCGTGATATTGAAATTTACATTTCAAATATTTAGGGGCAAAGAATTATATAATTATACTCCGTGTTGTTTCAAGCACCTTCCTGCTTTTGTGTGACATCTGTAGCAATTTTGCTTTGATATTTTGAATAATTTATATTATTAAAGTAAAACTTTTTAAAATTCTATCCTTATTTCACTGTTTAGCTGTCAGGCTTTCAATGGGGGATCACTTGATTTTTTAACTGTCGAAAATGTTTATATAATTTTTAAAAATTTTCGAGACCAAGACTAAACATTTGGTCCTGTAATTACTGGACTTCATGGATTGTATATAATCAATGTATTAAGATTAAACAATAGCTTTAAGATATTGTGTTAAAATGAATGCACTTAAGTTGCATGTCTACTAAAACTAAATAAAAATATTCACAAATATACCACTAATATCATATTGGTAATCATAATCGTACAGTTGTTGCTGGCACTCACAAGTACATGAAATTTTCTGGCACATAACACTTGCAAACGATGGCAATAAATTTAACGAGACACACAATTCTAATTGTTTTATAGCATTTCTTATAACATTAGCTAGTATGCTATAAAACAAAAACAAGTATTTCATTTTATACTATTATTTATTCCTTTATAATAAAGCAACATCATCTACATCAGGAACCGTGATACATTAGTTACATGTGTATCGAGTCAATCTGATTATCCGTTTCAGAACATTTTTTATAAAATTTGTAGTATCGGCCTCGGATACATATATACGGAAATATATATATATATATATATATATATATATATATATATATATATATATATATATATATATATTTATATATGTATATATATTAAATATTAAGTTTTAAGATATATTATTTCTCTTATTTACAATGTAGGCACTTCACCGACGATGTCTCTCCACGCCACGGGTTAACTGCTAGAGAATGCCTTACGGCGGTAAGTTCGCCTTTTGTAAAGTGTGACTAATAAAGTTTAAATAAATAAATAATGACTTCTTTATAATTTGTCTTTGAATAGCTAAGTGGAGCTAAAGCTAAACGCCCACCTCTTCTTAGCGTTCTAGACAGTATAATCCATGTATAATCCGTCACGCGAGTTTGACAGGCCATTTGCTGTAATTTCGTGATTAACATTAATGAATGATACAATCAAAAGTACGAAGTGTTATATATAGCTAATGTTAACCATTTATTTTAGATTAAGTTGACATGTATAATTATATTATTAAAACTATAAATTTGACATTGAGAACTGTGTTATTCAGTGGATAAATAATAAGAAAAATACTACGAAAATCTATCTATATATATAATTATATTATATATAACTTCAAATCGATCAAAATATACTATAACACCATATATCATAAATACTTATATTTTATGTGGTTATATATTGGGTATAAATTCTTAAATTATAAAGATTTTTTTTATAAAATTTGTAGTATCGGCCTCGGATACATATATACGGAAATATATATATATATATATATATATATATATATATATATATATATATATATATATATATTTATATATGTATATATATTAAATATTAAGTTTTAAGATATATTATTTCTCTTATTTACAATGTAGGCACTTCACCTACAATGTCTCTCCACGCCACGGGTTAACTGCTAGAGAATGCCTTACGGCGGTAAGTTCGCCTTTTGTAAAGTGTGACTAATAAAGTTTAAATAAATAAATAATGACTTCTTTATAATTTGTCTTTGAATAGCTAAGTGGAGCTAAAGCTAAACGCCCACCTCTTCTTAGCGTTCTAGACAGTATAATCCATGTATAATCCGTCACGCGAGTTTGACAGGCCATTTGCTGTAATTTCGTGATTAACATTAATGAATGATACAATCAAAAGTACGAAGTGTTATATATAGCTAATGTTAACCATTTATTTTAGATTAAGTTGACATGTATAATTATATTATTAAAACTATAAATTTGACATTGAGAACTGTGTTATTCAGTGGATAAATAATAAGAAAAATACTACGAAAATCTATCTATATATATAATTATATTATATATAGCTTCAAATCGATCAAAATATACTATAACACCATATATCATAAATACTTATATTTTATGTGGTTATATATTGGGTATAAATTCTTAAATTATAAAGATTTTTTTATAATTTTTAGTCATAATTATTCAATGCAAGTTAATTGTACATAAAAACCAAAAACAAAAATTGGTACTAAAATATTAGAACTAATGACTAGTCTGAAGTCCCTGCTAAGTAATATTTTATTTCATTGAAACATATCATTTATAAATTTTATGAGTTCTTACCACAAAGTATATCAACGTTAACAACACAATTAGACAAAGTCTACATTATACATATGTCATATGTATTTCATAGTCTAATAATGAATTAATAAATTAATGTTGGATATTGCATTTTCTTTATAAATAATATATTATTTTAGTTCAGTGAAGAGAAACGGTCATCTATGCTTTAAAGACACACTGCACTAAGCTGCGTCCACCAATCTGCTTGCTAAGCGAGGCCATTACGACAAATATTCAAATGAAAACGTGGAAAATTGCGACATATTTTAGTTTAGTTTAGTTTTGTAGTGCATTCCAAGAACAATTTTAAATTTTATTAAAATTTAATTTTACCAAACTCATCATAATGACAATGGATTTTTTTGTGTACGATCATCCGCATTCATTTTACAGCGCACCAACACAAACCCGTCAGCTGTCAATAATGCAAAAGTAGCCGATAAATCACATGGACATTTGATGAATGAAACGCTTTATGGGTTGATTGCTGACTGAAGAAATTGTGTTGTGTTTGTGTTGTTGTGATGTTTTTCTTTTTCTGATATCGGTAAAGAATAGGTAAACAGTTTTTTGTAATTAGTCAATTTAATTAATATGAAATGAATTATATTAGTTTTCATTATAAGTTATAAGCTAAAACTTAAACATGACAACGTTCAAATAAAGCATATAAAATGGGAATCATTTTTTCAATTTAGTCAAAGAGAGACGATTGCGCCAGCGCCAGCCGTACCGCGGTCTTTATTGTCGCGTATCATATGGTCGGAAGGGTAGGCCCTTTGCTGAACATATGATACTATTAGGTACAGCTTTTTAATCATGTTTATTTTTATACCATACAGATAATTTTTGTATTCTTAACTAATACATTAAGAACGTGAATATAAAATGCAATGTTATTGTATTTGCGAAGATCGGAAACTCTATCTAGAGGATCTGTCTAATATTATAGCTGACCATTCATTACAGCGTAACATAATTTAAGCGTTTTAGCTATACTTTCAATATAAACGACTTTAAAAAGAAACAGTTCGAAAAGAAATAACTTCCATCTTAGATACCAGGATCAGATGCTGTGAGTTGTGCTTATAGCGATTAAATAACTCAGATGCGGTAAAATCGATAACTCTTAGCTGGATATTTGGGAAAGGGAATATTATAATCCTCGTTGTTAATATTATTATAATACGCAGATACTGCAACAAATTAAATAATAATATTATTATTCTAAAACAAAAGTTTAAGCAAAATATTCTCGGATACTGGGCACTACAGAGCATCTAAAAGGTTGTAAATTGCCGCGTCTGCGAAATTTTGGTTTTGCTGATTTATACATACGACTACCATTGTTGGCAATTTCCATCTGTTGTAATAATCCTGACCTGTAAATTTGAAACCTTAAATATAAAAATGATGATAGGGTCAACACCACGTATTTTATTTATAATTGTCATTTCCTTTAAAGTAAAGTTTAAATTAAAATATACAGTAGTATATCAGGAGATAGTTTTATGACAAAGTTTTTCGTTACATGCGTACTTTAATACCCGTTTAGTTTCAATAAGAGGAATCTACAAGACAGTGACTCGACACAACGACGTGACATTTAAAATTCAGTGGTAGATAAAATAAAATACAGAATTTTTCACATCGAACTATTGGGGCGTTTTAAGGAAATGCGATTAGTGTACAGATAATAAATTGGAAGTGCCATATCTCTGTTCCTAACCACCGCAAGCGTGATGTTTAAAAGTCATTTTGTAAAACTCTTATCCTGTCCATGGAAAAATCGAGAAAAGACATCAAAGACGCCACCACAGACATTTCTCCAGCACAGAGGCGCAGGCAAAATCATACCTTGTTTCAATAACAATGAGGTCAGCCATTGTTTCCCGAATTACACCGAGTGGCCGAGTTACATATATCTAGACCATTCCAGAAAGATCGATCACAGGCCATATATAAACGCTACCGGAGCGGCGACGGGGACAATCTGGATCCCTACAAGCTATAAAAATGTAAAAACGTGCAATAAAACGATCAGTGACAAGTGATAAGAATTATGTTGTGAATTACTGACACGGAGTGCCCTTACTGACTGGATTAATGTATACTGTTAATAAAATCCGTCTTTGGAGCTTCGTTCTTTTATTACAAATCCGAGCATAGTGTACAAATATACTTTTATGGCAGCAGTAGGTAAAGAGGAATTATCATAAGACCTCTATGGGGTACATTTGCATACAAAAATATAGTACATTTTTTTTAAAATTGACCAGGAGTTATGTATTATTATATTTACCCGTATACTACACATTAAATAAGACAAATTATACGGATTATTACTTTTTAACTTCCCTTCGAGTATCTTGCATCAATCATGGTTACAGGGGTACCAGATGAAAAAGTCACCATTTGTTATCATCATTATTTTTATGATGTTTCTCGGCCCGTTGTGTAGTTAGTACAGTAATATATGCATTAAGATGTAAAACATAGGCATAGTACTTGTTACGATAGACAATTTGCCTTTTAAGTGTGGCGACTGTGACAAATCCTTGTTACTTGACTTACTTAGGCTTATTGAACGTAACGCCGATTGTAGTGCTTATATTTAAATTAATGAACATGTTATATAAGAAGTTATTAAAATTGAATATAGTTTGATAACGTAACGTTAACGATTCGATTTTCTATTTAGTTTAATAAGAAACGGGGAAGATTATTTTTTTCATTCCTTGAGTGTATTTAAGTGGTTGAACAAAGTATTTATCGTATGATTCTATAGATATGAAGTAGATATTCTCTATAAATTTCCGAGTACGCAATTCATCGTGATAAAGCGGTTTTGGAAGATTTACTATATGAAACCAATTTACGGGCAACATTCTGTGCTGCACATATGTTATCAACTTTTAGGGACAATTGCTTAATATATTATTCGAATATACTAGTATTATTTGATATTATTAGGTTTATTAAAAACTTTATGTGTATAATTTTTTTTTATATTATTTTATATTTTTTCTTATTTTAACCATCTTTCCTCAACTATTAATAATAAAGTAAGTGGACTAATTGCGTTGATTCGTGAGATTAAATAATTCTAAAAATAATATTTCAGTTACAAACAGTACATAAATAATATTCGATCACAGTTTCAGATTGTTCCTAGACGTAAACTGCACAAGATTTATTATTGATATCGTATGCCCTACCCAGCTAGATAATTATTTTGCCTTAAACGAATATTTAATGTTTTTCATAATTCAAAGTAGAAAGCTGCAGAATGAGGGTTATCATAATCCCTAAAAATTACTTTACCACACTCTTCTCATCAAATCGATCACATCTGGCACTTGGACATTTCATCCTCAGGAAGAGCATATTATACGTAACTAATCTCAACAAATATTATCATTATCATCTTTTTTGTCCTTACCTAGTCCACTGCTGAACATATGGTTGTGACACAGATTGGCATAGAATACAATCCTGAACCACTTGCATCTATCGACCTGCCGCAGAGTTGCATATCTGGTCAAATATAATGAGGTTAAAATATATATGATGCCCTAATTTTAGATAAATTTCTCATATCACTAAGTTTACCGTTCAAACTTTACGGATATTCTCTGTCAAATAACATAAGGCAATAATATATAAAAGGCAAAATTAGGAAATTCAATAAAAGTTTCATAAAAAATTATAACATATAAAATAGTGATTTGCTCCGACAATGTGTAGTACCTTCATAATTGTTTGATGAAAAGGCAAATAAAAATGTGATTACAATGACAAATTTAGATACTAATAAGTTAATAAAATCAGGCATTATTACATAAAAAATTTAATAATGGTACCATAAATTAAGGAATCTTAGTCTCCGTATATTAACTTAAAATCGTAGAGGTGTGTTTATAATTTCTCAAAGCCTTCTTGGTTATTTAAAATTTCTTAATTAGCTTAATTACTGAAATCCTTATTAATATAAAACTTGGAACAAATTAGTACCGACATATACAGCAAAATTTAATGTGTTTCTTGTTTTTGATTTATTTAAAATTAGATAAAACTTTCTTGCAAATATGGTCTTGGTCTATTAAAGCGTGAGACTAGAACACATATACATACCTACATTACGGATAGTATACAAGAAATATAAGAAATGTTAATATCGATTTTAATCATTCTATCACCTGTGGTAGGAATGGTCAATTTTTTAAAAATAGATTATTTATTACGAAATGAATAAATGATATTTTCAATCACGACATTAACATATTTTTACCGTATTTTTTTTTTTTACGTGTGTAGTTGCTGTGTTTAGATTATTATATTAACAATAGGCAGTAAAATAGAGCTCAGTCACTAACTGGAATAAAAACAACGTAAAATAAGCTTTGAGAAGATTGCGTATAACTTTTTTACACTTTTATTTTACACAATCTTCCCAGAGTTTATTTTACTTTGATACTTTAAAACTTTAAATTGAACAGTTGACGTCTCCTATCATAACGTGCATCTAGCAGCTCGGTCCTTTCGACTCTTTTCTTCTTTTGAAAGACCGTCAATAAATAGTGACGGTCATTTTCAATCACTATGACTCAGGATAAAATATAATATACAAAATATTCTTCGGTTATAAGAATATTTTGTGTATTATATTTTATCCTGTATTTAGTATCTGTTATTGTACCAATACTATTATACCTAGGATATAATAGTATTGGTTCGGTAATAAAATATCATCTCACCAAGGGTTTCGTACGAAGCAATTTTTGATAATATCATTTCGTTCTGTGCCTAATTGTAATTATCTCAATTACTTTTCAGACGTAGGTTGGACAGTAGATTGTTTACATGTTTTTTTATTATTTATTTTTAAGTCATGTATGTGAATCATCTACTCAAATATATACATATATACACATACGTTCAAGTTCAGTCATGTCTGACAACTTAACGTCCAAACACATTATGAATAGTGCTAGTAGAATACTATTTCTTATAAAAATAATTACTACAACATTAGATAATGATCCCTAACCAACATAGTAGTGCATCTGTATTTGAGGGCAGAGCATTCCAAAGCCAGATGGAATGGAGTTATATAAGAAACCAGTTTTACAAAAAGGAACGTGAAGTGCAAAACTATCCGAATATTATCGGAGTCATCGTGATATTGAAATTTACATTTCAAATATTTAGGGGCAAAGAATTATATAATTATACTCCGTGTTGTTTCAAGCACCTTCCTGCTTTTGTGTGACATCTGTAGCAATTTTGCTTTGATATTTTGAATAATTTATATTATTAAAGTAAAACTTTTTAAAATTCTATCCTTATTTCACTGTTTAGCTGTCAGGCTTTCAATGGGGGATCACTTGATTTTTAACTGTCGAAAATGTTTATATAATTTTTAAAAATTTTCGAGACCAAGACTAAACATTTGGTCCTGTAATTACTGGACTTCATGGATTGTATATAATCAATGTATTAAGATTAAACAATAGCTTTAAGATATTGTGTTAAAATGAATGCACTTAAGTTGCATGTCTACTAAAACTAAATAAAAATATTCACAAATATACCACTAATATCATATTGGTAATCATAATCGTACAGTTGTTGCTGGCACTCACAAGTACATGAAATTTTCTGGCACATAACACTTGCAAACGATGGCAATAAATTTAACGAGACACACAATTCTAATTGTTTTATAGCATTTTTATAACATTAGCTAGTATGCTATAAAACAAAAACAAGTATTTCATTTTATACTATTATTTATTCCTTTATAATAAAGCAACATCATCTACATCAGGAACCGTGATACATTAGTTACATGTGTATCGAGTCAATCTGATTATCCGTTTCAGAACATTTTTTATAAAATTTGTAGTATCGGCCTCGGATACATATATACGGAAATATATATATATATATATATATATATATATATATATATATATATATATATATATATATATATATTTATATATGTATATATATTAAATATTAAGTTTTAAGATATATTATTTCTCTTATTTACAATGTAGGCACTTCACCGACGATGTCTCTCCACGCCACGGGTTAACTGCTAGAGAATGCCTTACGGCGGTAAGTTCGCCTTTTGTAAAGTGTGACTAATAAAGTTTAAATAAATAAATAATGACTTCTTTATAATTTGTCTTTGAATAGCTAAGTGAAGCTAAAGCTAAACGCCCACCTCTTCTTAGCGTTCTAGACAGTATAATCCATGTATAATCCGTCACGCGAGTTTGACAGGCCATTTGCTGTAATTTCGTGATTAACATTAATGAATGATACAATCAAAAGTACGAAGTGTTATATATAGCTAATGTTAACCATTTATTTTAGATTAAGTTGACATGTATAATTATATTATTAAAACTATAAATTTGACATTGAGAACTGTGTTATTCAGTGGATAAATAATAAAAAAATACTACGAAAATCTATCTATATATATAATTATATTATATATAACTTCCGTCGATCAAAATATACTATAACACCATATATCATAAATACTTATATTTTATGTGGTTATATATTGGGTATAAATTCTTAAATTATAAAGATTTTTTTTTATAATTTTTAGTCGCAATTATTCCAATGCAAGTTAATTGTACATAAAAAACCAAAAACAAAAATTGGTACTAAAATATTAGAACTAATGACTAGTCTGAAGTCCCTGCTAAGTAATATTTTATTTCATTGAAACATATCATTTATAAATTTTATGAGTTAGGATCTTACCACAAAGTATATCAACGTTAACAACACAATTAGACAAAGTCTACATTATACATATGTCATATGTATTTCATAGTCTAATAATGAATTAATAAATTAATGTTGGATATTACATTTTCTTTATAAATAATAAATTATTTTAGTTCAGTGAAGAGAAACGGTCATCTATGCTTTAAAGACACACTGCACTAAGCTGCGACCACCAATCTGCTTGCTAAGCGAGGCCATTACGACAAATATTCAAATGAAAACGTTGAAAATTGCGACATATTTTAGTTTAGTTTAGTTTAGTTTAGTTTAGTTTAGTTTAGTTTAGTTTAGTTTAGTTTAGTTTAGTTTAGTTTAGTTTAGTTTAGTTTAGTTTAGTTTAGTTTAGTTTAGTTTAGTTTAGTTTAGTTTAGTTTAGTTTAGTTTTGTAGTGCATTCCAAGAACAATTTTAAATTTTATTAAAATTTAATTTTACCAAACTCATCATAATGACAATGGATTTTTTTGTGTACGATCATCCGCATTCATTTTACAGCGCACCAACACAAACCCGTCAGCTGTCAATAATGCAAAAGTAGCCGATGAATCACATGGACATTTGATGAATGAAACGCTTTATGGGTTGATTGCTGACTGAAGAAATTGTGTTGTGTTTGTGTTGTTGTGATGTTTTCTTTTCTGAAATCGGTAAAGAATAGGTAAACAGTTTTGTAATTAGTCAATTTAATTAATATGAAATGAATTATATTAGTTTTCATTATAAGTTATAAGCTAAAACTTAAACATGACAACGTTCAAATAAAGCATATAAAATGGGAATCATTTTTTTCAATTTAATTAATATGAAATGAATTATATTAGTTTTCATTATAAGTTATAAGCTAAAACTTAAACATGACAACGTTCAAATAAAGCATATAAAATGGGAATCATTTTTTTCAATTTAATTAATATGAAATGAATTATATTAGTTTTCATTATAAGTTATAAGCTAAAACTTAAACATGACAACGTTCAAATAAAGCATATAAAATGGGAATCATTTTTTTCAATTTAATTAATATGAAATGAATTATATTAGTTTTCATTATAAGTTATAAGCTAAAACTTAAACATGACAACGTTCAAATAAAGCATATAAAATGGGAATCATTTTTTTCAATTTAGTCAAAAGAGAGACGATTGCGCCAGCGCCAGCCATGCCGCGGTCTTTATTGTCGCGTATCATATGGTCCCGGAAGGGTAGGCCCTTTGCTGAACATATGATACTATTAGATTTTAGCTTTTAATCATGTTTATTTTTATACCATACAGATAATTTTTGTATTCTTAACTAATACATTAAGAACGTGAATATAAAATGCAATGTTATTGTATTTGCGAAGATCGGAAACTCTATCTAGAGGATCTGTCTAATATTATAGCTGACCATTCGTACAGCGTAACATAATTTAAATTTTATTAAAATTTAATTTTACCAAACTCATCATAATGACAATGGATTTTTGTGTACGATCATCCGCATTCATTTTACAGCGCACCAACACAAACCCGTCAGCTGTCAATAATGCAAAAGTAGCCGATGAATCACATGGACATTTGATGAATGAAACGCTTTATGGGTTGATTGCTGACTGAAGAAATTGTGTTGTGTTTGTGTTGTTGTGATGTTTTCTTTTCTGAAATCGGTAAAGAATAGGTAAACAGTTTTGTAATTAGTCAATTTAATTAATATGAAATGAATTATATTAGTTTTCATTATAAGTTATAAGCTAAAACTTAAACATGACAACGTTCAAATAAAGCATATAAAATGGGAATCATTTTTTCAATTTAATTAATATGAAATGAATTATATTAGTTTTCATTATAAGTTATAAGCTAAAACTTAAACATGACAACGTTCAAATAAAGCATATAAAATGGGAATCATTTTTTCAATTTAATTAATATGAAATGAATTATATTAGTTTTCATTATAAGTTATAAGCTAAAACTTAAACATGACAACGTTCAAATAAAGCATATAAAATGGGAATCATTTTTTCAATTTAGTCAAAAGAGAGACGATTGCGCCAGCGCCAGCCATGCCGCGGTCTTTATTGTCGCGTATCATATGGTCCCGGAAGGGTAGGCCCTTTGCTGAACATATGATACTATTAGATTTTAGCTTTTAATCATGTTTATTTTTATACCATACAGATAATTTTTGTATTCTTAACTAATACATTAAGAACGTGAATATAAAATGCAATGTTATTGTATTTGCGAAGATCGGAAACTCTATCTAGAGGATCTGTCTAATATTATAGCTGACCATTCGTACAGCGTAACATAATTTAAATTTTATTAAAATTTAATTTTACCAAACTCATCATAATGACAATGGATTTTTGTGTACGATCATCCGCATTCATTTTACAGCGCACCAACACAAACCCGTCAGCTGTCAATAATGCAAAAGTAGCCGATGAATCACATGGACATTTGATGAATGAAACGCTTTATGGGTTGATTGCTGACTGAAGAAATTGTGTTGTGTTTGTGTTGTTGTGATGTTTTTCTTTTTCTGAAATCGGTAAAGAATAGGTAAACAGTTTTTTGTAATTAGTCAATTTAATTAATATGAAATGAATTATATTAGTTTTCATTATAAGTTATAAGCTAAAACTTAAACATGACAACGTTCAAATAAAGCATATAAAATGGGAATCATTTTTTTCAATTTAGTCAAAAGAGAGACGATTGCGCCAGCGCCAGCCATGCCGCGGTCTTTATTGTCGCGTATCATATGGTCCCGGAAGGGTAGGCCCTTTGCTGAACATATGATACTATTAGATTTTAGCTTTTAAACATGTTTATTTTTATAAGGGCACGGCTATACCATACAGATAATTTTTGTATTCTTAACTAATACATTAAGAACGTGAATATAAAATGCAATGTTATTGTATTTGCGAAGATCGGAAACTCTATCTAGAGGATCTGTCTAATATTATAGCTGACCATTCGTACAGCGTAACATAATTTAAGCGTTTTAGCTATACTTTCAATATAAACGACTTTAAAAAAGAAACAGTTCGAAAAGAAATAACTTCCCATCTTAGATACCAGGATCGAATGCTGCGAGTTGTGCTTATAGCGATTAAATAACTCAGATGCGGTAAAAATCGATAACTCTTAGCTGGATATTTGGGAAAGGGGAATATTATAATCCTCGTTGTTAATATTATTATAATACGCAGATACTGCAACAAATTAAATAATAATATTATTATTCTAAAACAAAAGTTTAAGCAAAATATTCTCGGATACTGGGCACTACAGAGCATCTAAAAGGTTGTAAATTGCCGCGTCTGCGAAATTTTTGGTTTTGCTGATTTATACATACGACTACCATTATTGGCAATTTCCATCTGTTGTAATAATCCCTGACCTGTAAATTTGAAACCTTAAATATAAAAATGATGATAGGGTCAACACCACGTATTTTATTTATAATTGTCATTTCCTTTAAAGTAAAGTTTAAATTAAAATATACAGTAGTATATCAGGAGAAAGTTTTATAACAAAAGTTTTTCGTTACATGCGTACTTTAATACCCGTTTAGTTTCAAACTCCATTTCCGCATAACATACATGTACTTAGTCGGGTCACAAGTTCTGTCACAAACTGTAGTGTTTTAATAAGTTTTTGATGTTTGTTTAAGATATATATGTATATTGGAAAAACAAAGTAGTTAAATGTAAATTAAAATCTTGTTAAAGTTATTCAAAATGACTTTGAATACTAGACCATTAACCTCCGAGGCCGTTCGTCGATCGCAGCAGGCACAATGTTCAACGTGCTTTGACAAAACCTATTTTTTTTTTTCCTTAGTTCTGCTTATCCCTGACTGAAGGGATAACATATTTTTCTTGCTGACGGGTGTTTCGTTAATTACGCCAACACTGGTTTGAGGTCGGCCGTCGGTCGGAGGTGGTCTTACTACTGTTTTCATAGTGGAACAAACCTTGGAGTTATTTTAAAATTTTGCAGAAGTTTATAAATCTCGGTTGGCGCATAACCAGTAGCGGTGAACAGCAATAACGATTGTCTTCCTTCTGCGTCCACTTCATATTTTTTTATTTTAAGATGGCGCGAAAGGTTCAATCAAGCCAAATATATCTGGCCAGTATTTGAAATTTAAATTAAATAACGATGTGAAAGAACCTATGACCTGGCTAAGTATAGAGATTTTTCAACAACCGGAAAAAATGGAAAATGTAGAATAGGTAATAGAGGAATATGCCGACAGAGTTTTGAGTATTTAACAATGACAAATTCATTAAAAATTAAAGTTTACAGAAATTATGTACATACTAATGCCCGCTCGTTGTGCTCTTAAAGCGCGTGTTGGGGGAAGCTAGTGTGCAAGTGAGATATGGCTGTGCGAGTGGAGTTCATTAACGTGCCTTGCCCGATATCTGGTTACAGATACAAACCGTGAGTAACTGATATCCTCTCGAGAGTCGCTGTTGTTTTATTTTGTGCTGTCCTGCTAGAAGACTGCTAGGTACAAACCCTAGTGCACGTAATGGGCTAGGCCTGTAGGGTAAAATTGTGCTGAGGGACACCGGCCGCATCGGCGACTTACAATGGACGCCCGCAGCATACAGGCTTTCTTTCAAGCGTCGTCACCTGATTTATGGGAGAAGTATCTCGCGCAATTACAAGGGACGCGGGTTGCCTTCAGCGACAACCCTTAATCGCTGGACACTGGACACCGGAAGTCGAAGTTCGAACTAGAGGAGATCCACGAGGCAATCAAGGCGGCGTCACTATGTTATCGATCGAAGTCCCACACAGGCGTGGATCAATCGGGCAATGCCAATGTTACGGCCACTCAGCCAGAAATTCTTTCGCCAGACCTAGTGAGTTAAATGCATTGGGGAATTGGAGAAATGTGGTACCTCGGACTGCTCTCATCCGCGGATTGCAAACTACAATGTCATCCGTAGATACAGGTTGACCATCCAAATGCACCCTGATCTACTAAAAGAAAAAAGCTTGCTCGAGGTACCGCAATTAGTTCAGACAAAAACCGTACTAGATTCGGACCCAAATCAATCTAGGTCCTTCGATTGTCTTAGCAGGCGATATCTGAGAACGTCAGACCAAAATCCTTGTAGAGTGGCGTACTCTAGAGGTCAAACTCCGAGCCAGCACTCAGATGAAATACCAAAAAAAGCTTTTCGGGCGATGGACTCTCAATTTACCTGTAACACCACGTTGAGAGATTATAACGAAAATCCCTTGAAATCTTCACACAACGTAACTACCTCCATTGATTATTATTAATTGTAATAGATATGGATGAATGAAATCCATATATATCAGAGATTCGAACAACGTCCAAAACAAAGACGAAATCAATAACGCTGAACAAGAACTACATTACATGCAAATATAATATTATAATAAAATCGAGAGCCGCATAGGCTAACAGCGCCAATACCAACAGAATCTAGCCGATTAATATATGGAATGGCAAAAAGAGTTTTGAGCGTCTTGTGTTTTCATTGCAATAAACTTAAATTGTTATTACCTTGAGAGTAACAAACAAGCACACCATTCACCTGATTGTAAGTGATTCCTGCTTCCAATGCTATCTACATGGATCCTTGACAAGGAATCATAATGTAGGCGCGTTGCCACCCTTGAGGACTGAGATGGAATGCCTCGTCACCAGTAATAGAGGTCTCCGGATCCCTACACTCAGACACCAGACGAAACACAGCAGCATTGTGCTGCTATTTTCGCAGGTATTCTGTGAGGGCGTAGTTCTACCCCGCTTGAGCTGACCCAGTCATACTGTAGCTAGAAACTGCAGTGTAGCTCCACCACTTGTTTTTGGGATAAGTGTAAGACATCGCTATTTTTTTCCATGAATGTGAAATTTATAATTGAAAAAAGAGAGTGTCACACAATTGTGAACGACTATACAAATACAGTTTCTAAGTCTTATTAACGCTAAAATTTGGCAAATTGTTGTTTAAGGTTATTGTAGTTGGAAAGCACCCAGCTTTTAATTTTGTAAAAGGACAAAGTTAATCATTTAAATCGCATGGTCCAAAAATATGTAAATTTTCGTACGATCCGATTACCTATAAAATACATTTATCACCAGTCCCAGAATCTTTATTTCCATACAGAACACAACCACAATAGAAAATATATTCCTCCTTACAAGGCTGGTTCGTATTTAATGGGATTAGTGATGATGGCATCCTGATTGATTTCGGCCGGCTGAACATCACCTAGAATAAATTTTTGTGACGTTAGATTTCGCTCTACGACAGTGGCCCACCCTCGTCATCACCTTCCCCAATCCAATGGAATGCAGATCCAATAAGATCGGAAGAAGGTTCAGATGCAGGTTCATTGATGCGGGACACACATACATATAACACACCCACTTCCAAAACCCATTATATACTATTTTGTGTCGCATAAATATTGGTTCATGGAATTAGGATGATAAACATAGACCCATAGATATCCATCTTGATAAAGAATCAAGCTGTTGATGGGTTATCATCTCTAAGGGCTATAATAATATCCCCATTATCAGTAATTGGGTTCTCAGTCTATTTAATTATCAGGGGCAAAAGCATCGGTAACATGTTATTTCCTTCTCCGTTTAAACTATTAGTAATACAACTAGATTTTAGTTGCAGCATGGATCTGTAACGTGTAAGGGTAATAAATCTATCGGAATGACGATGGCTTAACCTCATTATGGGAAAGAGCCATAATGAGGTAAAGCCATGGAGATTCTGTAGATAGTAGATAAATAGAACTACGAAGCTTCTAATGCTGACACTGTAATTAGAATATGGGTATATTCTTATTCGTCGTCATTTTATACATAATAGTGAGTAACACTGCAGACACAATTGATCTAAGTCTTGACTTTAGTCTATTGTTTCATGTAGCTTCAAAATCATACAATCATACTTAAGATGTCATTATTCTCGTAAATATTAATCATCTACTAATATTCAATCTTATACTCATATATTCTCTCAGTAGTTTACTATCAACTCTAAAGAGCGATTCTCTTAAACTATTTTAATGTTGTTACAATTTTCGCCCTGCATTTAGCTACTTATCAAGCAAATATGTCTTCGGAAGATGAAATATTCAAAATATCTTTATTGCTACAACTCAAAGCTAAATATAAAGGCACTTTATTCATGGTTAATGGTTCTTGAAAAGGAAATATACAGAGGAAATAAGTAATGTATATTTTTTTTAAACGAATTTCCTCCTACAATCCTACATTTTAGCTATTCTCGTCTGATTCCTTAATTTATTAAAACAAATTAAATAAGAATTAGTTATTTATTTTAACAAATTATTTATTTATTTAAATAATTATTATTACTTATTGCCGAGGTGTACCATTAGTGGGACGCGAACACGCTTCATCGGATGTCAGCCGGCAGTATGCGAATCACAACGACTACTTTAAAGGAGTCCCTGTGATTGGTGTATAATTTTTTTGTAGCTTTAGTATGGTGCGGATAGCGTGTCTGTGTAGACGTCGAAGTATAAGGCGTTGTGTATGCGTACGAGTGTTACTGTAAGTCACAGGGCGATCCGATTTATATTTGATTCGCTACTACTGTATTTTTATATACAATGTTTTATATTATACTAGGGTTCTTGCGGTCCTGCACAAATATGTTTCATGTGACAAATGTTGGAAATTAACTACTGATGTACTCATATAAGTGACACCGACTTTTAGTAAAAAAATAAATAATAATCATGTAAATAGCTATACTATACCAAGTCTGCAAAAAAAAATGCATTTTTTATGAAGTAATGTAACATTATTAAAATTTATACCTACATATTTATTAGTCTCAGCAAAAAATAAAAAAAAATTCTATTCCAAATGACCTTTGGCCTTTATTTTGTTTGGCCAGGAATCTATGTATTTACGCACTCTTTACAAGGGAAATTTCGCCACTGCTTGCTCCAAATATTTTTTAAGAGAATCAATGTCACCGTGTCGTTTAGAGCAGGCCATGTCCTCTAAAACTGACCATAATTTGAAGTCTAAAGGGTTGAGGTCTGGGCTAGATGAGTGCCAGTCTTCAGGCCTCATAAAGTCCGGAACGTTGATTTCAAGCTAGGCTTGGGTAGTTCGTGCCTTGTTTCCAGGTGCAGAGTCCTGCTGGAAAGTTCACGGTATATTTATAAAAAGGGTATTGCTGAGAGGTTTCACAACATGATGCAAGACTGTATCTTGATACACTTTGGCTGTTTTCACTCCTTTTTCACAAAAATGACCCCCTCCAAACCTTCACTGACGCAGGATGATGACCATGTTGTACCTTTCCGACCACTTGAGCAGCTTCTTTAGAACTGTGAGCGTACACTTTATCATTTTGCTTATTGTAGTGATCTTCAATCATGATTTTTTTTTTATCGGTAAAGAAGATATTTCTGTGCATTTCACCTGCGTATCGCGACAGAAGGCGTTTTGATCGATCCACTCTCTTTAATTGTAAAGATTGATTTAGGGCATGTCCTGTATATCGATCGCTCCGAACTCTTCTGGTTTTCGATATACGAACGTACGGCTGATACCAAACTTTTTAAGTTTCAGGAATATAACCGACGGCTTCATACCCACTTTGTTCAAGGCGATCACTGCATTCCTATTTTCTTTAACACCCCATTCTATATTATAATTTGATAATGAACACGAAAAAATATATGTTTTTTATGTAACAGTATTTATGGCCAGACTGGTTATAAAGCGTTTGTGCTGAATAATATAGTTATAATGAGAATCATAATGCAGATGAGTTAGCATCAACGAGGAATAAGATGGAATGACTAGCCACCAGGACGAGGGTCATGTCAAAAGAAATTTGATAATCAAAATTTTAAAAAATATTCTTTGTACTGGTTTCGATCTTTTTAAACTATTCGCCTTAGACACGTAGCACACTACTCCATTGTTCTGAAGCACTTGCCAAACCAATGATAACTATTCTTTACACATCTCAGAAATCTTTTATGATCATAATAAATCATAACGCAAAAAACACGTCGGGTAAGCTTCATTGTTGCTAGAAATTTCCCGCTGAATTCTCCCAGTAAAAATAATTTTCCAAAATAATGATTAAAAAAGTATTGCTTATCTCTTTTTCTCACTTTTTTCAAAGAAAGTATCGTAACTCTTTGGATCATATTCTTAATTCCATATTTAAGTTTCAGAATTTCAGAAAACAGTTACAATATCCTACGACATTTACCATTCCTAATGTTACTTCTATTCTCCTCTCATGTCCTAATTTTTAACGACTAACACTTGAGTACTGTGAGAACAGTTGTAGCGACAACTGCCTGAGGTAACAGTTAACAGTGGTAGAGCTACACTGCTGTTTGTTTCTAGCAGCAGAATGAAAGGGTCAGGTCGAACAGGGTAGGACCAAGCCCTCACAGAATACCAACGTGAAATTGCAGCATAATGCTGCTGTTTCGTCTGGTGAGTGTAGGCATCCGGAGACCTTCATTACTGGTGACGACGCATTCCATGTCAGTCCTCAAGGGTGAAAACGCAATATAGATGTTAGGGACCGCAGGAATCATTTCCTATTAGGTGAACTGCGTGCCCTTTTGTTACTATCGATGTAATAAAAAAAACATGTTCCAATTATCTATATCATTTCTTTTCTTATTCTTATATTCAATATTATCATCAATAGTTAATTGATTAATATTTTTATTATAACGATACTCGCACACCCATGATTTTCTATGACATAAACATATTTTTTCACAACACTATTTTTTCATATCTATTTAAATTCACTTACATATGTTACACTTATATATTAAGCTCGCACTTATTATATTAATTAAATTGGATAGCCAAATTGGTATGATTTCAAACTATCTCATCACCTCTTGGACGGTCTCTTCCCTAAGGCTCCTAAAAATCGCGAATTCCTTTATTGACCAAATCATGATACATTACAGTATTTTCGATACTGGGTATTTATATGTAGTATAGTATAGTATCAGGTACAAACTTGCACATCCAAATACCACAAGTATGGTCGTCAACAATATATTATTCATTTGCCGTCGTATATGAATAGAGTACATCAATAGTAACAACCATTTTCTTGTTTTGTGTTCACAAACGCATTAGGAACACTCTTTGGCCATTGTATAAATTAGAAAAGATTACACAAAAAAGCCTATTGTTTAAATGTGATTATTTTTTAAAACGATTTTGTAATTGTGTTCTTGGTTACGACTATTATATCAATAAGTGGTTCAGCCTTCCTTTTTAACTCATTGCATAGGTTTTAAATAACAAGACTGCTCTTGATAAATGTATAAAATATGCAAACACAGCATACCTATTCAATAAAAGTCAGTAAACCATAGTAAGTTATTACGGTGTATTATTACGTATTATGAAAGATATCTTATTTTCTTTCAAAATTTTAAACTTTTAATCTAATTTAGATAAAAATTGCACAATTGCACAGTTATATACATATATACAACTAAAAAAAAGAAACGTATTTTTTTTCATTTAGGGAATCACTACTATTTTTAAATTGATCAGATATATATAATATATGTACATAAAGAGCTAAATATAAAATACATAATAAAGTTTGTTTGTTCGCAGAGTTATATGAAAGCAATTGATCTTTCGTGGATGAACACATTTTATGGCCGCATTATTCCAAAACTTTGTTTTTCACGTTACGCTGGCCATTTATTCTCTTTAAATTTATGATTCTATTTTAAATCTTCGTTTTGTGTTACGTCCAAAAGGTAGCAATTCATACAATTGAACAAAGGCTTTAAATTATTGTCTTCTTTTGGCATATTCCAATTTATATATTCGCGTTTGTGGACCTTTAATATTCACTACGGGTATATATAACCTGTAATATACATTTCCAGAAATACAATAATTCGTAATACAGAGGAATCGCCTAAAGAACATTATATTTAGAGAAATACGGAAACCGTATTTAATACGTGAACCATTAATGACTATTATATATCCTGCAGTTGGTGGAATTTTCGTTACTAATCACAAGATATTGTCATTTTTTGTTGATGGAAAGGATATGATCATCATAAAATCATCATTTAATATGTACAAAACTTATAATTTAATAGGTGGTGGTCAGAATACTCCTCGCTATCTACTTTAACATAAAAGCCCTACGGGTATGATATTTGAGCTACGAATAGTTCATATAAAACCTTTATTATAGTTTCCACTTATTCTCGAGGGTAGTACGAAATGAAAAAATATGATTGATAAAAGAATGAAATGGATAAGAATATTGATAATAAATTTGATTCAATACTCCTAGCTCTTTTGGACTAAATTTTTTGTTTACATTTTTTGAAAAATAATATGGTATTGATAGAAAGAAATATTTAATATAAGTACATATAAATACATCTACAATTGCCAGTATGCAAAAATTCACTCAGCATTTAAGAATAGAAAGGGCATTTGGCAATTATTAAATATTTCTTGCAAGAAATCGGAGATTTAATTACGGATGATTAAAATTGCCCCTGTGCCTGGCGTATGTGGACTATGAGAAAACCTTTAACTTCGTCGCACTTTGCGCGGTACTTCAGGCCCTTCAGGGGTGCGAAATTGGCTAGCGGTATATTGAGGTGTTCGTACTAGGGATGTTACGGAGGTGGTTTTATCGGAATCGGAGTTTTTAATTTGTTTTATCGGATTCGGAATCGAACCAGAACCGGAACTAGAACCAAAATTGGAAACGGAGGTAAAAAGGAAATGTGTTAGGAGTAGTTCAAAATAAAATAATACGACTATCTTCCCCGCAACCGGGATTCCCCGTACCACATGTATAAAGTTTATACATGCGGTGTTGTATGAAACGTATTGAATAGAAAGGATGCGGTATTAAAGTTATTGGCGAACATATCACTCACCTTTAATTTGCCGCCGATACGGTCATCGTGGCAAAGCCCTGAAGGACCAGAGCACTATGCACAATGACCTCAATAGTGTCTCCCAGCGGGAATGTCTTAGAATGAACATGAACCAGACGAAGAACACGTCTAATGTCGATGTCCCATCTATACCAGTTATTGTTGGAAGCACTATGCTCGAAGTTGTTGGCGAGTATACTTACCTTTGGCAAATAGTTTGGTTAGGTATGTTCAACTTCGATGCAGAGGTCAATCCACAGATCGAATAATCAATGGCCAGAGATGACTTACGGTACAGAGACATGAGTCTTAACTACTAGCCGAATGAGAAAGCTCATTCTTCGAGCTATGAAGCAGGCTATGCTTGGTATTTCTCTATGTGACAGAATACACAACGTACATGTCCGCAATAGAACGAGGGTGACCGATGCATGATAGAGATATTAGATAGATTCGGAAAAAGATTGAAAAGTCTTATAAAAATAGTCTATTCAAAAACTTAATTTAGTAAAATATTAAAAATAAGCCCATTCAAGATTGAGGACATTGATTAGAATACTTTCTTTGTGTTGAATAGTCAATCACTTTGTGAACTGATTGATTGATGTGATTCGTTCATTATAGACCACATTTAATGTCGAGTTTTGTTACAAATGTTTTCCTGCAACAAATAACGCAGCTGTGCACCTAACGCCATATAATTTTTCATAAGTTCCGTAGAAACATCACGAAATATCTGCTTTTTCTATCCAAACGCATATCTTAGGTCTGGTATTGTATCCACACATTACTTGACCTTTTGTTCTGAATCTGTAGCCCCAAGTATGTATGCGGTAATATTTTAATAATATCCTGTTTTTAACCAAAGTAGAGTTATATTGCAGTAAGATTCTTACTGCAATATGAATGGGTTGTCTAGAGCGGAGAAGGACAACGCCGTCACATGTGAATTGTGTACTCGTTTCTCACTCTCAATATAATAAAGATAAATAACATATTCAATAATCCACGTAATTCATTCTCGTCGGATATATTTGCACAATCTTGTAAGAATTTGGTATATAGAAATTGAGCTCTGAGAATAGATTTGAATTACAGTATAAGCGTACAGCATCCAGTCAATAAGAGAAATTACTGCACTGACAGACGTTGTATAGTTGTTGCTCGTAAAAACACAGAATGACCCCGACGAATACAGATATAACACCGAACAAAGGAGTTTTCGGACTTTTCCATGAGATAATGAAAATGGAACACAGCCAATTTTATGATTTTATTGTACTTGTCAGTACTCAATAGCATTGTACCCTAGAGATTTCAACTTGTACAATGGGTCTTCCACGTTTATTAAAAATTAGGAATTAAATGCTATTTCAATTTCAGTATTTAGTATATGAACCATTATATCGGTGGTATTACTTAAAGTACATGGTATTTACAATCAACCAATTAAACATCCAAATATTAGCATCACCGCCTGAAACACTGAGGTAGCTCAGATAAATGTTATAACTTAACAATCGTAATCCTAAAGACCTGTACATTATATTATATGTCACTTTAAGCTTAAATGTTTGAGCAAATGTTTTAACGTATCGTATTGTAATGTATCCTCGAACTGAAAATGTTTTAAATTCTTTTTATAATTTCTTTTTTTTTTTTTTTTTTTTTTTACGTGTCTTTGTACTTTATTTCAAATTTTATGAATTATGATGAAAAAATGCAAAAACTGGATCCGGATGTGAATAACACTCGTGTGAGATTATACTTTATATTTTATTCACAAGTGACCGCACGCACTATCGGTATTTCACCATGTCCAATTTTAAACATTACGAAAATCGTTTTCCTTAAAAATGATCAGAAAGAATGGCGGAATAAGATTAATATATATATATATCTTATCTTTTTTTTATTTGTATAAGAGCAAGTGAAATAGATCCTCACCTTTCTTACGTCTTTTACAATATATTTACTTTAAAAACTATAAATAGATAATAAGAATAAACCACATTTCTTAAATTATATTTACAACAGTCTTCTTCCACATTAGATTGAAGTCTCATGAGTTTTGAAATAATACTTCTGAAACTATTTTATTATTAATATTGGTATACACGGATTGTGCGGTGTTTTAGAAAAAAAAGTGCGAAATCGAATAATCCCTTTAGACAGCTTGTCTGTGAATTCATGCCAAATTTTGAATTTCTACAATTTAAGGGATATTATAGTTACACATTTCAAGTTACACTAAACTTATTTCATTATTGCAGTAGCAAAAAATATATAATACAGATATAATATTTAAAGTATAATTTGTTTTATTTTTAGATTAGAAATTCATTTTAAGTTAATTCATTGTTCACTTTATCGTTAACGTTGCTTATATTTCCTAATTTCGTCTCTTCTTGTAGAGTACAAACCTGGCTACAAAACGTATATACGTACGTTATACACTCGTGAGCAAAATATCGGCTTACGCCGTACATACGCGGTCAAAATATTCGCGTAAAAAATCTGTTGCTTAGATTTATTTTTTGACTATAGTAGATTTAAGATGAAGGAAACATTCAATCTAAAAAAATCTAAAAATATCTCTAAAATACGGACAAAAAGACAAAACAATCATAAATTAAATATAAAAAGCAATTCAATATTTAGTTTTACCCTCCTGGCTCTAATTACAGCTCCTAATCTGTTCTTCATAGACCGGATAAGATTTCTCACTGATTCTTGAGAAATGCCATTCCATTCTTCAGCGATTTTCCGACCTTTTTTTTAAGCTTCTCCCATAAATGCCCAATAGAATTTAAATCCAAACCACGTGCTGGCCATTCTATGTACTCAATTTCGATTTGCAGGTACCACCGAACAGAAGCTGCAGTATGTGGACTGTACTGTGACATTGTCCTACATTAGCCAATTTTTTTCACCGGTAAAGCCTGCGTAAGGAATGATCCTGCGTAGGAAATGAAGATCGTATTTTTGGAAAACATAACATGTGTTTACATTATTTAAAACCCATAACATACATCTTTAATTATTCAAAACCGAACTGAAGGACGTATTCGATTGAAATTTAGAGAACAATAAATCACATAAATTTAAATTAAAAAATGTGGACATCGAATCCAACCAAAAATATATAATTAATTTAAATAAATAAGAACATTATTACTATTATCTTCACAAAGTGCAATAGTGTGATATTAATATTAAGATTAGAATTTATGGAATGCAACTTCTGTAAGAATTTTTATGATCTACTATGTATCAAGATATATCGCATCTCATTCTAGAAAAAAAGTATAATTGGTTGGGATGCCCTTGTAGAAGATGATATTTATCGTTCTTGTAACCCATTATTTCGTTTTTAAAATATTCAAGAGAAGAAAAAACCTATTAAGAGTTAAGCGGATCAAAACTAAGCTTTAAACAGCGCGGCATTTACCGCGCTGGAGTTTAACATTCCATTTGATAAAGTAGGTTGAATAGGATGGTGTGATAGTAAGGTAGCTTGGTTGAGGCAACCGTTGCACACTTAAGTCTTTAATCTGAATTCACAAATAAACAGATCTACATTATATATTCTATGCCAGAACGTTCCTAGTCATTTAAATTGTGATATTGCATCCCGGCGACTTTATGCTTCGTAGTTATTATTTATTCGGATTTTTTTATTCGGAGACTTCAGTTTCCTATTTTCATATTAAAAATTTAGAACAAAAGGCAAAGTTATTAACGCTAGCAGGCTTAACATTACATTCAGCACATAGTTTTAATTCTCCTAATAAATAATAAATAATAATAAATAAATTAACGTAATTGCGTATATGTTTCGATTTTCACATAACTGTAATAATTACACATCTTAGTTATGTCATTTCGGAATACAACTTTAAATTTTATTAAATTAATAAAAAAATAATAATTTTCATATCGATTAACCGCTTAAAGATCTAGAAAACCAATTAATAAAATTATGCATTATATCCGATATTGTTGCTAAAAAGCGGCACATTTAACTTGTGAAAGCTGTAACTCATTATCCTGAGATAATTTTATGTCAATACCAATAATCTTTCGGGAATTCTGTTGTGGATTTATAGGATAATTTCGACTAGAGGGATTACTCAGCGGATTACATTTCGGTCTATTCAATGTGATCGGATGTAAACACGGGCTGTACAACCTGTAATATCCCGTATAAGGCTTTTTTTCGGGGTCGATACGGACTTTGCCAAAAGTAAAAAATGTTACTCATGTGAATTAGTTTTTTTGATCTCTCAAGCGGTTGATTTGGAGGTCTTGACAGAACTATCACTGTAGACGTTTGTAGCGGTGTTAGCACTCCATGTTCGGAGAAGAGTTCCATTTTCGATAATGTTGAATTGGGGAACAAATTTATCGATCTTAAAGACTTATTCATATTTCCAACACTCCAATAACAATATGTCAGAATCATAACGAAAATTGATTTAGGATGGCATGACTTGACGTGTCTTTGGGGACAGAAAGCGGTCCAAATTATTGGTGGTTATTTCTCATAGAGCTCACTTTCGAAGGATTATTTATTATTTATTCTAAAATATATTATATACAAAGTTAATTATCTCCGCGCATCAGTAAACCATTGCTGAACACAGTCCTCACCCACAACCCACAGTCAAATCTGATTCTAAACCACCTGAACCCACTGAGTTCCCCATTTCAATTTTAAAAATGTCATAATATTGGTAATCGCAATATGAGACGGCGAGGAAAAATGCTTTTACTGTACGCATGTAAGAGACGAAATTCGCCGTGCAATTTATGTGCTTGCCTCTCAATACGCATCATAATATTAATAAAGATACACATATGTATATCGATTTCTTTATATGGTATTAGAAACTGAACTGCGTTGGAATCTGACCTCCGGCGCAACGAATTGCTGATCTGGCATCCTCTTTGACCGTTAATGAGGCGTGGAATTTCTAAAATTTTTACTGTTTTAGTATTTTTTATTTTCTTATCATTGTTTTGTTTGTAGTTTTTGCTTTGTTTTATTTTTTTTAGGTATATATTGTTTTACATCTTAATTTTTCCTTTTGTTATTATTTATTAATAAATTTATTTTTGTTTTGTACGTCTATTTTCGTACAAAAAATATTTTTTGATTGTTTTTCACACACGGACGCTAGATTTCGACACCGGCAATATCTTCTGGTTATTTCCAGATGACATCAAATGTGCAGAATACTTTATAGTACCATAAACATTTGTTTACTCCGTTTTATGTTTGAAAGTAGTGATGTCACATTTCATAACATTGACTGGAGTTTGCCTTCAATAATAAAAATATTAAGACACTATGATTTTAAAGAATAAAATGGTATGAAATAATATTTATTTAATCTATGTATACTCTAATTCACATACCCCGTAACAAATCCTTTATTACTGGCGTAATTGGTAGAAACTTAATTAATACCGTGATCACTAATTTACTCAAGATTTTCTTATTGAATATATCGGCATCGACGTTAAACACTTTTCACTTGCGTACTACTGACTTTTATTTCTTTAAGTGGATTGAGGTAATGGGCTAAAGAGGTTGATGATGCACTTGGATCATCATTTTTTATTTAGTTATGTGTGTGAAATGTTACATTCTCTTAAGATGATGGTGCCATAAATGCACTATTTGCAAATCTACCTAAGGTATACTACTCTAAATTTGATTTAAAAACGTATGATGAGGTTTTACTATTCTTGTTCTATTTTAAAACCATTTAGCTGCTAAACATTACTTAGATATTTTAGACTAATATTTACATATTTCTTAACATTGAGTTGCGGTTATATCGTAATGGACGGACCAGAAAGACGTACAAAAATGGTTTTAAAAATGGAGTTTCTTCGGAACAGTAAGTGAGATGGGCGCGCGGGCGGTGCGGTTGTATAGCTCGGTTCACGGAAAGTTAGTCGCAATGGAGCGTTTAACATGCACGCAACGTGCGTTCTGGTGATTCCTGCACTGTCGTTCGGCATTTATTTCGCAAAGAGATCATAGGTCAGGAAACCACTGGTTCCACGCTAAATCAGAAATCTGCGGGATACCCAAGGTCAACATGAAGTAATTGATGAACTTAACGTTTTATTAAGGATCAGCGAGCGCAAGCACTAAAAGTAAATTTCGACCGGTACACACGTATTTTACGTGAATTTTTTATTTCCGAAACTGCAATAGCTGCAGGTCGAACAAAACATTAGCCTTCTCGGCCCTCTGCAGTTGGTTGGCTGGTCCATGCCTCAATCGCCAACTAAACTTCACAGTCCACCTGCACGTGTCCAATATGGGGAGCATTAACACCTAGCAAGCTGGCTGTGAGGATTAATTTTTCCTTCAGTGGGTGAACTTACCATGGCTATTAAAAAAACCCCACCACGATAAGGCGGGATCCCGTTCGGGGGGACACAGATAGTGTGTCTCCCCTTTCGCATTTTACTTCAACCCGTCTATACTATTATATTTAAATATTGTGTTTCTATCAAGAAAGAAATTGAATTGAAAGAATTTTTGACCATAAAGCCCAGATGTTAGATTACT
Source organism: Teinopalpus imperialis (assembly GCA_029286865.1). Classification (NCBI taxonomy): domain Eukaryota; kingdom Metazoa; phylum Arthropoda; class Insecta; order Lepidoptera; family Papilionidae; genus Teinopalpus; species Teinopalpus imperialis. The sequence goes on from JAGSMU010000012.1 coordinate 7,204,936, forward strand.
TAATTTTTTTGTAGCGTCACAATAACAACATACCTCATCTACTACTTGTCCTTGACTACCTACTTGAAATAAAAATCTGTAGTGTGGATCTATTAAAAAAATTTATGAAAGACCCCACAAACAACTACGCTAACTAAACGAGTATTTCTTAGATGTGCTTCATATTGTAAGTACACCTTCCTTTAAGTTTTCTAATCACTTTAGTCGCCTAATGGTTGTTGGTCTATACACAAAATATAATATGTTGCTGCAACAACATGCTGGATATAGGGTGTCAGGAAATACGATATATTATTTGAAGGACTTAAAGAGCACATTTGCAGCAAATTTTCTCAGTACATACAGATTCCTAAACTTGGTTATTTCTAAGTTATTCAAGATTCAAGATTTTAAAATAAAAACCTCAGTTTTCGTGTTAAAATGTACCCTAATAGTTCATTATATTGGATTTTGTTGATTATTTTGATATTTTCTGATACGCAAACAAGCAAACTTATTCAAAATAAGCTAAAAAACGCCGGTGTTTTTAAATCAAGGCTACAAAACCACATATTGTTAATTTACAAAAAACACATTTTATGTAAATAAACAAAGACTCCCAAAAAAAAGAATGAAATGTTGAGTACAAATTACTGATCAAACTTCTTTTGTTGTCTGGGTTAGTTACTAACCAACCATCTCAGTCCAGACCTTTCGTTGAATTCTAACTACGTTTTTCGTGATTGACCTGCCTTACAATGGCTACAGCCAGTAGTTACGAATACGCAGACATTTTGTTTCTTTTATGGTTTTTACAACGGCGACACTGCAGCAGCACAGAGAGAGTATATATCACTTTTTCCTTATCGGCGAAAGAGACGAAAGACTCTTAGTCTTTTCGGGGACGTATCGACCCATCCGTGAAACAGGCCGTTTTGAAGTGCAAAGAAGCGAATCAAACAGACCGAAGAAGAAGAAGTACTAAATTTGTTCCGGAGAGATCCTATAACCTCTACAAGGGCTGGGCAAGAAGACTTCACCTTACCCCCACATCTTACCGTAAGACCACTACACCTTGGTATTGGTAGGAAAAGGTAATCTGACTCGAAAAATGGAGTTATGTCGTTTCATGATAAATGCAGATATGGAAGATCCCCATTTTCTGAAGAGAATTATGTGGCCTGCCTAAGTTTGACCGTGATGGAATCAGAAACTTCAATCTTCCATCATATGAACTGTGTGCTCGATTGTTACTCTAAATGTAATAAAAAAATGAATCTATCACAATCTGCATTATTGGGACGCAAAGGGAGACAATCCACGGATGAAGAAAGAAAGAATACATCAGTGAAAGTTTTCTGTAAATGTGTAGATGGGTTTATTGAATGGACAGCTGATCGACCCACACTTTTTCCCACAAAATATAAGGGGCAGAACCTAGGAACATTTAATAAGGGACTACTTGAATGTCACACTATTCATCAGACGAGGTCATGTTCAATCGGGACAATTCCTTCTGGCCCACTCGTCTTATGTATTTCCAGGGCAAGAAGTGCTTTGCGCACTGAACTCTGCATAAATCGAACATCCGTAATAAAGCTCTCACAATGCAATACATATACATATAAATCTTATTTTTTTTTTGCTTAGATTAATCATAATACAGGACATTAATCGTTTCTCTTTTTATCTCGATAGAAAAATGTTTCAATTGAGACTAATATAACAAATAACCTACCATATAATACACGTTCGCTTCAATTATTAACGCAATTCTTAATATCCGGAATCAGTCAGTTTTTTCGAAACAGGAAATAGAACTTTTATCAATTTCTTGAAACGTCGAAACTTTGTAATGAAACAAAAGAAAATCTGGTTTACGCTAATAACAACTATAGTAAATTACGACAATATATATTCGTATAACTTACATACCTATTTAAATTTTCTTTGCATAGCTTTTTATTTATAACATAAACGTTAGCGTTCAGTCCATCACGGTGCTATTATTTTCTTAGAAAAATTCTCTAACATTAATGTTGTAATATTACACGAAAGAACATGGTGTACATATAATTTTACTGCGCCCCTATTTGTAATGACGTTTATCCTTTCCCGTAATTGCTATTAAATATTCACTGTTTTGAAATTCTATACCCTCATAGAGCAAAGCCCTCCTAAGACAACCATGAGAACGCCTCCATGTGTTATAAAAACTCGTAAACATCTTAAAATGGTGGTATTGCATATTTTGAAAGAGATTGCTTTACATTTCAACCTCCTTATATTTTGATTATTTTATCATCTAAAACAGGGATTCCCAAACTATTTTGAGCAAGAGACCCCTTTTCCAAAATTAACTGATACCTCAGACCTTCATAGCCAAATTATTTTAAAAATCCTATCTCTAGTTGTTTTCCTATTGATACAAAATACTTACCAATTTAAAAACTTTGAAGTTAGTTTAGTGAGTAAACTTGACATCGTTTTCTCATCAAAATTTAATAAAATAAATAGACATAAAATTCAGTAAGTATGAAGTGTAATTAATAATTATTAATATAAATTACGTAAAAATACTTAAGTAGCTAATTATTTTTTGAAAAAATAAATAAAATTAAGTAAAGATAAAAAATAAAAAATCAATGTCATGGATGAAACTGAACCTGACTTTGTACCAACCTAAATAAATCCGGTTCAATATTGGTGAGTTGCAACCTAAATCACCGCGTTCGTTGATATTCAAACGGTTTCTTTGTTTTGTCAAAATGTTTGTAAGCTCTTTACAACTTTTAAACACTGAGGCCTTTTCGACTATGATGATGAAAAAGCGATAAAGTATTTTTCAGCAATGTTCCACCATGCAGGATACAGAACTTCTGATAGCCTTGGTTGAACTTCTGCTTAAGCTCCTCCCCTGTGCTGATGGTAATCAATTCTTCTTACATTATCACATTGACTTGTTCCATGGCTGTGACATTACATGACATGAAATTTAAGACATCTTCAAACATCTTTTTGTGAGTAATAAATTAACATCGTCTTCATTAATCATCGTATTAATTTTGACAAATGCGGAAACTGAATATTCTTTTCTGCTTAAACTTTGTCTATAAAGGATGAGTTTACCCACAAAGGCCGATATTATTGAGTTTGTTTTAATAAAATTGAGATCGTCACCCTGCAGTTGCAAATTAACTTTGTTCAACATACCAAAGATATCAATCAAGTAATAAATATCTATTTGACAATTGTTCAGATTTTCTTTCGAATTCTTCGGATCTTTTTTTGTTGTAAAAACTTCAATACAGATTCTAAAGTAGCTGCCATGAAATCTACATTCATCCTTGACAAGGAATCATAATGCATATGCGTTGTCAGCCTTGAGGACTGAGATGGAATGCCTCGTCACCAGTAATAAAGGTCTCCGGATCCCTGCACTCACCTGACGAAACACAGCAGCGTTATACTGCTATTTTACGCTGGTATTCTGTGAGGGCGTGGTCCTTTCCCGGTCGAGCTGACCCATTCATTCTGCTGCTAGAAACAAACAGCAGTGTAGCTCTAACACTGTTAACTGTTACCTCAGGCAGTTGTCGCTTTAAGTGAGTCATAAAAACACGATGTCGACCAACCACAGCAACACGACGAGCAACAGAAACAATGTTATTACACGGGATAGTTTTGTCGGTAAAAAAAACATTCTACGGCCTGAAAAATCAATTCTCCCATGGTATCAGTCTCTAAATATATAGCAAAAAGCAGTTATTGGCATATATTTTTATCTTTAATATATCGAACATATTCTAACAACATAGCTTCATTGCCAGGTAATGTAGTCTCGTGTGTATGTAGACGACTCGGAGAGAGAATCTGTTGGTCTGTAAGAAATCGAATATAATACTTTCCACATCGCGACCAAGCTCGTCCATTCGTCTCTAAACGATGTTATTGCTCAAAGGAATTATCTTTATAATATCATTTCCGAACTTGTGCAATACAATGTTAAGGACCTCTATAATGGGTAGTAAAATCAGCTGCTCTATATTTATCTGGGGTATACCCGACTTCGCCATTAGTAAAGATATATTATACGCCGCTCGTAAATCATCAACGTCTTGCGTAGATGATGACACAAACATCAATCTTATGGATGGCCTTTCCTCTAGTTTTTTTTAAGTTCTTGAAAGAATGACTAGGGCTTACTTTGTGGGCAGCATGTACTCTTGATAACTGGTCTTCCAATTTTGAAGACTTCATGGCATCATTTCTCAATACTTTTTCACATATGAGAAACATCGGTGTGTTTCATATGTGAAAAAAAAGTGTTAATTTGATAGAGATGAAATAAATCCAAACTTCAAGTAGTCCAAACTTTTTTTGCACACGAGCATATTTTTATGGCACCTAGTTACTGGATGTTTTTAGGTATGGTCACGAACTTGTATATAGACATTGTAGTATATAAAATTTGTATTAGGTAACAATCAGTGTACAAAACGAATACAAAGTAAACAACATAAAAACGTTTTTGGTAGTTTACTAAATAAATTTTTCATAAACTGCAGAAATTATTATACTATTAACGCAGGTAGGTAACTAAATATTTTGTAAATTCTTTTCTTTAGCTATCTAATCGCTTTATAATCTCTTGAAATAAATTAGTATGATGAGTATACAAGCGCCAACAAATTTGAAAAGGCAAATAAACTTTCAACCTAAGTGCAATCTTGTTGTATAGTAGAATATCAGGAGCATGTTTGGACTTAAACTAGATCATGATTTCTTTCGTGTTAAATGTATATGAGACAAATGCAGAGCAAGTCATAATGTGCCTGAAAGACTTGTACACTCGAACACATTATCTTTTTTTAGAGTTTTTTAAAAGTACAACAATGATACTTCCTTCTAAAATATTAGTCATTCTTAGAACAAGTTGGTACACGTTATCGCAGAATAAAAATAATTAATTAGAACTGAGAAGTAAAGAAGAAATACATCACAAGTTAATTAATAGGGTCGATTTTTAGAACCCCCAAAATCAGTTTTCGTTTATATAGACCCCTGGGAAACCGATATCGACCACTTTGGTAATCCTTGATCTAAAGTTATCGCAGAATAAAAATAATTAATTAGACCTGAAAAGAAAAGAAGAAATACATTACAATGAATTATTCAATAAACTTATATTTAGGAGGTATATAAATTCTGAATTAATCTTTATACACTTGTCAACAGGTTTTCGCTTGACTACACAACTATATTTTTAAACATATTTTGGTGTTAAAAGTAAAATTCTCAGGAACATACACTAATGTTTTTCCATCGCCGTCAATTCCTATAAAAGTTAAATTACATTTACATGTGGATTTCAACTGTTTATCAAGTTTACTTAGCATTACGTGTGTAACGTAATAAATCCTTTTCATCAATATGAACAAACAGTTTTACATAACTATTTAATCATACATACATGAATCTCAGGCTTTCGCTCCAAGACGCACTGTATTTCAAGATAAGCGGCTTGTGCGAGCCAGATAATTGGTAGATAATATTAAAGTGATTTTTAAACTTATTCTTTCATACCGCTACTTAAAAATTATTATGTGTCTAAAATAATGATAAAATGAAGCGCTTTCAAACACGAATCCAATGTTTGTGGTTTTGTTAAATTAATATAATGACAAAAATTATTCCATAACGTACTTAAGTGCAACTAAATTACATCCTTCAAAAAAGATCTAATTCTCGCTCAAAATTTCCAATCGTGCTAGCGAAATTGCCGCGATACATAGGAATGGACGTAATTTTAACGACAAAGGATTTAGACGATCCAAAGCACTACATCATCATACTGTTTAATCGATACAAAACCCATTTACGCGACAAATTATCCATGTGAATGGTGTTTATTATACTAGTAATATTGGTAACTAACAAGAAGCTTAACATCAGTAAAGTGATTCTGATGCTCTAACCTACTTCTAAAGAATTTTTGTCACCTTGTTCACATATAGAACACACGAAATATATGAAGTCGCAGGTAAAAGCTACAAAATATATCACTTAAGACCCAACCGAACATAATTATCCCTTGTTAATTGCCGCGTAGTGGCTTAAGAGAAATTTTACCTCTTTTTCGACCAACCCCGACTGAGAGTGACAATTACGTGAAATTCCTTTTATGTTCAGTAGAAAATCTTATTTGGTGCGCTTTGAAGAAAGGGGAGGGATTTCTTCTCAGAGCAGGTGCCTGCCAACAGGCGGCTGGTACTGGTGGAGGTAAACATCATGGGATTTTAGTACATGCAATTACGACACAAATCGCCCTTGCTTTAATTTGTGACACATATGTGCATATTCTTCAACGGCTGGGTATCGAACCTAGGACTCACGACGTAGTAGTCACGTACTCTAACAACATAGCGTATACGCAGCCGTAAAAACGACACATCATTGTTATTAATGGTAAACTAAAAAAAACAAGTGTGCATCCTTGGCCACAGACCAGTAAATGGCGAAGGTTTCTTCAGGGTGGTATAAATTTTCCCTGAATTGGGTGTCAGCCCGTTCGCAGCCCAGTAATTAAAGGGACGCCTTCACCAACGGGGAAGCAAAGCGGAACAGACACACCACCAGCCAAAAGTTGTAGGTTGACCTGGGAAGGTGCTCCATCTCCGAGCAATCTGCTTGCAGAGCCGCCGCCAGTATACCAGAGCCCGAAAGAGGCAAAGGTAAGGTCCGAGTGCGGAGATAGCCAGACTCTACGAGGCGTATCGAAGGCCCACCAAGGAGTTTCAGGTAGCCATCTGTAACGCCAAGTCTCGGTCCTAGATTGAGCTACTGAAGGGACTCGACAAGCATCCGTGGGGGTGTCCGTACCGGATGGTGCTAGGAAGGTGACGGAAACTCTCGATCCAGCCCTTTTGGGAAGAGTGAGTGGGCCGGAAAGAGCTCGCTCTTTCCGGCCCTTGGGTCAAGTCCCTCAGTCCACCTCCAATTTTCGTGGGAGTGGAGTGATAAGATGGGGATGACCGTACAGGAGCTGGACCGAGCCGTTGGCCGCTTGCGAGGCCGCAACACCGCGCTGGGACCTGACGGAATTCCTAGACAGGTCTGGCTGTTGAGTTTGGCTTCCCTCGGCAAGTTATTCGAGAGAATTCTTGCCACCTGTCTCAAAAGGCGAGATCAGACCGACACGTGACAGACCACGTGTCGGTCCGATCTCGCCGAAAACCAGTTCTGTTTCCGACGCGAGCGTTCGAGTATCGCATTTATGTGCGTCCGCTCCCTGTCGCAGTAGCCTGTGTCTCAGGGCGGCGTGGCGTTGGCGATAAGCATTGAGATTGTCAACGCCTTTAACTCCCTGCCCTGGGATGCGATTACTAAGGATAGTGTCGTGATAGTTCGGGACGGGCTGTCCCAGTGAAGTGCAGGGGGGTTGCGGTTGTGTTCCTTACAGGGATCTCGCGAACCCCAGCAGCGCTGGTGGCGACCTCCGTGTGGTTTTGGTCGGTGCGAGGCCGCTCCGAGTGATTTCATGAGGAGCTCTCCTCGGAAGAGTGCCGGTTGGCTGCAAGGGTCGGAGGTGACGGTGCGGGGTCATCACATCCGGTCCCTCGTACCGTAGACCCCACCCTACGCATCCGAGGTAGAGTCGTGGAGGAAGAAGAGTGTCAGTGTGCCCGTTGCCGCTCTCCCTATCCTCCGCGACTCAAGCGGGGGTCGCCGTAGAGAGTTGGGGAAGCTGATGATTTTTGGTCCTCATGGCCTCTGGGTGAAGTGCTCCGTGGAGGGATCCTTTACTCATTTGGAGATGAGAAGCCATCTAGTGGCAGGCTCTGGTGGGTACGAACACATGTTTGAAAATATTCGTGCGCCTCTGCCGGATGCAATGAAGATTCAACCCCACAAGTGAATAGTGTATAATAATATCTCACTTCCTAAAAAAGGAAGATATAAATAGCATTTAGGAAGTTAAAGGTTTTGCATTAGCAATTGGCCGTCATAGAGATTGCTTAATGATAGTGGATGCCTCGTTATGAGAAGAAGCATTTATCGCGTCTTTATGGTGTGTTTTACCTAGTACCGGTGCGGTAGTGTAGTGTATGTGATTGATTTCCGATGGCGGCCAGAGTTTGATTGCGAATACTGTTGAAAAGGCAGAGAAATGCTTGGTTAGTAAGACACACTATTTTTTTAATTATCTATTTATTTTTTTATGTAATTTATTTATTTATTTATACTATATTTGTTTGTTTATAGATTTTGGTTTAGTTCTAGGAAAATAATGCTGGAAGCTTATTAGCCAGGCACATACTCTGATCTCAATTACGATTACGATCTCAATTATATTAAATAACTTAAACCTAACTTTAAAGTTACAAGAGTAAGCAGGTCCTTTGTTCAGAAACAGGAAATGAAACATCATGTTATAATAGTGGTTGTAATAAACTTAGTTATATGAAACTTGAAAAGTTCACGGTAAGAAATATACTGCTTAGCTATTAAAATAATATTTCATTTGGTTATTAGTACAACAGATTGGGATTTTTAGAATAAGTAACAAGTATCGAATATTCGTTGATTCTTCCAAATTGAAAAAACAAGTGCGTTAAAATCTATAAAGACTAATCGGAATATGTCGTTTCCAGTAATCAGGTCTCTACCACACGATACGCGGTGGTGATATGAATATGTATGAGTTATAGCCTCAATTATCATTGAACATAAGGTAAATAATGTGCCTTTTTGTCACCCTAATATCTACAATACAGGTTGCTAATATATCTTCATTAACACGATAAACAATTTTATTAAATTTATTTAAAGAAACTCACAAATTATACATTTCTTAGGGTTTTATTGTTGGACAAAAGTGCGCGATTTATTGTTACGATCAAATTTAGTTGAATGGTTGGATATTTGGACGAGTATGAGTATTAGGTCCTTACATATGAATTGGTGTTTTGTCGAACTGACTGTGATTATAAATAATCTGGCGTTTAGTTAGGAATTCCAATTCCAATTCAAATGTATTTCAAACTTAGGTTTGTGTATTTGTGGTTCGAATTTAGTTATTCATTTATTTTCGTGTCATTTGTTTTTTCTTTGACATCCTTCTGTTATTAAAATGGAAAACTTGAAATATCATGTTATTTACGAATATGATTTCCAGCACCAGCGCTGCATAGACAGCTCAAAGGATTAATGATGTGTATGGGGAAGCTACTGTAAAAGAAATAACGGTACGTTTTTGGTTCCAACGTTTTCGTCCTGGAGATTTTGACCTCGAAACACACTCAGCGGACGGGCGATGGAGACCCAAGTTGACAATGAAGAATTAAAGGTGATTGTGGAAGCGGATCCACCCACCATGTGAGAGTTAGTGGCAGGCTTCGGTGTAAGTGACAAAACAAATTTTAATTCACTGGAAACAAATTGGAAAAGCGAAAAAGCTTGAGAAATGGGTACCGCATCATTTAAGTGACACAAACAAACAAACACGCATTGAATGCTGAGTTACGTTACTCAACCGTCACAATAACGAGGGAATTTTGAATTATATCGTTACTTGTGATAAAAAATGGATATTGTACGACAATCACAATTGTCAAATCCAGGAGAACCGGCCAAATCCTGTACCAAGCGAAAGTAAAGGTAATGGTGAGGATATTTGGTTAACCAGTGCTGGTGTCATACACTCCAGCTTCTAAATATCTAGAGTAAGGAAATTGGAATGTCTCCGACACCCACCATGCTCCTCGGATTAAACTTTTACTTTTACTGATTAAGCTTCAACAGATTACCGCTTTTTTCGGAATTTGGACAGTTTCTTATACAGAAAAGAAAACAATTCCGACGAGGCAGTTTAAACCGCTTTTAAATATTTTATTGATTTTCACGCTCCCAATTTTTTTTCTACTACTACGTTTTCTACTTTTTCCATGTATTACTCTAATTTCACACTTAATATATAGTTCTCGGTGCAGTTTTAATCATTTAGTTTTGGTATGGAGTAGTTTCTTTTTCAAAATAAACAATGTTGTCTAAATTATTTGATTTCTAAGCTAGAGATGAAAACCTTTAAAGTTTTTAAGCTTTAATTAATGTGATAAAGTTTGCATTAACTCAGACAACGAAACTATATTACTGTAGAACAAGCATTAAAATGTGGTGCAAGACAAATTTTATACTATGTTTTACTTTCTTTTTTAATAATGCCAATTAAGTACAGTAGCTTTGTGATGTGACGCTTAAAACTCATGAAAGCATTGTCCGGAAGGGTTTTTAATAAATTTCTACAGGCAACTTTCTACCGCCAGCAAATTAAGCAGCTTATGAGCGTACTTTAACTACGGCTACCGTATTACCTATCACTTTATTCCATTTTCATTAAAGTAGTGCACCAATGAAGACGTACTTTATGTTTTGGTCATGGAAACGCGGACATTTGTAAGTCAGATACTCAGGAACACTAATTTATTTATACGCCCATTTTTGAGATCGCAGATTCCATATAATCATTATTTCTAGATTAAAACTTTACAATAAGTGCACCTATACTCGTAACAACAAGTATGAACCCTCATCGACGCACAAACTGAGCGTCTCCAAAGCGTTATATGCAACAACGTAAGGTTCCAAATCGATCTTTAAGGCAGCAAGCCTGGTAGTACGCGACTAGCAACAATTGCACCACGAGTGCCTGATTGGGCGCTGGTTTCAATAAGACCTGTAAAGCTCATCCACGGCTACTTGTCAAGCGGGGAGTGCCAAATAGCGCCTCAATAAAGAATCTTTCTTGTCCACCCTCCGCACTAAAGTTACAGCAGAAGTTGCACTCCATAGCTCAGTTTTAATCTCGGCGAAAAGTAAAATTTAACAGAACAAAATTAAACTAATCTGAAATTACAAATTAAATGGTATTCAAAATTAAGTCAAGAAATAAAAACTAATGCTCATAATAAACTAGCAGAAAGAAAGTGAAACTTAAACCAAACAAAAGACAAACAAATTTAATGTAAATAAATTGACATTAAGTGTCGGAGTCAGTCAGGTATAGAATTATTTATAAAAAATAACATTCAAGTTTTAATTAAAAAGAAATGATGTACAAATACATACAATTGCTGTCAAAATATGAGAACTTAAATAGTTCTTAAATAAACAATTCTATGTAAGGGGCTAAACTAAAAAACACTTGCAAAACTTAGTGAACAATATTATTTTGAATTGAAAGCGTATAGCAATATTAGTTTTAAATAAAACCACGCTCTGCTAGCAAAAATGTTGGCAAATAGCCAGGTTCTGGTTCAGAATCTCGGGGAGACCCATTAAGACCGAAATCCTCTACCACCAACGTATACCAGTACCAGTGATAGCAACGATCTAAAGTATAAACTCAACTGGAATGGTTTTGTTTTGACTCCATGGTATTCACGTCCTAGGTCCAATCTATAAATAATGTGTAGAAATATTTCTATGATTAACATATTTAAAGATTATTTAATTCTAAAAATGTTTTATATATTTACTATCTTTCTAACAAAAATGAACGGCCTCTTTGTTAGGCAAAGTTAAAAATTTTTTTTAAGAATAAAAGATACGTTACTTTGTGTTACTTACGTTGTGGCACGGAACCAATGCACAGATTCGAGGATACTCAATTCTCGTTAAAATTAACCATTTAAACTAATAATAAATTAATAACTTTTAATGTATTTTTTGCCGAGTATCATTGTGATATTTGTCTTTGTTTCTTTTTGACTTTGTATCTAGCATAAATATCGATTAGATGAACTTGGTAATAACGAATGTAAAAATTAATGTTGAAACAAAAACTTATCAATAATAACTTATGTTATAACATTTTAATTGCGTGTAAATCAATTTAAACAAAATTATTATATGTATTATAAAATTGCTTAGGAGAGATAAGTTGTTTAATCCATAAGAGCAATTGAAACACATCATTTTTTTTTCGGTCTAACGGCCGCTGTTAACCCGAGGGCTTTTACAGTTCCACTGGGTTGAAAGGTGACCGAACGCCTAAAGCGCTCAGCCGAGTATACACATATTTTAAAAAAAAAATTGTTTATGATTTTAAATATATATACCCTGTGTCACATACGTGACACTTTTCATTTAAAAATCGATTTGATCAAGGATTATATAGAAAACCTGACAGTAAATGTCCATAGAAATCTACATATAGTTTTAACACCTATGGTAAACCCTATTTCTTAAATTTTACAATAGTCTTTTCCATCTGGCTGATAAAAAGGCTGGCTGATAGGAAGGCAGAAAAAAAGATGGGAAGACGATCTGCCCAAAGGTTGGAGAAGGACAGCAATGAACAGGCAAATGTGGAGGGAACATGAGGAGGTCTATTGCACAAGACAGCCTGACCTGGTAACTGATATTAAATGTTAAGTTATATACACACCGAAAAAAAATAGAAATAAGGATAGTAAGTATAGTACAATTAAGTTTAGTTAGTACAGTTTGATGTTTAATTATATTACAAATTGTACAAAAGTCAGAGTAAATAAAGGATATTTTTATTTTATTTATTTTATTATATAATATCTTTTTTATCAATCTCCTTTTATATTATTCGTCTTGATTTTTCTTATTATTACTACTTTGCATGTTTTTTAAGGTGTACTATTTTGTTACTAATTAAGTATATTTTCTGGAACGGGAAACGGCGCTGAAGGCTGAAATACGGGTTTTTAACCTTGTTCTGCAACAGATGCTTACTTTCTTGAATATATGGTGATGTAATATATATTAGCAATAAGTTTGAAGTAAATTGTACATTTATAGGAAAATAAAGCTTATAATTGTTACACATCTTAATAAAACCGCATTATATTATTTTATCACTTTTTTTTTATTCCCAATGTGTGTATGGTCGATGCAGATCACACCTGGAACTAACGGCTCTGACATCCAAATATCGTAGACAACCGGGCTACCTTCTATAGGCTATTGAAATTTAAAAACATCCTTATTTCAACGAAGAACATGGCAAGATGCTACCGTCGTTTTTAGATTCTGTGATTAATAAATTTAAATCCCAAACCAAAAGGACGTTTAACACCTCAATGAGCGCTTTAAAGCACTCGGAACGTCTGAGAATAAAAACTTCAAAGTAAACGCCATAAAATGAAATATATAAAATTATTATTATTATATTAAAATAATTTATTTTGTAAAATATTTCCTACTTTCTTTAATCACAACGTGAACACATCACAAATTTACAGTTCTCGATATCTAAATATTTTAAGGGGCTACCTTTAAAAAAAATCTGTTTTACCGCGAAATTAATAATTTATAAATTGCTATCCGAATACATGATCCGGGAAACCAATAATTTAATCTAAAATTAAAATTACTGAGTTCCCGAATCCATACACAAAACACGGCGGGTTATGCTGCTACTTCACGCTGGAATTCAGTGAGGTCGTGGTCCTTAATCTGAAAACTAGTCGCAACCCCTTATTGCATCATAAACTTTGATACCAATTACTTATTTAGGAATATGTAAATTCTTGTTATTAAAAGTTTTGCTTAACTAATTACAATTTTAAATTTATTACTGCCGTATAAAGTAAGTTTAAGTCACGAAAACTTGCAAGGAACGGAGCGTCGAATATAATTAACTTACGCGACATAGGCTAGGATGCATGAGATATTATTCCGAGTTCCGAGAGAGAGAGACCTATTAATTATATTTTATATGATTTAATTACTTACCAATAGAAAAAATGTTAAGAACGAGGGATAAATTCAACAGCATTGACTAGATTGACCATGATTGATAGAGAAATGAAATATATAACATTTATTTCAACTTAACAGTGGTAAAATTACGTAATTTTTTATTTACGTTTTTAATTACGGTTATTATTCTTTCTTATCTGAAGAAAGAAACACGGTCGATCCGACCGGGTGATCCTGTTTCTTTTAGTGAGTGTAGGATGCCAGCGATACAACTACAAGCACCGAAGCATTCTATCTTAGTCTTCAGGGGTTTGTCACATGCATCTTGAATCCTTGTGGAGGATGTATTTAGATGTTATGGGCTGCATTTATCACTAATCATCAGGTGAACTCTTTCGTTGTTTTTTGTCGTTTGTTGAAGTCGTTTACCTCTTAATTTATTAAAAAACTTGCACATGACTTTGTATTTTATAGAAACCCAAAAAAAAATATTTAAATCCATTAATTATAACTGGGTTTTGTAAAATTTCGTTTTCAATATCAAATATACCTGCAGGCCGTATGTGGCACTCGGACAATTATATTCGGCCACTAAACCCAGACGAAAAGAGTTTTAGTTACTCCCATTACAATTACACCCACCAGTAAATTCGATGACACCGACGACACGCTTATTTTGTATAACTTGTAAATCGATACCGAGTGCATTATTCTAAACAATAAGTATTGTTTTTAACTTTATGGAACCGAAAGGCTTGCTGTTTTCCAATTGCAATTTAATTTGAAGAAAGATTATGGAAAACACAATCCAAGAACAAAAGATTAGATGTTTATTTATTAGTTTTAATTTACTAATATTAATAAAATATTAAATGCCATGGTAGTTTAGTGTTTCTTTTAAACAATGACACCCTTCGACCGTAACGAGGCATTAGTGATTTCTGGGGCCCATGACATCCCCATTCATCCTCGTGTCTAGGTGCGTTGTCACCGAGGTCACTAAGATGAATGTTTTGTCACCAGTACTACTGTTGCCGGATCCTTACACGATGTATAGATTATATTGAGTCCTTACATATAAAATTGACGCTTTGTCGAACTGGAATCTGACGTTAGGTTAGTAATCAAATTCAAATGTGTTTCAAATTTAGGCTGGTGTATTTGTGTTTCGAATTTAGCGATTCATTTGTTTTCACGTCATTTCTTTTTCTTCTTCCATGACAGGCTTCGGTGTAATTGACAAAACAATTTTAATTCACTTGAACCAAATTGGAAAAGCGAAATAGTTCGAGAATTGTTACCGCCTGAATTGTGTGAAGCAAACCAACAAACACGCATTAAGTGCTGCGTTACATAACTCAACCGTCACAATAACGTGGAAATTTTGAATCGTATTGTTACTTGTGATAAAGAATGGATACTGTACGACAATCGGACATGCTCATCACAGTGGTTGGACCCAGGAGATCCGGCTCCAAATCCTGCCCCAAGCGAAATTTGACTCAGAAAAAGATACTGGTGAGTGTTTGGTGGACTAGTGCTGATGTCATACGCTACAGCTTCTAAAGATCTGGCCAGAAGATTACGACTGATCTGTTTTGTCAACAATTGCAAACTATGATGGAAAAGACAGCCGTTAAACAACCGAGACTGGTCAATTGCTCTAGCCCACTGCTGCATGACAACGCTAGACCCCATACTTAATTAACGCCAGACGGTCGCTAAATTAGACGAGCTGCGATTGGAATGTCTCTAACACTATACTCCCCGGACCTTGCTCCAACAAAATACCATTTTTTTTGAAAAAAATTCAATTCTGATGAAGCAGACCAAACCGCTTCCAATGATTTTATTCATTCTCGTTCCCTAAACTTTTTCAGTAATATAATCAATGAACCTATAATGGCGAAAGTGCATAGGTAGTGCGTACATACTTCGATTGATTAAATATATTATTTCATAATAAAAATTGTTTTTAATATTTTCCGTATAATACGCTAATTTTATATATAAGGACCTAATATTTTACGCTGGAGTTATGTGGGGGCGTGGTCCAATCTCCCGTTTAGCCGACATATCTATGCCATGGGTAGAAACATACTGCAGAGTATACTATAACAAGTAAACAAGTTACAATGTGATTACGTGAATACTTATTGTGTGTGAATACTTATTCATACACTAATACAAATTATCATTATTCCATTTTTAGAGCAGGAGTTATAAAAGAAATTAATTAAGTTATTTCAAATATATAATATATATTTGAAATAACTTATAATTTTTTGGCTGTAATGTTGATGATGGAATGCCTACGAGGCAATACAAGTAATAAAGTATCGATTTATTTCATGGACCAGACTAAACATTAGCGCTGAGCTACGATTTTACGACCTATTCATACTATGCGTTCATACATACTTTTTTTTAAAGACTAGGTGGTAAACGAGCAAGCTGCTCCCTTGACGGTAAGTGATCACCGCGGCCCAAAGTCCGAAACACCAGAGGCACCGCAAATGGGCTGCCGGCCCCTAAGAAAGTGTACGCTCTCTCCCTAAGTCCCTAAGTCCTATTGGTTCGAAAATACTGCGGGCGACAGCTGATTCCACAGAGTAGTTGTTCGTCGTTGAAAATTTCGCGTAAAGCGCGCAGTGGTGGATTGCTAACCATCGAAATGATGAGGATGAAATTTTGAATTCTGTCATGATGTACAATGTTTTAACTGAGCGGCTGGAAATAATATGAACAACTTTAACACACAAAATTAAGGTAAATTCGGTAGAAAGATGAGGTAAAACATCTCTTCGCAATGCGAGTGAATCATGCCGATCAGGAAGTACCTGATCATCAACAATCGAGTCGCTCTTCGTTGAATGTGGTCAAATGTAAAGCACTGATAATAATGCAAACGTCCTAGAGATGAGAACAATATTCCACGTGCGGCAGAACTTATGCTTTGTAAAGTGACACACGGTGGGCCGACACGAAATGCTGTTTTGCTCTATTAAGCACGCCCAGTTTTTTAGAGGCCACTTTGGCCTTTTCCTCTAAGTAACTGTACTGAACGATATGTCAAACCCAAGAATTCCGATTATAGCTGAAGTAGAAGCTGGAATGTTTTCAAAATTTGGACATTCGACTAAGGGGTTTTTAGCGGTAAACGCGTGTCTTCATTGGGTTAAATTGGACTGGTGGCAAGTGCTGTACCCTTGCATTTTGCATTGGGTGGCAAAATACGTAATTTCATAAGAAATATATAACGTGGTGGTAGAGCTACGCTGCAGTTTGTTTCTTAAAATGAATGGATCAGCTCGACCGGGGAGGAACACGCCCTCATAGAATACCAGCGTGAAGTAGCAGCATAATGCCGCTGTGTTTCGTCTGGTAAATGCAGGGATCTGAAGACTTCATACATTACTGGTAACGAGGCATTCCATCTCAGTCCCCAAGTGTGACATCGCATCTGCATTATGATCCCTTATCAAGGAAGAAATCACTTACCATCAGGTAAACTGGGTGCTCGTATGTTACTCTCAATGCAATAAAAAAAACATTGTAACTATACAATAGTTTCTTATCTATTGTTCTTACGATACTGGAATTACAAAATAATACTTTTAAAGATATCTTTTACATATTATTTCAATTATTAGAAAACAAGAAAGAGAATCAAACAACTAAACTTATAAATAAATTCGTCCCGTACTTCATTCGCAGTACAACTAGGGACTTACTTAGCCTGTAGTAAAAATGTATTTGTATTATTATAGTATAAAGTCAGTGATATTTATTCTATGAAAGATTTAGAACAGTACGATGTAATATGGAAATTACGGTGACAAAGAACACAAAGTTCATCTACTAAATGATCGCTGGCGTTAATACACACAATAGATTCAGACCAGCGATGTCAAAATGTATTTTCTTCTTAGAAGGCCAGACTTAAAATAAATTCACATAAATGAAAATGACAAAATTCAACTTTATTTAGCTAGAGAAGTCTACAAAATATTCTACCTATCTAATCACTATGCTGTAGTATATTATCTAGAGGATACGGAGATCTGACTTCTTGATATAGCCATTATCATCATCATCGATATCGGTCGTCATTTGTCATAGCCTTTTTAAGAATAAATGGGAGATGTTACTAAGGATTAAGCAATGCTTCTTTATTTTCATAAAGAGAATTATTTGCTCGCATAGGCAACCCCCTATCCAGCTTCGAACTATGTGCGGCGAAATAGATATAATATGTTTTTTTTTATTTTCTTGCGTGTGCACTGTTTTTAGTCGTTTAGTGTTTTGGTTTGAAATTATGAATCTCTAAATCAAATCGAGGAGTAGTTCACTGGCGGCACCACCACGCGTGTTTTAACTTGTAAATCGATAGTGAATGCAATGTTCCGGACATTGAGAAATCGCATATTTCTTTATGGAATAGAAAGGCCTTTACATCACCTGATTTACAATGAAGCAATTGCTGTTTTGCAATTGGGATTGTAATTTAATTTGAAGAGAGAATATAAAAAACAAAAGATAATTTACTTTATTTGTATGTGTTTGTTTGCTATTTTAAAATGATTAATATTTTTTTTACTTATATTTATCAATAAAATAATAATAATTATTATTTTATTGATAATATAAATAATATAATATTTACAACAAGCAACATTATTTGTTAAAACTAACAGCGCGGGGCACACTATTTACTATATTAACAAATGTTATAAATTCAACAAATAATTGCAATTCATAAACTTTTATTTCATTTATCAATAAAATAATAATAATTATTATTTTATTGATAATATAAATAATATAATATTTACAACAAGCAACATTATTTGTTAAAACTAACAGCGCGGGGCACACTATTTACTATATTAACAAATGTTATAAATTCAACAAATAAATGCAATTCATAAATTATACTTTTATTTCATCCTGCATTTCGGGGAAGCGACGTATGTACTTCCCGATTGACGTTCAACAACCGGTTTTTTTTTACGTCGTATGTCACACATAAATAATTCCGCGGTAGGGGCAAAGATCCGTAAAATAAATCCATTTATGGGAATTATACAAAATTAATGAAGTACTGAAGAAAATAATAAAAGAATAATTTAAGAAGTGCAGCTGAAAGTTACATTTATAAGGTATTTACTTTTAGGGAACACAAGGGGAAACTGCTAACTTTATGGAGGAGAGAATCTTCATGACGAACTCTTTAGCGCAAAAAACGTGTTAATGAAGAGAATACCGCGGAATCTCACTCTTTACCTCTGGCATCCGAGGGCATCAATGAGGGTTGGTCGACGATGGTGAAGAGAAAAGTAAAAAGGAGGAAAGGGTTTCTTCAGCTGATACAGTGGGCTCCACTAAACAAGAATGAAACTGTAAAATTTCGGCCACCTCTTTTGGCGGCAGTTGTAACTGCAGCCCGAGCCCCAGCCCCATGAGTACGGGGGCAATATAAGCAAAGGAAATACCGTTAAGGCTGGGAGAAGTGTGTGTAGCACCAGCACTAGTGCCAAGGATTTGGTCAAGCAGAGCATGGCGCAGTGGATGATTGAAATTTGAAAAAGTGGGGGTAATTCTTGGGAAATTCACCCTAGTCCAGCGCTCCTCATCCAACCACAATGCTTAATCGGCTTGGGGTTCCCGTATCACAGATGCGCGTGGTGAGGCATTGGAGGAATGGGTGACGAAGACCGGCCAGACGATACTTAAACGAGGGTCGATCAATCGTCAGGCATTCCCTGCGGTCGAGCGCTGCGTTCGGGCAAGAAGAATGTTGTGGAGGTGACGCTGTCAGAACACCTCTACGGTTCGAGATCTCCACTACTCCGGAACTACCGGGTTTCAGTCGCCCAAGAGATACTTCCTGCCGTCAGCCACGAGGTCCAACGTTGAAGGTGCTCAATAAAGTGGCCTCTTGTACTTTGATCTACATAATCAAGCGCCAGTGCTGCCACCGGCAACGGTGCCGTTACCGTGGTGCCGGAGCCTGGCGCGGCCTTATTAAGACTTCGGGGAAAGAAGAAGTCTCTGGGCTGTGCCTGAGTCTTGGCTATGCGTTAACAGAACGGCACATAAGGTTTTTAACCTCAGTCAAATTGAGGAGTCTACCTCTCCGCGTGGTACATTATGTAGTTTGGGTGGGAAGGCATCTTCTTGGAGGGAAACGTCGTGCGGTGTTTCATAGGGTTTCCAAAGACCTCTTCTGTCGAATACGATTTGGTTTTGCGCGACAACATCCTCCCGGACGTGAATATAATCTGCTATGCAGATGACACTCTTGTCATGCCTTTATATATGTATATTGTCACCACCTCGACCGATACCGTGCGATATCCTCCCGAGGCACTTCATGTAACATTCACTCTAATTTCAGACCGATCAACTCGGACGCACGAGTGGGGTTCCCTGCCACGCGGCAGCCTGTAGAACCATTGTGCCTCGGACTTGTGTGGTGCTACCTCTAATACCAACTTTTGGAGTTTGGCGATGACCATTTTGGCTCCAAACTCGCCTCGATCTGTTCAAAGGATACCCCGCCGGCGTCTACCAACGTGTCGTCCGCACAGCAGACGACATTAATTCCAGCGGGGAGATCGGCACGTAGGACAGAGTCGAGTACAAGTCTCTCTCTAACCGCGTCTCAGGGCAAGGAGTTCAAGGCGTTGACAATATCGAGACTTATCACCAAGGCCACGCAACCCCGGAAAACCGAACTGGTTTTCGGAGGTTGATATTAATCTCCTCCGCAAGCTTTTTCAACTTTTGTGCAAGGCTAGAGAGTTGAGAGCGCAGTTCTTCATTCTCTCTCTCCAGCCTTGCAACGTTGGAGTCCATAGCGGACCTCCGTGCGAGTTCGTCGATTACTGTTTGTACATTGCACACTGAGAGTATTGTCAATGAATAGTCCGAGATCGTCCGAGAGATATTTATGGCATTAATTTAAAGTCGATTTTGTGACACTACCGACTATAGTTGCTTGATACTTAAAATGATTTATTGGTATGCCAAATTTGTAACAACAGTTGAAGATGCTATTAAGATCGCAGTGAAGCTAATTAACCGCATCGTTAGTTTTCAAATTGATCATGGTCATGTCAATCAGTCAGGGACATAAAGATGATATTGTTAACTTTTATTTAATTTTGATAATATTATTAAGTATTATCTTAGAACGCTAGTGGCTAAAGTACATATACTAGTTTAAATTTAAATAAGGATATGATGTGGTAGCTGGCTGGTTATGTTATTTGTATTATAAGTGTTTCCAGATTTATAAATTGTAAATAATAAAAAAAATGGTAAATATAAAGTGCTTGAGGTCGTATTCATTAAACAACAACATTCGTGACATGATTTTTATGCGTCTATAATTACGTTCCATGACCTGACTATT
This sequence comes from Teinopalpus imperialis, assembly GCA_029286865.1. Taxonomy (NCBI): domain Eukaryota; kingdom Metazoa; phylum Arthropoda; class Insecta; order Lepidoptera; family Papilionidae; genus Teinopalpus; species Teinopalpus imperialis. The sequence continues at coordinate 7,226,069 of JAGSMU010000012.1, forward strand.
CCATGAATGACCCTTTGATCATGCGTAATAATAATTTTATATGAATTCAACTTAAAATTTCAACATTTGCTAATTTACATATAGCGAAAGGCCTATATTGAGAAGGCGGCATATGAGGCGTTCGGCGGTTTTCAATCTGACTGAGGCGCGAAGTCTGGGTACAAATTAACCAGTATACGTATATATAGTTTTTCTACCTGTGCCCCTAACGGGTGATTCGCACTGCATGATAATTTCATATATCGGAGACAGGATACGAAGAATACATGAGTCTTATTTATTATTTGCCCCAAATGAGTTATCGTCCATGTCCTTTATTATAGTCTTTACTACTTCAGAACTTTATTATAATCAGTGGTGTAAAAACGAATTTTTAAGGCATTAAACTATTATGTTTTGAAGTAAGAATTCTTTTATAGGGTGAGATTCATATTCATCTGTATGAATGAAATCAGCACATTAATTACAGATAATTTTATAATCGATGACATGAAAACGCTGTGCAAGTCGTGGCTCTATCTAATAATAAACTTTGTCCATGATCATTATAATCTCAGCCCATCCTTAGTTGACAGCTCAGATAGGTTTCTCAGTTGACTGTAAGCGATGAATGCGTTCCATGACACCTACATCAGCGTAGTGATCTGGTGATTCCTCACCATAGGAAACACCAGCGTTTATTTTTATTTTATTTTATTTTATTTATATAAGTATACACACAGTACACAACAGCTAACTTTATCACACAATTACATAGGAATACAAAACCGATAAATTAGCCAAAAGGTGCATAACAGCGTTATCGGAAACAATTTATTAAAGTTAAGTTTACTAAGTTAGGTAAGTACTTAAATTATGAAGCGTCAAACAAAATTACGTTCTTATACATTCCTGTATTTATTTAAACTAAATTACACTAAGTACATAGAGGATTTTATTTATAAAGCTACTGCGAAAAATATCGAAGAAAATATCTACATCACTGAAGTTTTCATTGTACAGGTGGAGTAATCTTGTTAATAGGGAATTTTTGCCATAATTAGTACGGTGATATGGAACATAAAATAATCCTTTAATTGCTCTGCTATTTACGCTATAGTACTCTGTGATCATTCCCAGGTCGTCTGATTCATGTTGCAGCATTGCTTTATCACTGTTATACTGTATTATATTTTCGGAATATATTTTATTATGTTTGTGACATGATTCATACGTGCGTGGTAGCATATATGATAATACGTATTTGTGTATGTATGTATGTATGCTTAAACAAGCGCGTAATGTGAACGTGTACGAATATCAGTGAGTGCTTATTTTTCAATAATCAATAAATAATTGATGAATATATCAATCGATTTTTTTTCTAAGAAAAAAATACGTGACTCGGTAGCAACGTGCGTTAACAGCAAGCTCTTATCGGTTATGTTTTAACTTATTTTTACAGAACATTGAATATAATCCGCATGATGTAGAAATTTTGCAGTTTAAATAAGACTTATTTATGTTTTATAAAACGATTATTTCCTTACTAATCAAAATTTATCTTTCTCGATACCGCCTGTAACGTCTTCTTTTATTATATTGTACGTATTTTGTTTTAATTTTTTTATAGCCTCGCAACTCATGGTGGATTGTGGTGGTGAACTACACATGTCTTGGAAATATATATATATATATATATATAAATTTAATTAATTTCTAATAATACAAGTATACTCGTCATATTTTCCAGCTACATCAATTGTTCCATTGCTATATCAATTCTAATTCTTTTATGTGAATTATTTGAATTATTTTAGAACATATACACTTATACAACGTATTAGTATTCTTAACTTCATTAATAATTAAAAATATAGGCAATAGTTATTCTGTTTGAGTTTGTCTCTAAACTACAGCCATTAAAATTCTAGAACGTCAAGATTATCTTAAGCTATTCACAGAAATTTCTTATGCTAACCTGTTGCTATGTTCTCCAAAAATATGTAAATTATTCTAATATTTTACTCACGCCCTCTGAGTGAATACGAAATGCTTGTGCATAAGAGCGTTACTAGAGTGCAGTATGACGTGAACACCCGCTATTTAATGTCGCGAAGACTAGATGAATTCGTTACGCTACATAGTACATAGTTCCAGTTTATTAAATCAAATGTACTGCTTTTAGCAATTTTAATGCATTCCAGAATATATTTGCCTATTCCCCTTTATCTAACAGTATGATCTCAGAAAGTCTACACTATAATTACTTAATCTATGTTATCAGTTTATCGAAAACATTTAGTACGAATGAAACTCTAGTGAGTGTTTTAATATACGAAAACTATTTTCTGATATTGTAAATATACTTTAAGTATCTGTAAATATCTTTGAGCCATGTCAAAAAACTTCAGCTTTATAGGAACCCAATTTATTTATTTACTTTTATTAAATTACTAATTTATTTATTTCAGTTTACAAACGTAAGTCCTTGTATCTGAACTCAATAATTTTGGAATTGAAAACAAACATATGAGTAGACAACAATAAAATATGGCTTTATTTTAATTATTTCAAAATATAATTATCCATAAATTCTCATACGCGTACGGGCTTGGCTACAAAGCTGTTCCTTAGAAACAATCAAAAACTTTTATCTGTCACTCGAACAAGAAGTTTATACGTCCAGATTTGGTGCGTTGTGATGTTAACAATAAACAAGAAAAATGGTCATTGGTTGTGTATTCACCGGCATTTTTAATGTGCTTAGTTGATAACCGAGAGTCGAGCGTGGCGCTCGTGCCTGTGTCGACGTCGCGCGACGACGCGCTACGTATCCCCCTCACCCAACAAACACGCTCTGACCCATTTGCACGAAGCAATTCCTGTCAAACAAATCATTGCATTTACCCACATCCACCCACATTATTCCGTGTGACCAGCCGTCCAACCTCGTGCCTCGATATAACAATAAATTGAAGCTTTTCACTCGAACACACATTGTGAAAAACCTACTGAAACATCACGAGAGCTGGAGATAACAATTGATTCAAGGTACGTAGCTTTCTTTATTAGCATAGCATGTTTACTGTTGGACGTGCGTTTGTATACTGTTGTTATTCGGTATAATCCAAAACTAAATGGACAATTTAGTTTTAGAGGAGTCAGTTTAAACCGTCAATTTATGTTAACGATAACGTTAAGTAGCACGCAGTCGAGTTGAAATAATTTTTCTTAGTATATTAGAATTTTACGACAGGCCTTAGGCAAGTATGTGTCATGAATGCAAACTACTAAATAATGTAACTCCTCCATTAATCTATGCGTACAAAACAGTTAAATTTAATTATTAATAAGGCGTTTAAATTTAGAATTAATTAATTATATATTATAATTTAATTGTTTACGATAATAATTATGTTAAGAATAAATTAATTTCTATCTTCTCTCACGGATTGTCTGTATCAATATAGATTTAAGTTTAACGTTCTTTTGACAAAGTGATTTGATTCACAATATTTAATAGTCCTTAATATTAAAATGATATCACAATTATTGTTCTTAATACAACAAGCCAGCTCATTTAAATTTAAGCATTACCCGCACTAACACCTCAAAAGCAACATACATACAATAACAATACACACATACAGGGAGTTAGACAAGCATATGAAAACATGAGATTGAGATTGAGAGATTATTTCAGAATTATTATATTACTTTTTGGTCGTTTTGGTTCTTGGCCCTATTCATTATTGACCTTTTCACTTTACGCGTACGTAAGTGCCTTTGTAAAATTTAATTATTACGTGGTAATTCGGGAACCATGAACTCTCACGACTCCCGCACAAATTTTAGGGAAGGAAGTGGCTGAAAACCAGCGCAGATGCTATAGTAATATCGTTTCAGCAAAAGCTGAGTCGCCGCTTCAAAGTTGTTAATTTTAATTTAATTTAAATTAGATATGTGGCAATAAATTTATTTTTGTTTTTATTATTTTAATTTTTCTATGCAAAACATCCCATTGGCCAAAGATCAAGCCTTTTAAAGAGAGGGGCATAGTAGAATCTAATTATAGCTATAAAATATTATTTTTATTTATTTATTTCACAGATACATCCGTGACAAAGATATGTAGGTTTCACCATCTTTTTTTTCTTTGCTACCATAAATGTAAATAATAATTTCGATGGTCTGTTTAATACTCTTAAACTTATAGAGGATTATACTAACAGAATAAAATGCGTAAAAGCACTCCATTTATTATGTATATAGCAATAGTAATTCACAACACGTTCACCTGCAAAGTGAAAGTTTCCATAAAAGATTTCGATTAGAACCGCTCGATTAGTTTCAATTGAAGTTTTTACAGCTACTCTATATATCGATATTTATAGGGGTACACTGTTTAATTAATACGTTTACGTAAGCCATGAATAATATTTGTATTACTTACCAAACAAGTAGTATTATCTAATAATATGCGTTATTTAAATTTAATTTACAATGATGTACACCATTGTTATATTCGCATTCATTCATCTGTATCTCGATTTTTTATCGCAGATAAATGAATATGCTTAGGCCATAAACAATAGACCACAGAGATCATTTCCGGTCAGGTGAACGGTGTATTTCTTTGTCACCCTAATTCTATACAATAAGGCTAACTTTTCGTGGCAATAACATCAAAGTTGATAAACAATCTGACATAAATATTTGTTATTATATCTTAGAAGATATGAAATTTTAATGAATTCGGCAACTTGTACAATTTGTACAACAGCCGAATGCTGCTGCAACAAAACGGCAGATCTTAGTCGGTCGAGCAACTTGATAGACTTTTTCTATAGGCTTCTTATAAGCCCCATGCTTAGAATGACCTTTGACTGATCTGCAATGGACTCTTGGGTGAATGTGGGTGTGGGTGGTAAATAAGCCGCAGGAATCACATACCGTCAAGTGAACTATGTACTCGTTTGTTACCTTCAATATTATAAAAAAAGTCCGACTCATCATCGTGGCTTCAATCGCAACTAGTTGAAATCAATTCATTTCGGAATTTTTTATGAATGGTTATATACAAACACGCTCGCTATATTTTGTGCCCGCTGTACGTTCACTCCCTGAAATATTTGGGACCTAATACGTTCCGGTAAAATGTGGATAGCACTTGCAATCGATCAAAATATACGATGGCCTGGATCAGGTTTGATAGATTTATTATACCAAACGTACAACTGCGTTGTCGCATTTTTACAAGAAATACAAAAAAAATAGCCACTTCAGCACTGTAGAGGATATGTTTAAATGTAATGATAAAACGTTTATTAGGCATGTACACTTAAATTGAATTAAGTTACTTCGCTTACTCGTTGTTTATGTGCCGCCGTGATCACTTACCACGGATGGTGACTGTTTGCTCCCTCATCAGCTTATTATCATATGAAAAAGTAACTTAACTGTTAAGACGTTCAGATTTGGATGAAATATTCACTTTAAGCTCTGAAATAGTATTCAGGATCAGGGAATTTTATTTGTTACTCTTGTTTTATTTAAAAGTTTACAGAAAATAAAATATTTATGTGCCCTATATTCACGTTAACAAAAAGTCTTCGTACACACTAACCGTTTTTTGAGTTCATTAATTTCTAAATATGTACTTCCCATCATCTCTCGAGTTTATGAGTTTATTAGTAAGAGTATTATATATTAAATGGTTATCAGGCAAATGATACTGTATGAGAATAATTTTAATTTTTATAAACTTACCACGTTCCGTATAATTAATGTTTATGTTGATTATGAGAATCACTTTAAATTTTAAATTAAAATTTAATCTCAAGACAATAGCCTTACTTTAAAGTTGAAGTAAAGATAACATTATTATCATGAGGAAAAATATTGAATATTTTGAATGTATTAAAGTATCAAATATTTTAATATAACATCTGGCATAGGCGCATCGTACAGATATTTGTGAAACTAAAAAAAACAAATTAAGGAGTGATTTATCTTATTCAGCGAAAATAAAATCAAGTGAGGGTAATTTACAGAAAAGTTAATTAACCGCACAAGTGTCAATAATAACAAGCGGTATTGGCTGTGGCAATTATTTTATCACCGTTTTTGTTGTTGACATGTTGTTAGTGATTTTAAATTAAATCTGTTTGGAAAGGTACATATAGAGGTTTTCTTATTAAAACCCTGTATAGGTAAAATCGGTAAACTGAAAGAAACATTCATTTGAAGTCATCTTTATTGGCTGACTATACAAGGAATTAGGCGTTTCAATGAATGGATGGCGACAGCTGAATCCCAGACTGAGTACGCCAAAAGTGAAATATTAGTACATGCAATTTGAGTTTAAGCGCTCCGGAAGTATTTACGTATCATTCACTAAAATTAAGGGGACGTATTATTTTCAACCAAGAATTTTACCAGAAGTTAAATTTTATAAATTGCCGGTTACAAAATTATTTCAGACTCACGATTTCATATACTCGTATGACGGCAGCGATCATCAATCACAATAAAGTATAGATAACACAAGACATCACACATACGCATAATGAAATAACGTCATAAACCATCGGTTAATTTAATTGAAACAAGTATGTTAATAAAGGAAACGTCTAATGAAAATCGACCTGTAATTCTAATGAAAACATGAATAGAATGCTTCATAAAACCAATTAGGAACTGCGTTTGTGTTAGGAACTAAGTATAAGAAAAATAACATACACACTCCTTCGATAATATTTGAACCTTTTTTTGATGGTATACGGTTAACCAATTTCCATATTAGACTACCTAGTCCGGCCATAAGTTCTGTTACAGATGAAAATGCATTTTTTTTAATGAAGTAATGTAATATTATTAAAATTTATACCTACATATTTATTAGTCTCCGCAAAAAATAAAAAAATATTCTATTCGAAATGGCCACTTTTGGCTTTTATACAGGCCTTTAATCTGTTTGGCCATGAATCTATGGATTTACGCACTGTTTCTAAGTGAAATTTCGCCACTACTTGCTCCAAAGATTTTTTAAGAGACTCATTGTCGCTGTGTCGTTTAGAGCATCCCATGTCCTCTAAAACTGATCATAATTTTAAATCTAAAGGATTGAGGTCTGGGCTAGATGAGGTCCAGTCTTCAGCTCTTATAAAGTCCGGAACGTTGGTTTCAAGCCAGACTTGGGTAGTTCGTGCCTTGTGATCAGGTGCAGAGTCGCGCTGGAAAGTCCATAGTATAATTTTAAAAAATTGTATTGCTTAGAGGTTTCACAACATGATCCAAGACTGTATCTTGATACACTTCGGCTGAAGTTTTCACTCCTTTTTCACAAAAATGTAGTTTTGTGACTTCTTCATAAGACACGCCCCACCAAACCATCACTGACGCAGGATCAGGACCACGTTGTACCTTTCCGACCACTTGAGCAGCTTCTTTAGAACTGTGAGCGTACACTTTATCATTTTGCTTATTGTAGTGTTCTTCAATCGTGAATTTTTTTTCCTCGGTAAAGAGGATATTTCTGTGTTTTTCACCTGCGTATCGCGACAGAAGACGTTTTGATCGATCCACTCTCTTTAATTGTAAAGATTGATTTAGGGAATGTCCTGTATATCGACGACAAGCACCGAGCTTCATGTCTTGTTTTATAATATTCGACAGAGTCCTAGCTCCCGCTATCTTCATTTCTCGCGATAAGATTTTTTGCTTCTTAATGGGGTTTCGACGAATTCTGGCTTTAACAGCATTAACATCCTTTGTAGTTCTAACAGCACGCGGCCGCCCCGATCTTTTCTGGTCTTCGACAGAGGAAGTGTTGTTGTATCTGTTAATAGTACAATATACGAACATACGGCTGATACCAAGCTTTTGAAGTGTCTGGAATATGACCGACGGCTCCATACCCACTTTGTGCAAGGCGATCACTAACATCCTATTTTCTTTAACACCCCATTCCATATTGTAATTTGATAACTAACACGAAAATCTGTGAGAAATGGCGCAAAATCGAAAGAAGTTTTTAAAATAATATACGTGCTCTTAATTCAAAATAATTAAAAAGTTGAAAAAAAGAAAAGTTTTTATTTAACAGTATTTATGGCCAAACTAGTTATATATAAAAGATCGTCATTTACAAGATTACTAGCTTAATATGATAGTTAATTTTATGTTTCCCTTTTATAAAAAAGAAAGTTTATTAAGATTTATAAATATAATTATCGTTTTGATACAAACAAGTTTTGATAAAAACAAAGCTTTATGAAAATAATTAGACTTAGATATTACAGAAAATAAAATAATAAATAAAAAAAATTGAGTGTAATACAGCGTACGCGCGTTAGCAGTTTATTTGTTTAGAGTGATAAAAAAATACTTTAATTAGCATGTGAATAATTAATTACAAAAAATAGTAAAAGGATTGGAGTGAGATAATTAAAGTTAATAAAATTATATAATTAAACTATCGGATGATATCAATAATATTCACCAATAAGTCGGTGTTAAGTCGTCAACATTGTTTCCTCGTTAACGCTTAAGGCACTGATGGTCGAACTCAGCTTGCGCGCATACAAAATTCATATACGACCAGACACTTACGTATCGCATCTTTTGTCAGTTCATATTATTCAACAACCGTTTCAATGTATCTTTTTCAACTTACAATCTGAGTACAATAAAAACGTTTTTGTGACACAGCGGTGTCCGGTAAAATTCAATAGTTCATCACCCCATCGATCATACTACGTTGCTACTATCCATCGATCATACTACGTTGCTACTATCCATCGATCATACTATCTTCTTATACTACGTTGTTATTTTCTTAAGAAACAAAGACGTTAAGGTTGACGTTTTTTATGAAAATATAGGTGATACACTAGGCGCAAACTGATCGCCTGATAGTAAATGATGTCTGCATCCCATAAACAGCTACTACCAATCTGAGCAAAGATGTCTTATTGTCGTCGTTTGAGTGGTATTGTCACCCCACAGGATGGAGATGGAATGTCTGGCTACCAGTAACAAGATTTCCGGATCCCACTATATGAAATACCACGTATTCGGGGAGGATATATATTATTCATACCTATTATATATTATAGCGTGTCATCGGAACTTTTTCTAAAATTCTCTAGTTAATTTACGTAACATGATAAACCAACATATCATTGGTACGGGTCGGAGGATAGGATAGGAGGCTTAAAAAAATTGCATATTTATAAAACCTAAAGAACAAACGTTGCATTTTTTATATCTCAGAATACGAGAAACAGAAACACATTGTTATTAGCTACAATTCGATCAAGATCCATGATAAAAAGAAACCATTACGGCACGAGTTCCACATTCCAGGCACATTTTCAGGAACATAAAAATGTAAATATACGCAATCTAATGAAACGTATCATTTAAGGTAAACGGAAAGTCCCTTACAAAATAAATTATCTTTTCAACCGTTTCGGATGTACAATCTACTATTTCCGAATGATATATACGACGTAACATCAGTTTCCGTTTACGAGCGTCGGCTCCAGCGCTCCATGTAAACAGTCATCGAATTAAACAAAGAACAAAGTAAACTATACATTTTGGGTGAGTTAAACTTTTTTTTTAATTTCTTTTGACGATTGTAAAATGAAACGAATCGTATGTTCTATTTTAAAGTATCAACACAGAAAAACTATTTGCTTTATAAACTGACTTATTTCCATTTCTCTTCACGTGTTAATTCTCTAGAGTTCACAAAGAACAGATGAAAAATCTAATTTTAGCAATCTTTTGTAGTTCGCTGTACAAGATATCATGTTCATAATTTAAGCTGCACATTTTATATTTTAAACAATAAATATGAACTAATAAAATTTAAGGAAAAGCAAACTTCCAAAGAGTTAACATTACAAATTGTAATTGTTTATTAACAAAATAAAAAATAATATAAAATTAAATTCAATCATAAATTTCGTGACTGATAAGTGTATGGTAATGACCTTTGAATTTTAAACAACAAAAACTCCATAGGACAGAAACCGGTTGTTACGTAAATGTTATTATTTGTGATGAAAACCGGATGACAAAGGAGGGCACAGTTTATCTGATAGTCAAAGAACCCTGTGGCCCTGATATTGAATTCATTCTTGATAAGCAGGCAAGAAGCAGATGTCCCTACGCTCCAGAATATGGAGATGGAATGCCTTGCCAATAATCGTGACTGGTTTCCGTGTTTGGTTGATTTCTTTTACTATAATAACCTTTTAAGATGGTATTTCATGAAAGCTTAGATAGTTCTACCGTGTAAGGAGTAGACAGCTAGAACAACTGGCCCTTAAATAATACGCATCTTCTAAGGTAAAAGATTTATGGGATTTTGTTTAATGAACCGCAGTATTTAATAATCTTTGATTTATTTTAAATTACATTATATATACTGACTTGACTTATACATACTTATAAATGTGTCTGATAATCCACCCGTTTCTTCAAGTTGTTGTTTCATCAAAAAAACAGGTGCCGTTACAAATTTTTCCACTTTTTCCGCAGTGGTTGGCCCGATAGGTCGGCCCGACGTGAGTCCGTCTTCAAGCGAGTGCTTTAAGAGATTGTGCTACTTGTTAATTATGATTTTTTGACATGGATATCACATCACATCCAAAATAGTTTAACCTGCTTAGTAAGAAACATTTCTCTATTCTGCAAATTGTCTTCTTTATAGTATATATGTTTTCTGTACCGATAAACGAGTACATGTTGAATCAACTGTAGCTCAAAAATGTTCTTGTAGACTTAAAAAATTTACTTATACTTGAATATACTAAATATCTTAAAAAAATGTGAATGGAAATTTTTTTTTTATTTTTTTATTCTGGAATAAGGATGAAAAATAATAACACAGCGCAGGCGAAATGCCTTATACACCTTGGAAGCATTATATTATCAATAAAGTTAAGATACATTTAAGCAAATTTAAGACTTTCTTGATTCAACAAATAAAAATAAAGTTCAGGCCGAGGAGATAAAGATGGCACGTTATTTTTATTAGTTTCTTTAATTAAATCAGGGCATTGGTGGACAGAAATTAAAGATAATCGAGTCGAGTCGTTTACTAAAATATTGGCAATCGATTAAAAACAATTGGTCTCAATTTTTCATACTTTTCAACAACGTATTTCTCTAACTCCATAATATGCCACAAGGAACAGAACATGTGGCTAAAGACCAAACTAGCAGTCTTTGTACGCCAGTAGAAACTTGTGACCAACAATAGACTAATGACAGGATGATTATGATCCTTATATTCTTATATGTATCTTATCCAATGCGTAGACTAAGCGGCTTTTATCTGCAGCTTTGTCTACGTATTGCTTGATATATGTACACACAAACATGAACATTTTTGAGCTACAGTTGGTTCAACATGTACTCCTATATCGGTACAGAAAACATATAGACTATAAAGAAGACAATTTGCAGAATTGGGAAATGTTTCTTACTAAGCAGTTTAAACCATTTTGGATGTGATATCCACGTCACAAATCATAATTATCAAATGGCATAATCTCTTAAAGCCCTCGCTTGAAGACGGACTCAGGTCGGGCCGACCTGTCGGGCAACCACTGAGGAATAAGCGGAAAAATTTGATAAAAGAAACAACTTGAAGAAACGGGTGGATTATCAGACACATTTATTTTGATGATTGTCCTGACACGTCAAAGGAATGCGTATAATAAAAATTGCTGCGAGAGAGAATGCTCACGCGGCATGAAAAACCCGTGACCGTGAGGTCCTTTTTAGCGAGAGCAAGTAAGAAATTTTGTATCATTTTGTCAGTCAGTCAGTCTCCAAAACTCAATGTACAAATAATGCACACAATCCCAAGAGGTTCAAGGTTTCCTAATATCCACGAAAATCAATGAAAACATGTGTAGCATTCATAAGGAATCCTTTAGATTACAAAAAGGGTGTGTGTTGTCCTCAATAACGGGAAAATACTACACTGTGAGGGAATAATGGCGAACAAAATGAGCAAAGGTAATGAATGGCACAAGGTCCATATTCGGTGGTTACTGTACAAAAACTGCGCTTTAAAATTTTGGATTAACCAACCCCACAACCCAGATACTGCCTCTACCAACTATTATATGTTTCCAAACATAAATAATAGCTTGATAAAATTGCGAAAGACAATTAGGTCAAGAGTGTGATTCTGCCCATTTTGAGGAGAATCACAAATCATTTTTTCGCCGTCATAAACATTGTTGATTAACCGATCTGAAAAATATATTAAGTGTCGAGAAGAATATATTAAAGGAAAAATAACTTTAAGTATAATTTTATAGGTCTTGACCTCCATTCCGATTCCGAAATTATAAACTTCGTAAAGTAAAGTATATAGCATCTCGACAATGATGGCCTAATTATATGACTTGGCTTCGGAGGCGCAAGTCCAGAGGTCAAATCCCAGACGAAACATAATATTTGTATGTTTAAAATATAAGCCTGAATAATACAAGTGATTTATTTATTATTATTATTATTTTATTATTATTATTATTATTGAGAGTAACAAACGAGCACACAGTTCACCTGATGGTTCCTGCGGCCCATGACATCTACATTCATCCTTGACAAGGAATCATAAAGCAGATCCATTGTCACCCTTGAGGACTGAGATGGAATGCCTAGTCACGAGTTATAAAGGTCTCCGGAACCCTACACTCACCAGACGAAATACAGCAGTATTATGCTGTTATTTTACTGTGAACGCGTGGTCCTACCCCGTTCGAGCTGAACCATTCATTCTGCATCTAGAAACAAACTGTAGCGTAGCTCTACCACTGTTACGAGTGGGGGTACACATACAAAATGAACATACACATAAAAGGATTAAGTAAAAAGAGATACAGATAATATGTTTATGTTATAAATGTTTACCAGAAAAATTAAAAAAAATACGTTTGACGTTTATCTCAAAACGTCGTATATAAGCCTTGTTCGACATTTTATAATATAATATAGAAATTAGCTAGGTAATCAGACATTGGTAACCCAACATACAATGACGTTGCGTTAATATACTTATATTATATATAATGGGATAATAATATTATCAAGCAGCAACTATCTTTCATCTGATTAAAGAACGAAACCGGAGACCTAATCTCTGGTGACTAGGCATTTCATCTTATATTGATAACTCATGTGCGCTTTGATAATTATCAAGGATTAATGTGGCTGCATGGGCTGCAGTAATCATTATCATCAGGTGAACTGTGCGTTCGATTATTTCCTATTATTTGTCAGTATCATCATCATCTTCTAAATCTATACTTGATATAATATCTCAAGACGTTTTAATACATCAAAAACTAGATTGCCAATAACGCGGTTCAGCATATACGAGTATTATAAAATAACCTAATAACAAAAGAGAGCTAAATAAATAACGCCGATATAAATAAATAAAATGATAAAAATTGCACAAATAACGTAACAAATCGTTTCCCACAACGCAGTGACTCATGCTTACGATTGAAATGTGCATATTTTAAAAGGACATACTAGTTTTTTGCTGAACACAGTAGACATTCTAGGTTTTAAACGAAAATATAGACACTTTATTTTAAAAAAAAGTTTTTTAATTAAAGTAGATGATTTTGTATCGCAATTTCATAAATATAAGTAAAACAATTATTGTTATACTGATAAATGGCGTCCTGTCATTCCTGTAAGCAGAAGACCTACTTTTTGACCCGTCAGATACACCGTTGCGTTATCTTCATCTCTTCATTATTGATCTGGTATATCGAAGACTTCTTGAATCAACACTTATTTTTATTTATATGTCTTTTGCAATAGTTAACTTTTGGTTGCAATAGCAATATATCATTGTAGTGTTAAATCATATAGAAGATAATGCAATAAATTTTAGATTGTTATATTTAATTATGTAAAGATTTTTTTAAAATAATATGTTTAATTTATTTGTTTTTATTAAAGCTAAGTAAATACATAGTCATAATAGTTTTGAAAATTTCAAAACTATTATGACTATGTATTTAGTCAAATTAAACGATTTGATTATTTTAAATTATTATCACGCTGACTCCAACACTGAAATTGAATTATACTTTATTAATTATAGTGAAGTTCATTATACCGCTTCGATGATCCAAGGATAGAAATACTTCATGACACACACCGAAATAGAAAAATATTATAAATGTTTAATCATATATAATATTTTTCTATTTCGGTGGTTACGTCGTTAATTAAAAAAAAACTCTGGAATACCTTTGAAAATACCATTATTACAAAAGATTTTTATTAAATAACACTTTTCGATTCTCATATATACATTGATATTATAACAACAATTATTATTATTTCTTCTAAAGAAGCATTATCACTTACACAGTACTTAATTGTACATTAAATCCCCCACAAAAGAGACATTAAAAACAAATTAAGTAATATTCCAAAAGAAGTGCAGCTATTTAATGTTAGTTACATGAGAGTTTCCACACACCACTAGTGTTTTAAGTTGGTACTTATGTTTTGAACAGTGTTCGGTTTGAATTCGTATCTCCTTATACGTAAGTTACTGTTCGGTTGTGTAATAGTCCACATAGTAAATCAATTCAAGAGCACTGACCCGGTCCCATGGACCGTAAAGGAACAGCATCCGTTCCGTTCAGAATCCGTTACAATGAAATAAACATTACGTGTAACGACAAGAATAGAAAACAGGTACGCCCAACGATATTTTATAGTCATTTTTGTCATAAACCTAAACAAATGTTTATAATGATTATCGATCTTATTATCAAGGTAACAGCGAAGTTTGCTACCGTCATACAAGAATGTCGTACGTGTCCCATTTAGCAGGTATATGGAAGGTATGCCATTATAATGCTATGAAGATAAAACAGTCTTGTCGTGCTCTCGCCCCAATGGGTGCCTAGTTTAAGTAATACTTAATTTGCATAACACACTGTTAGACATAAATAACTTAATATAACTATATCACATTTTACATTCAACTCATTAATCAAACCTAGAACTTTTGTGATACGTAGAGTAAGATAATACATGTTTGTATTTTTACAAATTATGCTAACTTTTTGCCTTTTTTTGCACCTCAAGTCTACGTCCGAACATAAAAAGGCTTAGCCAGGTCACGCTTGTTTGGCGAGTTAATAACTAATATTTAATGATTAAAAGTCTATTCATTCTCTTGTTTGTTTACTTTTCTTCTATCTTACCCTTCCATAGCACCAAATTATATATGATATCACTTGAAATTTTAATTTTTAAATAACATGTTCATTTTATTCATTTATTCATCATAACATGTTCAAAATTATGATGCGTAATGCGTAATGCGTAATGCGTAATGCGTAATGCGTAATGCGTAATGCGTAATGCGTAATGCGTAATGCGTAATGCGTAATGCGTAATGCGTAATGCGTAATGCGTAATGCGTAATGCGTAATGCGTAATGCGTAATGCGTAATAAGATGCTATAAGCCGTGCTACAAATAATTCTTATATTTGTTTGTTATAATGTAACAACCTGATATCATTTGAAAAGAAATTTAAACATTCAGCATAAACTCTAATTGTAATTAGGGTTTATACTGAATATTTCAATATAAAAATCAATTAAACTAAGGTTATTTTACTTGATGTACGTTGTATTCGAAAGTCCCGCTGCGTCGTCATTAGCGTTGTGCGTTTCTTATCGATCCTACGTATTTATGTCTCACCATGATACATGTTACAGGCTAAAGCCCTTGGCCCATTAACAGCTTCCAATTCGTTGCATTCCACTGATAGTGTGATATCTACTTGGAAAAAAGTTAATTTCGTCGTGCTTTTACAATAAATCTGGTAACGGAGGACCATAAAATTTAATTGACTTACTTTATTGTTTTTCCATATTACTATCAAAGAATAAGCTATGCTTATAAATTGTCGATTATCTTATATACCGCTGCACATGTTTGGTTGGTTTTATAAATGGTAAGAATTTATTACGGCACCTAATGCAGTAGTAATTAAAAGGCAGATTTGTGTCGCCGTAAAACGATCAATGCGTTTGTATAAATAATCACGAAAATGACTGCGTTTTTCGACATTTAAAACTCATATAATATTTTTCTATTTCGGTGGTTACGTCGTTAATTAAAAAACTCTGGAATACCTTTGAAAATACCATTATTACAAAAGATTTTTATTAAATAACACTTTTCGATTCTCATATATACATTGATATTATAACAACAATTATTATTATTTCTTCTAAAGAAGCATTATCACTTACACAGTACTTAATTGTACATTAAATCCCCCACAAAAGAGACATTAAAAACAAATTAAGTAATATTCCAAAAGAAGTGCAGCTATTTAATGTTAGTTACATGAGAGTTTCCACACACCACTAGTGTTTTAAGTTGGTACTTATGTTTTGAACAGTGTTCGGTTTGAATTCGTATCTCCTTATACGTAAGTTACTGTTCGGTTGTGTAATAGTCCACATAGTAAATCAATTCAAGAGCACTGACCCGGTCCCATGGACCGTAAAGGAACAGCATCCGTTCCGTTCAGAATCCGTTACAATGAAATAAACATTACGTGTAACGACAAGAATAGAAAACAGGTACGCCCAACGATATTTTATAGTCATTTTTGTCATAAACCTAAACAAATGTTTATAATGATTATCGATCTTATTATCAAGGTAACAGCGAAGTTTGCTACCGTCATACAAGAATGTCGTACGTGTCCCATTTAGCAGGTATATGGAAGGTATGCCATTATAATGCTATGAAGATAAAACAGTCTTGTCGTGCTCTCGCCCCAATGGGTGCCTAGTTTAAGTAATACTTAATTTGCATAACACACTGTTAGACATAAATAACTTAATATAACTATATCACATTTTACATTCAACTCATTAATCAAACCTAGAACTTTTGTGATACGTAGAGTAAGATAATACATGTTTGTATTTTTACAAATTATGCTAACTTTTTGCCTTTTTTTGCACCTCAAGTCTACGTCCGAACATAAAAAGGCTTAGCCAGGTCACGCTTGTTTGGCGAGTTAATAACTAATATTTAATGATTAAAAGTCTATTCATTCTCTTGTTTGTTTACTTTTCTTCTATCTTACCCTTCCATAGCACCAAATTATATATGATATCACTTGAAATTTTAATTTTTAAATAACATGTTCATTTTATTCATTTATTCATCATAACATGTTCAAAATTATGATGCGTAATGCGTAATGCGTAATAAGATGCTATAAGCCGTGCTACAAATAATTCTTATATTTGTTTGTTATAATGTAACAACCTGATATCATTTGAAAAGAAATTTAAACATTCAGCATAAACTCTAATTGTAATTAGGGTTTATACTGAATATTTCAATATAAAAATCAATTAAACTAAGGTTATTTTACTTGATGTCCGTTGTATTCGAAAGTCCCGCTGCGTCGTCATTAGCGTTGTGCGTTTCTTATCGATCCTACGTATTTATGTCTCACCATGATACATGTTACAGGCTAAAGCCCTTGGCCCATTAACAGCTTCCAATTCGTTGCATTCCACTGATAGTGTAATATCTACTTGGAAAAAAGTTAATTTCGTCGTGCTTTTACAATAAATCTGGTAACGGAGGACCATAAAATTTAATTGACTTACTTTATTGTTTTTCCATATTACTATCAAAGAATAAGCTATGCTTATAAATTGTCGATTATCTTATATACCGCTGCACATGTTTGGTTGGTTTTATAAATGGTAAGAATTTATTACGGCACCTAATGCAGTAGTAATTAAAAGGCAGATTTGTGTCGCCGTAAAACGATCAATGCGTTTGTATAAATAATCACGAAAATGACTGCGTTTTTCGACATTTAAAACTCATATAATATTTTATAATACTACCCTAGGGGGAACTGATATTAACATTATAAATAACGTCTAAAATGATTTGGAAACTGAAATAAGAAGAAATAATAATTGGAATCTCGTCGCTAAAGACAATTGAGACCACAATTTAAAGAGGAAAGACAGGTAAGAAAACATATTGATTAGCGTTTATTTATGTTAAACAGAAACAAATCCTAATTGAATAGGACTTTGGCAAAATGCGGCATATATTGTCTTCGAATATCTCGAAATATTAAAAGACAATAGTATTTAATTAGTGCGTGTTGCTGGTGATAACCACGGAACTGAGATGCCGTTCTTCACCGCTGGCCGTATCAGCAAATTCAAAATCATTCAGTGAACTATGAAGAGAGGTATGCTTGGAATTTCTTTGCGTGATAGGATTCGCAATGTGAATATCTGCAGTATAACAAAGGTTAGCAACATACTTCAAATAATTGGTATACTAAAGCGGCAATGGGCGGGCCATATAGCTCATAGATGTGATAAGTGATAAGAAAGAAAGGTTCTCGAATACCGACCTCGTAATGCTAATCGCAGTGCCGAAAGATCCTCCACTAGATGGAGGGAAGACCAATGGAAGTCTGCGGGATGTTGGTGGATCCGGGGGTCTCATGGTTCGGAAGGAAGGAAAGTTCATGCTTCGTTGCAGCATTCAACATTGGAATGATGATTATGATAAAAAAAAGACAAAATATATTGTATAATAATATATTTATATTAATAATATATATATTATTGAATAGTAATATAATAATTGAATATTGTATTTGTTTCATTTAAAAGCATACATTTTACCTTAAATTATACAAACTTCACATTGCCGATAACTTGCAAAAGCGACTGGCGTCTTTAATGGGATTTATGCAAGCTGTTACTTATTTATTAACCTGGAAAACTGTACATCAGCTTTCAAGAAAAAAATATTTTTTATAAATTACCTCCACGCAAGAGTAAAATACGTCGAAACAAAATCCAATTAGGCACACTTGTAGGCGAGGTTTTTGGCAGGCTATTTATGCATAAGGCCGTCTGTCTCGATAAAGATTTTATGCATCCATGTAGGTTTAATTTAAGAAAAATACCTATAAATATCAATTTTACATTTAAGGTATTTATTTTACATTTCCAGCATCGTTCAAAAAGTGAATAATTGTATGTCAACAACGGACATAAATTATAGTAATATCCTGAGAAAAAATAACTTTAAAATTAAGTTGATCCTTTTTTCCGACCAATTTTTTGAATATCAAATTAATTGTTTTATACGATTCATTTCCTTTCACCTTTTACCATTAATTTATATAAATTATATTAGTAAATAAAAGTCATAAAATTTAACTTGGATAACAGAGTTACACCACGATTAAACGTTTATAGCCAAATCCTTTGTGCAGATTGAACAAAAAGAACAGTAGGTAATATTTACAAGTTAGGTTGGTCTTTATTTATTGTTATAAAGATTAACATCATTATTCCATATCAGTGGCTATCATATAAAGTCGATAATCGATCAATGCGTAACAAACCTCGATTAGGACAAACCAAACTGAAATATTATATTGATGTTATCGTAACGGCGTAATATCTTTATTGGCGTTCTATTACATTCTCTCTTGGTAAGGAATTCCATATGTTTAGAAACTACAAATAACATGATTAAGTCAAACAGTGACAGACAGTCAATTTTGTATGTATGTGTATATATGTATTTACATATATGTGTATATATATATATATATATATGTGTGTATAAAAATATATCGTATTTATTTATGTAAAGTACAGATAACTTTAATTAAATAAGATATTAAACAAAATAAATGAGAATCACTTTTTAATGTCATTGATTGTGATTTGAGAATGAGATTGAGTTGATGATTATTCATGATCTGATGATATATCATTGATCATTTCTGTGCTTCGTGTATGGCGACATTGTGTTAGAATAGCCTCATCTTCAAAGCACCATAACGTGGGCTTATGCTTTGTCTGAGGATCATCGTTAAATAACCATGTTTCGTCATCTCTGTTTCACTTAAATCTTTTTTTCTCACCGGCGTCGAAATTATGTATCCGACACGAATTCATTTTTCATCTCATCACTCATCGCGGTTGGCGGCCAACCAGCCTTCGCTAACTCTACAAAACTTCCCCGTCTTCTATTACATTCAGCAAACTTATTTAAAATTGTTGCACGTGAACAAGCGGACTCTCCAACAGTTTTGGCTAAAAGTTCAAAATATTCATGATACTTTAAGTGATTGCGCCAATGTCGAACAAATGACTAATGAGTATCAAATTTCTTTTGGCGTGACCGTCGTAATTGCCTTAAATGAGAAGCACCTTAGCACTTTATATGTCCAATACTACAGGGCTAAATCTGACAATACGATTGAAACAACGAAGTGATTGAAACGTTGGATAACTTCCAATGATAAAGATAAGTTTCGAATTAGTCTATAATTTAAATACAGGCATTTACGGTGCGGTCTACGCTGCTTGATCGTAACTCGACGGACTGCGATTACCATTTTGTATTATACATAGCGAACTTTATGATACAATGCATTTATTTACCAAAAAATACACAATAAATCTATTATTATATTTAATTTACTGCAACATACTCTTACGTTTATTAGGAATTTAAATACCTGCTACGGTGAGTTTGTGTTATTATTGTTTTGCTTCTGTAGGTTTTGGGATATAACAGATTAGCAGCAAGTGATTCATTGAAATGTATTTTTTGTAAAAAGGCAACAAGGGTTTTGATATTTCTACATTACTTCGTATTGTGACTCTAAGTCAAATCCTAAAAAGGAACAATCGTGTAAAATTTCCTCATTCTACGCTTTGATTGAGTATTCCACTAACATCGGTGTTATCAGTAACATTGAGTCGCTTATTTAACATGACTAACATAACGATCGCCATGGCCATCATCGACTTCATTGGGTGAAACGATGCCTGCTTAGCATTTTTATTAGCAATCCAGACGAAACTAAATTCCTAATTCTTCTGTAGTATGTTTACATCCCCGCCCAATATATATCGAAATTTGACTATTTTTTTTATATTAAATCGTATTTGACTGTATTTTCATTAGGTACAATCTTTTTATTATTTATTACATTGAGAGTAACAAACGAGGACACGGTTCACCTGGTTGCAAGTGTTCCTGCAGCCCATGACATCTACATTCATCCTTGACAAGGAATCATAATGCAGATGTGTTGTTACCCTTGAGGACCTGGCCTCGTCACCAGTAAAAATGGTCTCCAGATCCCCACACTCACCTGGCGGAACACAGCAGCATTATTCTTCTATTTTACGCCGGTATTTTGTGAGGGTGTGGTCGTACCCCGGTCGAGCTGTTCCATTCATTCTGCATCTGGAAACAATGTGCAGTGTAGCTGCTAACGGTTCTGCACGTTACCGTTAGGGCCGGTAAAGTATAGTTAATATAGTATAGACACATGATTTCCCCATAAACTCCTTAAGCCATAATGGCTGTATCAGCTTTTAATAGTTATGCAAACAAATAGATAGCGTTGATTCCATTTCTTTTAAACGTGTGTTTATTTTTATATTATTTTACCTTTTAATAGTTAAATGACATATTTACTTCTTTTAAATTATATATGGAAACTGTTTTGAAACAAAATAAGTAATAGAAACATTGGAAACCACTCTTTTCCACTTACGTCAAAGTAAGAGTTTAGAATTTGCATACAAATAAAAATATAGGTAGGCTGGGATTCTAATGTGTGCATAAAATTATTTATGTCCACGAAATCAATTCTTGTTATAATCTTTTTCTGCTAATAAGACAATCTCTAACAAAAGCATGACTACGTGACTTGAATAATGACCAAACATATGGCATTCGTTCCAAAATGTCTATAGTTCTTAAGCTAATTGCTTTGTTGTTCTATTTAAAACCCATTTGTTTTAATTATCATGCAACTTCATTATTATAGTATAAAACATCATTGAGTTATATTATGTCATCAACTATCCATTGTTCGACTTTTCTTTTACAAGCTGAAGGAATTTGCAATATCTATCTTGGTATACCGCCGAGTTTCAGGCACACCGTACCCTACCCGGCTAAAATTAATTTTACTATAGTTTTTAATGATTTATTATTCTTTTTTCTATTGCGTTAGTTTATCTTTTTCATATATAGATCAAAAACAATAACGCTCTTATTAGAAAAATCGCTTTATTAGAACAGTAAAAATAACTAACTCGATTATTACGAAATTACCTTTCGACCTTTGCGCATCCAATATAATATACGAGTAGTATTGTACATTCAATAAGATAACTAAGAAAAGTGAGTGCTGCTATAATTCGGTGAATACTTTGTTTACCTCATAATATCTTGCGCAGTTATAAAATAGTTATTATACATTTATACCTCTTCAAAATATAGTGAATTCCCACACTCATTGCGGAATAATGCGATGCTGTTTGCATCCGGTGTTTAACAGAAAAAAGGATATCGTTAGTCGCGCTAACGTTGAATATAGATATTTTTCCAGATGTAAATTCATAACATTTTATTATAATATGACCTTAAAAATCCGAGTCTCTGGTCTGTATAATTAACAAAGTTCTTAAGTGGGCCACAGAGGGCTTGAAATAAATGCCAATAACAAAGCTTGGTTGAAGAATGACAGTCTATTTGCAATCAAAAAAGAGGGTTATGTACGAGTTCACAGTGCATATGATTCCCATGACACACAAATTATAATAATGTAGATGAGTTGTCACCGCTGAGCATTATTATGGAATGCCTCGTCTTCAGTAAAGTCTCTAAGTTTTGCACTCACTAAACGAATCACAACTACGCAAACGAAATCACCGTAATCCAATATAATTAAATTGTGAACTTAGTTTACATTAGCTAAATTATTAACCATCAACATTATTTAATGCTAATTCTTAGTACCAATCAAAATATAATTTTACAATTTTGTAATCAAAAGACGATTGCTTTTTAACATTTGAGTAAGAGTTACTCATACTTAAAGTATTACGCTTTAATACATCTTTCAAGTATGCAATTTATTTATATAAAAATAAAAGCTGTATGATGATATTATTGTGTAGAACAAATTGATAGACCACCCAATTACTAGTGGCATTCCACTTCAGTCCTCCAAGGTAATAACGCATGTGCATGTTGAATCTCTGTTGAGGATGCTGTTTTTTGGGCCGCAGTCATCTTAAACTAAGAAAAGAACTGTGTGCCATATATCACCCTAAGTCTAATGATAATACGAAAAATTGCAATGTGTACTAGAAATGTAATGTGTATAATGAAAATAAATAATATAAAATTTTATGCGAGGCACAAAAATCTTTTCTTCTCTATGAGAACTTTGTTTTTCTTATCGATCTTGAAGATTGAAGAGTGATGTTTATATAAGAATATAATATTACGATTGTTTTGTTTTATAACGTAAATAATATTATGGCATTAAAATATAGTTAATAATGTATATTATGTTTCTTTCTATTAAAAGCTTATAAAGTCAATATATATTTAGATATAAATTTTTTGCTTCATTTATTATTATTTTGCTATTAATTACTTATTAATATTTTAATTAATAAATACATATACATTAATGTTATACTATGTTATATATGCCTTTGGATTCGTATGTAAATAATCATCATAGTTTTAATTATCATAATCCAAATTTACAAATATTATATTTATTGGCCCATGAACCTGGTTACCAAATAGTAATGTCTATGTTCGATTCCCACCATAAGCAAAAAGTTTAAAGTTTAAATATACAGGAAGACAAGAAATACATTCCTTGCAAGGGGTTAAGGTAGAACGAAAATATAAATAAAATATTTTCAACAAATTTGGTCATATGATATAGTGAGATATAGTGAGTCCAAATCACTGTTATATCTGAGTTATACAAGATTTAAAAATTACAAATACAGAGATACAATTACATAAAGAGAGTACTACATGTTACGTTCTCTTTATCTGCGTTAACGTTAGACCTTACGTTTATGTTTTCGGGGAGATTTTGACGCGTCCGTGTAACCGGCCGTTTTGCAGTGCAAAGAAGCGATATAGGCAGTCTCCGTGTTCATCCTCCTGAAGAAGAAGAAGAAGAAATACTAAATTTGTTTAGGAGAGATCCTACTTTCTATATAAGGACTGCTGCAAGAAGACTCGAATTATCACAGTTTTTCGTTTTTTGAAAACAACTTTACCATTTTGAATAGCTAATGAACGAAGAAAGTGAATTTAGTAATTTGTACGGAACATTTCACATTTTTTTTTTGGGAGTCTTTGTTTATTTACCTAAAATGTGAAAATATCAAAATAATAATTAACTACTATAATAATTGATTAATTAAAAACTAGGGTTTTTATTTAAAATTCTTAAATCTTGAATAAACAGAAATAACACAGCTTAGGACACTATATCATATGACCAAAATTGCTCCAAATGTGCTCTACTTTTACCCCTCGCAAGAAATGTATCGTATTTCCTATTACTTGGTATAATTGTTTATTTTGAGGGTATTTGCATGTTATTTGTGGGCACTATCAATTTTACTCATACCTTGCTATGATCTTATTTCATATGCTTTACGTTGGATTATGGATGGTAAAGTTGAGCGAGTGCCTCTGTGCGTGCAATAATGCTTACGAAAATGTGATATATCTAACAACAACCAAAATATGCCACCGTGATTAATATCGACCCGAGCATCTGACAAATTGTATTCGGGCATACAAGTTGTATTCCTTCATTATATATAAAACTTTTAGAATAAGGCCTGCCTACACCATTTACACCGTTTGACAATTTGTATTCAAGCATACACATTGTATTCCTTCATTATATATAGAACTTCTAGAATAAGGCCTGCCTACACCATTTACACCCTTTGACAAATTGTATTCGGGCATACACGTTGTATTCCTTCATTATATATAAAACTTTTAGAATTAGGCCTGCCTACAAAATTTACACCGTTTGACAAGTTGTATTCAAGCATACACATTGTATTCCTTCATTATATATAGAACTTCTAGAATAAGGCCTGCCTACACCATTTACACCCTTTGACAATTTGTATTCGGGCATACACGTTGTATTCCTTCATTATATATAAAACTTTTAGAATAAGGCCTGCCTACACCATTTACACCGTTTGACAAGTTGTATTCAAGCATACACATTGTATTCCTTCATTATATATAGAACTTCTAGAATAAGGCCTGCCTACACCATTTACACCCTTTGACAAGTTGTATTCGGGCATACACGTTGTATTCCTTCATTATATATAAAACTTTTAGAATTAGGCCTGCCTACACCATTTACGCCGTTAATTGTATCAAACGATCGATTCGAATCGTCAATGACCAAGTTCTTTTATTGCATTTACGTAGTTCTTAGGGATTGCGTGGAATAAGTCCAACCGCCTTTAAAAGTTAAACTTAAATGTTGGTCACGCACCACTATGCGCTTTGTATAGTGTTCCCTACCACCTATAACCATTTTCAGAATTAGATGTCACTATCGATCTTTCCGAAACGATACTTCATAGGAACATCTAAAAGTCCTTTCATACATAAAAGCAAATCACTTGCAACACTTCTAGTCCGTAGTCGTAATTTGTATTATTTTTATCATAATTTTTTTGTTACTATGTTTTAAGTAAATATTCGCTTAACAGCTCCAATACATACAGCTACTATACTACCGTAAAATGGAAAAATACGATGGCTGAAATACACTCAGGAGCAACCAAATTGACTCAACCTATAAGAACGCATACATATAGAATATTTCCTACATCTGCAGAAGCTGCTCATGTTGTTGCCCCGTTGCAATAAATACTTAGTCAGCCAACAGTCGCTGCCCAACTCTATTTGCCAATCTGGCTGCATCAAGGGTATACAGAAGATACAAAGAGACTGGCGCCTTTAATCGGAGACCCTCCACCTTCAACTTTAGAGAGAGATCACCGTTTTATTGTCTCAACTTCGCTTCGTAATTGACACCTGACTGGTGTTGATGTGCAGCAGGAGCTGAAATGTCTTCGAGGACTTGGCAAGCGGGTCAGCAAGTGGACAGTTAAAAGACTGTAAAGAGATGTTAATCTCTCCAAAGCGGCCTGTGACGGGCTCGAAAATTACTGCAAGGCACACAAGGGCGCCTTGAATTTTCTCGAGAGCTTCTTAATTGGAGGATAGAGCAATACCAGTAATGGTACTCGTCACTGGTGAATGTAGAATGAGTCTACATGGCTGTGACAGGAGAGGCAGGGTCTACAGGCGTTCCGGCGAGAGATTTGCGCAGTACTGTTTCACTGAAACAGTTGTGAACGGCGGCGGCTTCTGAATGGTGTGGCTGGTATCTTCTTAGAGGAAAAAACCGCCTTTTTTTGTCCTAGGAGGTCTTGCAGCGGTACATTACTAACATTCTTGAATACCACGTGATCTCGTACGCCGGGTTTATCGGCGATAACTATTTCTTAATACACGATAATGTGTCACATGTCGCGTACCATTCGTCAATTCCTAGAGGAAGTTGTAAAACAATACATAAAATATACATATATGAACAATGGACTGGTCTGCACTCAGCCCAGATATGAATCGCATTGATCACGTACGAGACAAGCTAAAGAGAAGAATCCATCCCCTACGTATACAAATTAATTGAAGATGGTGGTTTATAAAATACCCAATCACTAGTCATATTTAAATTTATATTATTTATAATCTAAATTTCCAATTTCCGATCCATATAGCATTATTTATAAAGTAAGGAATAAATGTTGACAATAATGGTACCAATTTAAAGTTTTTAAGTCATAAATGACTTTTACAAATAAATAACGTATTTAAAAAATGCATTTACAAGGAAATATAAAGATTTCAATGAATACGAGGAAGATATATATATATATTTATATATATATATATATATACATATATATATATATATATATATATATATATATATATATATGTATAAACTATGAACAAGTTTGTCTGTCCCGTATAAGTACACTATTAGAAGTGCCCATTAGCTTAATTGCTCTTTGTGTACACAATACACGTTAAATTTCCTTTGTTCCATTTTGTTGAGCGAACAAAGTAAATTTATCAACTTAATATAAAAATATGGCCAGTATAGTAATTGAACAACATTTTAGGACAAATAATATATTACATTTAATGTGTATTTCTTTTCCAGATAGGGCCATTAACAGAATTAGGATGGCAATCGGGTGGAAGGAAAACTCAAGAGGGCAACAACATAGCAATACATGTCACTCCACCCGATGGCGAAGAAGACGACGAGATTGTCCCACCGTTAAGAGCGCGCAGGAAGCTCAGCAGTCCACTTAGCAGCATGCCAAGCGCAACAGATAGTATCGTTGGTGGGCCTGGTAAATTATTATGGTGCTAGGACTCCACTTTTTATGACAATATTATTACTGGTCATCCGATAACTCATTTGCACCTTGTACCATGGCCTGAGATTTACACTCTCGACCCACATGATCCCGATTACGACGTGCCAAGCACAAAGTTATCACCGGTTTAATTTTCTTTTACCTAATTTAGATAATTCTTTTTTTAAACAGCATGAATAAAACTGACATATTAATGAAGGAACTACTTTAACGTATAGACCAGTTTATTATATAAAAACAGAGCAGTCAAAATGATAGATAGATAGATAATACTAGATTTGTTTATATATTTTGTTAATTAATATTTAAAACGGATACAAAAATTAAAAGAAAAAATACGAAGTTTTAATGAAATTTACTGACATTAATAGTAACAATATTGAATGCAGCACCACGCTCACTATCACCATTGGATCGCACAAAGAGACGATTCAGTACCATGGTGTCAAGTGCAACCGCTGCAGCCGTCTCGCGCCGATTGTCCGCAACCATCGGCTGGTGCTTAGCCTCACCCACGCAAGTCAAACCACAAATTGTCCGACAAGGTCGCGCCTTGTGCTTACAGTACATTAAAAGCCAAATTCGGAGGTCTTCTATGTGTTCAAAAAAGGTTCGTATAAGCTCAAATTATGCGTTTACTAACGGTAAAATTACACTGCCGCAAAAGGGAACAGAAACGAACCTCCTTTTTGGGAGCAAAATAATTGTACATTATATAATGAGTTCTATCCTCTATTTTATTATTATTTATATCTATTTTATTTTGTATATTGATAATCTATTATGAATAGAAACATTTATTTCAAATATTTATATATTTCATTAGCATTTAAGGCATATTTGTATACCTATATGGGCAGAGAAGAAAGTAGTATATATTTTTATAAAAGTATATGTTTCTGCTTTATATTATTTAAATGGAAATAAATATATCAACATCAGTTGCCATTTATAAAATAAATTGAAAATATTTGGACTTAAACATATGTTAATAAGATAAATATTACAACAGCAAATTGTGATGAAACGAATTCAACAAATGCTGGAAACTGAATGCGGGGAGGAAGCAATATCTAATATGGAAAACGGTGTTTTGGCCGCACTGCGTGCTCTCTGCGCAGCTCTAGAGAGGAAACGACCTGACGCATTCCGTCACGTAGCTAGACAAGCGACACGGGCTCCATCAACTATGTTACGTTCTGATACCGCCCTGGCTGAGCTCGCCCTTGCCTTAGCGAGACGTATAACCAGGGAAAACATCACCTGGTCAAAGGTAAAACTGAATACTTTCATTTTGTTAATAATAACAATGCGTTAAATCGATTATCTTGAAATATCGATTTAGTCGACGTTAATATCTCGGATTAGAAGTATAGTCAATTAAAAAGATAGCTGTCTACAGATTAAAGCAAAAAATTTACCTTAGATAGGTTCAATTTCCATAAATATAATTTGAGAAGTATAATTATAGATTGCAGCGGTATTCTGTATATGTGGAGCTTTAGCTCGTGAAGCTGCGGAAGCATCTGATAGTGAACCGGCTCTCGAGCTTGTGGCTGCTCCTGCTGCCGCTATAGCCGATTTACTACACGAAGAGGCAGGATCTTGGATAGCAACACACGGTGGTTGGGTAAGGTCAAATTGAAATTCACTACTAGTAATATTTTATCTTCAACGTTGAGATCTGTGGGATATATACCAGCAAGTAAAAATTTATTTTCCCTTGTGAAGCCACAATGCAACTAAAAACGGTGTACAGCATGAATGGGTGAGCTTAAGGTTGACATTTAAATTCAAAACAAAAATAATACTGGCACGTAATAGCCATTTCTTTTTTAATTATAATCTGCTGTCTTTTGTTTTTCTTCTGTCAAAATTGCAAAATTTGTGATCGATTTAACAAACGTAATTCGCGGTTTCCGTACAAATGGATAAAATTGAGCACCGTTCCATCATAAACTATTTACTAGACTTTGGGGAATCTGCTCCATCATATGCCAGTGTCAAAAGATGGGTAGCGGATTTGAAACGTGGCAGAGAAGCAGTGAAAGATGAACCTAGGAGTGGTAGGCCGCCGACGGCTGCCACAGATGAAAATTCCAATAAATTATCAGACCTGATTTTGAATGACAGGATATTGATGATTGCAGAGATAGCAGAAGCGATAGGCATTTCCTATGAACGAGCACAGAACATCCTTCCCAACGATCTAGGATTTTCTAAGGTCTCTGCCAGATGGGTACCTAGACTGCTTTCAGCCGAAAACAAACGCACCCGCCAAACAGTATCACAGGATTGTTTGGATCTGTTCCAATGTGATACTCAAGATTTTCTTAGCCGTTTCGTAACTATGGCCGAAACTTTTACCTAACTACTACTAACTTTACTAACTTTTACCACAATATTTGGACTCTGGTGTCCAAAGTACAATCAAAGCAATGGAAAATAGCATAGTCACCGCCCCCTAAAAAAGCTCGGGCCGTTTTGTCAACCAAGAAGGTAATGGCTTCAGGTTTTTGGGACTGTAGAGGGGCTATTATGGTTGACTACCTTGAAAAAGGTAAAACCATAAATGCGGACTATTGCACACTCTTACAACGTTTGCGTGAAGAAATAAAAATAAAAAGGCCTGGTATGTTGTCTAAGAAAGTTTTGTTCCACCAAGATAACGCTCCTGTCCATACTGCGGCGATATCAATCGCACAAATACACAATTGTAGCTTTGAATTGTTGCCGCATCCACCCTATTCGCCGGACTTGGCCCCGTCTGATTACCATCTCTTCCTCAATCTAAGCAAACACATGGCAGGACGAAAATTTTCGACGAATATCGAGGTACAAGAAGCTGTGACTGAATATTTTGATGAAATTGAAGATTCTTTTTTTTTAGAAGGAATTCTAAAGCTAGAGACAAGATGGCAAAAGTGTATAGATCATTCTGGAGGCTATGTAGAGAAATAAAATAATCATTTAGAACAAAATCGGTTTTTTTAAGGTTGGGCTCAAAACTTTTCAATGTGCCCTCGTATATACTTCGATTATTATATTATAAAATAAATATTTTTTCTTGAAATAGAATTCTACGAGTAATTGAATTCTTAACTTAATAAATAAACAAAATTAAAATTGGCTGTATATTTAGAGAGACACTAATTTTTGAACTATAATCCGTAGCAGGGAAATAAAAGTTATTTCTTTTTATTAGAGGCAAACAAAAAGTAAATTTACTGCATTATTTCTTTGTTTGTAGTGTACAATGTACTTTTTCCAGAATGGCCTCATCGAACGCTTGCGCGTTAGCGAACGAGACCAGCGATCAGAGAAAACTCTCCGCGTCATGGTGTCGTTCTTCATAACAGCCTGTTTGTTGTTGTTTCTTCTAAGATGGGTGATCCAAGGGCATCCTGCATATTACGCGTAAAACTTTACATTACGGAACTGTAGATAATTATATTATCTAAATATATATATTATGTTTAAACCTTCTGAAACTATATTTATGGATGTTGTAACATTTTTATTACTAAATTAATTATTTATTATCTATTTAACATGCATTTAATTTATATTTTATATACTTGCTTCTCAAGTTCTTGTGCAATTTATAAAAAAAATCTCCAGTGGCAGAGCCACGATAACTACTTTCTAGCAAAATGAATGAGTCGGCTCCACTGGGTAAAGTATACGCATTAAATACTAGTGAGAAATACTAAGACCCAATTACTATCAATGGGGCATTCCATCATCAGCTAAAGTACGTGCATGTTTGTTCGCTTACTTACAGAAACTTAAAAAGAATACCATTATAATCACGTTTTTATTATTCGCCTTGTGTTTCAGTAACTTCTCATTTTCTTCAGCATAGTATTTTTTTTTCTTAAACGTAAATTTTCTCATTAATATTATATTTTCTTTACTTATTACTATTTTTATAAGTATATATAATATATATGTAACAACATATTCCTTTACGTTTTCTTATTGTGTACTGATCACATTAGATACTTTCCATCTTTAATAATAACCGAGGTGACCTTGCAATTTCGTACTTTACACAATTTTACATTTTAAAATAAGTGATAGGGCAATACTGAAATGGTGTAATATGGAGCCGGATGTCAAACAAAAAGTAACAAAATCAAAATTTTACTATTACTAGGAAACTAAATAGCAATATTGGGCTATTTTTTAAGTATTCTGATAAGAACATGATGATGAAGTTATGGTAATGGAACTCGAGCTCTTTTAAGATTATAAATTTTTGGAATTACATGGCCTATTTTTATATAAAATGTTTGTACCTTCAATATTGAGTGTACAGTTAAGCTACTATCTTCATGCTGTACTACTTCGCTAATGTAATAAACATATATAGAAACCTTCACGCAAGTGATAGGTATTTATTATCATAATTCGACATCGAAGAACTTTCAACTAGGATTTTTATCTATATAAAAATGGAAGGTTATGAAATTTAATGGGAGAAAAACAATAATTGAGGCTAATACTAGCGAAGCTGTGTATTGTATTCTGTACTGTGTATGTGTCTTAGAAAATATGTTAATACTTTTAATAAGTGAAAAGGGCAGCTGATAATATGTAATTACGATATGCCAGTGTTGCCTTTTACATTTAATTATCACTTACTACAGGTTATACGATAACACCATTAGAATATAATAAAATTATAGGCTTTAAGAATGCTGAAAATGAAATAAATTATTTTTGTTATTTGGTCTTTTCTATTTCGTATCCTCTTGACAGATCTAGTCTACAACAAAATTTTAGTGTATATTTCTTATTTTTATCCTGGCAAACGCGAATAAAATTTACTTTTCAGTGGTGATAAAACTGAGTGATAATAAAGTTTAGCCAATCATAAAGAGTCGAGCGGTAAAACTTCACCAAAACTGTTTAACTTATATATAAACCTTTAGTAGTATTCATGAAGATCGTTTTATTGATGGATCGTGTGTTAACAACGACAATGAACATGGTACTAATATATATTTTTTAATACATTGAAAGTAACAAACGAGTACGCAGTTCACCTGATGGCAAGTGATCCTGCGGGCCATGACATCTACATTCATCCTTGACAAGGAAACATAATGCGAATCGGAATGGTGATGCGTTGTCACCCTTGAGGACTGAGATGGAATGCCTCGTCACCAGTAAAAAGGTCTCCGGATCTTTATACTCACCAGACGAAACACAGCACTATTATGCCGCTATTTCGCGCTGGTATTCTGTGAAGGCGTGGTCCTACCCTATTCGAGATGACCCATTCATTCGATAGCTAGAAACAAACTGCCGTGTAGCTCTACCACGTACGTTATATTATATATTATTTTAGTCCATCAATAAATGCGCTAAGGAAACTAATATGTATAAGCGAAAAATACTATCTTAAGCATGGCCTTGTACATGATTGTAAAAAGAGCGAGTTCTTAATATTTAAATAGGGTAAATACACACCTTAAAATATACCGCCCATAGTACTTGATGGCGTCTCGATAAATTTTGTAAAACAAGTAAAATATCTTGGCCATCTTTAACAAGACGGCACGTAGGGCATTGTCAAGAAGATCCAATATGTTAAGCGATAGGTATTACATCGAACACACCTAAACTGATGTTAAATGAACACTTTTCTATCTTTTTACATGAGTAGCGAGCGTATTAGGACTACAACTCAGGCATGTGGATATTGAATTTTTGTTGAAGATGGATGTAGATTTTTCGACAATCAGCGAAATGTATGTCGCTTGCCGCACACAGTTTAAAACAAATCTTTCATTAAGTCGTCCAAATTCGGGTGATATATTCAAGTTAAGCTTGAAAGTAAACAGTCCAACAGCAATACTCGCACACGTACTCGAGACATGTGGGGGCTGGCTATGTGCAGATTGAAAACTCAGTGTTTTCGGTAACGTGTGACTATAACAACACGCGCGGCACGGGTAACGAATTTAAATTAGATTCAATTCAGTTATAATGCCATCGTGCTGAACGGAATATAATACGTATGATATTGCAATATCCCGTAGCTCTTTAAATGTATCATGTACATCCCTGTTGAGCTGTGTGGCTACTATAGGCTACATTTTTAAAATTATTGTATATCTAAATATATCAATGACAGGGCCTGTTTTCAATGTAGTTAATTAATAATTCTTTGAGCTCGTCTGAGAAGGCTAAAGAAATTGAAAAACACGAAGTAGTTGTAGGTATAATAAAATACAGATCTTAGTGCTGATACTAAATCGATGGTATTTTACTACTATAGATTAAGAATCAACAATATCGAAATGTACCCATCATTTATATATATATATAAAATTTATAACAACTGATTGAAATTGACAAAAAATTACTTGTCAGCAACTTCGTACAGTATTAGGCATTGGAATGAGTGAAATGAAAACTCGATGAATACCGCATGATTTAACGGAGGACCAGAAACGTCTGCGTGTCGAGTGGTGCTGTAAAATGATAAAACAGTTTAATGGAGGACAGTCATTGTGTGTCTAAAATTTCGTGATAGGAGACGAAACCGGGGTTTATAGCTTTGAACCGGAAAGAAAAAGCCAATCGGTAAAATGAGTCTTTCTTTTTTAAAAACTTGCCGACGAAAGTTAAGAAAAGTCAGAGTATCGGCAAGAAAATGTTTTTTTCTTTTTTCGGCAAATCATAACATTACATTATGACAGTGATAGACAGAACAGATTGGTACGTCAACAATTGCTTGCCCAGAGTGTTAGAAAAGTCCGGGAAATGCATCTTCACAGCAATGTCGTCCTTCACTACGCCGTCAGTCATCACGCTCCGCCGCTGTGTAATGAGACAATAACAATTTAATCTAATATTTTAATAAAATTATACATAAAAAGAGAGAGTTAAACCTTTTTTACATCATTATGAAAGTTAATCCCAGACACTAAATTAAGTTCATAGTTTTTAATATTGCCATACTTAATCCATGATTCGGTAAGGAATGATTTAAATGTTCTCTAAAGCTATTTAGTTTACATTTATTATTGGGGGGCGGAATATTGTTTTAGAACTTACATCACATATTTAAAGGTATGGCTACTAAATTGTTGTACACATGTTCTGCTATTACACTCAGTGTTGTCAGAAACCATATAGAGCTTGGTATAAAGATACGATGGCTTTTGATATTTAATTACACCAGAAAGGAATACTAGGTGGAATTTACGCCTAGATTTAATCTTTATTATATGATTGAGAATTAAAAAAAAATACTAAGTAATTTATAAAATTACAAACAAAAATATTAGAAAATTTAAGTCAATTCTTGTAACATATGTAATCTGTTGACATAACGCCTTTATAAGTATTTCGTTGAAACAGTCTGTGGGGTGAAAAAGTGAAACAATTGAAAGAAAGAAATAGACATGCAATAACGGATAACTATTTTGCTTTGAATAATTTACCAGAATCTATTTTAACTGGAAGTAGAATAAAGTTTATACACATGTGAGTTGCATTTATAACCCATTAAGAATACCATTACAAATAAAATGAAACAAAAAAGAAACGTCATATTGTAAAGTAGCGCTGATGCCATGGGTTCTATGACAAGAGCGACAGAGAGATCCTGATAGTTTATCTGACACTTTTCGCATTCTCTATTCATTTTCATTTTTCGACAATCCACATAGGATAACTACTGGATCAAAATACACTTATCGTATTATAATAACAATTTTATGTTCCATAATAAATGAAATTAATGCTGTTAGTGTTAAATATGTACAATAACTACCTTCCGACATTACCTGGACAAATTTATATATTTACCTACATTTTTGGTTTCAGGTCTGAGAGTAACAATGAAGTATTATTGTGACTGTAAATGAAAAAGTAAAAAGAAACCAATTATTTAACTTGTCAGTGTAAAAAATCACAGTCGCAATCATGAAGAGTACATTACCGAAAGACAAATCAGGCAAAATGAGAATCAGGGCTTTTCCTGTAAGTATTAAAATGTTCACATTCTACATCTTATTTACTAACATAGATTTTGTTATTTTTAATAGTAACTTTATCCTGGTATTTGTTTTTTATAAGGTATATAACAGTAATGAATTATTATTATTTTTATGTTCATTATAAATCAATAGACACAAGGTCTTTAATTTGTTTGAATTATAAATTATCTTTGTTGAATTAATCGAACATAAAGTAATTTCACTATTCCTGAAGTTACAAAGGGTAAAAAAGTAAGTGCAAATTTAGTCTTGCTAAGAGATAACTTGTTAAAATATAATACCTAAATAATAAATATACATATACACTCACAAGCAAACAAAAATCTTTAACTCTGCAATATATTTTATTTATGTCCATTATTATATAAATAAAAAAATTTAACCATTAAATATCACTTATTTGCATACCTTTATCGGGAAATGATACCTGAATATAAAGTAAATCATAACATAATTTTACCATTTTTCCATTATTTTACTAGAAAACATTACCTATGTATAATACCCCATATATAGTAAATATGCTTTATTGTGGGTTTAAAAAAGCTAGTATACAGAAATTTCTTGTCTACATTCACACTTCAAGCAGTACACATCTCCATTGTTTATTGTTGAAAATTACCTGAAGAATAGACACCTTTTAAAGAGTAGATCTGGAAGACAATTCTGCATATCAGAAAGAGATGACAGTTACATTGTTAGCACCTTGGCTTTGATGTCCAACAGCAGCTTAGACAGACAAGAGTTGTAGCTGTTAGTGAGTGGACAGTCAGAAGATGTGAAAGGCAGGTCACTGTACCCCAAATAAGCCATGGGTTTTAAAAAATATTTTAAAATGGATGCACTTTGTCAACCCTGTCAATTTGCTGGGGAACACATGAATTGGACCATAGATCAATGGCACTCTGTGTTGTTCTCCACCAATGTTCTTTTACCAATGGAGCTGAGCAGTAGGCACATTGACTATCATATGGTGTTAGTTTCGTTGTTTATAAACACTCAAGGTTGCCTCATTTAGAAGTGAAGCAAGTTAAATATTTGTAGTATTTTACCTAGTGTTGATGTGGTGTAGTGCCTAGAATTGTCAATTAAGATGGCAGTGATTCCCTTATGTTCGATGCTCCTAACTAAGAAGACATTTGAAAATAGAGGAGTTGAATAACACCCCACAATCAAATATTCAGGAGACCACAAGGAACTGTCTTATAGGCTGTAGGAAGTAATCAAGGACAAAGAAGTTTTAGAAAGAGATAAGAAAGGCATGAAAGAAAAGATATTGTATACATAATTTCTACACAAATTTCCTATATGTTCTGTAAACTTGAGTAAATTTGAATTTCAGTGTAACTGTGATTAAACTCTATTCATTAGAGATTAGTTCATTTAAAAAAAAACAATTAATTTATCAATGTCATTTTGTATTTAACTGTGTTTTTGTGTCCATAAAAAAGTTTGTTGGTGAATTTCAATTCTAATGTAATCAAAGATATTGAATCTGCAAAGGGTAAGTTTTTTTATTATACATAACTGGCCCTGATATTACTTATGAATTTACTCAAATGATATCATCTGTTTGTACTAATACCCATATTTCTGGTAATTATTTTAATTTACAAAAAGCTAATTTGGGAAACTTTGAATTATTCAGTGTTACCATGTTATCTATATAGTGTATTTTTGAATGTGGTAGAGAAAACGTTAGATTTACATTATTGTTTTAATTCAAGGTACAAATACAATGCTGCGAAAATGTTTTCAAAGTCTAGTCTCACAAAATAAAGAACAAAAAGCAATTATATCCAGAACAGTTGGATGAGCGTGATCCAACCAGTGAAATTTAGTCAGGAGCCATATCAAAGTCAGATGCTTCGTAGCATTATTATATGCCACTGGTTACATTTTATTTTAAATTAAATGTGATAACAAGAACATTGGACAAGAACCTGGCAAGGAAGTTAAAGAATCTTTTAATAATTTTGTAAGAGAGTGAAGGTACCACTAGAAATTTGATCAATATACATAAGTCAAGGTTTGATAATTATCCTGAAAAAAAAATAATTTTGATTGTAAACATCATTACATAATAAAAAAAAATCAATGATAATTATCACGACTAGTAGTGATAAGAAAGTGTTGATTCTGCTGAAGAAACTTGTAGAAATACAACAAATAATGATGTTTGCTTTTTCAAAGTTAATCAAAAAAGCTTTACAAATGGAAATGCCAATGAATATGAAAATCTAAAGTAGTTTCAAAGTTGTGTTAAACACACTTCCATATTATACTACTGTGGACATTCATGAAACTTCTTGATAATTTCATAAATTACAAAGAAAATATGAGAGTCAGATCAGACTTTGGCAACAGAGCATGGAAGTGTTTCAGCCAAAGAGGTGGAAAAATATTACAGAACAAGTAAAAACCAGGGGTCCATCAATATTTATTTTTATCTTTGAGTAATTTTAAAAAATTATATGTATTAAGATACTGAAGTTTTTGAGAGAGAAATCTATTGGTAGATGATCACAGTTCAAGAGCTTGTTATTAAAACACTGATTATAACCATCTCAGGCAATTTGACAATTGGAGATTCTGAAAAATAAATATTATGTGCCAATTGTAAAATTAAGAATAATATATTGAGGAAACTATTGGTTAATAATGTATTGGTACAGGCTATGTTGCTCATGAAAGTATAAGTAAAGACTTGTGAGGGGGAAAACATCATTTGTATTTCTAGGAAAGAAGATAGTCCATTTTCAGGACAAGTAAAGAAAGTAAATTTATCAACTGTGATTACCACACTGTAAATGTGTAATTTACAGTGTGGTTTTACAAATATCCTTTTTAAGAGTTTGCAGGTGGTCTGATATTAAGAATAAATATATTTGTTGTAAGCATTGTAAACATAAATAAATTTCCCAATAAAAGTGTTATAATATATATTGATGAAATTTTGTTTGTGGAGTGGCATTCCTTCAAATTTTTTGTTAATATAATTTATAATTAATTTCTAAGATAATACAAATGTTTAAACTCAAATGAAATCTAATTATTTCACATATTATTTTGTTATTTTATGTTGATAAATATATTTCAAAATATAAAAACTTTTTGTTTACGTTTACTCAATAAGGGTACATTTAGTTTGTACATGGCATCCCCAGGTTATATGCCAAAAGTTTATACCACACACGACGGACACCGTCATTCTATATCATATTATAATAATTATTAATTTTCACATTACTACACATTTTTTTTCTGCTTCCCAAACCCCACAAATAATCAAGTTTATAGGTCTTATTGTTCAAAAATAATAGGCATTTGAAGTTACAGTCAATGTTCATTTTGGATGGCATTAAAATCATCATGTCAGTCATTTTTAGGAAATTTTTGAGCATGCTAAATTGTAAAGGACTCAACTAGGCTGAAAATTTTGTGTCTTAATGAAAAAATTGTAAAAAATTTTGTAAATTAACCAATCAAATATAATTGAATAGGATAATCATTTATATGTCTGGCAATATGTATGACATTTATTCAAAAAAGGAAAACAAATATTTATAACTTACCACAAAATTCTTGTGTTCAATATGTCACAATTATAATTATTTTTGACACCAGTGGAAATCTAAACATTCTATAAATAATATTTGTAATATCAATGTTTTTCTTAACAATTTTTCATTTATACAATTTACATAAACTTTAGTTGATAAGAAATACAAAATGACTAGAAAATTTCAAGTGTGGAACTATTCTGAACCATATTATCAAATGTATCCAGACACATGGGTTTGTTTTCTTTGTGCTACAGTATTTCAGAAATACTAAATAAAGAATTGTTTGTATACTTTTTGTATTTGTTAGACAAAAAAGCTAAAACTTCATAGGCTTTAAAAGCATTCTGCGTCTTTCAGATTTTAAACCTTTTTTCCTTTACATTTACTTTTTTTGTTATAGATGACTATGGATGAAAAGTATGTGGAAAATATATGGAGCTTATTAAAGAATGCAATACAAGAGATACAGAAGAAAAATAATTCTGGACTTTCCTTTGAAGAGCTTTATCGTAATGCATACACTATGGTTTTGCATAAACATGGCGAACGGTTATATACAGGTTTAAAAGAGGTTGTAACTCATCATCTTGAAACTAAGGTACAAATTTTTAAATTTAAATTAGCTATATATCATCATAACAATTATTAAAATCTAACACTTAATTGGTAATAAACAAGTAAAACTTTCAACCTTACTATAGTACGTAAATTTGGCATGTTACACGAACCCGTGTTTTACGAAAGACTGAAAAAAAGTTAGGTTGTAAAGATTAGAAAGATATACCATTATTTTCCGACTTGATTGATTGGCGTTATGAGGCAGCTCAAAGCCACTCGGCGAGCTATAGACAGGGCCATGTTCTGTGATTCTCTTCATTATTGAATAAAAAACGTGGATAGAAACGTAGAAGAACTAAGGTAATGTACATAGTCGCACAGTATGCTGTAGTGGTAATGGGCCGGCCATATAGCTCGTAGAACCGATAACTGATGGGGAAGGAAGGTTCTCGAGTGGCAACCTCATATGACCGGTGACCACTTATCATCAGGTGATCCGCTAGCTTGTTTGCATCGTTCGCATTTATAAAAAACAAAAGTTAAGTCTATCAACTAACTTATATTTAAATAATGAGGGTACACAATCACACAACTTCACAGCTGCCACCTGTCTGATCTGTTTTTACCATTAGTTGCCTTTAATATTAATTACAAGTTTTTTTTTTATTACGTTGTGTGTAACAGACGAGTACACAGTTCACCTGATGGCAAGTGGTTCCTGCGGCCCATGACATCTACATTCATCCTATACAAGGAATCATGCAGATGCGTTGTCACCCTTGAGGACTGAGATGGAATGCTTCGCCGCCAATATCTCAGTAGATTCCAGGTCCCTACACTCACCAGATGAAACGGCAGCATTATGCTGCTATTTCACGCTGGTATTCTGTCAGGGCGTGGTCATACCCCGGTCTAGCTGGTCCATTCATTCTGGCAACAAACAGTGCAGTGTAGCTCTACCTTTTTTAGCTTTTGTTTTAGGTTCGGGAAGATGTTCTCCATTCTCTTCACAATGGATTTTTACAAACTCTAAACTATGCCTGGACCGACCATCAAACTAGTATGGTGATGACGCGGGACATCCTCATGTACATGGACAGGGTATATGTGCAGCAAAACGATGTTGACAATGTTTACAATCTGGGACTTATAATTTTTCGAGATCAGGTTTGTTAATTGAATATACTAATTTGTAAGAAACTTTTTAAGTTAAATTGGGACATAAAGGGATTTCATTTAAAATATTTCCTCACGACTCTATAATTTAAGGGTTGTCCCCAGAAGTGGCTGAAAACGAGCGCTGCATGCGCCTCTCCGTCAGCAATAGCTGAGTCAACTCCGTTTACCAAATTGTATAATATTGTTTATGTAAAGTTTTTTTTTTCTGTGGCAATAAACTTTTTATTATTATTAGTATTTATTCTCTGGACACATTCGATTCTTGCACTCGGCTATAAGACAAACTTCTTTTCCTTCCTCGCGTATCATAAAATTTAATGCAACCCCTTGAGCTCCCGCTGTTCTTATTTATTTTAAAAAGAATAAATGAAGTTTATTTCATCAATTTGTAGACATACGAATACGATAAGTAATTATTATTAACGCAGGTAGCCCGATACGGCTGCATCCGTGACCACCTTCGACAAACGCTTCTGGAATTGGTGGCTCGGGAGCGTCGCGGCGAGGTGGTCGACCGGCTCGCCCTCCGCAACGCCTGCCAAATGCTCATGGTACTCGGCATCAATTCACGCGCAGTATATGAGGAGGACTTTGAGAAACCCTTCTTGCATCAGTCTGCCGAATTTTACAGAGTAATATTTTATTGACATACATTGTTAATTTTTCTTTTTTTTTTTAAGTTTTAATATATATTTTTTCTTTTTTTAATAAAGTATTCACTACACCTACCACAATGTCTCTCCATGCCACGGGTTGACTGGTAGAGAATGCCTTATAATATTAAGTCCGCCCCCCATGTACCCCTTTTTGTTAGGTGTGAGTGTTGCGTACTTTCTTTTTATTTATTTTGATTTATTGGTATTCATACATACTAAGCTAACGTCATAATACAATTATATTATACGTTATATGTAATTTATAGGTAAATGATTCAAAGATTCGTTGAGTGCTACTTAAGATACATTATTATGGACCATTTAAAATTATTATCTGTTGAAATAGATGGAATCTCAAAAGTTCTTGGCGGAGAACAGCGCGGCGGTGTATATCGCGCGCGTGGAAGCTCGTATCGGAGAGGAGGCGGAACGCGCGCGCCACTACATGGACGAGACCACCGAGCCGCGCATCGTGGCTGTGCTCGAGCATGAACTCATCGAACGCCACATGAAAACCATTGTCGAGGTCAATTGTCTTTTTTCTCCTTTGTTCTTCATTTGAGGGAATAAAATGGGGTTTTAAAACTTTTAAGTTAAAATATATGTTGTTAATACACCCTTAAATTTATAATGTTATGAGAATAAATAGTATATATATTATGAATATACATGGTATCTACATACAATAAATATATTTCCACGAAGTATATGCCATCCTTTCATCTTCATTTGAGGAAATGAAATGGGGTTTTAAAATTTTTAAGTTTAAATATTGTTGTTAATACTCCTTTAAATGTATACTGTTATGAATATAACTCTCTGAATGAATGATGAATATGGCTCTCCACGAGCTAAAGCGATGAATTAGATTTGTTAGAAGTCGCTTCATGATGCAGGTAGGTAATCAGTTCAGGTCTCCATCAAAGGCTGTCACTGTGCCTAATGACAATCTCTGAGGGAGATATATGATCGACACTGTAGCTATGAAAGGTCGGGATGGTGATAAATATAAAACAAACATATTCAATCTTTCGTGAGTTTCTTAAAAGGCGGCAAAGAGACATTAAGAGACATCATTTATCCGCATTAGAAAGTCTGATAAATGATCATATCTAACATCCTGATTTTGGCCGCCCAACATAATCTAGGGTGTGATATACGCACCAGAATAACGAGGACACTGCAGTTATTGCATACCACCCTTTTCAGCAATAACATCATTACTCCTTGGCGATCATCTCTGTCCACCGATAGACTATTTAGAGACGGCTCCTAAATAGTTGTCCACATAGTGACAATAAAACAGGGGTTTTTTCAATTACATTGAGAGTAACAAACACAGTTCACCTGATCGTATGATGATTCCTGCGGCCCGTGACATCCACATTCATCGTTGACAAGGAATTATAATCCAGATGCGTTGTTACCCTTGTGGACTGAGAGTAAATAAAGGTCTGAGGACCGCTTCGCTCACCAGAAGATACACCATTATGCTGCTATTTCACGTCGGCATACTTTGAGGACGTGGTCCCTACTGCGGTCGAGTTGAGCCATTCATTCTGGTACAACATGAAAGTTAGTATGGACAACAAACTAAATAGTGGCGTATACACAGATGGAGAACTCTGGTGTGGTGCATATGCTGATGCACACGCGCACGGCGGAGCTGGCGTGCGTGTACAAGTTGCTGTCGCGCGTGCCCGAGGGGCTGCGCACGGTGGCGGACGCGGTGTCGGCTCATTTGCGCGAACAGGGCCGCGCCCTCGTCACCGACACGCACCATAATACTAACGCCATCGCCTTTGTACAGGTGACTAATAATATCTTATTATTTTTTTTCTAAAGAATACAAA
This sequence comes from Teinopalpus imperialis, assembly GCA_029286865.1. Lineage (NCBI taxonomy): Eukaryota > Metazoa > Arthropoda > Insecta > Lepidoptera > Papilionidae > Teinopalpus > Teinopalpus imperialis. Next base: position 7,269,341 of record JAGSMU010000012.1, read on the forward strand.
TGCTGTTTTAACTATAATAATATTCCGGCTAACGTTTCCAACTAAGCTGAAAACGCTTGTGCTACGACAATAGTCGAACGGTGTATTCGAACCTACGACCTTAAGTTTCGCAAACCCGTACCCTCAACCATTAGGCTATTTATTGACGCCTTGATATCTACAATATAAATATAACAAGACACTATTAAAATCAACTATCTAGGACATGGCATGTTGTATTTCGAATCTGGGGTCAAAATAATTTGCAGAAAAAATTAACACAGAGTAATTAATGTCTACTTATGCTATAGTGTCCTATATTGTTTTACATTATTCGTCGTCCACGTGGCGTAGTTTTTAGAGTCGCGGGTCCCGGACTCGATTCCCAGACGCGGAATATAAATATATAATATCAAACATAAATTATGCGTCGTTTTTGTGAGAATTGTTCGGGATTATGCTATATATCCTACGCTGTTGTCAGCTAATAACTGGAAGATATCGCCAAAATCGAAATCTACTAGAAGGAAATCACTATCCGAGTCGTGTTAGCTCAATTTCTGGCGTTCACTTTTATTTTTGCAGTATACTAAGCGACCATGTTGGAATCCCGGGCTGCCACTTATTTTTTGTTAATGGCAAATATAAGTTCTCATTTACAACATGCTTAAAACACAAAGACCACACGGTAAGCAGACATGCACGTCTGAAGAATGTTGAAGTAAAAAAAATTATCTCCAAAATATACGAAGTCACCCGGTGAACTATGCACATTACATATACAATACTTCCCTGTGTGGAGCTTTCGGTTTGCTACGCGCCTGAACCTGCTCGTCGCTGTCGTTTCATCACCAACAGATCTGCAGACAGCGAGCGCCAAGTCTTCATCGTCGTCGTGTTCCTGTTTTCGCAAGTCTATAGAAAGCTATCGAGGCTGTAGAGCTTTAGGGGCAACATCGCTACAAATCTTAAAAATAAGACGAAGCTGCAAAACCCTCCATAGTGAGGGGCGCCGCCTACGCCCAACAGTGGGATCTATGTTGTCTGCTCTTTTACTTGTATATAATTCTTTAAGACACGGGCTTAGTTATGTTTTTGTTTTCATCGCAAATGGCCCCTGTCAGCCCGAGGGCTTTTACACCTTCATCGAGTTGAAGGTGTAAAAGGTGGCCGAGCGCTTAGGGCACTCAGTGGGAGATCTTTATTAATGGGTAACCAGCACAAGGGTTCCCGAGAGGTAGATTAGTTATTCCTTAACAAACAGTTTTACTACTTTTTTTGCATAGGTCTTAATATTTAAATGATTGTGTTATTCATTTTTATATATACACCACAATGTGATTTTCTAATGTAAAGTATAAATGACCAAGATGTTCTTTTTGTAAATTAATGTTGTTTTATATAATGTTTCAGAATCTACTGGACCTTAAGGACAGATTTGATCACTTTCTTCACAAGTCATTCAACAACGATAAATTATTTAAACATATGATTGCTTCTGATTTCGAATATTTCCTTAATTTAAATAACAAATCCCCGGAATTTTTATCTTTGTTCATTGATGGTAAACTAAAGAAGGGCGAGAAAGGAGTAAGTATAACGTAAATATATAAAACTTATCAAATAATCTGTCTGTTTGAAATATTTAAAAATGTTCAGTTTATTACTTTTACTATTTGTTCTTAGTAGAAATGTCTACTACTAGAGCATAGTGTGAGCAACTCTAACATCAGTCGAAAATTTTGGAGATTGCAGATTCTATATGCAATTTTTATCTGTATATTAAATAGATCATTAGGGTGTAGCAATAACATTTGATACATACTTAAATGTATTTTTGTTATTTGTCAGATGAGTGAACAAGAGATTGAAGCTGTGCTAGACAAAACAATGGTCCTATTCCGCTTCCTTCAGGAGAAAGATGTCTTTGAACGCTATTATAAGCAGCATCTCGCCAAACGCTTATTGCTCAACAAATCTGTCTCTGATGATAGCGAGAAAAATATGATCTCCAAACTGAAGGTAATTTCAATATTTATAGTTTATTTTTTTATTAGATTGAGAGTAACAAAACACAGTTCAAGTGATTCCTGCGGCCCATGACATCTACATTCATCCTTGACAAGGAATCATAATGCAGATGCCTTGTTACCCTTGATGACTGAGATGGAATGCCTCGTCACTAGTAATAAAGGTCTATTATACATTCTACTTTCTTATAACAGAACAAATATTGCGTAAATATAAGTATTATATATGACGAACGTGACAAGATTAATATTAAATTCACTGTTGAAGGAATGAAATTTAGCTTGTATATAACACAATTTGATTATTAACAATCGACAGACATTAAATATTCCAAGAATAGTGTTTTTTTTTTTTGAATAATTCAACTTTTTCCTACGATTTTTATACATTTTAACTATACAACATTATATATTGCTGGCTTTTAGTATATTTAATTTTGTTCCCCAGAAAGAAGGTTCGTTAATTGAAATGGAGCCACAAGTGTTTCATTGTATCATTGGTGATGTCTCACAGATAGAGTCCCCCACTTAATAGTTACCCTGTAACACAGCCTGACAAAGCTGCCTGCCTACCCTACCTCAGCCCTGCACTCCTAATGTACTCCTATATATTTCTGCAAAATTCTTTACATTAACTAAAATAGATTTTGTTCGTAAGTGAACTGGCTTACTTTTAAATTAAATTCCTCATAGATGATAGATAGCCAACAAAATCTTGCTTGAAGTCTTTTGCAAAATAGAATATTTTATTTTTTGTCATTCCCTTTCAACTTATTTGTAAAGAATTTTGCAGATGTATGACATAATTTTGAAAGACTTGAAGCAGGATTATATATATATATATATATATATATATATATATATATATATATATATATATATTCAGCACATAATATAGTAAATCTAAATAGTATTAGTAAACTTTAATGTAAATTGGTAAATTTGGTACTAGTAACAAATTTTAGTAAGTTTTAATAGTTTCAAACATTTGCTTAAGTTAAAGAATGAGTTTATTACTGTGACAATTATATATGATACTTTGTAGTACCATGTTTTTGTGTATATTTATTTTTAGGGACATCTTGAAATAAGCTATTTCGAAAGGTTTGTTGCGTCTTTTGATAATCGAACTCCACTACGTCCGTCTCTTCCAATAGGTTTTATACTATAGTAATTTACGAGGGAGTGTTTTTAAACGGAATGAGGGACAAGGATCGAAAATAAAAAACAAAAATTATCTTTTCAATATATTCACCTGAAAAACTAATAAATTTTTCCAACTGTCATAAAAAGATTTTTCATCTTGTTCTGATAATTACGACGAAATTGCATCCTTATTTTCTTCGTTCTTCCCAAGCAGATCTATTTAAATTTTTGAGAACAGGTTATTTTCACTGGGAAACAGGTCTAGACTATAAGGTGGGTGGTTCAAAATATCGAAGCCCACCTTATGCAGGCAGCCAGCGCAACACGACTCTTGTGGACAAACAGCGATACCGTTCGTTTGTTTGCCCCTTCTTTTTTCTTTAATCGCTTCTTTTGATTGCTCCAAAATTGATATGTAGTATTCTACGGTTATAGAAACACCTTCATCTTTGTAATCGATTAATAGAATTCCCAACAGACTCTAAGAAAGTTGCCATGAGTTTTCTAGCCCACTAGTAGTGACACCTTAAACTTCTTGGGCGCTACATCTTTTTGCATGTAGTTTAGCTAGAACTCGGGTTCACTATGATGACCCCAAATATCATCTCCAGTAACGATTTGACCAACCCAATACCATCCTTTTCTTTATTACAAAGTTCCAAAAACACACGAGAACTTTCCATGCGCTGTTACTTTTGCAGCGTCATGAGAGTTCTCCGCACCCATTTTACGCTGACCTTAATCATGCCAAGGTGATGAAGAATTTTTGAAATGGTTGTATCAGATATTCCAACTATTACTCAGAGTTGTTTTTTCTTTAGCCGATCATCCCGATATTAATGTTTCGAATTTCAAAAATATTTGAAAGGTCACATCAATGGGCCGCCCGCCATGGGTCTTCTTCGAGCCTTGCTTGAAGAGATTGTACCACTTGTCTACGATAATTTTTCACGGGCACGATACCCTGTAAACCGATGACATCTCTTTCATTATGGCATCATACAAATGCAGTATTCGGTACCAGCTCCGAATACCGGGAAAAAACTAAAAAGCAAAACCTTACTGGAATCCACATAAAAGCAAAATTCAATTATTTTCCTTGCGACCATATATTTTTTACCTACAGATACTCGTACTTAGTGCAAAGCGCGTCATGTTGGCTAATTACTAAAACTTTTCCACTTAAGATTTTTATTGTAATTCTGATTTTAATTCCTTAATTTTCTTTCATTTCTAGACTGAATGCGGTTGTCAGTTTACATCGAAACTGGAAGGAATGTTTAAAGATATGACTGTTTCTAATACCATTATGGAAGAATTCAAGGAGCATGTACTTTCCTCTGGGGTAATCTCATTTTGATTATTAATTCTATTCATAAACCTCGCAGTTACGTACTAACTACTTCAGATAATGATGAAATACAACCACAAATAGTAATGTAAATTTTTTTCTATTATAGATCAGCCTTCACGGCGTGGATCTGTCGGTGCGCGTTCTGACTACTGGATTTTGGCCGACACAAAGCGCCACACCTAAATGCAATATACCTACGGCACCGAGAAGCGCATTTGAAGTGTTTAGAAGGTGACTGGTGGTATCCTTTGTCAAGACAGTTCACCTGTCTACCAGATGTGATTTTTTTTAGGATTTGACAACCAATAAAATATGGATATCATATTACTAAATAAAATATACGTAAATTGTATTTTTATATACTCAATGTGTACTAATAACTTATGTTGAAAAAATATGGATCGAAATTACATAAAATACCTTGAAACTAACAAAATTTAAAACGTTACGGGTAGATATTAAATTTATAATTACTCAGTAACACTTAATACACTCGAACACACGTGCAACGTCGTATCGTCATAATAACTGCTACATTCGTCAGTGTTAATAATTAATTGATTTTCCAGAGAAAATCAAAACGAATGTCTCTATCCCATTCTAAGTTATACCCTAGCCCTGAGAAGCAACGGCACTGCCAGCGACAGTTGCGAGATGGTTGGCATTTTACCCGGTTATTTTTATTTATAAGTAACAATTACCAATGGTTGTCTGTGTTTCAGCTTCTACCTAGCAAAGCACTCGGGGCGACAGCTGTCCCTGCAGCCGCAGCTGGGCAGTGCGGACCTGCACGCTACGTTCCGCGCGGGGCCGGCCGCTGTCGCAGGGGGCAGCTCGCCGCCGCGCTCGCCGCCTACGCCCGCCGCCCCCACCGCCCCCGCCGCCCCGCGCAAACACATCATACAAGTCTCCACCTTTCAAATGTGCGTGCTGCTGCTTTTTAATAAGCGCGAGCGGCTCACTTACGAGGTACACATATATTACGTAACCTACATTACTATTTATTACTTTTGGTGACATTGGCTTAAAGATTTATCAGCTTAAACATTTACACTTTCTAACATAGAAACATAGAAATCTATATTTATAAGTTAGAATATAGATAATCTAAAGTAAGCGAAACAAATAATCTTTGTAATAAATTCGCACTTGTATATAACAATGATTAAGTTGACTTTAAAAATATGCTAGTTACCAAGCAGCCTAAAAATCTAGACTAAAATTGTAATATCTTTATACACACACACATACATATATATATATATTTATAATACATGTGTGTTGGAAGAGTTTCCTCTTAAATTATATAATAATCTGTGATTTTGTGCTTTGCCTGTGATAAGTACCAAAAACTAAAGGATTTTTAAAATTAAATAAAATGCTACTAACACCATGCAAGTTGAACAAGCCTTATAGAGCTGGAGCTATCACAACATTAAGTACTACCACTCTTAATATATGTATGCAGTATGACCTGAAACAATATCGGGAGACGGGTCGCTATACTCGCAGACCGGACAATGGATGCATCAGCACGGGGTGACCGCTTTATTGTCCTGGAAATTTAAAGAACCCGTTTCCTAGTCACTGTTGAGATACGCGAGAGGCTCTCAATCGCTAGAGCCCTATTAAATATTAGTTGGAGAAGAAGGTCCTGCACAAAGCGATAGTCGAGTAAGTTAAGAGAAATGACGAGGCCGCAGTCGAGACTTCCGACTTGTGATTCTTTTTTTTTAGAAACCCTTGCTATCTCCTTAATGTTTTAGGAAATTCTCAATGAGACTGACATTCCTGAGAAAGACCTCGTGCGCGCGTTGCAATCTTTAGCGATGGGCAAACCGACACAACGAGTCCTCATAAAGCACCCCAAGACTAAAGAGATAGAGCCTTCACACCAGTTCTATGTCAACGATGCCTTCACTTCTAAGTTACATAGGTAATTGTATTTTTTTTGTTTGATTTAATAGGGTCCCCTATTTACCAAAATATTGTTGAATATATATATATATATATATATATATTGTTATAGTTAACTATTGGTGACAAGAGGTCCCGTAACATTGTTAAAAAAAAACATTAAACCTTGTTTTAATTTCCATTAAAGACTATCAAAGTAATATTTTAACGCTTATCATTCATTATTTTCCACCACCTTCCACCATTATCTTATTTAATTTAATGGATTACTTACTTAAAACATTACAGGGTTAAGATACAAACGGTAGCAGCTAAAGGCGAGTCCGAGCCGGAGCGACGGGAGACTCGCAATAAGGTGGACGAGGACCGGAAGCATGAAATAGAAGCCGCCATTGTTCGCATCATGAAGGCTCGCAAGCGGATGGCGGTACTTTGCTTTTTGTTTCAACATAACTGCAGGCTGCATGCCTTGGATCTTGATAGTTTAAAAATCTAAACTGTCTACATGCACTTTTTTTTTGAAGACTGTATTCTATACATCTAAACCTAAAATACGATACATTATACGGTGGCACCGAGGATCCGGCAAGTTGGAAAGATTAGCAATGAAAACTTCCTTTAAATTTCGATTGTAGAACTCTTTGGTTACCCAATGCCGCATTCTTTACCGTAAGTAAGGCATTTATGTCCGAGCTGCGACATACATGAATCGACTAGGGAAGTGACCGCGTCCTCAAAATATCAAAATTAAATAACAGCATAACGCTACTGTAATTCGTTTCGTGAGTTTAGAGAACCGCGGAGCCGATTACACAGGTCCAAACGAGACATGCCACTATGGACTCAGGATGTCCAATATTTGTATATATTGAATCTTAGTTAGGTTTTGCTGCCTGCTTACTGGTCGCAGTCATCAATCATCATCACGTGAACTGTGTGACATCCTTACTTAATCAAGTTACTTTGTGTGTGAGCAGCACACACTCCTGGTGGCGGAGGTGACGGAGCAGCTGCGCGCGCGCTTCCTGCCGTCGCCCGTCGTAATCAAGAAGCGCATCGAGGGACTCATCGAGCGAGAGTATCTCGCCCGCACTCCCGACGACCGCAAGGTCTACACTTACGTCGCATAGGTTCGTCAACACCGCCAACATCTCTCTAAACAACCCGCTTTAGTTAACTCACACTTCTCAATCTAATGTTTCTTTTCGTCGATAAATAATATTTTTAATTATTTTAAAGTACAGATTTAAATAATGTATGTAAAAAATATTGTATATATATATATGAATGCGGCTTTAGTCTCATGTTTTCAATGTATCATAAAAGTGTTCCTCGTAATTTCTTAGATTAGTTACATTGAATTAAATATTTCTCTTTTATAATGCAATGTTTTATTACGATTAAACGCCCTTTTATATAACAAATATATAGCGAAGGTAAATATGTGGATGCTTATTTTCAGGCCATCAGTTTGGAGACACTTAATCCATGATGGGTGGATGCCAAGTTAAAGTGATAGAAGTAACGAAAGTATTTAAATTATTTCAAAATAAAAATTATTAGTTATCTTCGACAGTTATTTTATTTAGTGAAAAATGCTGATATACATAAAAAAAATAATAAGAAACATGTTTCGTTTATGAGAATGGCATTCATTCGATGGGAATGGGAAAAAGAAATTCTTTGGCAAATTGAGATCCAAGTGCGGAGGTCCAGCGAGCTCATACTGCGTTAATTTGTTTACATTAATAAACTTAATATCGACTGTTATGACAGTTCTGTACTCTTCAGTGCTGAATGTTACATTAGTTGCAAATCCGTCTACTCTGGCACTCAGCAACATGTTCTCCTCTTTCTCGGCGGTGTCGCTTAAATCGGCATACGTAAAAGAAAAAGAAACCCTAGTCTGTAAATTGAAGCATTGTAATTTCGAAGTCTTAGAATAAAATACACCATATATAAACCTTTTCTCCAGACCAATGGGCAACCAATGATCATCTTTAATGTCATCAGGATTGCCGTAAGGCGATATATACACTTTACTATCAATACATAACACCTTGTTTATATTGTGTTGTATATCTATGCAAGTTTGTGTGCCATTGAATGTAGAAGCGGGTCTTAAGGAAATTTTGCACTTATTTCGTTTGTTAAAACCAAACTGTACGTATCTCTTTGTAAACTTTGATAGGACGCATTGACCATCTATATTGTTTGGATATGACAAATAATGGTTTTCGTTACTGCCGTTATAAAAATTGTCAGTGTGATTGCTTTGTGAAAATGATGCGATTATTGGCAAGCCCTCAATATATCCAGGATTGCCGCTTAATGTAATGACTCTCTCCAATGAAGCAATGCCTATGTAAAAATTTACAATAATTTCCTGTGTCAAATATTGCATCGAGGTTGATATTCTTTGAGTGTATAATTTGACGGTCGCATTCAAAATTTTCGAATCGTAAATATAAAAGATATACTCTAATTTCAGAGCAATATTTGTGCACCAACTTTCTGTACAGGTTGGCTCGTGTAAACTCTTATTATAAGGTAAACAATTTTCTTCTTGGTCACAATAAATAATTGTCCAATTGGTGCAGTAAAGTGACGAACAGTTCTGCAAGTAAAAATATCACTATATCATATGTTCGTTGTTTTTATTTTATTATAATATTTGATTGATAAAATTATGAGATACCAGGACTGTGTTATTCGTAGAATGATTTGCCTCACTGATAACTGTGGATTCTTTAACAGTTTTAAGGATATGAAACATTTCCAAGTCTTTCAATTTTATTTGGCAATTTATATTTTCATTCCTCAGAAAATTCATCTGACGTCTGATACTGCAATAGTTGTTTGTTATGGAAGCAGGTAAATCTGTAAAAAAAAAATACAAAAATTTCGGAATATGCCAAATATTAATTAATATTATCTATTGTTACCAATAGTAATAAAAAATCATAGCCAACTTAAATAATTGTAGTAGACAAAGTATTTCAACGAATAGACGTAACCCCGGATACACAATTTCTTTTTTATTATGAAACAATAATATTAAAGGTCATTACCACAAGATGAATAATATCATAATTCCGTTTGTATTTTTTTTGTGTTAATCGTGTTTACTCACTAGTTGGCTATCTATTCATTTTATGCCAGTTGCATTGATGAACATGGGTGAACCTAATCCTAACAATCGGGCATGGATAGTAAATATAACTATCGACCAGTATTACTACTTTTGTGTAGACAGAAAAAAATTTTTTTCAAAAAAAAACCATAGAGCAGCAGAATACGAAGTTTTATTAAAAACTAGATTGTCTTTGTGGTTGGATTTAATAATTCGGGAATCGGTGATATTTAAAACTTATATTGTCTCAAAAAATAAAAATAAGCAATATATTAAATTATTACCCAATATAGATTTGAATTGATTCAATTAACTTTTAATTTTAAATATTTTTTGCCATTAATTCACATTCAAATTAACTAATAAACCGATAGCATAAACAAATCGCTGTCAAATTTATATATAAATATTTTTCTTTACTAACACGATGTGTTAAACATCATGTTGGTAAAATAAGTTGCAAAGATTTAGTTTAATTATAATAATTTTATTTCGAGCAGCACAAGACATTTATATAACAGTAAATATTAGCAATAAAATAATAAGTAATACACACAATATCCAACACACCGACCCAGACTTGAAAACCACCAATTTATGATCAACCAAGTATTGTGAACCACTCCACAACGTGGCCGTTCCATATCCCTGACACCCAATCCTCCAATTTCAACGCTCATTACCTTCGATTAGTGAAGAGGACGAGTCGGTGCCAAGTGCTAGCGCAAATTCTGACGGCACTATAAAATATTGTGCGCTGTCGAAGTCAACTGGCAATAACCAGAAGATGTGGATCCTGGTCCACATCTGGTAGATCATCATCATTATGAGATACAAATAAATGTTGCATGATTATATTATACATGGGACATACTGAACTTTTCTGGGGCTCCGGCCACTTACAATAAAAAAGCAATTTACGAAACTGAGGCTGAAATTTATAGTCATATCCTCAGCTTATGCTTAGCATGGCCAAAGTCACCAAAATCCTTGACTTACCGAATACTTACATGCTCCTAGTAATATTTTAAGATGCTCTAAAACTAATTGAAAATAAAGTTTTAAAGATTTCAATGCAAAGCCTGAGTAAAGTTCAAATACGCTTTATAAATCTCAGCCTGAGAACATGTTACTTTTTAATATTCGGGACTGTCATTACTTAATTCATTGTGGCGTCCTTCAGAAAAAAACTGCGGCCGAAGTCAAGTGACTTCAGTTGGTAATGAAGTCCCATGTGGCAGCCATGACGACGAAGTTTACAGAATTCAATATTGTACGACAACTGATTGAAAGTAAAAAAAAATTTTACTTGTGCATTTGAAGGTTAGGAAGCTTTGCACTGGATGGTTTAATGTACCAGAAACGACTGCGTGCCGAGTGGTGCCGTAAAATGATTAAATACGTTAATGGGGGATAGTTATTGGGTGTCTATAATGCGACAGATGACGAAATCCGGGTGGACGCCTTTGAACCGGTAAGAAAAAGCCTGTCGGTAAAATGGGTCCTGCCTTTTGTAGTCTTGACGATGCAAGAAAAGCCGGAGCATCGGCAAGAAAATGGTTACTTCTTTTTTCGGCAAATCACGAAATTACATTACAGTGTCGGATGAAAACCAAATGACAGTTATTGCAGATTAGTACGTAAACAATTGCTTTCCCAGAGTCTTAGAAAAAGTTCTCGAAAAGCATCCTCGTATTAATGTCGTCCTTCACCACGATAACACGTCCGCACGTTCCGCTAAGATAACGAGTGCGTATTTGAAGGTCTCAAATGTGGAATTGATGACGCATCTGCCATACAGGCCGGACCTCGCATCGAACATAAAAGTATGTACATATATAGTCAGAGCGTATACTTCGAATCCAGAAACTTTCAGTATGAGCTAAGTAACATAGGCACAATAACATGTACATTTCCCATTGCCATCAAACCATTCACGATAATTTGCAACAAAAATAAAATGGCATAACATTGGCACCCCAATAAGTGGTTGAATTTGCTATATTTGTTTATTGGGCTTGGAATATATCGATTCTTTTTTATTAAAGCTTATAAAAGATTAAAGATAAAGATCGGTGTAAGCTCGATAATTAAACAGCCCATAAAATATTATCGTTGTTTTGTACGTTTGTATAACTAATCTAAAATCACCGTGATTCAACTATCTACTTACCTAAATAATAAATTGACTTATTCCTTAGTATCCAAACCGGGTCACTACTCATGTAAAATCTTCTATTAAAGTTATAAGTGTTCACTTTCTTATTATTATCATGCCATGAATAAACGTCGTTCATTACTTCTTCATTAATCTAGAAACGTAATAAGTTTTTAACTTTAATTAATGTAAAAAAATATATCAATCTTTAATCATATTTATAAAATCATTATTTCCGTTTGAATAGATCCAGTACGTGGATGGATCATTATGATCAAATTCAGATACAGTAAGTTTTCGGCTAGATCACTTCCATGAAAAAAGAAAAGAAATGTGTTTGCGCGTATCTAATCGCTTGACGTAGTAAAGGAAATTAAAGATGTGTTAAATGTATTGTAATTATATATACCTTTCTCTTTACTACAGCTCGTTTGTCTGGTAAGTTTGTTTTAGCTATGCAAAACAGATTTCCCAAGCCTCCCTTACTATTGTCGCCACATGCTAACTGCTGAGACCAGCGATATTTAGTCTGATCCAAATTATTCGTCTTACATTTACCAAATAAATCCATGTCTGCTAGCGAGCAGTGATCATCACAGCAACAATTAATATCACATTGTTGATACTGTTAAAGAAAGTTCTATTAAAAATATTTCAAATCAGTTCAATAACAATTCTGAACTCTAATTCATAAACTTACCAATAAATTGCAGTAACATGGTCTATTCCTTGCTTTCTTCGTAAATGTATTAGGCGTGACGGTAGAAGAAGTCGTTTCGAATAAAGTTATCTCGGTCACATTGTCTAGTTCAGTGGACGTTACAAAATTTTCAGTTGTAAAAGCGCCATCTGTTATGGTATCATTTTCATATAATACGTCAAAAACTGTAAACGGAAGTTCGGTCGCTGTTAAAGCTGAAATATTGTACAGGGAAGAATTATTACTCTTATGTTTTGATCCATGTACATCTCTTGTAACTTTGTTTCCGTTTACACGATAATATAATGCATAAGCATCATCTCTGTAAGCTTTTAATATCCCAACAGAATCAGGCATATTATTAAGTGTTTCATTTAAATAAATCGTATTATCATCGGGCTCTATTTTTCCTTGTATAAAATCCATTACACAAAATTGTATTACAACTGATAGCAGTGTAAAAGCAAAATATGTAAGCAGTCTCATGTTATTTATATTCTACACCAAATTGACTAAAATTCCTGAGAATAATATCAATATGTAAATCTATATTGCCCTTAGATCGAGTAGTTAACTTAAACCTGGAAACATAAATTAAAACAACATTACTTAAAAAAATTGAAATCCTCCTGTGAAATATATTTTATTAAAATTAAATTCGTCACATACCTATCTACACCTAAACTAATTACATCGGTAAGTGTGACTTGATGCGATCCACCTAGAAAATATTGGCGAATTCTATCTGTTATTGTTGTTGCAGTGGGCGCCCAACAAGGTATTTTTATCACATAATTTCCTGGCGCTGAAGGCAAACTAGTACATCCGTAAGCAACAATCCATGAACGACCTATTGAATCAAGACAACTTACTTGAAAAATAATTTTTGGCCACCCTAAAAGTTATAAAAAGTAAAGAACTTGTTAAAAATAAAACATTTATTTTCACATCAATTATATGTTGTTCAATTCTATATTATTACACGTTTTAAAGGTACAAATTATTTACTACAATAAATAGATAAATATGTAGTATACAAAAAAAAAATTATACATAAATGCATTTAAGCTATACAAAAAATTTCATACCTGAAATTCCTTGCGTGACGTAGTGTACGTCAATAGGATGTGACCAAATGATATAATTATTATAATTTGGCTTTCCTGATGTAGTTTGTCCTTCTGAACATCCAGCAATGAAAGTCCAGTTCGGTCCTTGTATCATGAAAGTGTTATTAGATGCTAGCATTGATATTTTAATTGTAAAAAGCCGTTTTTAACGTTCGTATATACGTACCGGATTGAAATGAATATCTACAAAATAGTGAAGATGAATCTTCAAAATTTGTTGCACCTCGTATTTCACCCAATATATGCAATTCCGCCATGAGATGATATTACTAACTAACCTAAAACATATTTTCTACCCACGCTAAATTAATATATAATTCAATGTTTGTTATATAGTTGCTATGGTAACAACTAAGCATTTAGTTCTGTGTTTTACTTACAGGTTTCGCCTGATTCGATGGTTGTGGACCGGGACTGACCGGCAGAGAGCAAAAACAACACGGAAAAGGAAGAAACATTTTTTTTACAATTCGATTAAAATTATTTAAGTATAAAAGTGATTAAAACTAGAAATAGATAAATAAATATAAATACGGCACGAGAACGGTGTCTAATGATTAGACTACACAAATACTACAAGAAAAAACAATTTGGACATGCTATGGACTCAATAACGCGAGGATATATTTATTAATTCCTATAAAACATGACTTCACCACTATACCTCGGTTTCAAAGAAAAAGTAGAATTTTTCCTAATTCAGTGTGTTTTAAGCATTCCATTTATATTACCGTACTCTATGCAACTAAGCAATGTAATAACAGCAACGCGCGAGTGACGAGTGTTGCAGGTTTGTTGAAATGAGGATAGTAATGTATATAAAATGTTGGCTCTCTGGTTTGTTATTTATTATCATTTTAATATTTATGTTATTTTTGGATTTCAGTCATGCGATTATACTTTGCATGTAAAATCAATCCTATCGGGTGATAATCGGATTGTATAAGGCGGTATATCAGGGTAATACTAATGCCATTGTATATTTATGCACTTCCTTACTGTTTCAAGAATCGATTATTACAATAAATTGATATCTATGACACGATCCTACAGGCAGGCGTCTTAACTCACTCGTTATAAAGTGGCTGTATTCTATAAAACACGTCGCTAATAGAAAATTTGAGTTTGTCACGTGACACACACAGTGCATTAAATTATTACCAGTTTCTCTCTATGTTTACTCCCTTCAACAGCAGTGATCAAATGAAATTGAGCTGTATAAGTTAAACAATTAATGTTCTTGAACTACCGTTTGACTTTTGACAATTTTTTAAAATGTGTATTTTATTAAAATAATATTTCATATTTAATCAAGTTTATTGTATATGCACGAAACTATAAACATATATACAGTGGTGGATAATTAGAAACACTACCAACGGTTCTAGACACGATGTAAGATACTTCACTGCAATCGTTTTTGTTTTGAAATTAAACGATAAATAGGAAAACAATATGTTTATCGACTTATCATTTATTAGAAAAACAAAATTAATACCGTTACACAAGTGCAGTTTCAATATTACATTATGGACAAACATTTAAGCTAGTTTTAAGGTATGAAAAATAATGGTCAACTAATTAGAAACAACAACAAAAAAGTATAAAAAACAATATTTTTTGAAGTATTAGTAATTAGTATTGTTATTAACGAAATAGCTACTATCCACAGCCTACCAATAGGTACAATTAATATTTATTGGCGTATCCCTTATGTTCAATAACAGCACTGCAATAATGTGGCATTGATTCAATTCAAATTGAAATTTCATACATTTTTCTAGGGGGATTGAATTCCATGCTTCAACAAATGCTTCATATTGTTCGTTTTGACTAGTGTTACGTTTGTTTGAGACTTTCTTTTTAACAGTATACCAGAGATTTTCTATTAGGTTTAAATCCGGTCCATTTGTTGGCCAGTCTAAAACGGATATACGCCGTTTGCTAAGGAAACATTTGACGCTATTGGCCGTGTGTTTAGGGTCATCGTCATGCTGAAAGATCCAGGTTACACGCAAATGATCGTCCGAGTAGGGAAACATTGTGTGCTCTAAGATATTTTTGTATTACCATTGATCCATTGTTACTTGAATTTTCCGAACGGGTCCAACTCCACATCCGGAAAAACACACCCAAACTTTAATATTACCGTCACTGTGCTTGACTATATTCCTTGTGTATTTATAATTAATTTTTTACAGGACGTCTAGCATAGCGCTTTCCATCGGAATTTACCATATTTATTATTGTTTCATCTGAAAATAACACCTTTTTCCATCCTCGTACCGGCCAATTAAATTGTCTTAGGCGTAATTGTTTTCATTTATATTGATATGATTTATCGCCGATATGATCCCCTAATAGCTATGATACTATAACTTTACAGTCATGATTTATAACTTAAAAAAGTTATTTAACCAAAAAGGTAATGTTTTGTTTTTTTGTTTGAAGGATAGCATAAAAAATAACATGATAGCAAGCCGCAAGCCATCTACAGTTCTATACATGCCCAATCATCGTTACGAATTCAGGGCTCCGATATCCACTTTAGTTTTTATGTGGTTAGGTTAGGGCTGCTACTGTCTTTATTATGTACTACAATGTATTCCTTACGAAGTCAACGCAACGAGGACAAGATCTCAGTCCTCAAGGGTGTCAACGCATCTGCATTAAGATTCCTTGTCAAGGATGGATGTAGATTTCGTGGGACCGATGGCATTACTTAACATCAGGTGAACTGTGTCCTCGTTTGTTAATCTCAATGCAATAAAAAATTATCGACGGGCGAAGTCGCAGATAATTTTTGATATTAAATACTAAATTACGATGTTACTAAAAGTATATAATTGTTATATAAATACAAAAATAGACTTATTGGACTTAATAGGGCTAATGGAAATAAAACAGTAGCAAAGCTGCACTGCAACTATTTTTTATGAATGGAATGTACATGAACGGGGCGTCACGACCCCGGGACGGGACCATGCTGAGATCTTAACGCTTCTCACACTATGGTGGAATTACAGGTAACACAAGGCATTCCACCTCGGTGCGCAAGGGTGACAACGCATTGGCATACTGAAACTTTGTCAAGGATGTATATGAATGTTATGGGCCGTAGTTATAACGCACCAGGTGAACTGTATGCTAGTTTGCTACTGTTGAAATTAAAAAGAACTTAAATCGATTTTATTATATATATCTCAACTATTAAAATTATCAAAGCACATACTTTATGTATGTACTTTTATAATTTATATTTTTAGATTTGAGATACATATCATATCTCAATCTTAAACAGTAAGGACCTGTATCCTAATATCATTAATAATGAATATATTTATTATTATAATTATATAATTAATTGTTGACGAAATTTAGTAGAAACTACTTATTAAATGACAAAAATACACTAAAAAGTGAAACAATCTCACAGAAAATGACACTTTAATAATAGCAACTACAAAATACGGCTTAGTGCGCGCAAGAGACGAGAAAATCATACGTCGATATTATAAATATTATGTTTTATTTGTTGCACGTGGGATCACAAATAGGGTTGCCAGCCAGGAAACAGTCGAGAGAGGTTGGCGGGGTCGGTGGCGGCGTGCAACAGGCGCGCCACCTGCCCGGGCACCGACACGGCGCGCGCCACGCCGCCCTCCGTGCCGCTCAGCTTGCTGCCAACCGACAGCAGGGCGCGTTCCGCTAGACCCGATCCTACAGCCGTACCCTCACGTATAGCTATGGGAAAAAATCATGAAATTAATATATAAGATAATTTCAACTTTAGTAACAGCATGTAGTCTCCATCTCGTTTCTAGAATGTACCAGCAAAGGATCACACCTTCATAAGAATAGGTTAGTGAAAAAACAGATTAATTCTGAAATGTTTCGTAAACAAAACTAGTGCGCTAATAAAACATAGTCTGTGGGGACTGGGACCACACTTCGAGGGTTGCAACTTTCTATCTATAATTTTACTAATTCCAGGATTTGATCTACAATTGTTTTAGGTATGGTATATTAATAATTCCTTGGTAATTAATAAGTGAATTACCAGTGTTACCTTACGCATATAGGAATTTAACTTTCGCCCGAGCACTCAAGGTCCGTGCCGCTTTTTACTTACTTTTGTATTTACTATGTATGTGAATTTTTATATATATATAATTTATATATGTTCTATATGTGTATGTATTATTATTTGCTTGTATTAGTTATTTTCAGTATTGTTTTTTTTTCTTCTTATATTAATTAGTTTATTGGTACACCTATCATACACATATCTCACCACACTTTGGGTTGACTGGTAGAGAATGCCTTTGGCATTAAGTCCGCCCTTTGTGAACTTTGAACTTTGTTAAGGGTAATGCAATAAAGAGTAAATAAATAAAAAAAATATTTTTTGGTATAATAAGCGAAAAACCAGAATTTGATAAATCGTTCTAAAAAATAACATGAATGGGATTTGGCAACCAGTGGTACCCCCCATATATAGGTCGTTACTATGGTTTTATTCAAATTGATTGTGCTATATGACATAGACGTGCTTTAACTGAGGCAAACACAAAGATAAGGCGAAAAGGAGAAATGCTTAAATAAAAAAGTTACAGAAATAATAATCATGACGATATAAAAATTAATAAATTCCTCAACTTACAATGCACACTGGACTTCTTTAACGTCCCTTTACAGTCCATGAGTATAAAGGATCACATAGAAGCACTTCTAAAATCGTCAACAAAGTTTCCTGGTTGTCGCGTAGCAATTGCATTGTTTTTTCGCAGCACCTGAAATATTTAATAAGATGTATGTTTAACGAAACTAAAAAAAGTAATAAGGCATAAAAAGCTAGTGATTGAATTTTTTAAATTAATGCTGAAATACGAGCATACCCAAAGATGAGTGATGATTCCAGCCCATGAAGGCAAAGTAACAAATTTTATATTTAAAAATAAGTATGAGGCAAAAATAAATGGAAAGTAATTAAGGTACCTTCTGAAAATCCCTTCAACACCACAGCAACCAAACCCTGCGAGGAGGTCTTGAGTTAAACGGAAGGGTATTGTTTCCGGAGTGGGCAAAGCTTTTCCTTGGTCAAATGCGATACCTAAAATAAAGTTTAATTGTATAAATATAACTTCTCAGCGCAATAAGTGAAATGTTTGCTCAATAAAGTAAAAATACTAATATCAACCCCTTGACTTTATTTTTTTTAATTTTATAATATTTATGTTAAATACGAAATGTGTGCTCTTCATGGCGAATTTTATACTTAAAATGCCTGAATAATGGTATGACGAATATAGGAAATAAGATAATTTAAAAAGATTACCGAAATCAATGTGGACAACCTCTGCAGTTTTCTTATCAATTAAAATATTTTGAACGTGTCTGTCGCCTAAACCTAGAATATATCCTACCATCGACGACGTGGCAACGCTGAAAATAAATAAAATTATTTATTAACGATGTTTTCTGTTTGGTTTTTCCAATTTCTTACAACTGCACCACATTACAAATAATTGACACTACACATGGTATATTGTAGTGCCGTCAATATTCCCTCTTAGATATTTAGGTTTGAATGCCGCTCTACAGATATCTACGTACAAAAATGGAGAGGTACGAGGACACCTCTAGATTTTTGTACGTATCTTCCGTACATATCTCCTGGCCTATATATAAACCCTTCATCATACAGATTATCATTATCGTTATAAAATAGTATGTAGTAGTTTGATTATGGTAACTGCTTTTATTTAATTAAACTGTTTCCCTTCTTCTCCATTGCATTTAATAAAATCTAAACATCTAGTTAAATTCCCGTTATATTATCCGAGTTATATTTATTTTGTCCTCCGGAATTTATATATCCTTGTGTGTCGTCTGAGAGACCATTACCTTCTAGTGTACGCCAATCGTCTTTCGTACCATGTGATGGGATCGTGGTAGTGTTCAGTAAAAAAAATGTGAAAAACAGGTTTAAAGTTTGCTAGTATTTCCATAAAAACCCTCAGTTTTTCTTGGTTAGACTTTCTATTGTCATGACATGCCTTTAGTTTCATTCGAGCAGCAGTAGGGCCCATATCCTGAAAGGATAAGTATACATATATATGACAAGTGTTGTTGAAATTACTAGTGCATTATGAATTTTACACACAACAAATTTTCGCACAGTGAAATATGATTTTACTACATTTATTGTGTACGTAATATTTGACTCCTAATAAATATATGCTATTTGCACTAATGGTTAGAGATTTAAAATGCTTTCTTACTTTAGGCCGACAGCGCGTGTGAGCATCGAGTAAGTAAGTACCGAGAGGCATCGTACCTTCACACCACTCTAAAACACCGGAACGCCGAGACATAGGGACTACCTAAAATTATTACAATATAAAAATTATCTAAATTATTAAAATATATATAAATTATATAAGTTATTAATTTTTCCAATATAGCATATAATATTACTAATTCATATAATACAAATACCACATATAATAATATACTCGTAAGTTTCAGCGCTGACCGTTAATGCGCTGAAAATAAGGTATCCCCGGGGAGTCAAGGGGGTGCGGGCGGCCATGCCTAAGCGCTTATTGGCTCTCCAATCGTACTCTGACCCGCGCACCGAAACGACACCCCGCTCGCTCATGGTGTACAATCGCTTTCTAAATTGTCATTGTAAATAAAAATTGTCCTACTTTTATTTATGAGGAAAGTGGTACACAGCAATGTACATTCTGTAAATTTGTAATTAATAAAAAAAAATCTACTAACATCTGCCCGCAACACGAAGTTGCGTAAAAAAAGTATCCTTCCAGACTATAATCTATGACCGTGCTAAATTTTATCCATACAAACATTCAAACTTTCAAATTTATGATATTAGTGAAATGATGATAATGATTTATTATGCTTAGACATAAAAAAGTACAAACAAAAACACTTTATTCGTAATCGATTTGTAGAAATGAACAATTGCGTTCGCGACAGCACCCATGCGCGACTATCCCCCCCACGTTTTGTTCACCGCTAGACCTATGTACCGCGACCTATACCAATCTAGACAGGCAAGTTAGTCAGTCTGAAAATTTAATTTTAGATACAAGCAGTATCTTCAATTATTTTATTTTTGTAATAGCTAAAATATAAAATATTATATAGTCACAAATATTTATAGTATCAATGTATATACATATTTAACTTAAGATAACATGATATATATTTTACCTACGACGCCCGCAGAAGTAATGAAACCTTAAACTGCAATCGGAGTCTTAAAAAGTTACAATAAAATAACATCAAAGATAGTAACTTAATTATTCATTATAACTAATAATTAAATTTTACCCTACATCAGAAATTCTCATTGTTTTGTTGAAAAATATTGAGCTAATTTATATTTTACCTTGTATGTGCGAATTAACAATTTGTTTTTCTTAGTGATAGGATTATTTTCGAGCAATGTGTTAACAATGCTAAACACTTGTTGCATAACGGCATCCTGTCTAAGGTCGTCTTCACCCTAGAGATGGGAGGAACATATATTATAGAATAATTAATAATAAGTTAAAATAAAAATATATAACATATTGTAAGGCATATATACCTTTATTAACAAGATTTTACATTTCCCGTCTGAACTACGACATGCAATCTTTTTCGGATAATTTATACCTCCGACCAGTTCAAAATGTTTTTCAAATTCCGTTATATCTGTAAAAAATAATGAAAATAAAACTTTGTATATTTTTAGAGAAAATATATTCTTTGAACAGGCAGAAATAATTAATTGATGCCTTCTGCCTTTCATTTAAGTAATCAATAAAATGAAACTTACTAGCCAAATTAGAGTAATCAACGTCTTTTCTGACTGGTACTGTGACGGTAGGAATAGGAAGAGCATCTAGATTCCGTAACTTGGACAGTAGCTCGGATCCAGGGATCGGCTGTGGCTTTGTATTGTTCACCTTCGGCGTGAAGTAAGCGAAGCTTATAATAGCTGTGCATAAAATAGTGCGAATATGCATTAATAAAATAACTACAGAATGGCGTAACCAATTTTATGTGATAAGTTATGGGTCAAACATTCGTTTTTCTATAGCTATTTCGTTCCGTGGGTTAACTCTCTGAGAACTATCCAAATTAGTTAAATTATGGGTCAAACATTCGTTTTTCTCTAGCTATTTCGTCCCGTGGGTTGACTCTATGAGAAGTATCCAAATTAGTTAAATTATGGGTCAAACATTCGTTTTACTATAGCTATTTCGTCCCGTGGGTTAACTCTATGAGAACTATCCAAATTAGTTAAATTATGGGTCAAACATTCGTTTTTCTCTAGTTGTTTCGTCCCGTGGGTTAACTCTATGAGAACTATCCAAATTAGTTAAATTATGGGTCAAACATTCGTTTTTCTCTAGTTGTTTCGTCCCGTGGGTTAACTCTATGAGAACTATCCAAATTAGTTAAATTATGGGTCAAACATTCGTTTTTCTATAGCTATTTCGTCCCGTGGGTTAACTCTATCTCGTTTGAAGAAAATGTTTTAAAAATGTCTAGAAATAATTATTACACGGACAAAACTCATATATAAAAACTCTTATTAAAATGAGTTTTTACTGCTCGATATGATACGATTTATTATTTTTGAGAGTTCATTTCTGTCTGTCAATGAAAAACGCATAGACAATTTTTCAGCAGCGGTCAGATAGCCTGCAATTATTATGCGTGTGGAATTCTATAATTTCTAATGTTAGTCCGGGATATATCGTTAAAGATAACTCTGAATATAATGGTCGAGGAAAAAGTTTTTTTGTCTTTTATATAAAAATTCAAGATATATTTTATCATAGTTTATTTACATTTGATTGTAATTTATATATGCCATTTTGTTCGATAACTTGTTGCCATTTTGTTGGTAGTCACATAATCCCATTGCTGTAGAAATTTTAGGACTTTTGATCTTCTTCGGACAAGTAGTTTTATCCTAGTACAATAGTACAATCCTCAACCTAACACTACCAATAGATTTATAAAGAGACCGAAACAGGTGAAAACTGAGAGTGTAATGTAAGGTCTATACGATGGATGCATTAACAGTTCCCAACCAATCTCTCCCAATATTTGCCGAGTGGCTAAAAATTTATGTGGTCTGGCGTTATCATGATGAAAAACACCACACCCTTTCTGTTGATCTATTCTATCTATAATGGCAGGATACCGATTTTATTTATTATTTTTGTGTGTTTTTAAAATGTAATTTTTTAAAAGCCTGATACAAACAGTATAACCAAAGAGATTTTACTGCAACTTTTTACATATAAAATACAAAAACAATTAAACACAATAAAATTACCGTCACAGATCAGCTCCATTTGCGATATAATTTGAGTTAAATTTGGCCGCTGGGTTAGTTCGTGTACAAGCGCTTCCGCGGCGATTACACGCGGCTCTTGCGGGCCCGATGAACGACTCGAACTGGTACACTTACCCTTGCCCGCGTTCAAAGTGCGATTGTCTTTGTCAGAATTCTTCAGGTTGAATAAGATGGGCAAAGTGTGGTGGGGGTGCTCTATTGCACATCTTACTGAAATTATAAGAAGCTTCATTGTAACCATCAGATAACAGAATAGTTTCTTTTAGTATATGACTAATAGAACTACGAGTTAATTGCGATAGAGCTCGTACCTGGCTACACTGCGAATGGGTTGGTTCAAACATGGAAATACTACACTGTGATAGAATACCAATAGATAAATAGAAATATAATACTGCTAGTTCAATATTAACCAATTTATAAAATTTGGATACGGCAAACTCAATCATTTTTAATATGTGTAATGTATAAATAAATCTCTTTTTTCTGAATTCTGGAGATTTTCTCACAAAGCTTGCTCCAAGGTACGACTATCTTAAACCTGGCTCGAGCTTATGGAGGAAATATCTAGATTAGCGATGTAACGGAGGTGGTTTTATCGGAATCGGAGTTTTTAAATTTGTTTTATCGGATTCGGAACCAGAACCGGAATCAAAACCAAAATCGGCAACGGAGACGGAGGTAAAAAGGAAATGTATTAGGAGAAGTTAAAAATAAAATAATACGACTGTCTTCCCCGCAACCGGGATTCCAAATCGGAATCGAACCACCGTAACATAACAATCTAGATCCACAGGCTTCATTTCACATTCACAGGATCCAGAGAGATTTAAGGCCCCCTTTCAACAAAATAGATTTTAATTAATCTCTTAGATTTTGATAATTATATACGCAAATGTTTGATTTTTGTTACACTGTTTCTTTTTTCTCTTTTCTTTTTATTCTCCTACTATTCATTCTGTTAATAAAGTCTACAGTGATGTATACAGTTATATTTCAAAAAAATAAAAACAGAAAGAAAAAAATAAATCAATACTGATGTGTAATCCTAGAATACCAGCGTGTAATAGAAGGATGAAGTTGCTTCGTATAGTGTGACTCGAATACTGGTAGCGAGGCATTCCACAAGTACTCAGGGATGATGCTTAGAGCACGCGCATCTTGAACCTTTGTTTAGGATGTCCACAGGAGATTATGAGGCAACATGAGGCAATCTGTGTGCCCATTTTTCACCGGTAGTCGTCTCGTAACACAATCCAAGAATTACTACTACTTGTATAGATAATCGTACCTAGAATTTCTTTGAGATATTTTGCAAAATCACTATTTTCTGTTGTAAGTCGCGGCGCCAGTTGCGGTAGAACTGCTATAAATTTCCAAGAAGGTATCTGTAAAAGATCTTGCAGGTTTGTGTTGCTATCGTCTTCAAACTCAAAGGCGGGGTTGTCGAACCAAAGCGATATCACTCTGAATATAGACAGGTTGTTATCTTCACAGTGCCTTAGAGAAAGCAAATAATATCTAAAAAAAAAGATTATTGAATTATTATTAATAGTTATATAGATCTTTTCGTTTCATATATGTGAAATTCATTATAATGCATTAAATAAATTAGGAAAAATGAATAATCAGATTTTCTCCAAGCGTACTGTGGATGCCTTGACGGTTTTAGTGCGGTTCTAGAATGCCTGCTCCCTAAAACTACCTGAACTTATGTGGTTTATTTGGGAATATAATGTAATCTCAAGTACAAGGCAAAAATATACTCTAATCATAGGCAGAGAATCATCTAGGAGCGAAAGGAACAAAATTACACTACAAATAAATTGTCCCAAGTGAGGCCGCTCTTCTACGATTGGTTTTCCATGCGATGTTTCCGACCTTAAGTGTGACCTTTCAAAATATGTTAGCCACCAAACATAGACAATAAAAAAAATCTTAATAGTTGCATATCATAGAACATCCGGCCTACACTAAACAACCTATAACATTTCGAGCATTGTCGAAAATAATTTCGGTGGGTTTGACACGAAAATTAATCAAAGTTTCAGCCAGTAAATATGACTCACTCACTGACCCTAAATGCATTGCGCGAGTCACCAAATATCCGTCTCACAAGGTTAGTACCACCTACCGGTCACAATGATTCGCTTAAGTGACGCAATAATGACAGCGTAGCCAGTTGTAATGTGTATATATGTGTATATATATATATATATATATATATATATATATATATATATATATATAGTGCTACAAATTAATATTGGATGTTTCTTAAAATAATTGAAATCGGACTTATCTAAACTACCTCCTACTCGCATTTCATTGTTAAGTAATAGTTTATATTTAATAGGGGCATATTCCATTTGAAACAACATGACTAATGTTGACTTAGAATAAAATAATTCATCTACACTTAACTGTCCCGATAATTTACTGCGCGTATTGTATATAAATCCTAAAACGAAAGCCATAGAACACAACATACGGTGATATTGCGAAAATCGTATAAAGGGATTTATGAGATCGCCAAATCTTGATCTGTAAAGTTATTAGTAATTAATTTGACCTCAGAAAGTTCCTAGTACGCAAATCTGGTTTAAATGGTCTAGGACAAGGTTTGGGCTTTTCAAAAAATTTATAATATATAGCAATTATTTAGTAACACAAAATGGTCTTACTCTACCTCAAAGCTAAATTGAGGAAACTTAGTTTTTCTGCTCGTGTATTGGTAACCTCTGCTTCATCTAATTGCATGAAGCGATCATTAGTCAACAAAGCTTTTCTTTCATCCCTGTAATTTATAGACAAAAAATTGTATTTAACTCCAACATCACTTCAAATTATGCTAGTGTTAGAATTTAAAAAAAATTATCATTACTGTCCTGTCAATCTTATGGCCTCTAATTGGATTTTAATTATAACAGTAGAGTACTTTCTAACCTACCTTGTTAAAGACTGTTGAGACACTTTAAGAGATGCTGCAGTACCTTTCATGTTCTCTATGCATTTCACTTTATTTTCAAACACAGTTGAGTTCATATATGATACAATCTGAAAAAGGAAAGGAAAATTGAAAGAAATATAAATATATGTACAATTCATTAATTTAATTATATAAATAAAATAGTGACTTGTTTATATTCGGAATCTGCAAATTTTGCTATATCATGGTATACTTTAAATCTGGTCTCTGCATGATCTTTTTTATTTAAGACTTCAAGGCTCTTTTCTAAATATTTATTTATTATATCACGTGCGTTTTCACGCTTACAATCAGCCATCCATAAGCCGTATTGTCTGAAAAATAAATAAATAAAATAAATGAAACAATAAATGAATATAGTAAAACGATATATTATATGCAACAAACCTTAAACACATCGCGCCTAATTTGACATCAAGCGTGCGATCGGACACGATGCCTTGCAGTAATGCAAGAGCAATGTCCTTGTGTCCCTTTGCCCAAGCGATTTGGCTCTCTATTAGAGCAACTTTTCAGTTGCTTTAAATTTTTTTACAGCTTCTAAGTGACGTTGTGCCATTTGGACCCTTTGATTTGACAGTCCCATATCTGTCAACAACATACCAAATTAAAACCAAAAGCATACCATTTATATTCCTGGTCAACTTTCTTGTTTTCAGGACGGGTCCGTAACACAACACCGATGGAGATAGTCCTACTTTAATTTAAAAAAAACTAAAGCAACTACTACGGGGGGGGGAAGGGTTTAACTCATTATTTTCCCACAAGATGAGGACAGCCACTAACGTATCAATGCGGGTGACTAGGCGTGTTCTTGGATGTACCAATGCTTGAATAGACAGAGGCAGCGGTACCTCATATAGAATTTACACCCACTTACTGGGACGCAGGACTCGTATGGTGCTTGTTCGGACGGCATGTGAATCGCATATAACGCCTCGGGTTTTCATACGAAACTAAGAAAGTATCAGTCTTAGCTGGACCTTCCAGGATTTATAGATAGATCCTTTACATGATAGTCAAGCAGGCGTAGTTAGATTTTAACTAATATTTTTACACATGCCTTAATATGATATGGTGAAGTGGTCAGAGGTCCTGTGGCTCAATGATAACTTCTAAACGTCTTTATGTCATTACACGGTACAAAATTATGTATTTCACAAACCTATCATTATTGTGGACGATATTTAAATAAAGGTTTACATACCAACGTACTGCAACTGCAAATCGATAACATCCGATGACAATCTTTCATAATGCTTAGCAGCGTGCTCTAGTATTAAACTGCGTTGTGACAGCAGAGTCTCCAGATGACGAAAATCTTTATAAGACGGTAATTTCTCCATTTGCCACCGGCTGAGCAATTCCGATAAATCAGTTTGCCCGCACCTTACAGAACAATAGTCCTGTATATCGCGAAACAAATGCAAGTTTGCGACCACTTTGTAAACGTTTTGGCAGTTCTCCATATTGAGGATACGGCACAACTTAGAAGTAGCTAGTTTTGCTCTATTCAGTGACTGTTCAAGTCTAACTTCCAATCCCTGGTTAGGATCTGCATTCATGCATTCTCTCAAACAAGCGTATCGAAATGATTTTATAATAATATCTGGATTCCAAACGGGTTTCTTTGTCTTCTCCTCTAATTCTTTAGTATCCACAATTTCACTCCAATCCCCTGAAATGATTAAATAAGTAAAGCACAAAAATCGTTATTGTTTCAATAAATTTTAGATTTGAAGTGTTCGTGTAACGAGAATCCAAATGAAACTTATAACTAAAATTACTGAAAAAGTACTCTTTATCAGCGTATTATAATCTAAGTAAACTGCTGAACATACGTTCTACGAAGGAGGGCTGGTCTGTCATTGGCGGTGAATTTGGATATCGTTAACACCTTTCCTCTTACGTATGAGATACGTAGTAGTAGGTAAGTAGGCTATCTATTTACAGACTATTTGTTCGATTATGTACATAGACCACGATGGTAGGAGAATTCTGAAGGAGGAACAGGGCTAGGTGTTGCAATGCTTAGGAATCCTAACAACAAATCTTGTTACAGAGGATTAGGTTTTTCCTTTCCGACGTGGATAGCACTGGTGTCCTTCTAGAAAATCGCAATAGTCCAGAAGATATATGAGGGGTATCGGGAACGGAATTCCGCTCGGAGACGTAAGTCTTAGGATATTTGGTACGGTCCCAGTCGGTACAGACCCGGGCTTATAAAACATATCTAAAATAACCACTGCCTAAATGGAACTTCGAGCTCGCAGGCAATTAGGGTAGTGGATCAGTGGTGGTTATGACTTGATCGTCCACTAAAGGTTACCTGGGTAAGTTTCACAAAGTGCCAACAGGCCGACAATCCAACTTGCCGAAGAAGCTTTAAAGGGTTTGAAATATACTTAGTCCACCGGATGGAAAAAGTAGCGGGTGCCATGCACAGGTTGCTTCCCAATTTTGGAGGACCCTAGGAGGAGACGGTAAACTTCTTTTTTTATCAAACTTCATACGATACTGTAGATACTACACTAAAACCTAGAAAGTCCAACATAAGCTGGCAATATGATCATACAAAGAACAGTACCGTGGGGCGGTTATAGTGACAGCAATCCTGTCAGCGACGCCATGTGTGGCTTTGTGGCACCAACGTGTCACTTCGCGGTTCTCGGGCTTATGACATTCCTCTATTACAAACAGGGCCTAAGAGTTAAGGAGTGTGAATGTCAATAGGTGGAAGGGAGCTCAAGTGATGTCATCGTGACATTAGTGAGGGGTGATGGCAATAGCGATTATCTCGACAGGAAGATGTGTCGCAGTTAAGCTTCGAATGTGGATCCCGCAACCTCACGTCAGCACTGATGCAGGCCGTTTGAACTGGTACGAGCCCGTATAACAAGCCTGCCCTGGCAGGAAATTAAAACGTGTGGCGAATATAATGCCAAGTCCGTTCTGTATTTGTTGTTATACATAATTAAGTGCTTTGATGTGGTGCATAGATCAATTTCACAATCGAACATTAACAGTCGCTAAATTAATATAAATAATACGTACCAAGATATGACAAACAGTCGTACTTCACATCGTTGAGCTCATCATTTTCAGGAAACGATTTAATGTACTGTAAGGCTAAATGATGCATGCCAGATTTATGGAGGGACATAACGACGCCATGGTGAAGACGATTGTCTATTTGGTTTCCGTTTGAAAGTACTATATCGTGGAGTAATAGGGCGTCGGCGTACTGGCCTGTGTTCAATAGGTGCTTGCGTTTTTCTTCCTCGCTGGTCAAGTGGGCGGTACCGCAACCGTCTATGGCGTCCAATTCTCCTATTGATACAAAACACTGAAACATACCCGAACTATGTAGTTATAAAGCTATAAATAAAAAAGTTATAAAGAAAAAAAAAAGTTGCAATGTTATAAGATTAATATATTTTCGATTGTTGTTGTCATTTGGTGAAATTACATTATTGTTATATATTTTCTTTTTTTTGTTTCATATTGTACATTTGCTTTTAAATTACAACTGAACATTAATCTCAAACTTTTTCTCTATTCAATATTATATTGTCGATCATATTACATTATATTTACATGCAGTCTTCGCCAATAACTGTAGTGGCGCTAATCTATTGTTCACATCGGTCTCGTCTATGGTATTGTATGTGTACACTATGTTGGCGTTCATTAAATAGAAATAAAATAAATAAAATATATATATTAAAGGTATATTTTGCAGACATATCCTAATTATTTAACGAAGACTACGACGCTTTTAGACACGTCTTCCAATTTAGAAAGGCAGAAAAACAGAGGAATTCTTACATTTCGAAGTATCCTTTGCACGTTTTCACCGCCATCCAAATTGGCGGTAACTTCTGGAGATGATGGAGGCACATCGTCATTTTCTGCTATTGCCCAAAGCTCGCCGTAATATATGGCTGCAATGTTTTTATCTGCGAGTGTTGCTGCCCATGACAATTTATCGTAATCCAATTTCATATAACTTAAGGTAACTGCTTCGCGGGATTTTCTAATTAGACATGAATATTTTATAATCATATTGATTATATATATATGTGTGTGTATATGTGTGTGTATATGTGTGTGTATATGTGTATATATATATGTGTATATATATATATATATATATATATATATATATATGGTGCACTTATAGTCACACTCGCACAGCCATAGAGAATTAATTAATCAAATACTATTTTATGTAATGAAAGTGATATACAAATAACAGAAAGCCCTTTTTTTGACGGCCAGTATTGCTTGATGTTACGTTAGAACGTCTCGTTCCTCATATACTTCTCTTCATGACGCACTATTAAAAAACGCAGAAACTTTTCATCGTTATATTACTAGTTAATATTCAATGAGGCCAAGACATATGAAATTGATAATAGATAAATAATGATCTAGCAATAATACATTCAATATAATTAGTAAAGTTTAATTTTAAATCAATGGAACAGTTACCGTATTTTTAAATGATTCCTCTGCAGGCGTATTGCGTTAACAACGTCCAGTAAGTATTGCACTATCTGTTTTTGATCATCATCCAAAATATTAGATATTTTGGAAACAGTACTCTCCTCGCTGTTCATGGTATTATTATAGAAACTTGTACTCCAAATATAACTAAACACTTGATTTATTTGGTGTCCAATCATTTGTATGTTTTCTTCCGATGAATATTCAAGTAATAATCCCACTAAAGGTGGTAATATCTTTGACATATGCCAGGCTGCAATATTTAAGTTTAGTTTGTTACAGCCAAGTTCGTAGAGTTTTATTATACTTTTATTGCATACTGTACTGGTATACCTTTAAATTACATAAAGCACGTAGCGAGCTTAGATAATTCCTTGGGGATGCTAGCATATCCAGGAGATCTATAGTAATTCGGGTAATCCATTGAAAATGATCTTCATTATTGTTTGGAATCCACTGTGTTGGTGCAGTATGAACTGTATAGTGGGCAAAAGATTCGCATGTTGATGGCACAAGACAGTTCAATATTTGCCTGTGAACAACACCTAACTCTGAAATAAACGTTATTTGATCAATTATTTTAACCAACTACGACCAAAGTGCGACCGCGAGGCCTGTACCTCAATTTTGCCAATGAAAATTAAAGAAAATAAAATTATCTAAATTTAACGTGCAGTCAATTAAACAATCTCATGTGTGGTGCTAATGTCTAAATTGGCTTTATATTTATTTTTAATGTTACGTGCTGTTGTTTATACACTGTATATGCTACGTTTACACGTTTGTACTTGGTTTATCTGATGATTTCGAAATGTGGACCACCCCAATAGGATTTAAAACCAAGGATTTAATTCCGACGTCACGCGCCCCACTGCTATCGTTTAAAGATGAATGGGTTTAAATTATACAAAGTGGTACATAATTTTTAGCTGTCAAATTGTAATGATTATTTTTGAGCTGGAATCCATCCAGAATTATTGATCGCTGACCCAGATTATTGAGCACTATCGTCTACCTGGTCATCACAATGAGAAACGCGAACTTTAATTTAATTATTTAAAACTCACCTAATTCCATTAACAGACCATCCTTATACTTCATTAGATGATTCAAAGCTTCTGTGACTTTGCTGCTTACAGTTGGGTTTTCATCAAATATCATTTCCAATAATGACTTAACAACAGTTATAGCAAAATATTGCGATGGTTTTACATTGATTAATTGTGTCGTTTCATATGGCGGTACGGTTACTAAAGTTTTTAAATCGTATGTTCCAATTTCCGCAAGACAGTTACTCGCTTCCACGATCATCTAAATTAAATTTAATTTGCAATTATTTAAAAATAGACTTAATCCGTAACAATATTTCCTTAAATAGAATTATGTTACGCGCTAGTTAGGATTTTGAATATAAGAATGAGACTTTAATTAGAGTAAACAGTATACAGTATCAAATCGCTAAAATCAGTCAATGTCCTTAATTCACAGCAGAAATCGTATCATTGTCACCAATCACCAATTGCGTGGCAGTAGCTCTTCAGAGCAAAGAATGGCCTCGACGCCACTCCGGTCACTTTTATGTATCGATCTTTCTGGAATGATCTAGATATGAGGCCTTCACCGCAATTCGGCGAACATCACAGCAATTCGGCAAACTTCAAAGACAATGATACGTCAAGTATACAAGTTTGTTGTGCAGCCTAAACAACCTTGTCACAAAAAATATAAGGATTGAATTTCTATGTACTCGGCTCTGTAGGCGATGGCTTTTATGGTTTTCGGATCTTTCTTTTGATGTAAGTGGTTTTAGATCTCATGCTTGCGGTGTTTAGGAAAAGAAATACGACGACTCCAACTTTCGTCATAATATAAATAACTTTACTAAATTTATTTAATGGGAACGAACCTTATCATTGTTTAAAGTCCTTAAAATGTTACATAAGGCTACTATAACCTTATGTAACACACTGTTTTCACAATCTTCTGAAAATCCTTTGCTATCAAGCTTATTAAAAGCGATGCTTACAAATTTTCTATGTGCGCTTAAAAATTTAGTCATCTTGGATACTGTAGTTTCGCTGCAAACATAATGCAATAATGTAAGAATAATTTAAGCCCTAACACCGAATTAAATATCCCACATTACATACCTCGCGTACAATAAGTTGCGTTCATACTTTTGCAACTTTTCTAAAAACTTAATCTCTGTAAAGCACGTTTCTATGCCAACTTCAGTCATCACAGTATACAAAGCTTCCAAACCCTTATCGAAATTCTTAAAATTTTCGGCTACAAACTTAAAAACTTTATCACAATCAGTGTTGTTAAATTTTTTGATCATCAAAATTGTAAAAATGTCCGACAGTGTCGCTGTGTGAATAACTTTCTCTTTATGTGTACTAAATCGCATCAGAATCGTAAGAAGCGCTTTAGACATAACTCCCATTTCGATATTACTATCTGTTTTCTTTATAACACGGACGATATTAACGCATGCATAATTACATATAACTGCATCTGACGGAAACCCTACAGGAATATTTTCAATGAATGTTATAAATGTGTGTAATGATATAACTTTGAATTCGAAGACATTTTCTGATAGTACGTTGTTCCATAGTTTGTAAAGAATTTTAAAAATAGTGAGTGGTTGATTTTCGCACAAATATTCCATAATATTTCCATCAATAAGCTCCTAAAATAGTAACAATAATTGAGTAAAAACACAGGCGTATCGTAAAAACTAATAAAAATAACAAAGACTTACTCCAAAATATTTCAGAATCGCACAAAAAACATCCTTATTATAACTATATGCTTCAATATTTTGTGGGATATCCACAGAAAACACTTTTCTTGCTTCTACATAATCTCTTAGATGATAAGCAGTAAGTAACACAAGGTGATCCATATTTTCAACAAACAACTTAGTCCACTTTTCATTTTTAAGTATCTGTCTGATTTGTTGGAACATTTTGGTTGCTGCATTCAGTGACTCTTTGCAACCGAGTTCCTTGTTACTACACAGGCGGTACTTTTCATGGACGATGTAAGGCAAGCTTAGTATTATTATATTAGAAAAACATTGCTAAAAAAAGGAGTAAAAATTTATGATAACACCTGTACAAATCCAGCACCCAATCTAAGAATGTTTTGAGGAGGTAATTGTTTTAATTGATGGTCATCGTGAGGCCAGTTAATTTTTATTACTTTTGTTACGTCACCTATAGAATTTTATATTTTTTTGTTTTACATCATAAAATAACACTAACACCTTATTTATGCAGAAGCTATTGTTTTTCAAAAAATATGCTATGATGCTACTTCGTAAGGTCAGCGTTGGTAAATCATCTTACATTTGTATATTACTGAATGTTAATTTTTTACTAATAATAATTAAAACAAAATTATGATCCGCGGTACTGAGTTCAATGCAGAGCGAGGTGGTACTTGTTGTAGGAAATACTTGGCAACACTTTTTTCTATTTGTATAAAAGTTCAATAATTATTTTGTTTTATTGATAATTATTTTATTAAAAAGAATAAAAAAACTTCTGACTGAACTCAGAGCCGAGGCTCTCAATTCAAGCCATTAATTAATTACCGCCTCAAAAATTGTTATGTTGGATTTTTGCTAGATTTTGTTAAATAACATTGTAATTTAATATGCAATTGTAATAAATATTACCTCTAAAATAGATTCCTCTGTCATATTTTGTTTAAATTTTTGTAGCATATCACTTGACTGCACGTTACCATTATGATACCATAATATATCAGCAGAAACCAACCAATGCAAGTATTTTGTTGAAGTGGAATCGATGCTCCCATAGCCATATAAATAGAAAGGCAAATCTTGTAAAGGAAATTTCCTATCTAACCAGCATTGTAATATGAGCAAAATATGTTTATCAAGATAAATATCAATACTGTTTTGGGTTACTTTCGTTACAATGATATTTAACACCTTTTTCAGCAAACGCTTATCTAAAGATTTTTCTCGTTGAAGATACATAATCTCTAATACCGAACGGTGCAACCTTGAAGGATTTTTGAGGGTCAAGGCAGAATAAGTATGAAGTAACGTTGCAGTCCGGTTTCTTAACTCATCCTTCAAAATTGTTTCATTTTCTTCGGGCACCTAAAAGAAAGATATTCTATAAGTAGTTTAAAATAATAAAGTAATATCTGGTATAAGTTACGGCAAATAAGTCTAGCGCTGACCGTTAATGCGCAGAAGTCGAAAGTAAGGTATCCCGGGGAGTCAAGCAAGCGCGGGAGCACTTGCGTAAGCGCTTATTGGATCTCCAGTCGTACTCTGCCCCGCGCACCGATACGACACCCCGCTCGCTCATGGTGTACAGTCGCTTTCGAAATTTAATTCTTATTCTTTTTTAAAAAAAGATTGACACACTTTTACTTTTGCGGAAAGTGGTACACTGTGATGTACATTTGTAATTAATAAAAAAGAAATCTACTAACTTCCGCCCGCAACTTAGTTCGCGTAATGATATTAGTGAGATGATGATGATGATTTATTATATAACATGCTTAGTCATAAAAAAGTACAAATAAAAACACATTATTCGTAATTAATTTGTAGAAATGAACAATTGCGTTCGCGACAGTACCCATGCGCAGCTATCCCCTCCACGTTGCGTTCACCACTAGACTTATGTACCGCGACCTGTATACTGCATATAATATATTAATGTCATTTTGTTACTGAACAGGTATTTACAGATATTTAGGTATTTACCTATGAAATTGCCGTTTATTGTTTTTGAAATATATTTTTTATTTTTTTTCGAAATTTTTTATTTCTATAATTCAAAGTAATCACCCACGTAACCGATGCATCTTTGTCAACGCAGTGGTAGTTTATTGATGCCTTTTTGTAAAAATCAACTGGACGGGAGGCAACAAACTCTTCAAAGGCATTTTGTACTGCTTCTCGGGAATTATTTTTTTTTGCCCGCTAAAAAGTTGTCCAAATTTTGGAAAAAGTAATAGTCGGTGGGTGCAAGGTCTGGTGCCTACGGTGGATGAGGGAGAGCTTCCAACCCCAACTCTTGCAGCTTGAAGACTGTTGTGCAGTATGGGGTTGCGCGTTGTCGTGTCGGAGCAGCAGGGACGACCGATTGACCAAAGCTGGTTGCAGATGTGCGAGCTTCTCTATCATTGTCTTCAGTTCTTCACAGTACACATCTGCAGTAATGCTCATGCCGTTTGGTAAAAAACTGTGATGAATCATCGCGGCACTAGACCACCAAACAGTGACAATCAACTTTCTAGAGGTCATTTTTCGTTTAGGGAATTGCTTTGGTGCTGAACCAGGATCTAAGCAATTTGCTGAGAGCTTTTGATTGTTTAACAGAATCCACTTTTCGTCGCACGTCACAATTCGGTTCAAAATTCTTTGATTTCTGTGCCTGTTGAGCAGCGCGAGGCAGGTCTCAAAATGTACGTTGCGCTGGCGATCGTTAAGTTCGTGGGGCACCCATCTATCAAGCCTTTTTACCTTGCCAATTTGTCTCAAATGGAACAATATTGTTTTTATGTTAACTTCATAAGCTGCTACTAGCTCGGATTAGATGTAGATTGAGTATCATCAGCTTCCACAATTGTCCTTAATTCATCATTATTGACCAAAGTGTCCGGACGAGGTTCATTTTTCAAATCAAAATTTCCAGAACGGAACCGGGCAAACCAATAAGGGTTTGTAAAGTTCTCTCCGTAAACGTTGTTGATGTTACGTGCCGTTTGTGCCGCGTTGATACCGCGGCGGAACTCATATTCAATAATTTCACCAAATTTTAAAGTCTTCATTTTTCGTCCATTATGACGAAAAATGTTTAAACGTAATGAAAATACAAAGCCATAATAAAAATAATAAACAAGACTGACTTTGTAAAAAGAATGTCATGTTTTTAAAACGAAATTAATTTGAATTTACAATTCACAGCCAATCAAAACTTTATTTTGGTTTGAAATGGCCAATACTGAAGAACGGCAATTTCATAGGTAAAGACCTAATATATATATGGCAATAGGACAAATTGATTCTCATCAATTTTGAGTATTCACAGACATCATCTTCCCATATATTTTATTTTATAACACCGCGTGGCCTGAATTTCGAGCTAATACAGCATTGGAACCTCCGTCGGTTCTTATCACAATATGCCTTACCTCGGATTAAGAAATTTTACGATGAATGTTCCTGTGTTTACATATTTTTTATAGCACTATATCTTGAGAAGGCCACATCCAAAAGATGTAATTGATAAATATTTTTTTAGGAAATAATTATGTATAAAGATTACTTACGGCAACTGTAAACATATCTTTTAAATTAATTAGACAAGATTTTATATCGTCTTCAGAAAACGATTGCGATATTTCCTTTATTAAATAACTACAATAAAGCCGTATGCTGTAGATGTTTCCCTTTATCTTGCCTAATAAAATATCTTTAAACGTGAGCTGCATTGGGCTGCTTGCGCAATCATTTAGTTGAGTAATTTTCGCTATACATTTATACACGAGCGCCGCAACTTCAGGAGGGTAGTACATGTTTTCGCATCTGTGCAGGTAACTCTTAACCATGATCAAACAATTCTGACGCAAATTATCGCTATGTAGCCACACTTTATCAATTATTAGTAATAATGTTTGAAGTATTTTTAAAGTTGCATTGGAATTGCGGAATAAATTCTTGCACATTGACTGCATTAGTACAAAAGTTAATTCTGAAATGAAATTAACATTATTTATCGATATCGATATTATTGTAATTTCCGACAAAACAGCGATACATATAAAAAGTTTTACCTATAGGACCATCTTCAACGTCAGATTTGTTAAATAATCTTATACATTTTAAGGCAGTCTCTAAATCCCGTGGACAGGACAAATTATATAACTTTGAATTCAGAACCAGTTCAAGAAGTTCATCTCTATAACTATGTTTCTCTCTACAGTACGCTGCTAAGAAAAAAACACAGTTATTCTTCAATACGTTGAAACTCATATCCATATCGCTTTCATCGTCTTCTGTAGGACCTTCGCTAGTTATAATGTCATTTATACAATGTAAAAAATCATTATCAATACACAAACGTATTTCAGTGTTTAGTTCCGCATCGTATTCTTCGAGTAAAATATTTTGTAAAAATTGAAGCAATATATTCTTATCACGGATCTGTTTATCACTTTTCAATGTGTGCATTGATGCCGTAAATGTAGCATTTAGAACGTTTTTAAATGTACAAAATATTTTCATAGTTCTTACTTGAAAGTTATACTTCGATAAAATATCCAAATAAGCTAAAATGATGCTTAACATTTTCAAACTTTCTACCAGCTTTAAGTCTTTTTCTTGGAAGTTTAGACTGTATTCTGACAGTTTTTCTTGCAAATGTTCAAGTAGGTGTGTATTTATATCATCGTTGATTTCTAAGCGTTGTGAAATACATATATTATCAGGTACATGTTTCGATACCTCAAGTTCGAAATCACTGTATAATAGACTTTTATCGACAGTTTTAAATAAAATATTGTATAGATCATCATTTTCCGAACTTAGAGAATTATTAGGTCTAACGTTCTCATTTGATAACAAAGTTATAAATAACTGTCTGACATTAATCACATCGACATTTGTAATCGAACCATGAATAAACCAGGTAAAACATTTCATTCGACCGAAATTATAGCAACATTTTGTATAGAATTTCTTGAATAACATGTTTATAGTTTTAACAGAGCTATCACTAACTGGCATTCCTTTTTCAAAATACAATACCAACAATGGTTTAACATTATCATAATGCAATAGGTTTAAAGATAAAATATATTGAACTACACCATGCATAGATTTATGAGCAGCGGTCATACTCGTGGAATTTCTGAAAATAAAAAGGATTATTTTTAAAATGTATACGGTCCTAGAAAAGTTAAGGATATGCACCACCGTGGCAAAATTTTCTCTCTTGTGAGCTGAAGAAAGCCACAAGATAAATTATTAGAAAACTTATCAATAAATCCGCTAGTAAATATATTTCGGGGAACATGAATTTATTGAACTCCATTAAATTTTGAACCCATTTCTGACTTACCAATAATGTCATGTAGGAGTTTATATTCTGTTACTGGCCACTTGGACACCTAATTAGAAACATTTTAAAAGGCATCCATAGCACGTTCTTTTTTTGAAATTGGAGGAAAGCATTTCTTTCTTGGCTTTTTCTATTATTTTGGCGGCAATTCAAAATTGAATCTGAATTTTATTTTGTTCAACATGGGCAAAAATCAAAGTTGTGACGCGTCAACTAGGCAAGTAATTGAGGGCACGGCGGCGGCGCGGCGCTGATACCGCGTAAATGATCAAAGTGCCGTGAAAATGTCAACGGCGGCCGTAGCCCACCGCAAAAGAAGCGCTTTATTTTGGCGGGATTGATTATTATGTTTAGTTTTTGAGACAGTTTCGCCCGTGCGTTCGTTAATCCGACCATCAGCTGTTTTTGATTTTGTGTTTCTTTGCTGGTTTTTTTTTAGTAAGTAATGTATTTTTTATGAAACTATCGTTTCATTTAGCTGTACTAATATGATGGAGCGTAAATAATGCTAATAAAATGTTTTAAAAATATGATTTTTTTTAATCGGGTTCAATTTTTTTCTGTCCCATCATCAAAGGTGTCATTAGTACTATCGTCTGTCTTCGTTGTCGGAAGCGGTCTCCTAATACCCTGTGTATATATATATATATATATATATATATATATATATATATATATATATATATATATATGTGTATATATATAAATATATGTATATATATGTATATATATACATAAATATATATATAAATATATGTATATATTTATATATATATATAGGTATAAAAAGTATATCATATCACATCACTTACCTTACACATGAATTCCACAATAAAGTCACAAGTTCCTTAAATTGATCTAAATTGTCATTTTGCGACACAATTTTTTTTAAAACTAGTTTCGCCAAAGTTTCGAAGTTACTCAAAATTTGATTTATACTGCTACTATTGACTAATTTTTCTAAAATCTGTATCAGAATTTCATAGTCAACTGTGTAAATGGAATGCCCAAAATGTTCTACATACATCTGTATAACGCCTATCCTAAAAATATATTAAGTATTCATTTTACAAATATTATTACATTATTACACAAACGTTCGATAATAACAAACTTTGTCATATCACCTTAAATTTTAATAATTAATTTAATATTTAAATAAACAAAACAGCTTTTCATAATAATGCACAAAATATAATTACCACGATATTTGATTTTGTTCGAACTCGTGTAATAAGTCATTAAAATTTTTGCTCTTATTTATTGATATTCTCGGTTTCTTTGATGATGTTTCACCATC
This sequence comes from Teinopalpus imperialis, assembly GCA_029286865.1. Taxonomy (NCBI): domain Eukaryota; kingdom Metazoa; phylum Arthropoda; class Insecta; order Lepidoptera; family Papilionidae; genus Teinopalpus; species Teinopalpus imperialis. The sequence continues at coordinate 7,309,194 of JAGSMU010000012.1, forward strand.
ATAGTTGTTATCAGTACCTTGTGTCGAAGTTTCAAAGATCTACGAATAATAAATACCATTGGCCAAATATAATAACAAAATAAACTGTTAGACCGTCGTAATGTTTGTTACAAGTTCTAGTATATTCTATATGAGAAAAAATTAGAAAATGGAACACAGGTACAGCGTCCTTGCGAATTTATAAATTATTAATATAAGCGTGAGAACTTTTTACAAGTACCTACCAGAAAATGTGTAAATGCAGCTACTTGAATGAAAAATGGACAGGTATGTAATGTGTTGTTGGTCTGTTTATATTTTTTTTGTATGTAATTTGTTTCAAGATAAATAAGATCCATGATGCTTTGAAGGCTTTTATTCCATTCATTCCAGTTATAGGCTAGAGCAGATTCTTCATTTTGTTTTCGTCCTACTGGATGATGAATCATTATTGAAATATGTAGCAGTTTAAACAGCTGCGACTAAAACAATAAATATTAATTAATTAATTTAATCTTTCATATTATTATTTATCTAATGACATAAGACAAATAAAAGGCGTCTTAATTACTTATAAGTCAATATGTATGAAGTTACAAAAGCTTTAAAATATCAGTAAAACGAATAACAAAACATCTTATAAGAAACCTAGCAAATATTTACCTTCTTATTTGCATCTAAATTTTGTTCATAGAATTGAAATACTAATGGTAAGTTTTTTTCTATAAACTCACACATACTTAATCGATTCTCTAAATAAAGCTAAAAGAAAAATAATAATACATTATGTTATAAGGTATAAATCAGTTTTTAATATAAAGCTCGGGTCAGTACTAAAAAAAAAGTTTTAATGCAAGTACTAAGGTTCGTAATGGTAGATCACATAACGATAAACAAACACTGTTGCCCATACACAAATTTGTGGGTCTGTGTGATACATGTCCCGCTTCTTTGTTACTGCATGTGAATCATCATACGACATCATCTGACTGCAGATGCATTACATCGGACTAGGGGAAGGGGCAGAGTAGAGAGGGGCTCTGTGTTTGTGTAAATGCTTACGGCACTATGGTACATCGTGCGCAGATGATGTTTATTTATTTATTTATTAAAACTTTTTGCACAAAAAAAAATGGACTTAATGCCTAAGGCATTATCTCCCAGTCAAACCTTTGGGTGGTACAGAAAGATTGAGTAGGTGCATTTATACATTTAAAAAAAACAGCATACGTATACATAAGAACTACATTTAGTATACATATATAAATATAATACGATACATAAATATATATATACATACATATTAGTGACGAACTTAATTTGCTGATGATTTTTAAACAGGTATTCGCGAGCTTTCTTTTTGAATACAAGACGACTATTGGCCATCCTTATTTCGGTAGGTAGCGTATTCCATAAAAGAACAGACTGAATAAGGAATGCATTAAGTCAGAACGTTGAAGAGGACAAAGAAGGAAACGATTATGCGTGGAGCGAAGATTTTAATATCTTTTTACCACTAATATCTTTGACAGATCGCTATCAAGTACCGAATTATACTATATCCAAGGTGTCCAAGATGGCAGATAATTGGCTGGTGGTAATGCAGTCGCCTCATGTCTGCCTTTGATTATCCTAAACAAACACCATTAAGATGAACTTATTAGTGAAGGCGTTTAATTTAAAGCGTTACCAGTAACCGTATTTTGTTTTATTATACGTATATCAAACATGAATAAATTCCTACCAAAATAAAAGTAAATAATATAAAATGTGTTAAGTATACATTTTATATATTTTATAAGTTACGTTTCGTGTGTACTATACGAAATGGTCCTATATGGATTAACGATATTGCATATAGTACAAACCTTTGTACGCAATAGTGCAGAGCTGCAGCAGGAAACCGACTGTAGCGTGCGTTCATAGGACGGCTCAAACAGGGTAAGATCATTCTTAAAAAATACCATCATAAAATGCACCACAATCGCTGCTGTGTAAAATTATATTTTTGCATTTCAAAGAAATACTTTTTTTATGACATTGGGAGTGAAAAACGAGCACACAGTTCACCTGATGATAAGCGATTCTTGCGGCCCGTTGCATCTAAATTCATCCTTGTCAAGGAATATAAGCGAGACTAAGAAAATAGTGCAGATGCGTTGTCACCCGGACCCCTACACACACCACACGAAACACAGCAGCATTATGCTGCTATTTTACATTGGTATTCTGGGAGGGAGTGGCCCTACTCCGGTCGAGTTGACCCATTCAATCTGCAGCTATAAACAAACTACATTATGAAGTACCACTGTCAAACTGTCCCTAAGTTATTATGTTATACATTTACCATATCCAGTGTTAACGTCATAATGTCTGTTACAACATCTAGTGTTTTCTTGTTAATTGTCAATTTATGGAAATATTTCGTAACATTAGATAATGAATTCCGAAGTGAGAGTGCAAACTGGCAACATTCTCCTCCATTTTTTATTATAAGCCAGAGAAGTTTTAAGTTTATGAAATCATCCAATTCAGAAATGTTGGATAAACATGCTGTGATACATATATCTAATAAATCTGAAAAAAAAAACAAAGTTTAATAAGAACTCAAAAAAAATAAAAGTAATAGGTTATTATACTACCTGAGTTACCAGGTCCGCCAAATTTCAAAACGGAGGGTTACAAAAATTAGTATTTTGGGTTTTCAAATTTGGGGTAGTCATAAAAACGGTTTAAGCTAAAGTTTATTTGTCAAGAAACCCAAATTGGCTTATAATAGGAAGATTAAGCTTTTCCACGTTTTTAAAGATTAGAGATTGTGCTTTCAAATAAAGTAATCTTTGTAAGTATATTTTTTTATAAGTTATAAACGTTATTTTATAAGATTGATAATTATATTTATCGTCAAACAACTTTATTCTAAGAGAATGTTAAATGGAAATTTTTAGACTATTTATTATAAAATAATATTAAATAGAATGTAAAATATAGTTAGAAATAGTTTATACTCTCTATATTAACTATATAATATCATGTCTGTCCCCATCAAAGATAAATTTAGATGTATCCTTATGTACAAACCCCTGAAAATCTCTAAAACTTTGAATATCCTGTATCACGTGGCATCTAACTACCTAGTCCGGCCATAACTTCTGTTACAAATGAAAATGCATTTTTTTTAAAGAAGTTATGTAATATTATTAAAATTTATACCTACATATTTATTAGTCTCAGCAAAAAATAAAAATTTGGCTTTTATACAGGCCTTTAATCTGTTTGGCCACGAATCTATGGATTTACGCACTGTTTCCAAGGGAAATTTCGCCACTGCTTGCTCCACAGATTTCGTTTAGAGCAGACCATGTCCTTTAAAACTGACCATAACTTGAAGTCTAAAGGGTTGAGGTCTGGGCTAGATGAGGGCCTTCAGCTCTTATAAAGTCCGGAACGTTGGTTTCAAGCCTCACAGGAGTCACAAAAATCTAGTTTTGTGACTCCTTGATAAGACACGCCCAACCAAACCATCACTGACGCAGGATGATTAACCACGTTGTACCTTTCCGACCACTTGAGCAGCTTCTTTAGAATTGTGAGCGTACACTTTATTATTTTGCTTATTGTAGTGTTCTTCAATCGTGAAATTTTTTCATCGGTAAAGAGGATATTTCTGTGCCTTTCACCTGCGTATCGCGACAGAAGGCGTTTTGATCGATCCACTCTCTTTAATTGTAACGATTGATTTAGGGCATGCCCTGTATATCGACGATAAGCACCAAGCTTCAGGTCTTGTTTTATAATACGCGACAGAGTCCTAGCGGGAATCTTCATTTCTCGCGATAAGATTTTTTGTTTCCTAATGGGGTTTCGACGAATTCTGGATTTAACAGCATTAAAAGCCTTTGTAGTTCTAACAGCACGCGGCCGCCCCGTTCTTTTCTGGTCTTTGACAGAGAAAGTGTTGTTCTATCTTTTGATAGTACGATATACGAACATACGGCTGATACCAAGCTTTTGAAGTGCCTGGAATATGACCGACGGCTCCATACCCACTTTGTGCAAGGCGATCACTGCAATCCCATTTTCTTTAACACCCCATTCCATATTGCAATTTGATAAAGAAGACGAAAAAATATGTGAAATGGCGCAAAATCAAAAGAAGTTTTTAAAATACTACACGTGTTCCAAATTTAAAATAATTAATAAGTTGAAAAAAAATTTTTTTTTTATGTAAGTCTTTATGGCCAGTCTAGTTAGTAAGAAGTTACATAGATATTGACATGATAAAGTTATCTGCTTTGGTAGCTGTTACAAATAAATAAATTCTCTAACGGTATACATATGTATACATAAATAACTTCTCATCTCCAAAAAAATCCACATAATATGAATACGGTGAGTCTAATAAAGTATGACTTTTGTAGGAGACAACAATTCACACTAACCTTCCCAAGTGCTTGGTGTTATATGGCAAGCATAATTTTCATACGGTAATACATATTTGTACAACAGGTTTAAATATGCATCTCCAATTGCATTTGTTAGTCTTTGATTTCTTAACACAAATAAACACACGTTGATAATCTTGTCACATTTTATGTATGCTTTACCTACAATAGAAAAGATTCCATAAACAAATAATATTTTAGGAAAATTTTAGGGAGATTCACCACTTCAAATTTCTTATGCACTTAATGAATGGATGGAACATTGCATTTTTTACCCTTGTTTGAACCAGCAACACATAAATGAAGGATGCTTGTACATAGTGGATACGTCACACTACGAAAGGTTTTGGAAGATTCGTATTTTTCCGATTCCTGAAAATAAAATTTTACTTAAATCAGGTTATAGATCAGTTAATAATGCAAAAATACATATAATTAATATTATTCATTTTATCGTTATTATCTCAGCCCATTATTAGTCTACTACTGCAATATGCCTTTCAGGAACCTAAAGATCAGCATTCATCAACTGTCCCGGCAGACTTGCATAAAGTGTCACTTGATTTGGTTTATTTTTGAAACATCAATATGCTAATGATTTAGACTTTTGTTGGGAACCACCTGCTAGCACAAGCATTTTAGGTTACTTAGTATGGAGTGGTTATGCGGAATGATTGTAAAGTTAAATAGTTAAAAATCTTAGATTTTTGTAATGAATTCTTATATTTATGCGAATACTGCACAGAATAAAAGTAACTTATACATAAACAAACAAATCTATTAAGACTCGCGTAAAAGAACATATGCTAATTTGGATATCCGATTCTCTAAGAAGTCTACAATCTAGGACCATACTTTAGATCGCCCCCACCATTACATCGGATTTTATAAACTACAAATCCTATTGTAGATACACAACATCTCCCTTAAAATGGCGCCTCGCAAATCAGTTACCCCGCCTCCCGCAAGTTACGAGAGCTCACGGGCCCTGCTCACCGCCGTAAACCAGCCATATATGCTGAATAAAATTTCTTTTTGTCTGAAAAATGTACATCAATGTCCACCATCAACTCTTCGTCGTCGGATAAATGCTTACTTCGAAGATCTTTCTTGAGGTTGGGGAACAGAGAGTAATCAATAGGGACTAGATAGATAGAGAGAATGGATGATTGATTTCTTCAAATCCACAATCCTACATAGCAGCCTTGGTAACCGCCCTTTGTGAACCGGCGCCTTGTCGTAAAGAAGCAAGACACCTGCGCTCAATTTTCCACGTCTTTTTTCTTTTATTGCCTCCTTTAAATCGCGTAGGGTGTTTGCGAAAGGTGTGGCAGTAATACCTTGACCTTTTTGTGTACTCAATCAGTAAGATTCCCTTAGAATCCTAAAGCTGTGGTCTTGAGCCACTTTTTTAAGCCACTGCATGGACTCTTGCTTGCTCTCAGGGTCATAGTAATGAACCCACGTTTCATCACCGGTAATGATTTGGTCGAAAATACTATGCAGATTTTCACCACAGAGCTCCAAAAACTCCTTATACTAAACACTCAACTCGCAATTGTTTATAAAGCGTCGTGAGCATTCGCGGCACCCATCTTGCACTGTTTTTTGACAGATTCAGATGCTCATGAAGGATAATGTGATTAGTTACCACGGATAGCTTAGTCCTTTCTGCTAATGTTTTCACTCTTACACGGGCATGTTCGAGTACAAGTTTCTCAACGATTTTGATGTTTTCTTCACTAGTGCCAATCAGCCCACCGGCACGCGGTCGTCTTCAATACTCTTTCTACCCTATTTGAATTCACTAGACCACTTCTGAATAGTAGATAATGAAGGAGCACAATCTTGATAATATCCATTTCTTCGTCGTGAATAACTTTTTGAGTCTTTCCTTGTTTGGTAAGGAATTTTATCATAACTCGATGCTCGATTATTGTCAAGATTTTCGTATCAGTCATCGTAGTTCCCTTTTCGTAACGATATCTTGAATACTTATAGTGACAATTAAATAAGGTTTTATATTTATACCCTCAAAGTGTGTGAACTGATGAGATAATTTAATTAACCTCATCATTAGTATATTACCTCGAAACTGAGAATACATTGAACGCTCCATGTATCGTGTTCGAATTACACAATACTAACTAAAATACTAAAAAAAAACATTTTTATGACGAACATTTAAGTGCAAATAATTTTAAAATTATTATATCAAACATTAAATTAAAGTGCTTAAATGAGTAGTTTAAAACACTAAAGAAATCTTTATACTGTGAACGTGTACGGTATTGTTATAAATAACCTGCTGTGCAGATGACTCATTGTCTGCTATATATACTTAGGTGATACTGAGTTTCTGGTTTTTCAAAATTAGACCTGATATTATATTTGATACATTATTTTATTTTCGAAGTACATGCCCTCACTATTTACATAATTTTTCATTAATTGGAACCATTACGTGAAGCAGTATATCCAGTTTTAAGTAGGGACCTTTTCAATGGCTTCGCAAATGGAACGTATTCGCCACGGGTTCCGGGATTGTAAATCGTAAACCTCTAAGCTTATCTTTTAATTTTCAGAAATAAAAAGAAGTCTCAAGGTTTCCAAGGTGCATCAGTTCCATATTTGAGGCCTTCAAATATGCATTCATTATCTTAGCTGAATGTGCGCAGACGCGTTATCTTGGTGAAGGTCGACATTGATGCAGGAACGTTTCACGTACTTTTAATAAAATTCTGGGTAAGCAGTTGTTTACGTAGTTTTGGAGTCACTGTTTTTGTCACTTATTTTCAATCAACACTGTTATGTTATGTCCTCATTTGCCGAAAAAAGAAGCCACCATTTTCTTGCTGGTGCTTCGATTTTTTTTAACTTTCGTCAGCAAATCTTCAAAAGAAAACAAAAATTCTGCCAAATAGCATTATTTTTCCGGTTGAAAGCCACCCATCTTTCGTCACCTATCACAATCTTATGGACAGCAAATGAAAATCCTCCATTAAACTCCTCCATTATTTTTTATTATTTTACGGCACCACTCGTCACGCAATCGTTTCTGGTCCTCCGTTAAATCATGCGGTGCAAGGCGTATTCATCGAGTGCAAGGCGTCCGAACATTCAAATTCACATGCAAAGATTTGGCACTTGGCTCATTCCAATACCTAATACAATACGAATGTACTGACAAGTAATTTTTTTCTCACTTTCAATCAGTTTTCTTACGGTATCAATATTGTTTTCCGTTACCGCAGTTGCCAGCCGACCTTCATCGTCCTGGAAAATATTACGTCAATGGCTAAAATCTCCGAACCACGGATAAAAAGTTACAAGGAGAGGTCTATTTTCAAATTCCGTAATAACTTTTCATTTTTTTATTGTTAGTGGCCAGTTCCAGAAACGTATGCCCTATGTATATATAACTGCATAAATAAGAAAGTGCGTACGAGCAGAATGCAAAATTTACGTAACTGCTTTGTGTAGCTTGCGGCCCAGTGACGCAGATCAACAGTCAGACGATCTAACGATGAAAGTGAAGCCCGAAAATGTTTAAGATTAATGTTTCTCTTTTTTAACATTTATATTAAATGTCTTCCTATAACTAAAACTTTAAAAACATTCAAAATTTTAAAAAGTGACCAAGATTGTAAAGATGTAAGGGTATGTAAACAAATGTAAGACTTCGATTGGTAATAAGGTCCATCACACAACAAATGCTTAATATGCAAGTCTATGTATGATATATATATATATATATATATATATAGTGTGTGCAAATGTAAGTTCTACAAAGTACTACCTGTGGACTAAACCTCAAAGAGATAATTGGATGGATGTAAATACTATTTAGAAGAAGGTACAAACTCTAAACCACCTCTCTGACACTATATTCATAATAAGCAAAAGGTAACAAACATAACACAAAGAAAGCATGAAAATTTACGATCTGTGGATTTAGATAAAGGTCACTGGACCAACAGCAATAATCAAACACAAAAGTTAATATCTTAGACTCACTTAGAAGTTAATATCTTAAATACGGAAAACACGAATGTCCAAAGAAAGATATAAGATGATCGAATCACAATAAGGGGTCTTAAAAAATGCTTACTGTTATATTAACACGTTTATTATTATTGAATAACACCCAAGCGCAGCTTTCAACGACACCTCGAAAATCTGCAGATATTACCGAAATATTTTAATTATTATTTAACGATTATTTTTCATTTCTGAAACCATTCAAGATGTACTCTGTCGGCAGTTTAAGACCGCACATAAACAACATAATTATCCATCAATTGTTATAAAATCCCATAGGATAAAAAAAAAGAAATGCACATTGGCATATTCTATTGTTAGTATCGAATATTTAAAGGAGTCATTCTTTTGTTTACTTTCAAGTTATTGGACAATAAACATCTGTGAAGACGTCATAAAATGGGAAAAGCTAGAGAAATTAGCAGTGAAGTGCGTTCTGCCATCGTTGTTTTACATAATGAAGGCAAATCCGAAAATGAGATTGCTTCACAACTGAAGTTATCGACGACTTGTGTTCATGGCACAATAACTCGATACAGGGAGACAAGCTGTTTTCAATATCGTCCACGCTCGGGAAGGCCGAGAGCTACCACGTCTAGTGAAGCTAATTTCATTGTTGTTACTAGCAAGCGAAGTAGACGCTTAACAGCAGCAGAAATACGTGTTGAAGTAAACAAAACCCGGGTTAAACCTTTATCATTGACTACAGTAAAACGGCGACTGAGAGATGCGAAGTTGTATGGTCGCGATGCCGCTGGAACACATCTGCTAAGGCCGCAAAACAAGAAAAAACGGATGCAGTGGGCTCTTGCCCATCGAGATTGGACTGAAGATTTAAAAAAAAGTGATTTGGACCGATTTATCCAAATTTGAACTATTCGGTCCAAAACGTAGAATTTACGTTCGACGTAGTGCCGAAGAAAATATGATGTCAGATTGTGTAGTCCCAACAATCAAGCATGGTGGTGGCTCTGGGGTTGCGTCTCTAGCCAAGGAACTGGTGATTTGATTAAAACTGAAGGAATTTTGAAAAAGAAATAGTACAAAAATATTTTAGAACAAAATGCCGTTTCTTCCGGGTTACGATTAATTGGAGATGGATTCATTTTCCAACAAGATAATAATCCAGGGCATAAAAAAACATGGTTTGGCCTCCTCAGAGCCCGGATCTCAATCCCATTGAACTTTCGTGGGAAGAGCTTGATAGGGACGTTCGTATTCGTGGCCCATTCTCGCGAGAAGTAATATAGAATGCTTCATTCATTTGGAACAACATAATGGGTGTCTCAGAATGTTGTTTGTTTTTAGATGTTAATAACAAAATATCAATTAAATTTCGTTTTATTTGATGTTAATTTAAAGAGCAATTCTTGAAGTTTATTTATAAAAACAACCGTTTGCAAATGCGCACCATTCATTTGTTCACACTCATTTAACCTGAAGCTAAAATTTTTAAAGACGCGCTGGAGCATCGCTCTTGGAATAGAGTTGAAGGAATCGCGAAAACCATAATGAGTCATTTGTAACATGAGAAGTGGCTCCATCTTGCTAGAAAAAGGTGTTGCGGTTGTAGCCCTTCTGGTTTTGCATTATTGTAGCCAAAAAAGTCCGGATCATGTGGCAATATCGGTCAGAATTAACGGTGTAAGTTCATCCTCAAAAAAATATGGACCGATAATTCCTTGACTTGATATGGCAGCCCAAACAACAACTTTTGGCGAGTGCAAGGGCTTCTGATGCAGTTCTAACGGATTCTCGCCCAGTATCTGCAATTTTGTCTATTTACATGACCGTTGATGTGAAAATTCGATTCATCGGAGAACCAGATGTTATTGAAACTCCTAAAACGGTTTTTCGTTGTCCTGCAGAATTCGACACGTTTATCACGATCATCAGGCTTCATTTCTTGAACAATAACAATTTTATAGGGGTGAAAATGTAAATCTTTCGAAATAATGCGATGAACCGTAGATTTGTTCAAATTAAGAGACGCTGCGCGCAATCACAATGGCTGTCGTGGGTCATCCATAACAGACTCTCGAACGCGATCGACGTTCATGCTCGTTCTTGATGTCCTTTTACGCCCAGACGATTTGTCCGGCATTGTATTCCCAGTCTCTTCAATCTTGCACACCCAATGCTTAATTAAATTGGCACTTGGCATATGTCTTAAGCTTTTTAAATTAAAATGTATCCTGTAGAGACGACGAACAACAGTGTAGGAATCGTTGTTTTTATAAAACGCTCTCACGCAAAACGCGCGCTGTAATCCCGTGAAACGATTCATGGCTTCTAAACTTAACAAGCCGGGCAAGCGTTTGAGTCCACTCCCCTCTTCCTGCTACCTGCGGTTGGCGCGTATTGGTCAATTCAAAAACGAAAATCATTCTGAGACACCCTTTATCACAAGACACCATTAACAAACTGATTGCTTGTATGCCGAGACTTGTGAAAAAAGTCATAAAATATAAAGGTCTTTTGATGAAAAATCAGTTTAGCTAACTATAGCCTTTTTTGCATGGACTGTAAATATTTCTTTACGCTTTTAAAGTATATTGTTTGTCAATCAATGTTATATTAGATGATTAAACAGGTTAATTAAACATTTAATATTTTATTGGAGTTTTACTTTATTTTCCTACTTTAATTAAGGTGGTCTTAAACTTTTGGCCTGCAGTGTATGTGGGGCATACTGAAAGACGGAGTCAAAAAATAAACTCTCTGGTAAAATCAAGACGAAATAATCAACATATTGGGCGGCACATGATAAAAAGGACTATCAAGTAAACTGATACAATCGAGACGTAACAAAAACAACCTTACTAAAATTTATACCGTAATATAATTCATACAACCGAACAGTACTTCAAAGGAAATAGTAAAAACGATTCGGTAGTACTTCATGACCTGGCAGTATTATAATGGATTCCATTAATTTTGAGAACAAGGGGGTAATGGTAATAGTTCTGTAGGCGGACGGATCTGAGCGATCACCTTTTTTAGAGATTGGGTACACCAAAGCTGTTTTGCAGGAGCCCCAGACGACTCCTAAAGAGCCGACTCCTGAGCACACGTCCTAAGCACAATTGGACGGACTTGGTGAATTTAAATGAGAATATTGCTTTGCACATTAAAATCTTGCGAGACAGGCCAGCATATTGTCACCCCTGAGCAGAGATAGTTGACAAAAATTCCCTTAGACAGCTTTGACAAGAAACAAGAATGCATAGGTTACAGATGTGTGGTGAACCAGTTTCTCGCTTATTCTGCCCATGTGTTAACATAGACCAATAAATATGTAATTAAATTACACATAAGAACACCAAGCCATTTAAGTAATAAACTAATAAATTATTTTTATTATAATAACAATTCCTTGATTGCATTAGGCAATGGATTTGACATTTATTTATTTAAGCTCTAAAATGCTGTTGTGGAAAGCTTGCTATATGCTAAAATGTGAACATTGCTCATAAAATCGTTATAGATTAAAGGAGCTGTACAAGACTGCAGTGATTGGATATAGATGAAAATGATATTGTTGCAATATCAGGTAAATAGATTTCTTAATGTGATATGATTACAGACAATCACACGAGAATGAAGCCCATTCCTTATAAGTATTTACAAAAAAACATGATCGCTAGTCATTGCCATTCCTACTACAATTTAAAGCACACGCAACAAGCCGGAAGATTTTTGGCTCTACAAATTAGCCACTGCTTGACTGTAATACCACTACAACTATACACTAATATCACTGATTAACTGTTAAAACAATTAAAGGACAGCCCATAGTAGCCACTTTTCAAGGTAAAACATGATAAAATGTGTTAAATGTAAGTAATGAAATTCATTATTACTAAGGAATATACTATCTTTGTATTATGAGATAATAATATTAATTAAAGCAAATTTAGCAAAGTTTACTTTTTTATTTTGACAGCCGAAATATTTCTCAACATAGAATCACCCATTTAATAATAAAGGTTTTCTTAAGAAAATAAAGGATATGTAAATGACACCACAACTTTATGGCTAATTTATCTTTTTATTTATATATAAGAATCCACAAACTTGCAGACCGGATGAAATCAACAGTAGTAAGTATACACAAAAGATCAAGTGATATATTAAGATACGCAATAAGTTAATATGCAACAACTTTACTTATCTAGTAGTTTCACTTTAAGTTATTTTATAATTAGTGTTAAACAGATATTTAAATATTTGTATTTTCTAACTACACTAAAAAACCAAGCTCTGATAGTAATTCATACCCACCAGTGACCATTTTACCAAATACACATCCTAAAAACTTATATTTACAGTTATCATATTAATGATCATTACTTCCTATAATGAAATATAACCATAAGGGGATATTTTATGACTATAGTCTACAGTAAGTAAGCTTTGGACATCATGCCAATGCAGCAATGACCAAAAAATATAAAAGACAAGAAAACTTTAAGTATTTTTGCAACCAACAGATGAACAACTATTCAGTGGAGTTATGAAATCGGTTCAACAATAATAATGATAACTAAGTCATTTCGATCAAAATTATCAATGTTCATGATTTTATTTATAATACCTATCTTTATGTTCTTCATTTAACTATTTCAATCAAAATAACAACATGGAAATATGTTAATTTTAATCAATTTGTAAACAACTAATACATTATGAAAATTATTACCTTAAGTAAATACTCAGTTATATTTTCAAATAAATCAGTCCAATTAAATCCCACATTTCTTCGAGTATTATCAGAAAGTAAATTAGGAACTGCGTTTCTCGTAAGAAAATCTTTTAAGGATTCAGCGCTTTTCTTTCTTTCAGAAGCTTTATTAGAAGTCAAATTTCCACATAACTCCCTAACAGAATCTTCCAAAGACATGGTTAAACAATTTCAAGAAAAGCATTAAAAAGCAAACAAATAAAGGTAAACAGATGAACTAAGCTTTACATATAGCAAAACTAATTAAAAAGTACGATTTGATCCTCCAAGCAATTCTTATAATTTAAAACTACGTCAAAATCAAAGAGTAAAATACAGAGTATATCAACTTCTGATTTCAACTGGAATTGACGTAAATCAATGTTGGCAATTCCATGTGTGGCTATTGCTTAGATATATTTTCAGAGAACTAAAATTAAATAGGATTGTATCGTAATATTTTGAAAGATGCAGCACTATGGGTAGCACTTACAAGTCACTAGTTATTAGTAGCAACTGTAAGAAGCGAAAAAATTCTTATAATTCTACATCAAGAATATTTTTTATTATATTACAAAGGTGTCCACTAAAGTGAACCCGGAGAGGACGGCCACAGGGACTGGTCCCATGTTTCCGTAGCACATCGAAGGTAGTAGGGTAAACATACTTAGGCTCAGTGCAGAGGGGTATTGGTGGGTTCCGTATAAAATATGGGCGCCCCTCTCAATGCACTGAGGGTGGCTACCAAAGGGGTTCGTTGGGTGGAAATCCTAAATAACCGTGTCATCTCCGGGTTTGCTATCCTGGACGATAAGAGCCCCCACCATATTTGAAACCGTGCTTCCCTTCTAGTTGCTTTATGTCGTATAAAGCGACTAGAAGGGAAGTACAGGCAGGGCAGAAAAATGCTTGATCCTCTACATCACGTTTTGTCACTTGTATGGGAGTATAGGGAACGCAGGGCTTTCGGCAAGCATATGCTGCGCAGAATCTCTGACCCCGCCACAAAGATAGCATTTTGTTGTCGGTTCGCGTCTGATCCTGTTCAGGAATTCAACAAAGCACCCATGCAGTGAGTACTTTTGTCAACCGAAAAGTAATGTCCGTGTCTCCCGCCGATCACAGCCAGGATTTGAAAGTGGGCAGAAGTGCACTGACAGTGAGATGGCACACGATCAGTGGCTTGTAAAGCCGCTCGCACCATGCCTCCAGTGCACGTCTGTGCTCCTGCTTCCGCACCTCTCCTGCATCTAGGAACTCATCGTCATCTCAGGGGAAGCTGAGGCAGGTCCCGCGCATGATATCCAACAGGACTAGGATATCGTGTCTCGTTCTCAGCAATATAATACGCTCGACCCTCATAGGTCAAGCATCAGTGGATATATATCTTGTAGATGCCTACTTTGGAGCGGATAGGAAGCTTGGATACTAGAACTCATGAAAGCATAGTGTGTACAGCTCTGGCTTGCTGGACCACATGGTTGACAAGAGCGGCCATTCACTACGTTTAATCAATCTTACATCCAAAATAATTTATGATTTCCACTCGATCACCTGACCTCCAAATTCTCTTGGGCGATGGAAACTATAGTGGACCTGTGCCTGTGCGAACATCTACAGGCCTAGAGTAGGCCGCAGGTATCGGGTCTCTGGGACATTCGCCCACTACCCGGATATACACTAAACGGATCACTACCCGTCGGGATTTGGTATCATAACTGGTGGCTCAGGTAAAGGTGCTTATGTTACGTCATCACGTGACTTACAAAACCAGAAGGAGATTCGAGTTCGAACTGAGTGTTCGGCCTGCGATACAACACCTCGGTGGCTCTGGTTTTCCACTCGATGGCTTGACCGCGCAACTTCGGGGCTGATGTGAGGGGGTGAAGGTTTTTCCTTCTTCTGGTCAACCTCCACTTATCTAACCAAGTAGTAAGCAAGTCCAACATACGCTGCATTTTTCTGACTGCGTTGTCGGCTCGACGCGAATACATAAAATAAGCACTGTCTTCGGCAAAAAGTAGCAACAACACATTATCTTCCCGCATCTCCGCGCGTCCTAGGAAGCGGAAATGTCGTCAGTGTAGACCGTGTACAAACGCGGCGCAAGAATACTTCCCTGGGGAACGCCAGTTGTTATTGGCCGTACCGCCAAATAGGCTTTATTAACGGACACGTAAAAGCAGCGACCTTCCAGATACGAAGCTATCAAACACGAACTGTGGCGCATGCCACACCCCGTTCAAGGCCTTTTTGAAGGACCCGGACCGCTCAGTGCAATGCAGAGTTGAGTCGTTGAGTGGCCGCTGTAGAAGCCGAACTGTTCATCACGTACATTAATGCATGGGGTATTCCTCCATAGCAGCAGCCTTTCGATGAGTTTCACTACGTGTGACAGCAATGTAAGAGGACGGTAGCTTGCCGCACGCCTCCTGTCTTTACCTGGTTTCTGCAGCACGATAAACTTCCCCAGTTTCCAGGTATCCGGGAAGTGGCATGTACGCAGTATCCCATTGTTAAGACGGGTTGGCGCAACAATGCCCTGCCCGAGTAAACCTTTAAGCGTCGTAGTGGGCATTCCGTCGTGTCCGGGTGCTCGGCGCGATTATAGCCATGAAATGGTTTTGTGCACTTCTGCTTGCGAAAAGAAGACTTTTCTCTGCATAGGCTTCCCTCCTCAGGCCAATCAAACATCCTGATGTAGTTAGACAGCTCCTCCGATAGCCGATTAAGTGACGTCTTCTCCCGCGGACATAGAGTGCTTGCCCAGAGCCTCCTAATCACCCTTCTACCGTTCAGCTTAATGGAAGCTCACCGCGATGTTGCGTCAGTTACTGTACGACCCTGTTGGCTGGTTGGCATTCTTCCGATATTAAATTGGTGATCTGCCCCGCAACCAACCCGACATCAACTGGCGTCCGTAGAGGACGACCGATATCAATCGTCGCAAGCGCACGTCTGTAAGCTTCCTAATCCGTTTTTGTGCTAGGCCCCCGAAGCCCCCTCGGAGACACTAACTATCCTGCACTGAGGGCAACCAGTATGAGCACCTGTAGGTGCTGAGTGTCTTCATCATATACCTGAATAGGAGCTATGACGCACTGACTAAGCACTATGTCCAGGACATCCGACATCTGTTTACTGTTGGCGGGGATATAAGTTGGCTCGTTCGGCCCGAGCACATCATAATACCCACCACACGTATCTTCGAATAGCAGTCTGCCCGCGGATGTTATGGTGGTCCACCCCCATGCCGGGTGTTTGGCATTTAAATCCCCGGCAATAATTGTTTGCGTACTGCACGTATGTATGGATATAAGAGAGTTGGACGATCGGTCCGGGCTCGTATAGAGGTATGCCGATGAAGCATATGTTGATGGATGTAAGTTTTCATCTCCATTTTCTCGTTCACTAGGTCTCTCCTAAATAGTATAGCCGTGCATCGGTAGGCTTTTCCGGCAAGAGATTACTCATCGCGATGGTACACGTGGAAATTCGGCAGCCTCAGTTTAGCAGAAGGTTTTGAGCTGCTTAGTCTCGCCCAGCAGTACAACTTGAATGCCTTACCGCTGGACGAGGGCCTTCAACCCGGGCAGCCTGATATTAATGCCACCCGGGTTCTAATACACATCCCTGACTTGCGGAGCTATGTGGGCCGTAGCAAGAAATGGCAACATGCGCAGAATCGAGGCTTGTGGATGTTCGCCCGCGGTGATGGCGACGAGTACATCCCCTAGTATGCCCATGATCTGCCTAACTAAAAGAACTATAACCTCTTCAATTAACGGTGCCACCGAATGCAGTTCAACTGCAGGCGCTCTGGTTGCCTGTTTCAGGAAACTGTTTTCGGAGTTTTCATTTGTGTGAAATGTGCGGGCAGCATTTGTACTCTCGCAGCAAGTGTCCTTTCTGGAATGGTGCTCTGAGCAGGATGCGGTGTAGAAGTGAGCCTCTCTTGTTCGGCCAGGACCCTCCCCTTGCTTTTTTCCCTCTTCTTCATCTTGGTGTTTCCACCTGTCCCTTTTTAGTTTTATGTTAAACCGAATAATGTATATATATTTATTCAATGTACGTTTATAGCAAACTTTTTACGAATAAATATTATTTTACAAATCTTATACCTATATTAAAATTTATAATAAATAATACTAATCTATTACACAATAATTTTATTACGTGCACTTGCATACAAAAGTCTTACGGAATCACAGTACCCTACATTCCGACGTGAACTAGCTACAACTACATAGGCATCACCTGCGTGCACTAAACGCTTTATTTTACAATAGTCAAGAGCCGCTCGTATGCGATTTTCTACTTCTGAATCCCAGGAAGATTTAGCTTCTTCAAAATAGTGTATTGTCCGCACCCCTTTATAAAATCGTAGTTGCCTGGATGTGTGGCAAGATCTAGTTACTGCAACAATAGGACAAACTGGTTTTCCATGAGATAATATTTTAGCAGTTCGACCAGAGTTTGTTAAACAAATAATGATAACTGCTTGAGAACGTAAAGCAAGTTCAACAGCTCCAATACATATTGCTTTACTAGGTTCTTCTAAAGGGCTTTGCATTAATTCCATATTTCCGTATATGTGTGGTTTCCAGAGAATTCTTTCTGCATGACGACAAATAACAGCAGCAGCAGCTAGACAATGTTCAGCCATACGCACTGCATCATAAGATGGCGCAAACTTTTTTAATGGTGAATCATAATGCAATTCTAATGAAATAACATCTGCTCCGTCCAGCACTAAGTTTGCAATATCAGATACACACAGTGTGGGAATTTGTTCATTAATTACAGCTTTACTAATACATGGCTTGCCAAGATGATTACATTTGGCCAAAATAATTTTCTGCGCTATAAATATTTTTTCAACGGGTAAGTCAGTGCTCAGAACACTCCTATCTAAAAATATTCCATCTGCTTCGGTCAGTAAGTTATCAATATTGTCTAGTCCTTGGACAGTGTCAATGCAGGCAAAGACAAGAATGTGATTTCCTTTATTAGACAGAATATTTCTTACATGACGTATGTCGTTACCAGTTTGTGCATTCGGCAATAAAACAGCATCCACATCGGAAGCTATTGCCCACTTTATTTGTTCTTCAAGTTGCTCAAAATTTTGCTGAGAAGTGTCACTATTGGAAACTGATTCCAAACTTTCATTTTTATGTACATTATTAATTTCCCGGGGAATATGAGAAATTTGGACAGCCATTTTAGGACCAATTGCACCACCAAGAGCTACGGAACATTCCACTGAATCATCACCAACTTCAGATACTATTAGTTTTATTTTATTAAGTGCTAAGCTATCGACAAACACTGTATCACCAACTTGTAAATCAGTAAGTTGATCATATCCAATATACAAGCAATCCGAAGTCCCGCATTCACGCCACGTTGCATCTGTAGTCAAACGAATGGTTTCATTTTGTAATATTTCGACAGTTGTGTGGGGCCCTCCTTTTAATTCTCCAGTCATAATATCTGGACCTTTGACATCAATTATCAGTGCTAAAGGGTGAACATATTGCAATTCATTACTATAGTTATAAACTGCTTGTCTTATACTTTGAATAATTTGTCCACATGCTTCGGGTTCTAGTTCTCTGATATTGAGATGGGCTACGGTCATGCCTGCAGCTATAAGCTTTTGAATCGTAGTTGGTTCTTTATTACTAAAACCAATATCGCACATTAAACCAGTTTGAAGTTCTTCACAAGGATTATCATGTATGTTGAGACTGCAATAGTGCTTCAATAAAGAATCTTTAACCCCAGATTTGTTTAATTTTGGAAGTGATTCTAATGGAATATGCCAAGGTAACGCCATTATTGTAAATATAAATCAATCCCCTCAGAGGTTGCAAATAAAACTTTATCTTAAAAAAATGTAAATTATAACCATTATATCAAAATCCAAGATGGCTAAATTTAAACTTTGTCATTTACACATCCTTTTTCTATTTTAATAAAAAATGTTTCTCAAAAAGTTTTATATACATATTTAAAACGTTTCAATATAAACTTAGTATTCATGGTAAAAATGAAAATTAGAATACTGTAATATTCTGTATCAGAGAAATACTGTCATATTTTCTATATTTCTTTCAAAACTAAGTTCTAAGTCTACAATGTACGACTATTTAGGAATGTTGTTATACATATATTTTTGTTGCATATTTCTGTCTTCAATTATTTTTGTGTCTTATCGTATGTATCGGATTTTGTTTCCACTTTATTATTCTCGAGTTAGTGATGGTCACGTCACATACTACCGCAAAAGTACTAGCGATACGCGATAGTTGGCGAATTTTATTCACACTATTAATATTAATCTGGATCGACTAGATGTTGTGGTATACTGTTACATTACGTTTTCTCTTTAGTATTTGTCGGGTTCTAATAAGATCACTTTTACCTTCATAGACATGTGGTAGACATAGCAAGTCATAGATAACAAGCGTATTACTTTAAACCGAAAACAAATATTAGTGATGTTTTTTTTAGTTATTATTCTAGGAATAACGTAGATCGACACAGTTTCTAAAATCTGTAATAGCTACAACAAATGCCAAAGTCTACATAACTGTGAAGATAGCAAAATTGGTATTTCAGCGACTCCGAACATTATACAGGTGTCAAGAAATATGATACATAGATTGAAAGGATTTAAAGTAGAGCACATTTGCAGCAAATTTGGTCAAATGATATAGTGTCCGAAACATGATAAGCTTTTCATTAGAGAATTATGTAATTATTTTAATTCTTGCCCAAAATAAGCCCCGTCGTCTGATGCAAGCCCGAAGTCTTATTCTTACTTTTATTATTGTCAATGTTATTGCTAGACTTTATCAAATATCTTGTGCTGCTCTCTAAATTCGATCACGGTGCTCTTACATAAACAGGGGTGGCATAGACCACATACGTTATGTGACCCCAAAGGGAAAATTCGCAAGGTGTAAGATCGGGGGATCTTTCTGGCCAAATCTGCCGCCACCAATCTAACGAAGTGGAATTTTTTCGTTTAAAAGTTCGTCATTTTCGCCATCGAAAATTTGTGGCAAGAAGTGAAGGCCTATCATGGGCACATATTTACCGAAAACTTCCTTTGGTGTGGTCTTTCTGTCTTCATCCTTGGGTTGTCACATTATATTGGGACTATTTATTTAAATTATTACGTATAGGAATTCTACTAAGCTACTACTTTAATCAAAATATTTTATTATAATATGCATAATAAATAATTTAAGAGAAAGAAAATATAAAAATCAAGACAACTTAAAATAACATGTAACGTTTGATTGTAAATATAAAGGTCATTTCAGGTTTCAAATAATTTTCAGTATTTTATATTTTAAAATACTTTTTATTTTTTTAATAAATATTATATTTATATTAAATATAAATGTTATATATATATTTTTCTGAGTCTGATAATTAAATTCTACAATTTATACTCTTGAATATATTACAGTAATTTAAATTAACAATACAGTAATACACTTTAGCTACTTTAGTTTTAATTTTGTCTAGTGGTAAACTTTGCATTTTTTATGCATTCATTTTATTTTAATCTGATTAAAGGCCTTGTTACCGATATCCAATAATTTAAAAAAAAACTTGGACTGATTGGTAAAATTAAAAAAATTTGAACGAGGTTGCTTGACTGCGTGTCACGTTAGATTTTTGGCAGAATAATAAAACGCTTTAGTTTATTTTGTCAAGGTATATGGATTGTTGCCTAACTGGGAAGTGTTTATTTTCAGTTCAGTGTTTCTAGTTGTTCCTGTATTGCACAGCCTTTCTAATTCGTAAAAGCGTACCACCATTTCTTAAACCTTACGTTTGTACTGTGCGACCGTGAAGGTTGAGAATGTTACGTCATTTTCCATCTAGTGTCTCTTAGAAGCCGATATATTTCGATTTGTTTGGTGCAAAAGTGTTTTTCGGGAGATAATAAGTTAAATTTGTGGAAAGTTTTATTAAGTGTTATGAGTTGTTAATAAATATTGGCGCTTTTACACCGGCTGCGACAAGATGCCGCCATGTTATTTAGGTATGCTGTCAACTACTAATCGCTGTTAGACCTGCTCTATTACCCTTGGAAGATTTATCTTTGTTTGGACTAATGTAAGTAACCTTATTGAGATTCTGGTTATTTTAGTTTAAAAGGCTGTTATATTTTATTCAATACAATATGAGTGGTAGTATGATTAGTATGGTATTGTTTACTGTAGTGTATTGACAGTCAATGTATTTATGACGTCATTGTGCGAGTTCATTTGGATTCTTAGACACAATAATCTTTTGGTAACCTGCATGTTTCAAATAAATATGCATTTATGGATTCATTTGGTTCGTGCTTTCGTTTTATGCATTTTGTTTATATGTGTATATAAATGATAAATAGTGTTTTATATTTCAAAAATATGTGAAAAATTCTTCCCTGCTTACTAACATACACAGGTAAAATTATATTAGCTTAAATTTGATAAAATCAAATGACATTGAGAGAATTAGGCTTTAGCTGTAAGCACAGTACTAGAACAGATAGTAAAAAATAAATTACTGAGCATTTGTAAATAAAGTAATTTTATAAAATTTCATAAGTTAGGAAGCTATGACAAAAGTTCAAATAAGTCATGTCTTAATCTTTAGTAATGCATGTAATTACTTTAATATTTGGTGTACAACTTTGCTCCTGCAGTTGTTTTGTCTGGAATTAACTAGATTTGTAGTAAAAAAAGTGCTTACGGGTGTATTATCCAAAATATTTTCCATTACTAGCTAAAACTTTTGCCCATCTGGTAATTTTCGGATCCCATCTCAAAAAAAGAAGTATCTTTTGATACAATCCATGATTTGATCTATTTTTAGACTTCCTTGTACGAGCAATACTGATTCAACAGACCATGCACAATTGAATAAAACAAATAGTAATCAGAACAGTACAGGGGAGTATAGCAGATAGGGCAAGATATCTTATTTCAGTATTTACAAGAATGTGTTGAGCCTTAAGCTTTGAGATATCTGTGGCTGAGCATTGTCATGCTGGAGGATCACTTTCTCGTGACCATTTCTCCTTCATTGTATGCCTCAAACGCAACAGTTGCAATCTCCTGTCATGGTTTCACTTGGTTTGTACTCCGATTCATCATCTTGAGAAAAATTTCTCTCCCACTACTACATATTTCGACCAAAGCTGCTATCTACCTGAAAACTGCAGGAACTATGTTGTATACCTAATATATTTAATAAAATATTTTTTGATGTAAAGTTACAGCCTATTTATCTCACTGATGAACATAGGCCTCAATATCACCATATGGCCTCTGCAGATTGGAGGACTTCATATCTGAAATATATTTTTTTATTTCTTGATGTGTTCATTTTCACTAACATTCTTCACTGTGTTTTCCTTCACCACCACACACAGTAAATCTGCACTTTAAATTGCAATTATCAATATCATTAGAAATTGAATTCAGACTACCCATGAATTAATGTGAAAATTGAAAAAAAAATTAGGAGTGCATAATAGGATATACAATTGTAACCAACTTGTTTCAAAATTTATTTTCCATAGTGGTCTTTAAAACATATTTGTTTCGACAAAGAGTGCTTTAAAAAACCACATGGTATCAACTATATGGTTCAAAATTGTTAATACTCTCATATTGGATACCTAGCCTTTGCATGCAACTTCATTAGGACAAAAGTTATGGCAGGAATTAACTACTTTCAAAGAAAATATTAACATTTAATGTATTAGTATAAGCAACCCTGTCCAGATTTGATCAAATCTGATGATGATGATGATATTAATTTATCCCTAATGGGAAAGGCAAAGGACTTTACATACAGCCAGGTCTTGTTCATATGATGGTTGGTCTGTAACTCCTGATCAAATCTGAGCTAGATTTGTATAGTAAATCTATTTTAAGGTAGTATTAGTATTATGTATTATTAATCAAGCCTACTGTTTTGTACATATAATTCATTGCTAGGCATTAGTAAACCTGAGGTTAGAGGTAGAGTTTAGTTGGCATCAACTCTGCTGGAAACTTTTTTTTTAATAATTAAGTTGATAATGTGTCTAATTATAATACTATGAAAAATTTACTTATTTTGTTGTACTTATCTAGTATTTGAATTTCAATAGAATATTTGTTTGGCCATGAAAAAGGGGTGTTTTCATTTTGGGTAAATTTTACTTGATATATTATATATATAAATTGATTGTGACTACAATTAAATGTGTGAGTGACTAAAATTAGGGGAGTTTAAAAAAGATATAATAATTGAAGGTATTTTATAAAAATAGTATAATGTCTTTGTCTTTTATTGTTGGCATCATTAATTAAGTGGTCTTGGGATATACTAAACACACAAATTTACACTAAAACCTAGACAATTAAAAAATACTTAAATGATAGGTTTTTTTTAAAACTAGCCAGGGAGTCCTTCCCAATATTGATGTCATGTTCTAAAGTAATTATAGGATCTTAAGTTTATTTTTTGGGGAAAATATCCATGTATTAGATTTGAGTTTGCTGGTTATAAATGTATTACTTATTGGCTATATTTTGTAATAATGTATCATTGGTATAAGAAGAAAATACTGGACAAACAATACTTTTAAATATTTTTTTTAGGATTAGTTATATAATAGATTAATAATAGTTCACAGTGTAATTGTTTTTCCCAAAGTTGTATTTGTTATAGAATATCAACAAAAATACACACAGTGCAACTTATTTGGTAGGCAAATTGAGAGCCAAAAGAAAGTATTTGCTGAAAGAACTTATACAGGCTAAATTGAATAAAAGAGAAATGACAGCCAAAAAAAGCAACAGTGAATAGTATGGCTAATCTGGCGTGATAAGAGATGTAAGGATGCTTTCTATGAAAACATCAGTTCTTTAGATGGTCTCCTACAATAATAGAAGAGCAAATATAATCTTACATAGATATTAGTGCCCAGACAGTAACATTTGGATTTGCTTTTTGCCATTGTCTATGGTATTGTTAATTAGTTTTCCAAATCATTTGAGGGGCACAAGTATAGTTAATACACATTACTTACACAACATTTCTATTAAAATGAAAATGATAATATCTATAATTCAAACTTTAGATGTGAGAAATAAATCAACAAATGATGCCAACTGTAGACCTAAGTCAAATAAATGGATGATGTTAGCAATTATTATTTTTTTTTTAAATTTGTAATGTTAAAAAGTTTGTGGATATATATAAAACTTATGGTAGAGGTGTTCAAATTGCAGGCAGAAACAAAACAGCACCCCAAATTTATATGTTCCATTAGTTAAACTTTCTTGTGCCAGCCACAAATGTTTCAATAATATGCATTAATATCTTTTTCTCACTTTTTACTGAACTATACTAATACTAACAAAACTACATAAATGCCACTAATAAATTCACCCAGGCCATAATTTTTACCATATGAAATATAAAAAAACTGTTTGGATTAGCAAAACACAATGTCTTGAATGCAATAGACATGGTGTATCATTTTTGATACACATTTTATCAATGTATGTAAGTATGTATATGTTTATTCTATGTAATGTAAAAAAATCATAGAACTTGTATTGTATTTATTTTGAATATACATGCATGATACTTACGGTTTTTGTGTGCTTACTAAACTGTAGATTTTTAAACATTTAAAATCTTGAAAAATAGATACTTTAAAGTTAATGTTGCACTGATTATTGATAATAAATATTCATACATCAATATCCCAAGATATTTTTCTTCCATGCTTTTGTAACCATAAAAGTTTTCTCCATTCCATTCCATTCATGAAAAATGTATGGGTACTTCTAATTCATTATCATGTCAATTTGTCCAATCCATCTTCATATCAATCTTGTTCTATTATTAGTATATTATGAATTCTGAAATCTATAAGCTGAGCTATAAGCTTTTCTGTCATTCTTTTCATACCATAATCAGAGATTTCTATTAAGATATGCTTTTTGTCAGCATAGGCTAGGCCCTCAAGTTATCAAAGAAAATTTAATACTATTTTATTTGTTGTACTATGACTTTCAGTCACAAAAATCCATTCCATGCATTATGATTATATATAATTCTTTTTAGTATCTATCTGATCACCAAAATGACTGTAATATTATATATCAATATTTTCAACTCTGTTTTTAGTTTGAGTGTGAGCTAAAAACAGAGTTGAAATAGGTGACAGGTTGTATAGGGACAAAATAGGTGGTTCAACAATAGTCCTAAAATTAGAGGCCAAACACAGTGAGGTCAATTTTCATACTAATATAATATTATGTCTTTACCTATGAAATTGCCGTTCTTCAGTATAGGCCATTTCAAACCAAAAAAAGTTTTGATTGTCTGTGAATTCTAAATTCTAATTAATTTTGTTTTAAAAACATGACATTCTTCTTACAAAATCAGTCTTTTGTTTATTGATTTGCCTTGTATTTTCTTCACATTGAACATTTTTTGTCATAATGGATAGTTTAAAATTCGTGTAATTATGGAACATGAGTTCCGTCGTGGCATCAACCTGGCACAAACGGCACGTAACATCAACAACGTTTACGGAGAGAACTTTACAAACGAACGCACAACCCTTATTAGTTTGCCCGGTTCCGTTCTAGAAAGACCCCATGGTCGTCTGAACACTTTAGACAACTATGATGAATTAAGGGTGATTGTGGAAGATCAATCTACAGCCGAGCTAGCAGCAGCTTTTGATGTTAACATCAACACAAAATATTGGTCCATTTGCGACAAATTGGCAATGTAAAAAAGCTTGATAGATGGGTACCCCACGAACTTAACGATTATCAGCGCAAGGTACGTTTTGAGACCTGCCTCGCGCTGCTCAACAGGCACAGTAATCAAAAGAATTTTGAACCGAATTGATACGTGCGACGAAAAGTGGATTCTGTTAGACAATCGAAAGCTCTCAGCAAGTTGGTTAGATCCTGGTTCAGCACCAAAGCAATGCCCTAAACGAAAAATGAGCTCTAGAAATTTGATTGTCACTGTTTGGTGGTCTAGTGACGGTGTGATTCATCACAGTTTTTTACCAAACGGCATGAGCATTACTGCAGATGTGTACTGTGAAGAACTGAAGAGAATAATGGAGAAGCTCGCACATCGGCAACCAGCTTTGGTCAATCGGTCGTCCCTGCTGCTCCGACACGACAACGCGCAACCCCATACTGCACAACAGACAGTCTTCAAGCTGCAAGAGTTGGTGTTGGAAGCTCTCCCTCATATACCGTACTCATCAGACCTTGCACCCACCGACTATTACTTTTTCCAAAATTTGGACAACTTTTTATCAGGAAAAAAATTCAATTCCCAAGAGGCAATACAAAATGCCTTGGAAGAGTTTGTTGGGATGCAATCCAGCTTATTTTTACAAGAAGGGCAGCAATAAACTACCACTACGTAGACAAAGATGCATCGATTACATGGGTTTTTAAATAACAGAACAAAATACTTCAACTTATTTCATACAAAACGGCAATTTCATAGGTAAAGATCTATTACCATACATCCAATGTTTTAAATGCTCATTTGGCTATGTTGCATTTGTTTCCATAATCATGATGATTTTTTTTGCACTAAACAAATACTTGCCTGTTATCTGGGTTTATCAAGTACATTTAGCAAGGGATTCCTCTTGCCCAGAATATCTGAGGTAAAATTGTAAAGTACTAAAATGAAACCACCATAAGAAACATATGAGCATTATGCAATAATATTTTTAAGAATATTATTGTATAAAATTGTACCTCTTCATAAATTGGTCAAAGGCTTCATGTTAGATATTCCTTTAAATCCAGCCTATCCAATCTTATGACAAGGTATCTCTTCAACAACCAATGCGGTATTAGTGCAGTAGTGGTGCAGCAACAACTAGAGTATATAAATTATCACTTGGAAATGCTTCAGAAATCTTTTTTTTTTGAAAGGCTTTAATGAATGTAGGTAATGAAAATGCAAATGTGTGGCAATATAAAACATTATAATATATTAAAAGGAATAGAGATGTGTAAATAAGTTGCACCACAAGTATTTCTACCCCTTATGTAACAAAAAAGAAGACTCATCAATATTTTTCTATTAGGGGTACTAGGTTGAATCTATGAAAATACTCAGTGTAAGAAAGCGACGAATAACTGGATATAAAGTGCCCGAGAGACTCACCAGGGTTGTGACAAACTCGACAGATGTCGATGGTGCCCTCCTTCAGAATGTATCTCCGATAGATGTAGGTCTTAATAATCTTATCCTATATCACACAAAACTTGGGTTTCCCCGAAAAGGTCACCGAAGTGTAGTTAGGAAGGCAACGGTGTCTACAAACGGCTCGTGCGAGGATAAAGACAGAGGGGCAGGTCCTTTGTCACATGCTACAACGTCTGTATGGAAGACACTACTCAATCTAGTCAGAAAGTAGTTACGGAGGTGCACACCTCTCGGTTGTGCATGAGTGCGGCACTTCAAAAGCGGGCTTCTATGCTCCCGCGGTAAGTACAGTTTCATTAGCGACGATACCCTTATTCCCTTATTACCCTCCATACCCTTATTACCCTCCATACCCTTACTCGGCTTTTCGCAGCTGCCAGTCGCTGGCCTAGGAAACAAAGAATCGTACTCCACTGTGCTATACATTGCCCGATGAAGTCTCTTAATGCTTAATGTACAGTCAACCTTCTACACCTCGAGACCCCTGTTTAGCCATGTGCTAGGCACAGAGTAGACTGCCTTTCTCTGGTCGATTTAGGTGGCAGAGAAGTTCCGATGGTTTCGGTTATCTAGCTCGTTAGCATCAATGAAGAGTAGTTTCTTTGCCCCGCGAACACCGCCTCTGTATCCACTCTGAGCATCCGACATCACCCGATTTGAATTGAAATGTCTGGTATCTTTGTGCTCAGAATTGTGGATATTAGTGTCTTACAGATAGCCAAGCACGGTATGGGTCTGCAGTCTTGCTCTTCAGTAACTCCTTTAGCCACTAGTGATGCAATCCATCGGACTTTTACAGCGCAGGGCTGGCTAGATCCGTTACGGCTACGTCGTCAGCCGTAATCACTACGGGGTTCATGTGGGCAACAACATGCGCTCGTCTTAGCTTCGCGGGGGATTGTAGTGGAATTATATATATAATTATACATTTATTATATATTTTTTCTAGTTTTATAATAAGATATAACTACGTTATCTATTGTTACAGATCATCGTAACATATAGTCACGGAGCGTCAGGACAAAGGGCTGCTCAGCGCCACTTACATAAATGAACCATTTATGCAAGTTCTGGCCATTGAAAATGAAAGGTAAGTGAATATGTGATCGTTTACTTTATCTCCGTGAATATTATTATGAAGTATTCTGTTTGGGGTACTTGAGCAAATAACTACAGCTTTTGATTTCTGCTTTCAAAGGTATTTAGAAACACAGAGAAAATTACTGTTTTGAGTGATACTTTTTTTTATTCCTAATTTTCGTAAGCATCTTTTGCCCTTCTCGTTCGTATTTATCATTGTCGCTATCGAGTTATGAACAAATTTGTCTGTTAAGGCAAGGCGACATGTAGGATTCTTTCTGGCCACCGATTCGATCTGTAAGCAGTTATTACGGCCTACCATAGAACTTACGGTACAGGTTATTCAGATTCCAGAGTGCCGAGAAACAATCACGTCAATAAAATATCAACTGCCACTGACATGATTGACAGTTGTTAGAGTTGTATGCAGCTAGTTTCTTGCTGCAGCATGAATGGATCAGCTTGACCGGGGAGAGACCACGCCTTAAAATACACACGCTAGTACTGAAATAGACATGTGCGTTAAATACCAGAATAAAGCTGTTTCGTATGGAAACAAATTTTGCTGTATAATCCGGGGATCTAAAATCATTGAAGATCTGCAAATGTTGCCATCGCCCACCACCAATCAAGATTCCACCTGATTCTCTATTATTGCTCTTGTGTGCCTTATCCTCTATTGAGATTTAATTAATGCGGTAACTGATGCTATCGCATATTTTTCTTTTTTTAGGGCGGTGATTCTGTTAAATCATACAAAAAGAAACTGCTGTTTTTATGATTATAAATCATTTCTGCGATTGACTAATTCGGTTTCTGATCCTTGACACCCATATTCGTCCTTGAAGACTTTTTCGTGCCTCGTGTGCCATCTGTTCTAACCGCACTGGGGTCCGACAGATTTACACCTCGGCCGTTTTGGGAAGGGAACAAAAAGACTCGCTGTCAGATAGTCGGACAGCATGATGCTTAATGCGGTCGAAAGGAGTTCACTAAGAAAGGAGTGCAATAAGGCTTGTTATAGAGTTTAGCTTTATGATAAAAGCCCTTAACCATCCGGATTTTAGAAGTCTCGTGTCAAATGTATGCGCTTTTCAGTTCGAGGCCTCAGTGTTAAACCTATCAGTAGCAAAGTTCGTCGATGGTTTAACGCGGCTCTTGCTCCCAATCAGTACAGGGGTTGTAATGTCAGTCAGTCCATGGCTGTATGTACCACAAGAACCGTTGTTTTTATGTTTTTTTTGTATTCTATTCCGAATATTTTGTGGATCTGTTGTTTTTTGAATGTTATGCGATCACTGCGGGTTTTCGAATACGCTTACATTTAGAACATGCTTACGAGTCCGTTAACGAAGAACTGGCTTAATCAAGTCAAGATTAATATCTCATAAGAGATAGTGTTTTGAGCAGATATACTAATAGGAATAATAACCGAACACGATGCCAGTCAACAACCGGCTCGGGGGTCTCCCGTCGTAGGTCTCCAGAATACGCGCGAATAGACCTGCTGCCAGGGGGCAGCCGGGGCGTTGTTTGTGCCGGTGCTGAAAGGCTCTTCAAGCTGCTACCAGCCTCTCGGGTCCATTATTACAACCAGACGAGCTTTTCTTAGAGCTTGAGCAATCGTCACCTGCCACTTATGGAGTGTACTGTCAACGTTAGATAAACGAAAACAACAAAAACTTAATGCGGGCGACTGTGGGAAAGACGAGGATTTTCGTACCGGTCTAGGATGCACTGTATTTTTGCTGAGCTTAAGCTATCAGTTTTAGGCACCGAACAAAACCTGGAAAATCGAGTTCGGTACATCTTTCATTCAAAAATGTAAAATATAAAAACTACCATCTTTACCTTCAGTTCAAATATGTATCTTTTGTCACCCTTAGTATCCAATAATGACCGCCCAAATATCATATATGTAATTACCCTCTCATCACAGCTACGCGTTTTAATATTATTACAACTAATCATTGCTTTATTACTATCCAAAAATTAATAGCACCTAATAAATTTTACTTCTCTGAAAATGAATGTTGTAT
The DNA here is from genome assembly GCA_029286865.1 of Teinopalpus imperialis. Lineage (NCBI taxonomy): Eukaryota > Metazoa > Arthropoda > Insecta > Lepidoptera > Papilionidae > Teinopalpus > Teinopalpus imperialis. Next base: position 7,339,781 of record JAGSMU010000012.1, read on the forward strand.
TGGGAAGTGATTACATTATTATAATTCAATAATCATCTAACGCTATTGAATCGGGTTGCTTATCGGCGACGCGGTGACGGCAGAAGCGTTTGGCGGTCTCCATGACGACATTGGTGAGACACCGTGTGGCCTCCGCCGAGGCGCTAGCTCGCGATCAATCCCCGGCGACGGAGGAAGCCCGCGCCCACCGCCGCCGCCTTTATCGCTGGCGCGCACTTCTCTTGCGCAGTTGAGCCCAGATAATATATACGCTTGAAATATAATTTTCAGTAGAACTTATCTCGACATTAGGAAACGTCGAGAGAAAATCAAAAAAATTTAAAGAGACGAGTAAATACTTTTACGTATAGGTGTATTATATTTTGTTTTGAAATAAGTTTGTTTTATGATTTTAGAATATTTGCTATTGGAATACGATTGTTTTCTTCAAGAAATACATAAGTCTACCTTTTTTTACACTAATTAAGTTTACCACGTGTTTTTGCGATACCCATTTTTCATAATCATATATTAACGTGGTACTATCGCATAGTTTTGGATTGGTAAACGCGCATTGTTTAGTAAATTCATACTCCGCAAAATATTATAATTATAACATCAAGCATCTATGCGTTGATTTGCCTTGCAGTTGCCAACTCTATTGCTGGGATTGCATTCATTTACCGTTGACTTGACCAACAATTTTTTTTTATTTTAACTATTTTAATATGTATTAATTTCTACTTCCAATAACTGTTCACTACTGCTACTTTCATTAATCGGAGTCGTTTGCAGCCATAAAGGTTGCAGTTTCGGTCTTCGGGGGATGTCCTTAGTACTCTGGCACGGAGCTGCTTGTATAGGAACAGCTGCCTGTATGGCTGTCAGGTAACGGGCCTCGGGGCTATCCTCTTTACTCGTACATTTACATGGGCGTAACTATTACCCTGGTCCTTTATCTACCGCTCGGCGACTAGAGAAGGGATATGTGCGTGTATACTTACATACTTATGACAGTACATACATCAAATCTCAATATAAAGACGCTTGGCTGAAAACCCATAAAAATTATACGTCGGTCATGTCTTTTCCTCCACGTTCTCGACAGAAGGGGATAGTTGCTATGAAAAGAAAAAGGAAATAATGTTATTTTAGGATATTAACATTGCATACAATATCAAATGGGAGAAAAGCATTGACTTAATATGTGAGATGTCAAAGCTGTAAATACTTAATACTACGATAATTTCCGCACAATGTTGTCGTATGTGCCCATTTCTCATCCCCTGTCACTATCCCTTTAAGAAATGGATCGATTTCATTACATTTGGCCAAAAGGCTTCGCAGATGGAAATTCGGATAATAATGTTTTTTTGTGTTAATTTGTGAAACAAAACCTCAAGCTTCTTTTTGAATCCAGATTTGTGCAAATGGTTTATCACAGTTTAATATTCGATCTACAGCTCCTGTTACGCTTATTACTAACATACGACTATCAAATCCAATTTCTGTGATTTTATCGTCATTTTCGACGGCGGGCCGACCTACCGATGTAAATACCATCAAAAAAAAATACCTGAACTAAATCGATGAAACCGAAATTGCACATAATTGCCTGTTCACAGTTCGGTTCTGATCATAATTGGGTGTTGTACAGTATCGGACCCATAAACAACATTAATATTATTAGCTGCATTCTCAACTTTATCAAAGAAAAACTGTAAAATGTACAGAATTTTCTGTTTGTTGACTTCCATTTTTACACCCCGTACCACAAAACTGAATATATCAAACAAAAAACAGCAAAATATTTTTTTAATGTAAAATGTGTCACCTTTCTAACGAGCATAAATCTGAAATTGTTTGATCGATGTTTTACGAGATATCGATCACTACATATCATCTGCCGAAAAATAATGGATTTCTACCATTTCTATTATAATATAACGTAACGAACACAATCAATCATACTCTACGTACACTATAAAACGAGTGCGTAAACAATGGATATCATACTATACTGTGTGTTTTACAGTTCTTACAAATATATGACTGTTCTTGTTAGTTTATATACAGCTACTTTAATATGAATTAAATTGATCGTATTATCCTAAATATCATTGATGAATTATATAGCTAGTCCAACAGAAATTACATCATTTTAAATCGTTATTGGCATTCCCGCTGATGGCGCAGCAAAAGTATACGAAAGTTTTTGGAGTAAATAAAACGAAACGAATTAACAGTTCAAATTTTTAACAGTGGTAAGGCCACGCTTCAGTTTCTAGATGCAAGATGGTAAGGGAACTAGCTGCTCAACGCTGTTGTGTTTTGTTTGCTAAGTGTAATGTTTGGTTTGTAAATAAATTAAAATTTATCTAGTCAGAGAGTAAAATATTTAAGAATTGCACATTCATTTTAGTGGTCCGGGTAAATTTACAATGACTCCCTTTGATGTTTAAATGTGATTTAGGTAAATAAAAAATTTGGCTCATTTTGTTTACAATCAACTATTTCAAAATTGTAACTTTTAAGGATGCGTAGCTCCTAAATTGATGGACCAATTAGGATGAGGTTTTATTAGAAAGCTGGTTTAGGAATGGTTCTTACCTTTGTTTGTTTAAGATGAGGTGAACCGATTATAATATTATTGGAACTTTACTTAATTGGTCACTACTTTACTTAATCACGGCCGTAAAATATAATTTATTATACATTCACTCGTCCCCTTTCAATAAATAAACGAAAATTATTATAAAACTATTTATGTACTTGTAACCTATCGATAATAAAAGCATTAAAAAACCCCCATTCTTATTCCAGAACGCCAGCTTAGGCCAGAACTACATGGCCATTATGAAATGTACCTACATCTAAAGAGATTAAAATCTTTTCTAAAGTTGAAATTACGTTTAAAAGCAGTTAGAGCTTCAAGTTAAATTACAATGTTAAAAAACCTGCAACACTTAAAAAGTCAAAAATAATTTCCATTTATTTACTTAAAGTGGCCTTGATGGGTAAAGGAGTTTTCCAAGTAAGGAAATACTGTCCCGCTCTACTGAGAACATCAAGCTTTTTAGGGGCCAATTTGATCTTACCTTCCAGATGACCGTGGAACTGAACGTCGGTCGATATATCTAACAATATTACCGCCACTAGGAGAACAAATTTGTCAAATATTTGCTAACTATTTATCCTACGTTTATCAAGTAAACGCAGATAATTTTAATTATAATATGACGGTCAATAGTTATGAGACATCAGTGGTGCTCTTAGCAGCATCACTGTCACATCAAATGAAGTAAGAAAAAAAGTTAAAAAAATTAAATCCTAGAAAAGGTCCAGGCCCTGATGGAATTTCATCTCACTTTGTTAAATTATGTTATAAAGAATTCACTATACGTCCCTTTTTCTCTTCAACAAATCACGCATATCAGGCATTTTCCCCAAATTGTGGAAATTAGCTCACGTGATACCAATATACAAATCGGGAGATAAGTCCGACTGTTTTGCTAACGTATTTGAGCGTGTGATATACAATCGTATGTACAACTTTATTTCTCAAATTTTAATTCCATAGCAACATGGTTTTGTATCAAAGAAGTCAATAACATCTAATTTAACTGAGTATTTACTAGATACTCTAAATGATAAAAGGCAGGTGGATTTCATTTACACTGACTTTCAAAAAGCCTTCGACAAAGTAAAGCACGATATCTTGTTTCAAAAACTTGTTAATTGTGGCGTTCATGGTATTTTATTGCGTTGGCTTATTTCCTATATTGAAAATAGTACTTAAATTGTTGCGATAAACGCTCATTATTCTGAACCTTGAATTTACGCTCCATCTGGTGTCACTCAAGGGTCTCATCTCGGCCCTCTTCTGTTTGTTGTTTCTGTAAATGATGCTCCCTTAAGCTTTCGTAGTAACAATAAATTATTTTTTAATGCAGATGGCCTTGGACTATTTAGGAAAATCGATAGCTCTGCAGACTGCCTTAAACTCCAAGAGGATCAAAGAACACATTGAAACGATGTCTAATAAATCCAATAAACTGCTAGGTTTCATATTAAGAATATCATATCATATATCAAAAATATTAATAAAAATGATAATATTGTAACCGTTTTAGAGTATGGAATTAAGATTTGGTCACCTTTTACAAAACTCATATTGACAGTGTAGAATCCATTCAGAACGCTTTTTGTAATGATCTTCATCTTAGGCGATCTCTGAATAAATTTGAAGCTAGACATTTATATTTCAAATTGGACTCGCTAGAAACGAGTCCCAAGTTTTTAGATCTATTATATATGTATAAAAACTTAATAATCAAATTAACACTTACATATTATCAGAATTTCACCTAAATTGTACCGCACGTGTAACAGAGTAATGCCCTTCTGTACACCTGTAACTAGATTAAAATCAACATAATAGAACGTTCTTTTTAATAGAATGTGCAGCTTGTATAACGAAATAGTTAATTGCATAGATATTTTCTCAAATACGTTATCGAGTTATCGTCGCTTAGTATTGACTACTTTACATCATCAACCAACATAAACATTACTTTATTCTTTTACCTTTTTGTATTAGTCATATATTCTTTTGCTTTTAATAATATATTTTTCCAGGCATCCTTACTGTAACAGTTTAAATTGTTACATTAACAGTTTCATTGGCATATATGTTTATCTAGATTTGAAGCTTATCGTGCTTTGATTTGATTTTATTATTTTATATATGCTGTTTGTGTACTAGTAAATAAATAAATTTCTACTCCAAAGAATGTAATAAGGAGAGTAGTCTCAAAATGTATCTTCTCATTACGATCAATGGGGTTCTTTTTAGCTCTAAAAGCACAAGTTTGTCTCCGTTGCTTTTACATTGGTCTAGATTTAGTTGGCCCCGATCCGAGACTTTGTTAGACAAAATTTCGACTTTAGACTTTTTTGTTCCGGCACTCGTTGACGTGTTCCCGAAAAAAATTGGAGCGGCCAGTGTACAACGCGTCACCCATGCTGTCGTCTGCATAGCAATAAATGTTCATAATTTTCAACATCTAATTGATATCAAGAAGAAACAGGGTGTAAGATAGCACACAACATTGCGGAACAGCAGTTGGTTCATATCATGCACCGTTAACTCAGAGCTTGATGCTACCTAGAAATGGAGACCCAATTACTCCTCGGATAAAAGGAAAGGAAGCTTGAAAAAAGCAATATGTGCCAAAACGGATTAAACGCTACACCCAGACTAACTGCCAAAGACTCCCTGCTATCTACAGCCTGCGCCCATTGCTGAGTCGAGTAGACTAGAAGATCAGATCACCAGATTCGCCAGCAGTGACTTCGACGGAACCTCTGTTCATCTAAGGTACCTAATGAGCTTTTCAGGAACATGAAAAAACTAGTTGTACGGATCTTAGCGATCATTGTTTTAGGAATTGGGTGCACTAAAGCCGTTTTCTAGGAATTCGGGACCAACGCTTGTAGAGTACAGGAAAAGACTCGTAAGAATTGGCGCTAACACTGAGCACATTAAACCCAACACAATTGGGGTGAATTCATCGGGCTCACTGAACTTGAAGATATCCAGAGAGAGAATTGCTTTTCGCACTAAGTTCTTCGTAAATTGGATATCCGGCACTTCCTTATCATTGACAGTCAAGTTGCACGTTAAAAGAGAGCGATGTCTCACCTGTGCAGAGATAGCTGAGAAAAGATGGCCGACATGAAAAACCTAGAATGCATGGTTTCCCGAAGGAAGGTGAACAAAAGTCTCTTATGATCTCCTCTGAAGAAATGAGGCCCTGGAGGCGGAGATATTTATTTTATTGATCCGGCGACGCCGGTGCATCAGTCCCAGTCTAGTAACAAGTATATTAAAAGTCATATGGATATAATAAAAAATAACGTCTAGAAGGAACTATGAGTCAAATGCGAGTGAAACTTAATCTACAAATTTAGTCGCAACTATAAGTGCTCGCCGGTGACAGAAAACATCGTAGGAAAACCTGAATTACAGTTTTATTATTATTATCAGACCCATCCGCTCCCCCGGCACGAAAACGTGTGCGGTTTATACCTCTAACGAGATACCAGCCCATATCATGCAAGAGCCGCCGCCGTATGTAACCGAAACAGCACTGCGCAATTCACTCGTCCGGACGCCTATCGCCTATAGACCTCCTGTTACAATCGGTGAAAAATACTCACTCAATGCTCGATACTACAATTAAGATGCTCTCGAGCAAATTGAAGACGGCTTGTTGGTGGCCTGCAGTAAATTTTGGACCCGTGGCAGGCCGTGATGATGATGTTAATGTTATGTTAATTAATCAAGCTTTTAATGCACCACATTTTTATTAATAAAATGTATCATAAATGTATACGTGTACCCGAGTGTAGTTTAGTATTTCCTTTTCTAAAATTTTATATATTTTTCAAAATGAGTTTTATTTACTCTCAGCACTCTTTAGCTTTAACGACCATGCCCTATCTATATAAGCATCTTTTAAAATAAATTTTATGATCCTTATCAAGTATTATAGTATAAAAAGATTTTTATAAATTTTAACAATTTAAACTATGTCATATACGGTAACTCTATAACTTGTGACACAGCAAGTGCTTCACCTTTGATCTTAAATATTATATACATGTTATAATAATAATCATTTTATTTATATGCTCTCACAAGGCTAAGAAAATAAATTACAAAGTAGTGTATTATATTTGTCTTGTGATATTTTATTTTAATATGTAAAACATTTTAAATTATGTAGAGTATGTATATAGAGCTAGTAGTTAGAGTAGGATTGAGTAGTTTGCGACGTGGGTTCGATTCTCAGTCTGGGAACCATATTTTTGCAGCACAAATTGTTATTTTTCGCATCAGTTTGTGTTGTATGTCCTGTGTTCCCAAAACTGCATCTGATCTTTTTAAAATGCACATGCATTACATGGGAATAGAGAAATGGATGACATGTAAGTGCCTCGGTGTTTGTGAAAATGTTTACGACATTAGGTTACCCTGTGTAGTTGATGTCATCTGATTATAATCAAACTATATCGTATTGGTCCAATCCCACCATGATACATAATTTTCAATTGTTTCAAAATTATATTCAGCTTACATGTACGACTATTTTAGAAAACTTTGTTTAATGTGTATTTATTGTGTTAAATGTTGTTTCAACGGAAGAACGTGACCTTGACCCCTCGGAGCATAGGCCTAACCTGCCCCAAAAGACTTCAGTTCACTTGAAAGTTAGTGGTCGATATGAGCGTGGATCAGGATCGCGCCGGCGCGAGCCATACGCCTGATCGATCTGCCCGCCCACGTGACGCAACAGTTTTGCGGGGATTCTTTGCGAGGAGACCACGTTACAGCAAACCTAGCACGTCATGATACTTTATTCTCAACGAAAGCGATACAGACCTACGTAACATAACAGTAAACAACTTATTACTCTATGCCATCAAACATGTTCACCTTATAAACTACATGAGAAAAACTTGTACTGTTTTATGCCAATCTTATCATTCTGCTATTTGCATTTAAAACGTGTTAGTTTCTCTAGCAAATACAAATTATTTTAGAGTCAAGTAACTTAATAGTACAAATTTAATTTACTTTGATGAACCCGTGTTTCTATTCATAAACTGCAGATTGCACTGTACACTTAACTCAAAGACCACGCAGCTTTTGTTTTATTTTAACATCAATGTGTCCAAAATAGTTTAAAATTTTCTTGTAGTCCTTATGTGTTGCGTGTATTGTTCTCTACATTACTGTTTAACACACAAATTAAAGAAAATAAATTGTTTTTCAATAAGATTAATGACATATTTTGTTAACATATAAGATATTTTCCGATTTAAAATATTTACTATCTGCGCTAATTAGATAATGATATATTTTTCAAAATTAGTTTATAAAAATGCTTGTTAATTTTAATCAGTGACCTTATTAATTAAGATATTCTTAATAGAAACAAGCAACTGGCTCCCCAACCAATATATTACACCATTTATATTCTCATTACTTGTTTCATTTCATCAAATTACTTATGCTCTCTTGAGGACGATCGTCCATAATTTCTTGTTGGCATCGAGTAATCGAAGTTTGTTTCGTAAGTTAACAAGATATAAGAATTGTTTGTTTATTAATTATTGATTACACAAATTGTTACAAACTTGTTTTAATATTTAAAAAAAAATTGCTGGCATGTAGGAATAACTTGTTTAAACCAGCGTTGAAAATTATCGGTTTGTTTAAATTATGGTATATCGGTTGCAAATAAGGATTGATCATGACTGGCAATTTTGTTTATCGTGCTTTCTAAAAAATTAACGGCATTACATAATACTTTTGCATAATACGTTTTATTCAGTTTTCCTTTTACCATATTTAGTATTTTACAGTAAAAATATAGGTTTTTTTGTTACTCTTCTGTCGTGTATTAATCATTTTTATAGTTTGCTGAGAGTAGTTAACTCTGACAATATTTAGTTATAATTAAGGTTAATACTGACTCTCATGATTTATTACTAAAATTAATAAAACTACCCATATAAGTTTTATTAACTTAATTTTGATAAAATTCAGATTTGATTGACAAATTTGTAGAAATTATACTTTCACTTTTTATTCAGACAGTCCTCATTACATCTATGTAAGATAAATTTTATATTCCCAATATCAATCTCAGCCTAATTGGCTTTTCATACTTCACAAAGGTGAAATTCTAGAATTTTGCTTGTTTTTTTTTCTCCATTTTAAATGATCCATTATCACCTTATTATCTCAAAGATAAATTCCAATATATCTCTTTTTCTCATGACAGACTTCTTTGATCTTCGTTTAATAACAAGATATGTATTCCAGTTCTCTTTGCCGGCTTTTTTGCATATTCATTTATTGTCTGAGCTACATCACTCTGGAATTCCTTACCCGATGACATCAGAAAATTTAGTAATAAAAGTAATTTTAAGAGTTTGGTTCATGACTTAAGATACCTATTGTCAGATAGTTATATTCTCTTTCACATTTATGGGTATTTACCATTATTGTATTGTATTTTATATACATGTTATGTATATAATATTTATCTATATATGTCTGAATAATAGTTTTTTTGTATATCTTACATCACCTATACTTAGTCTTTGTTTATTTTAATTTATTATTTTATTGCTACACCTATCACAATCACCACACATGGGTTGATTAGTAGAGAATGCTTTTGGTATTAAGTCCCCCTTTTGTAAATCTCTAAATTTAAAGAGTAAGTAAATAAATAAATATTCATTAGAAGAATTGCTTTTAAAGGTTATTTCATGTATATATGTCTCATTGATCCCTTAGACATCTTATGGCCCAAGATATTCCTAATTGCTATGAACATTTAATAAACTTTGAAACAAAATAAAAGAATAGAAGTGAAGCATTTGATATTTTTGTCTTGTTCTAAGCTAGAATGAGATGTTATAAGAAAATCTTTTATATATGTAATTTGATTACTGTCACATGGAGGTATTGTAAAACGATAAAAATCATCATAGAACCGAAAATTTAAGGTTGATTTTTCAAGCTTTGATTAATTTTAAGAAATAATTAATAAGGAATATAATAAAAGATGTATTTTTATGAAAACTTTTTTTTTAATTGTATTGAAGGTGACAAACACGCTCACAGCTCACCTCTGGCTCCCTGAGGACTAAAACGAAATGCCTTATTACCAGTAAGAGTCATCAGATTCCACACACCTGACGAAACAACAGCGTTATGCTGCTGCGTCATTCATGCCACTGCTACAAACAAACTGCAGCATGGCTTTACCACTGTTAATTATTAAAGTAAAATGCAGACCTATATTATATATTAAACATAATTTGTATGCTATAAAAGCACTAGAAATGTGATATTTTAATATAAACAATTTTTTGCTACGTCTTGGGATATCCGGTAGTTATCGATGATGTAAACAAACCGCCCAGAATTCAATTTAAGTGTAGTGATAAGAAGAGAAACGTGAACAATTCCGCGATTTTTGCTTTGGCATAATTCAATACCATTTCATTTTGTACTCTGATTTTCCTCTTTTTATGTTATTTTTAATGGAAATTTTCCAGTATAATTAGATGTAACGTATATATGTGTGTGTATTAATTAAATACTATTATTAATAAAAAATACTACTATTTATTAGCTTGGCTGGGTAAGTGTAAGAATATTCACAATCGATCGACTTAGTACTTGCTATGGATTTTACTTCCCACTTTATTTACCGAATTACTTTCTTATTATACAATATATTTGTATAATTTTCTATTTTTACAATCATATAAATAAGCGCTTATTAATAGAAATTATAAATAGACAATACTCAAGTAAATCTATTTGGATGTCATTATTTTTTGTATTTACTAACTTTTGCCTTAAGTAGTATCGCCTGTGGGTATGTTTCGCCCAATCGTGTCTATAAAGTAACGAAATTTAACATGTTTTTCGTATAATTGTAATTTATTTCAATGGAAACTTTAATTCTTACCTTGACGGTATGAGGCAAAGAGTGATAAAGGGGAAAGAAGAAGCATGAGGATATTAACGTCAGAAATTTTGTAAACAAATAAAACTACTTAAATGTAATCCAACTATTAAACGGAATGAATTATATGCCAAAGAAATATATGTAAATGATAATTCCTTATGAAAAAATGCTATGTATTTGTATGCATCATTTATTTGTGTATCGATATCGATGAAAGCGTTTTTTTGAAAGAGATTATATATATTATTATATAAATATTACATATATACATTCTTTTTATAAATTGGTTTTAATTGAATATTAAATTATAACTGAAGATAGAATAACAACTTGATTGATTTTAGTGAATGACTTAAGTTTTTAGTTAGTGAGAGAGTTATAATGCATGTTTGTATTTTTTTGTAAACGAATAAAACATGCAAAAGTCTATATGACTGACCTCAAGTCTAGTACAGTTAGTGCAGTAGTTACTGCTTACAAAGTCCGCAGGTTTGGGTAAGATTCCAGCCAATGCTGATAAATTATAAGAGTAACACAAATATTTTAGAATTGGACAATTATCATAGGATTTAATCAAATAATCCTGAGCTTTGCACGAATTTATTCAGTTTTACAATATAAAATCACGGCATTTGGAAAGTTCAAACAAACTAAAGTGAACTTGTGGCTTGTACTAATGTAGACGTAATGCGGTCTGGGGTAGTTTTAACTTTGTAAAAATGTCATTCTTTGTTATAAATTGTAATTTTATTTTAATGGAAATTTTCCAGTATAATTAGATGTAACGTATATATGTGTGTGTATTAATTAAATACTATTATTAATAAAAATACTACTATTTATTAGCTTGGCTGGGTAAGTGTAAGAATATTCACAATCGATCGACTTAGTACTTGCTATGGATTTTACTTCCCACTTTATTTACCGAATTACTTTCTTATTATACAATATATTTGTATAATTTTCTATTTTTACAATCATATAAATAAGCGCTTATTAATAGAAATTATAAATAGACAATACTCAAGTAAATCTATTTGGATGTCATTATTTTTTGTATTTACTAACTTTTGCCTTAAGTAGTATCGCCTGTGGGTATGTTTCGCCCAATCGTGTCTATAAAGTAACGAAATTTAACATGTTTTTCGTATAATTGTAATTTATTTTAATGGAAACTTTAATTCTTACCTTGACGGTATGAGGCAAAGAATGATAAAGGGGAAAGAAGAAGCATGAGGATATTAACGTCAGAAATTTTGTAAACAAATAAAGCTACTTAAATGTAATCCAACTATTAAACGGAATGAATTATATGCCAAAGAAATATATGTAAATGATAATTCCTTATGAAAAAATGCTATGTATTTGTATGCATCATTTATTTGTGTAATATCGATGAAAGCGTTTTAAAGAGATTATATATATTATTATATAAATATTACATGTATACATTCTTTTTATAAATTGGTTTTAATTGAATATTAAATTATAACTGAAGATAGAATAACAACTTGATTGATTTTAGTGAATGACTTAAGTTTTTAGTTAGTGAGAGAGTTATAATGCATGCTTGTATTTTTTTGTAAACGAATAAAACATGCAAAAGTCTATATGACTGACCTCAAGTCTAGTACAGTTAGTGCAGTAGTTACTGCTTACAAAGTCCGCAGGTTTGGGTAAGATTCCAGCCAATGCTGATAAATTATAAGAGTAACACAAATATTTTAGAATTGGACAATTATCATAGGATTTAATCAAATAATCCTGAGCTTTGCACTAATTTATTCAGTTTTACAATATAAAATCACGGCATTTGGAAAGTTCAAACAAACTAAAGTGAACTTGTGGCTTGTACTAATGTAGACGTAATGCGGTCTGGGGTAGTTTTTAACTTTGTAAAAATGTCATTCTTTGTTATAAATTGTAATTTTATTTTTGTCGCAATGAATAGCAACTTATTTTCTATAACCTCATATTATGATTTGTATAGCTCAAAAAATATTATTTTCGTCCCTTAATAATATAAAAATTTGTTAGGTTCATGTAATTATTTAAAAAATATACAAAGGCTCATAATGCGTTGTTCATACTATGTCACAAAAGTAGTTGAGAAATATTAGAAAAAATATGGTGGTCTTCTGTGGAAACTCACATGGAGATATTTTCGCTGATGTCGTGGATTCAAAAATTACTTCACATACTTTAAATTAAATTTGTGAGAAAACAAGAATTGTACATAGTCTTTTTTAAACTGATTGATAAGGACACTTCCTAAATTTAACGTTGCCAGTAATTAAAATTTACATACAACATCTGTGAAACCAACGTTTAATAAAATTACGCAAAATATCAATACTTTCGCGAAAAATATTCGGAATGGAGCACTTTAATTTGTACTGTTAAATAGTTGTACAATGATATATAATTTAATGAGTAGTTCAAAAAGTATATTATCTTAAGAGCTGTTTAACTGGTGATATTGATAGGGTAATACAATGGACTAGTTTCCAAAATATCTTCATATTTTGCACCTTTAATCTTTTCGTCTATTAACTACAATTGTCTCAGACCCTAGTGCTGATATGAAAGTCCACAACATTAAGGAAGACGCACTTTTCCACAGAGACTCCTGTATTCATTTTATTCCGTATATATTTTTTAACTTATCTAAAGTGCAAAAACTAATGCAAAACGCGAAAACTACAAAAATTGTAATATTACAATATTATTTGTAATATTAAACTCGAAGTTCAAAATTAGCTCAATTAAAATTTTAGATAGTGGCGCGCAACAAACTGATGGTAATAAAAACATGCTAAATAACCTAGGATAGATCCAGCGACACAGCGTCTTGCCCTTGTACACCCGATTCAGTTTTTGGATGCGTCTAGCCGAAGATCTGGTTGTGGGGCTCATCAGGAGAGTCATACAGATGATGATAATGACAATGAAATAAACTTTGATTAAAAAAAAACAGTCTAGAGCAAGAACTTTATATGATATTTTATTGCCGTTAATTGGACTAAAAGCAGCGAATATTTTATAACGTAATATTATAATTATCACTAAATTACCAAGAACTTCGTTTGATGTGTCACATCAATATGATATAAAAATAATAATAATGTTACTGCTACAAAAATATTATTTTCGTCCCTTAATAATATAAAAATTTGTTAGGTTCATGTAATTATTTAAAAAATATACAAAGGCTCATAATGCGTTGTTCATACTATGTCACAAAAGTAGTTGAGAAATATTAGAAAAAATATGGTGGTCTTCTGTGGAAACTCACATGGAGATATTTTCGCTGATGTCGTGGATTCAAAAATTACTTCACATACTTTAAATTAAATTTGTGAGAAAACAAGAATTGTACATAGTCTTTTTTAAACTGATTGATAAGGACACTTCCTAAATTTAACGTTGCCAGTAATTAAAATTTACATACAACATCTGTGAAACCAACGTTTAATAAAATTACGCAAAATATCAATACTTTCGCGAAAAATATTCGGAATGGAGCACTTTAATTTGTACTGTTAAATAGTTGTACAATGATATATAATTTAATGAGTAGTTCAAAAAGTATATTATCTTAAGAGCTGTTTAACTGGTGATATTGATAGGGTAATACAATGGACTAGTTTCCAAAATATCTTCATATTTTGCACCTTTAATCTTTTCGTCTATTAACTACAATTGTCTCAGACCCTAGTGCTGATATGAAAGTCCACAACATTAAGGAAGACGCACTTTTCCACAGAGACTCCCTGTATTCATTTTTATTCCGTATATATTTTTTAACTTATCTAAAGTGCAAAAACTAATGCAAAACGCGAAAACTACAAAAATTGTAATATTACAATATTATTTGTAATATTAAACTCGAAGTTCAAAATTAGCTCAATTAAAATTTTAGATAGTAGCGCGCAACAAACTGATGGTAATAAAACATGCTAAATAACCTAGGATAGATCCAGCGACACAGCGTCTTGCCCTTGTACACCCGATTCAGTTTTTGGATGCGTCTAGCCGAAGATCTGGTTGTGGGGCTCATCAGGAGAGTCATACAGATGATGATAATGACAATGAAATAAACTTTGATTAAAAAAAAACAGTCTAGAGCAAGAACTTTATATGATATTTTATTGCCGTTAATTGGACTAAAAGCAGCGAATATTTTATAACGTAATATTATAATTATCACTAAATTACCAAGAACTTCGTTTGATGTGTCACATCAATATGATATAAAAATAATAATAATGTTACTGCTACAAAAATATTATTAGGAATTTAATAATATCTATTTTTTCCTTGCCTTCTTATGTGCATAGATGATTCCATACTAGTAGTAAAATCCGAGGTCATCGAGAACTGTGGCCGTTTTTATATTATTTGAATTCATTTGTGGCGACTTGCATTCAATTTAATATATCAAGTTGTCATATTAGGGAATAAACAGTCAGTTGAACCGAAGACACCGGCGAAGCGGAATTAGAATGAAGTGCGCGGCTCGCCGCGACCGTGTGCCACGTCATTGCCGTGACCTACTGACATAGATCTGCGGGGCCGCCTGCACCGATATCTGCACGCGCCGCGCACCCGCGCTCTTCCTCTACTACTTCTTAGCTTTTTAACATTATTCTCGTTAAAGGCTATTATGTACGATATTTAAACTACAAGGCATCTAACGTAGAATTTGAATGAGTAAGCTTTTTGCACACTAACACATTTTAGAAAATGTTGATTAATAATAAGCTCAACTTTATTAACACATGTGCGTCACAATGTTGAAAACTATTTTTATTGAATTATCATTTAATTTGTTACATTACCTGCATATAGTAAAATAAAAATAAAATTGCTAACTGTTACGCAATGAATGACCTTGTTATCTAAATTGTGCACTTGACACAAATACTGCTCCATTTCACTTTCATGTCTACAAATGTATCTAACTATCTACAACTCGGTTCAAGATAAAATATCGTTATTTAACTACCTACTTATCTTTTTAATTTATACATTAATTCATATTTATCGTACTTTTTGTAACCAATATAGCAATGTCATGATTTATTTTTATTTTTTGTAATAAATTTATGTGACAACGAAAAATAAAATTTAGTTATATAAAAGCTCGCACTATGTTAAATACATTGTTGTTTTTTCGTTGATCGATGAGAAATTAATGGTTAATATTGTAAATAACTATTTATTGTTTGCCTCCTATTATTTATCTTAATTCCAATAATATTCTTTCGTATGTTATCGGTGTTTGTTGTCGACTGGCACTTTGACGTCTCGATGAGCGAGATCGAAGACGTTCGGCAAGATAGAAGTGACGTGGGTGTGACTGTAGCGGCGATACGGTTCAGCCAGTCTGCTACCACCGCCCCGTACCCCTCGCATCGCGCCGCTGCCGCTCCATGTCGTATCGCGCCGCCGTGTTGATAATTTGTGAAGTAGTGAACGACAAGGATGTATGTATATGTATGTCTCGTCTTTCAGTTGACTTTCATCGTCGTTTTGTAGCGAACGTTTCGCACGGATTTTGATAGAAAATTGCATTACTGTATTAGCTGCGTAATAAACTCGGTGTACACTTTGTTGGTGGAAAAAGAAATCAAAACGTTTAAATATAGTTAATACATTTTTTAAATATAGTAAATTTATTGTGTACTTTGGAAAATCTGTGAAAAAATTAGCGTCGCAGAAAGCGTGGCGCAATGCAGTGTGTGTTTGGGTGCGGATACGAACTGTGTTGTTTAAAGTTTATTCAGGGAGACGTTCATCTCGAAAGCGGTGGTAGTGAGTGGTTCTGGAGCATTCTGTAGCAATGCTGCCCATGGTGCAAGCGGAACCTGTTCTTTTTAATTCTGCTGGCCTTTCTGTTGATGGAGCTCCTCCGTCGGCTACATTGCCGCCATCTCTTAACTCGGACTCTGATGTTGAAGAACTAGTTGACATCTTTTTTGACATTGATGTTGCTGTAAATACTTTTCAAAGGTAATTTAAGTTGCGCAAAAACTATTACACTCTCATAACAAAAACATAGTTTACGATTTGTATACTCAGTTCGATCAGTAAGTAGCTTAGATTAAAATGTTACACTTTTAGAGGCATTAACTAACTCAATTTGTGCGATAATGTTTAAAATAATTAATTAAAATATATATCACGACAATGAATAATCAGACGATCAATTTTGCAAGAACTTATTTTTGTATCTTATGATTTTCCTTTTATTATGATTATGCCAGTTTAGAGTACCTAAGGTAGGTAACTTGCTAAGTTAACCTTAATATTCCTGAAATAATTTAACTTTAATTGTCAAAATTATAACTACACCTGCCGTTAATTACAAATAGTGCCTTTAGAAAACTTTAAAAACAAATATGCCTGTTTTAAAAAAGATATAAATGAGGAGTACATTTTTTTAAATTTTGATTGCTTTTCGTATATATCTTTGGAAATTATTTGATTTGTGTCTTTACATTTAAAAAAAATCTCCCTAAGTTACCACAATTATGTCGAACCACTGTTTATCTTTTAGCACAGTTATCCTGCTTGCTTGCTTGCTTGTTCAAATAGCAGATAGGTATTCACCAGTTATACAAGTTTTTATAAAACATGCGTTTCATACTCGTTACGAATCAAATTTGTTACGACGGTATTTGGCTATATCAAATCTGTTTGTATCTTTATATACCTATATTATATCTTTTATTACATGTCTGTGATTTTAATTAATTGTTTTATTACTATCTGTTGGCAAGTTTATAAAAACTAAGAAATAATAAAATTCTGATATTGATTTGTCAAGCTAAAGACTTAATTTTAGTTTTAATTAAACATTTTTCTATATTAACTGCCACTTCGATGTATTAATGTAACAAGCACAATATTGGGTTTTCTTGCTTATGTGAATTTATACTATTTTGTGTTCATGGTAAGTCGCCTACTAAGAATATCTATATGACTCATTTACGATACTTGTTACCAGAATTGAATTTGTCTTGATTGAACTATAAACTACCTAAGAACTTAAATTAGGTTAAATTTAAGGATTTATTAGTTTTCAATAATTTTATTTATTTTTAATTTTATTGTTATTTAACCTGTTAATATAATGAGTGTAAATTAAGTTAATAATAATATTGTATGTATGTAATTTTATTTTATTAGCTAATTATTAATTTCCTTCAATGAAAAAAAAATAACATTTGTTTTCTAAATTTCATACAATCGGTTTTATTTTTGGCGCATAATTTATTATGCTTTATTTAACTTATCATAGCTGTTTAACGTTCTTCCAATACAACAACAATTCGGTATTATTTTCGTACACCATTCTCGCATATTAAGATCGTAACACTAAAAAAGTACTATGTACATAAAATTATTATGTGGGTAACCTTGCATCTAATAATTTCATCATACTTGTGGCTAACACGCTTCGATTTTGCTTTGGTTCAGCCGCTATGCAGGAAGTCGCGTTTCTGTATCATGATCATGTTGTTCGCAAATTGTTTGCCAATGACGTGTGTTATCTACATTAAATGAAGTTCCGATGTAACTTTCTATGTCACATTTTAATTCATTGAATTTACAAAACTATGCAAAGATTTCATCAATAGTTATGCTACATCTATTAGCTTGCTACTGTTTCCTATAGCTTTGGTGCAGCAGTTTCATTATTACTCCGACTTTTGGTCTTAATATAAAACTTACAATTTTCACTGTTTTTTTTACTAGATATTATCAACTACTCAATTTGTTCGTTTACCATACCTTACTTACTGTGTATTAAAATTAAGTTTCCAATTTCCGTATTGGCATAAAAACCTTACAAAAAATAGCTATTACAACGTGTTTAACCTTCACAGCGAAGTAGATTTAGGGTGAAGTATAGGTATGCCCAGCGATCGGCGTCTCGTATGACGAATACCCTGTTAAGTAACATTTGAAAAAGCGAAATCTTCGATCGCGTAACGCTTTCAATACTTATCAACTTTCACCGAATTTGTTTCCACCAGTTGTGGCTGAAAGGAAGTTAGTATAAAACACGTCATTGTAATAATTTACTTTTCTGAAGGTTATCGCATGTGTCCAAAAAATATATTAACTTTTCATTTAAACAACATCGGTCTATGATATATAAATATAATAAGCCATATAAACCCTTTATTTATAAGAAAGATCCTAATTAAGCGTCCCAAAATTTTCGCGAATTATTTATTACACTCTTCTGGTCACGCTTACGGAGCGTTGTTATTCTGAACATTATTATTTCAAGGTTGCGCGGCCGCTCGTCGCAGTGAGGTTGCGCTGTGGGGCTCTTCGGTAGGCGTCGTTTAACTGGTATCTCTGTCCCTCTTTCGCATTAGGCTACAGCCTATGCTGTAGTTGGCATTCGATATGAGTATCGTCGACTTGAACATAACTATTCTTCGATGGCAGTTCCATTATGATTTATTTAACTTATCATAGCTGTTTAACGTTCTTCCAATACAACAACAATTCGGTATTATTTTCGTACACCATTCTCGCATATTAAGATCGTAACACTAAAAAAGTACTATGTACATAAAATTATTATGTGGGTAACCTTGCATCTAATAATTTCATCATACTTGTGGCTAACACGCTTCGATTTTGCTTTGGTTCAGCCGCTATGCAGGAAGTCGCGTTTCTGTATCATGATCATGTTGTTCGCAAATTGTTTGCCAATGACGTGTGTTATCTACATTAAATGAAGTTCCGATGTAACTTTCTATGTCACATTTTAATTCATTGAATTTACAAAACTATGCAAAGATTTCATCAATAGTTATGCTACATCTATTAGCTTGCTACTGTTTCCTATAGCTTTGGTGCAGCAGTTTCATTATTACTCCGACTTTTGGTCTTAATATAAAACTTACAATTTTCACTGTTTTTTTTACTAGATATTATCAACTACTCAATTTGTTCGTTTACCATACCTTACTTACTGTGTATTAAAATTAAGTTTCCAATTTCCGTATTGGCATAAAAACCTTACAAAAAATAGCTATTACAACGTGTTTAACCTTCACAGCGAAGTAGATTTAGGGTGAAGTATAGGTATGCCCAGCGATCGGCGTCTCGTATGACGAATACCCTGTTAAGTAACATTTGAAAAAGCGAAATCTTCGATCGCGTAACGCTTTCAATACTTATCAACTTTCACCGAATTTGTTTCCACCAGTTGTGGCTGAAAGGAAGTTAGTATAAAACACGTCATTGTAATAATTTACTTTTCTGAAGGTTATCGCATGTGTCCAAAAAAATATATTAACTTTTCATTTAAACAACATCGGTCTATGATATATAAATATAATAAGCCATATAAACCCTTTATTTATAAGAAAGATCCTAATTAAGCGTCCCAAAATTTTCGCGAATTATTTATTACACTCTTCTGGTCACGCTTACGGAGCGTTGTTATTCTGAACATTATTATTTCAAGGTTGCGCGGCCGCTCGTCGCAGTGAGGTTGCGCTGTGGGGCTCTTCGGTAGGCGTCGTTTAACTGGTATCTCTGTCCCTCTTTCGCATTAGGCTACAGCCTATGCTGTAGTTGGCATTCGATATGAGTATCGTCGACTTGAACATAACTATTCTTCGATGGCAGTTCCATTATGATTGTATATGTAATTGCTTGTTTTGATAACGTTCGAGTTAATAGTAAATCAAATGTTTATATATAAAGACAAAAACCAACATGAATACCAAGCTTACACGTCAAATTTATTTAACAGTTAACATGAGTCATGCGAATAACATTAATTTGCACAATGTTAAGTCTGAGGAGAATCATAAATTTATCGTATTTTTTGCGTCTTTATTTAAAAAAAGTACCCTGCCTATACTTTATATCAATAATAATTAATTTGTAAAAATTATATTACTGCTGTCAGTAATAGGGCAAATGCTGCTGTACTGATGTAATGCAAAAACACATTCGTTGTAATCAAAAGAATCACGAAGCAGATAAAAAATAGCATAGAAATCACATTAAATCATGGCATCAAGTTGCATTTTACTTACTTTTTGTTTGTTGAATTTTTAATTATTTAATTAAAACAATATTTGTTTGCTGCTTCTGTAGAATTGAATCCTGTGAACTCCAACCGGGAGACACATGGAGGGGGAAGCAAGGCAAGATGAGCGTGACAGCGCCGGTTAAGAAGATAAGAAAAAAATCAGACAATAAGCCACAATCGCAAATGTACGTATTATGCGTTCTGAGATTATCACTTTTAAAAAGTTGGGTTGGGTACGTTTAATAAAAGGGCTGGTTTTTCTTGTATTGGATCTAGCTTTATCATTTTTTTTATTATATCACTCAATTCTATTAAACCATATATCTTACCATACATATTTTCCGAATTATAATTGGCTCATAAATTATCATATAGTTATGCGACTCTTAATAATTATTATTATTAAATTATTTTCAATGTAATAGTACATTCTTTTTGGCATCTCAATCAAATTAAATTCGGAAATCGGAAACTAGTTCAATAATTCATAGGAGCGGAAATGTTTTGTTTAACATGTTTATCAATTAAATCATCATTAAATTTGTTACACAATATTTAGGATAAAATTTGATTTATCATTTATAAGCAGTTAATAAACAAAAGTTTAACATTATACATGTAACACTGAAATGGGTAGATAGAACAATGCCCTCACTGATTACCAGTGTTTCGCATAACTACGGTTGAGGATATCTGGAGATTCAATTGTTAACAATATAGCATATTTATGCATTATCCATAAGATTGACATCTACATTTTGATTTTCGTCTCCCGATGTAAGTCCTTCGACTAATGAACTAGAAGATTACCTTATTACCATTTCACATGATAATAGATTACCATCTATTATCATGTGAAATTCATGGCTTGTTTATTTCTCTTACTTATGTCCAGTCAATTTTATTTTTAATTTCGATATAATCAATACCGTGGAACATTCTTTGTTGTGGTTTAGGGTGTTAATTTTAATTAATATTCACTCCTAGTGAGAATTTGCTAATTGTATTATTATAGCTATATATATATATATATATAAGGGCTTGCTGCATCCTTTTCGTTTTGTTTTGTGGCCTTCGTAGAGGTTTCCGGACGGCCAAACGACTTGGCGTCCATTAACATATTTTTATTGTTGTCAATATATAAAATATAATAATACAGGCTTAAATAGATTTTTGACATCTATTTAAGCCTGTATTATTATCTTCAGCACAAATTTTTGGCACTATTAGGCGTCTATTTGGCTTGCTTTCAACGACAATTAAATTATCCTCATGAAAAGAGGTAGCTCTGGCCTTCCTGAGTGTGGACGGTTTTGATTAGAGTCAGTTTCCTTGTATTGAATAATTCTGCCATGAACATAAGTTTTCCATAATTTTAGTTGAGAGGATATCGTACTTTGAGATTTGTCTTCCTTATATAAGACAGATCAGATTTCAGGCTCCTTTCGCATACTTTTACCGAACTTGACTTTTTTACTTTTTAAGATCTCGTAGAAACCACAAGTTCAGACTAAATAAGATGTTGTTAATAACGTCATTCACGAAACAAATAAGAATGTTTGAGAAAATTAAAACTATTATTAATTTTGGAATATTCAAAATAAGAGCAAAATTATTTGTACCCAGCTTCTCCATTCGTATCCATTGATGTTTTGAAAACACATTTATCCGCACTTAAGAAATATACAAAATAATAACTTTTACACTTTTAGAATGCAGATGTGATGCAGACGGAATTATTTATTATTACCTCTATTTTTAAGATATTTGGAGATAATTATATAATACTAGTTATTATTACTTATATGTACTACTATTATATAATTTATATTATATAATAGAAGTTTAAAACTTGTGGCTGGCAGTGCAGATGCATATAACGTTATGAATAAATATTTTATAGTAAAGACAAGCCGCTGATGGTAACATTATCTTTACAATGCAGAAACACGTAAGTATTTCTGCAATACACTTTTCTAAGGCATAGGCATATGTTTATAAGAATTGATGTTTGAACTAAGCAATGGTATGAAAACAAGTTATAAATTTCATATTAAAATCAATTTATGAATTCACAAGATTATAATTATTCTCAAAAAGAAATAAAGTATGCAAAGCTAGTATTTTGTTATCTGGTGTTTTTCCCGGAGGGGCATCCTGACCATCCGATTAATGCTACAGCTATAATAGTTTCTATCTGCATTCTTTCTATTTGGTGATAGCTGCAAATTAATTAAAAACGTATAATTCTCACAATCATATTTATACAGTGCAGCTGCCCCTTGTGTCTCGATATTGCGTGAATGTGTCGGCTCGAACGATTATGCCCTCAAGAACTATCGAATACCACAAGCGTGAAATATATCAACGGTCCCGTTTCGTTTTGGTGAGCAAAGGGATCCAGACACCCAATTACGCAATCTTGAGAAGCGGGGCTCTCCATCTCGGTCCAAGGTATCGTGGAAATGAAAATGCTATTATGTCAAGAATCATTTTTGTCGATGAAGTGAGGACTCCGGCTCACCGCTTTTTTTTTATAGTATAGGTGGCAAACGAGCATGCAGCGCAGCCCACCTGATGGTAAGTGATCAGCGCTGCCCATGAACATCCGCAACACCAGAGGCGTCGCAAATGCGTTGCCGGCCTTTCAGGAAGGTGTAGGCACTTTTATTGAAGGTCCCCAAGTCGTATCGGTTCGGAAACACCGCTGGCGGCAGCTGATTCCACAGAGTTATGCGTGGCAGGAAATATCGCGTAAAGCGCACAGTGGTGCATTGCCAACCATCGAGATGATGAGGATGAAATTTCGAATTCTGTGGTGACGTACGATGTTTAAACTCAGCAGCTGGATTCATCACTTACCACCGGGTGAGCGGAGTGCTCTCTGTTCGTCGACTTCAAAAAATCAGATACAAATGATACACGAACAAACACATGAAGATGTCGTCGTGATCGATTTCGACGACGATATCTTTAATACCAGATGAAATTAGCGCAACCACACATGCACTCAATCGTTGTCCCCGTTGTCCCCTTAGAAGTCCCCAAGTCAGATGTAACGAATATGTAATAATATCGGAGGAAGGTTCAAATGCATTGTCAGGGACATTTGACATACATACAACACACCGAGAGCCGAGAACAAACAATTTGTGATGCAAAAATTTTGTGACTCGGCTGAGATTCGAAGGGAGGAGGATTCCAGGACCCGCGATGTAGCAGCAGCCAGGTACTCTGACCTAATAGGTCACCCCACAATGGCATTCTGTGATGCTGTGGCCCTTCTCCATTCTGTCCCTACCTAACAACTGACAACAAACAACCATCAACGGCCTTATGGTCACCGCCACTTTATTGTTTTGAAGTATAGAACTTAAAGGATATGGGCCACTCTCCATACATTGCACGGCCCTCAAAACAAAGTTCAAGGACAGTAATGAAATTAAGTTTGAATAACAGACTATATATCCCTTTTATTATAAACAAATTAAAATCAATATTGTTCATGGGGATACAGAGATATTTAAAAAATAAGATAAGAATTTTAGGTTATATCATATGATTTGTCAATACACTGACACTTTAACATCATCATCAGCTTAAAAATTATTTATATTAATATACTTTATGACACAGAACTAATCCAATGAACGCCAAGACATTGATGACAAATTTTATAATAAGTATGTAAAAATGAAATGTTTTTTTCTATAGATATTTCATTAATGTCCTTGAGAGCACGAGTAGCTGGGCCGAAAATGGCCCATGTCCTTTATTTGCTTGTCAAATATTTTTTAATTGCTTGTTATAATTTGTATATAATAAAATGTATTTAATATACACAATTAATTAATGCATTACCCGTATCTTAGAAATCGTGGTCAATTGACAAGCTGTTTCAAGCGGGATTGCCTTACCTTCTACTAAGTACAATATTTAAGTTCTTATTGCTCAGGAAAAATAATAAGTACTCAATTAGGTCTAACCACGGGGCACAACGGTTATATTAATGAATTCATTTCACAATCTGTTCTGATTTGTTTATTCACTCTACTCGTATTATAGGACTATTTACACAAAGAAAAGCAAATCAATTCAATTAGTGGGATCCTGTTCATGACTATTGGTGGTTGATGTGATACAGTATCTTCATTGATTTCGCAAGTAAGACGATAAATTATATTGATTCATACATCCACACCGTGATGAGGAAAGTATTTGTTCACATGCAATTGATTATAAAAATGTCGGCCATTAGTACATAATAATGTATCAACGTGTTTTTATATTCTTATTAAACGCTTAATAGACGAATCTATTAAATGAATTAAAAGAATATAAAAAAACTGAAGGATAGTGAAGAATATTTCACGTATAAATACACATCAAAGTAAATTCTCGGACATTGGTTACACCTGTTAAATCAAAATACAAAATTACTTAAACGATAGTAATTCCTTTAGCGTTTACTGTCTGGTAGCCGATAAAAACAAGTTTATAATTATCGATACGATAATAAAGGCCTACTTATCTTTCAATTACTTCGTCACCTATTTAATGCCGTTCGAAAAGATGCAATGATCATTTTTATGTTATAAAAGACATTCATTATCGTGCGCTTGTTATAAATTGTTACGGTTGTTAATTTTTAAACGATTAACTAACAGAGATTAGGTAGTTAGAAAAAGAAACTTCTCTTTCATGAAATGACTCATCACCAATAATAATTCTTTTACCAAAGCTGGTAGTTCGGACAGTATGTCCCAAGCACGTGGGCTGAGTTTTTTGCGCTACAGCTAGTTCATAATTGCATTGTGACACTATCATGTAATATTATAGGAATGACTGACTGTAAAGTTGTGTAATAACTGGAGCGTGTCAAGGTCAAGGTGTAAATATATATCTGTTCAATCATACTGTTCTTTTGACATACATTATCAATATGAAGAAATGATAACCAGATTTCATTAAATAATTTTTATTTTCCAATGTTATCCCCATAACCACAACACATTTATTACCGTAACTACGTAACTTTTCCCGTAAATTACGCGACGTGATGGTTGCGTAAGATGATGCGTTTATTTTTGGTTTCAGGTTTTTTATGTCTTTCAAAACATGCTGCAGCCATGACTTTTACGGCAAATTTTTAATTTCTTCTAATCGTCTGCAGCAGGGTCCAGGGTCTCATGCCACTGCATAGACTCCTGGTTACTTTTAGGGTGGTGAACATAAGTTTCACCTTCATTAACAATTTGGTCGAAAATATTTAGGATCTTTATTTCGTCTCTGGCGCGTAGTTAATATTTGCGGGGCCCACCTTGCACTGAAATTTGAGAGGTTAAGATGTTCATGGCAAATATTATGCAACTTTTGCTTCTAATAGATGAGTAATCGTACTAATATTTTAACCTTTTTTCGAGCATTCTTCAGCATAAGCTTCTCGACTATTTTTTATACTTCTTCTATAGTGGTAGTTCCATGCTTGCCCTCTCTTTTTTAAATTCACTTGAACACATTTTAACTGTAAATAATGAAGGTGTAGATTCGTAATAAATCGTGATGTTTTGTGAGCAATTTAATCACAGCGCGGTGTTAAATATTTTCAACATTTATGTCAGTCCTTCCAATAGTCTTTCGCCGCGGATTACAAGAAGTAACCATATATTTTTTTATGTTATAAAAGACATTCATTATCGTGCGCTTGTTATAAATTGTTACGGTTGTTAATTTTTAAACGATTAACTAACAGAGATTAGGTAGTTAGAAAAAGAAACTTCTCTTTCATGAAATGACTCATCACCAATAATAATTCTTTTACCAAAGCTGGTAGTTCGGACAGTATGTCCCAAGCACGTGGGCTGAGTTTTTTGCGCTACAGCTAGTTCATAATTGCATTGTGACACTATCATGTAATATTATAGGAATGACTGACTGTAAAGTTGTGTAATAACTGGAGCGTGTCAAGGTCAAGGTGTAAATATATATCTGTTCAATCATACTGTTCTTTTGACATACATTATCAATATGAAGAAATGATAACCAGATTTCATTAAATAATTTTTATTTTCCAATGTTATCCCCATAACCACAACACATTTATTACCGTAACTACGTAACTTTTCCCGTAAATTACGCGACGTGATGGTTGCGTAAGATGATGCGTTTATTTTTGGTTTCAGGTTTTTTATGTCTTTCAAAACATGCTGCAGCCATGACTTTTACGGCAAATTTTTAATTTCTTCTAATCGTCTGCAGCAGGGTCCAGGGTCTCATGCCACTGCATAGACTCCTGGTTACTTTTAGGGTGGTGAACATAAGTTTCACCTTCATTAACAATTTGGTCGAAAATATTTAGGATCTTTATTTCGTCTCTGGCGCGTAGTTAATATTTGCGGGGCCCACCTTGCACTGAAATTTGAGAGGTTAAGATGTTCATGGCAAATATTATGCAACTTTTGCTTCTAATAGATGAGTAATCGTACTAATATTTTAACCTTTTTTCGAGCATTCTTCAGCATAAGCTTCTCGACTATTTTTTATACTTCTTCTATAGTGGTAGTTCCATGCTTGCCCTCTCTTTTTTAAATTCACTTGAACACATTTTAACTGTAAATAATGAAGGTGTAGATTCGTAATAAATCGTGATGTTTTGTGAGCAATTTAATCACAGCGCGGTGTTAAATATTTTCAACATTTATGTCAGTCCTTCCAATAGTCTTTCGCCGCGGATTACAAGAAGTAACCATATATTTTTTTTATATTTATACCCTCAGATAATGTGATTAATGAAATGATTATATTACCAACTTCAAGTAAAATACCAGAATACATTAAACGTCCCTCGAACATATTGTTACGATTGTTGAAATTATAAAGTTCTTTTCTTGCTTCTTTAAATTTCAAACTTTAGCTTTTGTGATTTCTTTATTAAGTGTTCTAATTATATACTTTTAAATAATTTGGATCTATGTGGAAGGACACTTTTCAGAAACAATGGTTTTCAGAAATTTACACAGATATATATTTATGTACATATGTATGTGTGGTGTATATATAATATAGTGACGATTTTTAAAGGTTATTCAAAAATTTTAAATGCATAAAATAAGTGTATTAACTTTTTCATATTGTACTTGGTGAGTGAGTGATTAGTCTTTGTGATATGTGAGCAAGTTTGTGCCGCTATAAAAAAAAGTCGTCCTCTCCATTTTCCTTATCTAATCTACGACGACGTTGCTTCACGTTTTGTAACCCTCTACAGCTATGATTGCTACACTAGTTCAATTCAATTTACAATTTGTGCTACTGCCACTGTTCCCAGATTCACATAGCTTTTAAATTTCGGCTATATAAATTTTACGAATTTTAACGAATATATTTTTTAAAAATCACTTTTGCATTATTTTTTTTACATAGAACTAAGATACTTTTTAAATATGAATTTGACTTTTTTTTAGAAAAATTGTTATTAATTATTGGAAAAGTAACCACGGCAAGGTCTTGAATTATACTCACAAACACTAAAAATAAACAGGACCAAGGGCTCCAGACTTGATCGTTTCAGTTTGAACCAGTTTTTTTCTTTTCTGGCTGATGGCCGCTGTTAGCCCGAGGGATTTTACGGTTTCACCGGGTTGCTTTGAACCAGTGATTTATGATTTTAAAAGGAGCTTCTTCCCAAACACCAAGAAATAATAATTGTCTTACATTACAGAAATAAATGCCACAACGAAAAAAGGCGGCGGGAGCTGGAAAACGAGACCATAAATCAGCTCGAAGAGCTCTTGGGCACCTGCCTAGCAGAAGTAAAGCAGCCGGATAAAAACGGCATCGTACGGGAGGCCACTCGTCAAATTCAGGAGGTTTTGAAACGGCGACGTGACTGTCCGGACGAGTGCCCCCTACGCTTGGCTCAATGCCTCTCGCCAGTGCAGGCGGGAGAGGTCAGCTCTACGCAACCGCAGCCGACGTCGGCTGGCTTCCAGTATTCCGAACTCACTACACTCATTGAGGTATCGTAATAATTATCATTTAAATTCGTAATGTGAAGTTTAGATGTTTTTAAATTATAATATTTACATTCTTTTCTTTAAGGCCCTCAAACATTATACCGGCAGTCTAGGCTGGGTACTATTGGAAATAAATTCCAAAGGAGAAATTGAGTGTGTTACGGAAAATATAAAAGATCTCATCCTCGTGGATAGAACTGATCTATACAAAAAATCAATCTTTTCACTTTTACATGTTGGTGATCATGCAAAATTTAAACCCATACTAAGGAATGCGCAAACATTTTCCTGGAGTTCAGGGGATATCAATAAATTTCAAGCCATTCAAGTTCGTCTTCTAACCAAGAAACCAAATGGTAGCGACAGTACTGGGTATGTATTAAACTTACCCTAACTTTTTTTTGTCAATTTCAAATTTCAGCCATTCAATATGCTTTAAAAAAAAGTTAACTTTTCCCACACAACAAAGTAGCAACAACATATTGGAAGTTTTTGTTGTGTTGACAAGTAATAAACATTTTGAATTGTGTATACTACGATAACTCTATTAAAGTGTTGATTATAATATAAGTACATCTTTCAAATTTAATGAACTCAAGACTTTTAGAACTTTTTTTTTATTTATTGAAAAGCGACAAGGCATGGCGGCGGAAGTGGCTTTCATGAATATATATGGCATACTTAAATTACACTCTGGCTAGGTTGGATTACCCACCGAAGTACAAGTCATTTGTTATGTTGATAATAATAATTATAGGGTAAATCATTTATTAAATCAAACCTGTGACTTTCTATACAAAGTGTTAATGTAAATCAAAGAACATACGTTTGAATAAATGTAGCATTCAGTGGTATTACATATTATACATTGTTATGTTATAATAGAAATTTTGAAATTGCACAAATTTTGATTTGCTATTTCTTTGATTTCCTTAAAAAATCAATGAATAATCCATTAATTCTATTATAAACAAAATATAAAATAAGTATATCATCAGGATAGCATTTTTTCAAAAATGCTAAAGAAAATTACAACATGCATATATTTTTTTTATTTGTATTATTTTTTAGCATTTAACACAAACAAAATTTAGTATCAATGTCCATCAAACCTTACATAACATAACATAGTTTAGAAATTTTTAACTAATACAGCTGAAACGTAAAACTCGATTAAGTTCCATTTAAAAATTATATTTTAAACATTAGTGTTATATCACAACAAAAGGAGCCATAAACCTTCCTTATTAAATTATTATAAATAATATTTTGTAAATAGGACAATAAATAGGACTCCTGTATTTTAAATGCTATGCAGTGACCATGCTACAAATAAAAATCCTATTTCATTTTGGTGTTTTTATAGATAGCACAATAAAGATAATAACCAAATAAATGTAATCGACGGCGAAATCCAAGATAATCTAGAAACATTACTACCGAAAGTCAATGCAAAACGTTCGCAATTGTAAGAATTATGAGTATGTTCTGAGTATCGAATATATTAGAGGATTTTATTTTCTATATGATATGAGTTACTCTGATTGCTGATGTTTGTGTAATGATGTGAACAGTGGCAGAGCCACACTGCAGTTTGTTTCTAACTGCAGAATAAATGGGTCAGCTCGACCGCGGTAGGACCATGCCCTCACAGATTACCGGCGTGAAATAGCAGCAAAAGGCTGCTGTATTTCGTCTGGTGAGTGAAGGGATCCGGGGAGACCTTTATTACTGGCGATATTTTATACGAGGCATTCGACCTCAGTCCTCAAGGGTGACAACGCATCTGCATTATGATTCCTTGTTAAGGATGAATGTGTAGATGTCATGGGCCGCAGGAATCACTTAACATCAGGTGAACTGTGTGCTGGTTTGTAACTCTCAATGTAATAAAAAAAATGTATCTGATTACAGTTGTATTATTGGTTTTGGCAGCAGACTGGTGGACGCTGTGATCCACGCTGCGCCAGTACGCGGCTCGTCCTCGGAGGAGGCCGGCTCCGTCATGTGCGTCATCCGGCGCTGCGAGGACGCGTCGGCCGCACTTCTTCCAGTCGACGGCGGTCCACCCGCCATCACTTCCAAACACTCTGATAACATTGTCTTCAGATTAGACTGCAACTATACTATTTTATGTATGTCTTGCTGCATTTTACTATTTCTCTTGAAAGCAACATTAATTTAGAAACTAATTTTTTTTTTTATTATTACAGCTTGCGATTTAAGTGGAGTGGAAAACTGTATAAACTCTCCTCTGTCTCTTGTGGGTGCTTGTTATCTGGAACTAGTTGAGAGTAGTGATCGTATGCGCATAGCCGCGCATTTACAAGAGGCCGTGTGTTGCCCCGGCCCGCCGATAGTGAGCGAGCCGTTTCGGTTACGCGTGGCTGCTGATAAACCTTGCTTTAGAGTCAGTGCTCAATCGCGCCTTTTCACGGCAAAGCCGACTTCCGGGGAACCCGATTTTATCATGTCTACGCACACCGTGCTCAGAGACGACGAAGTCGATCTTCTAGAGGCTGCCGGTTCTAGACCGCCCGTCGGCGGTCCTCTCATGACGTCCGTCGCAAACGGGGAGTCTTCGGGTTGTGAATCGCGATATCGCCCTTCAATCAGTCCCACCGAGGCGCAGTTTTCCATCAACGATTTTGATCTCGATTCGTGGACTCCGGGCTTCCAAATTGGAGATATGTCCTGTGACGAATCGAAAGAGCGAAAAGAGGGCACGGGTGAAGATTCCGGTAATTCGTCGGCGCTCCGTATACCGCAGGCTACTACGGAGGGGTCTCAGCAATCCTCCGTCCCCGTCGAGGAACCCAATCGTCTTCGCACGTTGCTCAGTAAAAAGACTGTTAGTGTGTCCGATGCTGTGGTGAATTCAAACAATCGTATCCTGAAAGACCTGCTCAATCAAGACGACGAAGAGGCGACGAGTAGCGAGGCTTCGGCCCCGCATACGCCACATACGCCCCATACGCCGCACACGCCGCACACTCCGCACACGCCGGGTGCGGCGATGTCGCCACTGCACACTGCACAGGCGCACGCGCGTCCTACGCATTCGCCCCACACGTCGCACACGACGCACACATCCCACGCGCAGCACGCCCAGCACGCGTCGCATGCGCAGCATCAGTCTTCGTCTCACCACGCAATGCAGCAAACCCATCATAACAATTCGGAGGTATTGCTAAGGGTTAGTTTTTTTTCCATATTTGTAAATTAGAATGTGGTCTATATATAGCCCATCATAATTACTTTTGTTAAATGAAAGATTATCGTTTGATTAGATTTTTATCTTTTTCTTTTAAGCTTTAAGGATCGGGATGAATTTTTAATTATATGATTTATTAATTTAATTATATACATAAGTTTAATTATATACGTAAATGGTTTATTTTTGAATTTATTGCAATATTATTAAATGTAGTTCAGAAGCACGTTTGTCACATGTTCTAGATATTAAAAGAAAAGTCTGATGAGGACAATGAGGAAAATAGAAGAAACGCTCCCGACGGCAGCCGGGGTACGACGTCACAACCGTGTGCTTTGCTCTCTCAGTTACTTTCGCCCAGCAATGGACCGTCTGGTAACGGTCGATCACAGGATGCCAGCGACAATTACCTCGAAAGAATTGGAATGAAGCGAAAGTATGAAGAGAGTAAGACACCCACTAACGTTAAGAGATCTACGCCTGACAATCAACAGGTAAATATTACAATTCGCTTTAACAGTCTAAACTTAAACGTGTGTTAATCCTAATATAAAATATGTCAATAGGTTACCTCTAGTGCTGTGTCCGTTGCATCATCGGCACCCTCCTCAACAGCTGCTAGCCCAGCCACTAGCAGTAGTAACATGCGGCCACTCCGTCAAAAGAACCAAATTTTAGTTGCTCTTTTGGAGCAAGCCACGCCATTTCCTACACCGAATCTTCGTGGCTACGAGTCGGTACCTCGTCCCAGGTTACCGCAAATACAACAACAGCATCAGCATCACCATTCCACGTTATCGAATATGCTCACACCACAGTAAGTGATTGAATTTTTGAAATAATTTCTCAATTGCATCACATCGTCTTTTTAATGATTTTAATATAAGAATATGTGTCTGAAAAAAAACTAACTAAAATAGTTACAAAATAGTTAAAAACATTAGTTTGGGATAATACATAAACAAATAAAGAAAGGAAAAATATAACATAACTTCAGGTAACACAACCAACACCTATTAGTGTATAAAATGTTTAATTGTTCAATCATTATTATTAAACGAAGATTTTCTTCTACACACAAATTGATGTACCCAATTTATTCTCCCTTCTAGTTCATAAAATATTGCTTGAGACCTGTGACAGCTGTTATATAAATCACATCTAACAAGATGCGTATTTTCTGACGGTAAAATGTACGCGAAGCATTATCTATAACGTTTATTAATAAAGGCGTCCCTAGCAAATACGATTTATCAATCTTGTAAAACAGTAAATTGAAATAAATTGTATCTTTTTAAATTTAAAATCTAGATTTACATTTTATTAAGTATTATTATTATTTAAAAAAACACAAATGTATAAAAAAAAATATTTAGAATGTGTAATTATAAAAAACTATAATGATTCCTTATATTAAATTAACGCGCAAACTGCACATTGAAAAACCTGTTTACTTTTTTACGGATTTTATGTTCCCTAGTGCTTTACAGCACTCGTGGTCACGGGAAGACGTTCTGTCATAATTATTCCGAACGACCGTCAGCTTTTTATTATTTATTTTGGTCTGATCAGTCCCGGAAGGCTCAAAGTATCTTGAGGTCTTGTAGTGGTATGTCTGGTTTGGGTGTTAATTTTATTAATCACGGGATCCATCCGATCCATCTTCTCTATTGAAATTGGATGCCTATTTATTTCAATAGCCTCGCGAGTTATTCTTGATAGTTTGCGATTTTTTTTTGTTTGTACGGTGTTAGTTTGCTAGGATTTGTTATTATCAAATATGATGTAATGATAGAGTCCGATCTAAGGTATGGTCACCGCAGACTTCGGAGAGCGTCGATGTTTAAAATGAGCTTTGTTTTTAATGAATCTTTTTGTTTCCCTTTCTACGAGAGGCCACCTTTATAATCAAGTTGTACACTCTTCTTCTCGACTAATCTTCTTTGCTGGCTCGTAAAATACTCTACATTCTTGTGCCCGCTTGGAGATGTAGCCAATTTTGTTTGTGTCTCATTCATATATGTTAGTACAGTAGGCACCACCCTTTCGACCGTGGCCGGCTACACTCTGTGACTGCGACGAACATACGAAGCTTGTTATCATTTACTCGACATGCTGTAGCTCGGCATCCAGGTGTTTCTTGTCACATATCCCCTCACGCTCTCTGAAATAGAGATTTGCCCACAATTGTTAACTGTATGATGGACAAAGCTGAGACTACATTGCCGGAATGAGATAATTTGACTCATTAACTGCTTTATTACTACATATTTGGAAAAACTGAGATATTCTTTTAAAGTCATGTTTTATGATTTAAAAAAAAATAATTCATGCCCCTATTTCCAAAAATTCATAGACGCTATAACTATTTTGACGGATCTAGTAACTCATATCCGTCAAAATAGTTATAGCACATGAGGATTAGAACGTGGATAAGGGGAGAAATCTATCACCAACTTGCGCATTCAGTATTGTGATTACTTGTTGCAAGTCTTTTTTGTCCAAGGCTTTTATGATAACTCTGTTAAAAGTTCTTCCTTCTCTATTTCAATTTATTCAATCGAAGAGAATAGTGCATTTTTAACAAAGCAAATATATTTTATACAATTTATTACTTACGAAAACAAAATTGTATACCAAGGTAATTTTCTGAATTTATTGCCACTTATTCTGCATGTTATTCTGACAGCTGTCACGAGAGTACCTATATTTATGAACTACTCTTAATTATTAGCACCAGCGGCCGGTCCACTGCTGGAGAAAAAAGACAGCCATTGCAATCGTTACGCCAGCACGTGCTTACGATTTACATTTCTAATATATGTCATTATTGTTTTTTGGTAATTGATGTCTGCGGCCCATGGCTTCCACATCAATGCTCAAAGTTTCTTGATACACATGTGTTGTGATCCCCGTGGACTGCGTTGAAATGCTTCGTTTCCTTTTATTTCGTCTCCGAATGAGGTTGCCCTCCCTCCCTTTTTTTCCCCTCACGAATGGGTTATATCGAACTTCTACCGGCTAAAACCCCACGGTTTTCTTCTCGACACCCTTGGTCGGGAATACGGAAAAGATTTCGCACACTACCGTAGTCCCGGCGGCGTTAGCGAAAACATAGCAGCATGCAAAACTTTTATTTCACGCTGGTAATCTGTGAGGGTGTGATCCTACCTCGGTACCTTTTGTGACAATTTAGTGCTTAATATACTTTGTGTATTGTCTAATTAAA
This sequence comes from Teinopalpus imperialis, assembly GCA_029286865.1. Taxonomy (NCBI): domain Eukaryota; kingdom Metazoa; phylum Arthropoda; class Insecta; order Lepidoptera; family Papilionidae; genus Teinopalpus; species Teinopalpus imperialis. Next base: position 7,374,852 of record JAGSMU010000012.1, read on the forward strand.
CTAAAGTGAAAATAATTTGTGTGCAGTAGCCGTGCCAGTAATGTGAACGGTGGCGGCGCAGGGCCCACAACAAGCGGGGTTGTCAACGCGGGCAACGTTGCGAACGCCACCTTCTCCACTGCGAACATGAGCGTGCCGAGCCATTTGCAAATGGTGCTGCAGAGCACTGCGCGCGCCAGCTATCCGCACTCTCCCACCACCGCGCACTACCCGAATACGCCGCACCATGTCTATAATAGTCAGCCCTCGTAAGTTTATATAAATATACATATATATATATATATATAAATATATATATATATATATATATTTGTTATCAAATTACTTTTATTTTTATTATTACCGAAAAAAAAATTGCGTAAAAGCCTTTCCATTTCTAGTGGACTTTATTTTTACAATGTTTTATGAGGATTGAGCAATGGATCAGAGCAATACACGATTTGAACGCATATACTCAGACAGTTGTACAGTACTGTTCAAACAGTTAACCCTCTGATATACTTTAATGGCTGTCGTTCCCACATTTCTGACTGATACGAGCCACGTAGGCTACTCCATTTATCTGTGCAACTGTTATGCTTCAATTCCCTGATCTACCTGTAGATAGGTAATGAAATATTTGTTATTAATAAATACTGGCAGAGCCACGCTGATGAATGATGGCTCGACCGGTTTATTGGAGTTTTACTTTATTTTCCTACTTTAATTAAGGTGGTCCTAAACTTTTGGCCTGCAGTGTATATATAGCGTGTAACAGCAGGATAACGCTATGGTGTTTCTTATTGTGACTGTAGGGAACTAGAGACCCAGTTGCTGGTATCTAGTCATTCCGTCTCTCTCCTCTGGGGTGACAACGCTACTGCATATGGTTATAGGCGTTAATGGAAATTTTTTAGTTAAATCGACTTAACATTACCATTTGGATTGTCTAGTACCAGTTTATCTAGACCACCCGATGCTTTACCCAAAAGCAGTAGTCAAGTTTTCGAATAGTCATCGCCAGCTAAACATCCTCGAACTCGCTAGTTTTACTCTTCTATGACTATCAGAGTTATAGAGTGATAGAGAGAGAGAATGTGATGATGACGCAAAACAGATTAATGTATTATTCATGTCTGTTTTTTGAAATGTATTATTAAAAAAAAGAACACTATATGAAATACATTTAAATTTGAATAATAAATACACATCAACAATAAGTTTAACAATATTATAAGGTTTTTTTGTTATCTTGCATTTGCACATACGTGTCAAGGATTAATGATTATTTTAGGATAATTTTAAAAGTTATTGTTATAATACAAATGTAATAACTGTATAATGTTTCAGAAATGACAATTCCCGGAGTCAAGGCAGTTCGGGTGGCGGAGGTGACAGCGACGCGCCCAGTGATTTGATGCTGTCGTACATATTGGACGAAGTGATCGAAAGTATGCCGTATGCAGAACGACCGGCACCCGATGTCAGCGTTCTTATGAATTTGGAGAATCGTCAGTTAAGATCGGAATTTGTAGTGAGTAAACTACATAACAGATGCATTAAAATTATTCTTTTTTTAAAATATTGCTATAACATTGTGTAACATGTCATTTGTGTGTTAGATAAAGTATTGATAGTAAACTGTGCACAATAAATATTTTTTTGAGCAACTTGACAACGTTATTCAAAAGATGGAGTAAAAGGGGACTATAGATACTAGGGATGTTACGGAGGTGGTTTTTTCGGAATCGGAATTTGTTTTATCGGATTCGAAATCGAAACCAGAATTGGAATTAGAACTAAAATCGGAAACGAAGATGGAGATAAAAAGGAAATGTATTAGGAGCAGTTCAAAATAAAATATTACGACTATCTTCCCCGCAACCGGGATTCCCCGTACCACGTATAAAGTTTATACATGTCGTACGCGGTATCCCGGCTTATACTATAAACCTGTTAGAACTCGCCGACGGTCTGCTTTCGCCGCCCCTTATGTATGCTTCGACCTCCGATTAAAACCTCCGGTTCAATATTATCGGATCCGAAGTCGAAATCGGAGGTGTAATATCAATCGGAAGTTCCGAAAATATTATGTCATTTAGAATGCAATGCGGATTGAGGATAAGAATTGCAAAGAAATGTTAAAAGCAAGTTGGCTAAAGTAAGCAAGGCAGAATTGCAAAAAAGATTTAAGACTGAACTATGCTAGACTCGTATATGTTGAAGTGTAGCAAGAGTGATTATTTTTGTTTTGTTGCAGGGCATGAAAGAAAAGAATGCAGTAATAAATGCAATAACCCAAAGCCTCATGCAATGTGAGACAGTATCTAAGAATCCCGTATCATCAAGTCCTGGTGCACCTCCAGTGTACTCGGTACAAAATCCGGTATGTAACCAGTACAAACCATGTTAATGTGATGATTTTACTTAACTTAACTTTAAACTAGCGCAACTGTATTTCTACATATGTTTAAAAATAATGTTTTAATAGCTTTTTTTTCTTTTAATCAGATATCATGTAACATGGGTAGCGGGACTAGCTCAATGTATGGAATGGGCCCGCGCAGTGATGATTCGCGCTCAGTCGTAGAGCAACATCGCGCTCGTCTTCTGCAGCAGCAGCGTTCACAACAAATGCTCGTCTCACCTGAGGCAAGACAAACATTTTACCTTTTCTTCATTTTTCATTATTTACTAATTATAATTATAGACGTTTGATTTAAAGTTATTTAACTATTTACGTATCTATAACTATATCGTAACTGTTACATGCGTTGTTTGTGCTCTGAAGTATTATTAAATTTATTTATATTATAATGTGTGAACCGTTTTATATTGTATTTCCTTACGATATGCAAGAATGAAAAAGCTAAACTACATTTCTGTTTATCATGTTGATTTAATTGTGTTCGTCGCAGGCCGCAGAGCAGCCTCAGGCAGATCTGGGCTCCACGATAAACGCACTCGTCTCTGCCACGCCCCCAAACGTTGCACTCACGCGCACGGATTTTCATCATTTATATCATCAAACAAGTAAGTATTTTTACGAGGAAATGTGAAACCTTTGTATGTTATCTATTCAATTACATGATTTCGTATATTTAATTGTTTATGTATTTATTTTCCAGATCAAATGGGTTCTAATTATGGTACAAATAAAATTACAACATCTCAACAGAATCCAATGCTCAGCCGACAGCTGTGTGTAAGTAATATGTTTAAAATTTAATATAATTGTTTTAAACAATCTACATAAACAAGAAGAAAATATCTAATTACTTTCTGCTTATGAAAGAATAATTAGAAAAATCTTATAGCTGCGTGCAAAACGCAAACGAAAATGTTACGACTGAACAAGAAAAATACACTTGAATGTCAAGAAAAGTAATAATGATTAAAACCTGACACTTGTATTCGAACATTGGTCAGTCTATAATAATAATAATCATTTATTTCAGATTAAATTACAAAAAATACAATTTAATTATAATAAAATACATATGCAAATTAGTCATCTCTTAAGTAGATTAAAGTTAAAAATAAAGAAAACAAAATATCAAAAAGTCTATAAGACAAACGATTTTATAGTCTGTCGTTGACAATAGCCTTCTCATTAAAGAAACATCGGTTTTCTTAAAATTGACCTAATGGTCTTATTAGTTCATTGATTATGTATGGGTACTTTCTTTACATTGCAGAACACAGGCGCGGGGTCGGGTGGGTACGCCCACGCAGCAGCGGCGGCAGCGGCGGCGGCACTGCACACTCCCATGGCGCACCAGCCCTACCACCGCGCGCCTCGGCCGCACCTCAGTGAGTACCTTCACCCCACAGCTTACGGAAACAACATTACCAGACTATAACATGTTTATGGATCGTTCTAGATATTCTATTAGTATTTCCCTTGTAGATATTTTACCTCGATAACCATTAGCGGAAATGACTTGTTTGTTTCCATTTTTTTTTATTATTGTGATTTTGTTTATTTTACATCAGAATTAACTTTTTGCATTGTTAGTAAATATTTAATTATATTAATTTTATGTACATCTTGGAATTTTATATTGCCTTTATCGAATATCATAAAGTAAAAAATATTTATTTGTATGGTATGCTTCGCATAAAGAATACTAATTTTTAAAGTAGGTCTGACTTTCTCCTATAGATTTATCCAAAGTCAAAGCATGATCTGCTAGAGGAGGTTTCGATTCTTCAGCATGCCCGTAGAATATTAGAAAAGTACGGTCTACATTTATACCTTCAAATGGTGCCCGATCTAATTTAATATTATTACTAATTGCATGACTATACATAGCTATATATTTAGTACTTTAATTAAATAAAGAAAAAAACTAGAGGTTTGAATAGATCGTATTTAATTTAGGCGCATGTGTAATTTCGATATGCGTCACATTGTAATCAAGAATGTAAGTTTCCCAGCTCGTTACCTGTAGTGCAAGGACGTGGACGTTTGATCCGGTATACGTGCGAACGGAGTATACATAACGTATTGTTGAATGCCGGTTCCGAGAGTGCGACATATTAGGTAGGTCGCGGAGTGTAGGGTCGGGACGTGTTCGCGTACTTTGATAACGCGGCGTGTGTGGCAGTGGGCGGCTACTATGAGGAGAGCGAGGCGAGCGGCAGCGGGTACTGCGGGGAGTACGGGCGGCGGGCGCACGGCGCACACGCGGCCCATGCGCCGCAGCCGCCGCACCCCCCGCACCCGCCTCAACCACCGCACCCGCCTCACCCGCCGCACCCGCTGCACCCGGCGCACACCTCGCACACGCCGACACACGAACAACAACAGATGTCCTGTAAGTACGCATTTAGGGACACCAAACGCTAGCAGTGGCACAAGAATATACAATTTATTCAGTCAGGTTATTTTGGTTTGTTGTATATAAAACAAATGCATGTTAATAAATGAATTGAAAATTTCAATATATCATTTAAACATCTTTTAATAAGTCCATAGACAAGTGTATAATGATTAAGATGTCCACAGCATTGGTATAATGGCAAAAAATCCTTGACAAAAATGTTGTTGGATTTTTTTCACTGGAAACCTTTGAGTATCGAGTAATTTTATCATTGTTAAAATATACGAGATAAGGATATTCAATCCAAGTTAGACTACTGCTAGCTAATTATTTTATGTAAGCATGCGTGGTGATATAATAGGGACACGAAGATTACTTAAAGAATTTATCATAAAACGTTGTGATTAATATAGCTCAGTAGTTGTTCCTAAATATGAGTGACACTATCAGAATCCACTAATAGAAAGGTAAGATCATATGTTTGTGTTAATAAGTTTATTTACTGTAATTTATTAATTTCTTTTTCCATTTTTATTCTGCATGATTTTATTTACTCTTGTAATGCTTTAGCCAACTTGTTTTTATAATTACATTTTTATAGATTAATCATTTAATGCTTTCGGATGTTATTTTGAACAGATTAACACTGCTTTTATGAAACTGTATGTACTGTACAAATATTTATTGTTAATAATAATTATATTCATATATTAATGCACGGCGCGTAAGTATTAACACACTGAATTGTTTCGCATTTTGTGTAAAAAACATGTTTATGTAAGGTGATACTATTGTTAACGTTCTGTATTTGAACCGTAAGTATCAGAGACTCTAAACTTGTTTTTCTTTAAATACGTAAACTATTTTAATATTAGGCATATTCAGATGATTTTAGTAACGTAATAGGGCGATCCATAAAATAGTATATATAAATATAATGTTTGCCAATTATTTCTTTCGTATTCTTATTTTATTAGAGACCTTAAAATTCATTATATTCACTTCCTGAGTAAATATGTTACTTTGAAAATTAAGATATAGTATCTCGTCGTAATCTATGTATATGACATGTTGGAATTTAGAAGTATTTGCCTTAAATATATACATATATACATTTTACCAAATGAAAAGTTTTAAGTCATGGATTAGGGGAGGCGAAATCTACTCCAGTTTAACATTAAAAAAAATACAAGTAGTTACGGTGTTTGTAATAATAATAAGCTTGTAGTGGTCAGTAGCAGAGGGGGGGGGGGCAGTGTTTCCTGTCTACAAGCTTGGGCGGCTCGAATCGTCAATGATCAAGTATTTTCAGATAGCCTAGATTTACCGGCAGTGGTATTTTAGATCCGATACCGACTTACGGACTCTTAATAAAATTGCCTAATTCTCTTTTTAAGACCGCATTTGGATATCCTCTGGTGTTGCATCGGTCAGCTAAGCTGTGTAGTCAGCTTTGACAGAATACCTAATTAATAACATGCGAAACAGTTTTATCGTGACCGTCGGCGTTCCCGCGTTTCACCTATAGTTCAATATATATTTAAAACCAGCGGCGTTGATAATTTGTACCTTTTGTATTATTCAGGTCACTTTGAAATTGTACTAACAGTTAGTACATTTTGCTATATACTCAGCTCTCTGGTGTTTAATTTAAATTCATAAAACTTAACCTAGTAAAAGTATGTATGTACAATAAAACTAACTAAATTCCATCGAATATGTACAAAAAGTCAATTGTAGATTAGATATCCTAGACAACCATAAACTTAAATAACTATCCTCGTTTAGTAAATAGTACTAGTTATATGTGATTTTGATATTGCTTATGAGAAATTTACATTTTATAATATTTGTTAAAGATTTTTAATAGTAAAAACATATATTATAATAAAAACGAAATAACTTATACCAATGTTATTAAAGTATGTAATATATAAATTTGTATGATTTTACAGGTTCTGGGTCAGGCTCGGGCGGCGTGTCCAGCGGCGTGGCGGGCGGCGGCGCGTCGGGCGGTACATCGGAGTACGTACGCAACGAACTGCGTGCCGTAGTAGGCGCTCGCTCAGCGCGCCCGGACCTGCACGCGCCACTGCATGCGTCCGACATCGACCCCCTGCTCACCTTTGACATGTCCCCACCCGGTTAGTACGACATTTACCCTATATCGACACACACACCCTCCTCGAATCACCGTTTACTACTTTAACATGTTTACTATGTTGAATGACGTATTCATTTAATAATGTAATAAATCTGATGCTTACTATATAGCAGCATTTATTTTGTCAGTGACAAAAGTGAAAAATAAAATAACATTTTCAATATTATTATTAATATTATTTAGTGAATAATCGCTTTAAACTTGTTATTTTCTAACATGATCTCAACTTTTTATTATGGATATATTTTAAAGACGACATTCAACTTAGTAAACGTGCGTTCAATATGGCTGGATCACTTAATGATATAATGTACAGTGTTTCGGGATCAATAATGTAACTAACAATTTACTAACAATAATATATATTAGTAACAAGTTTGGGGAAGCCGATATGTTAAGTTATTCCTAATATATTTCACAGTAAATTGATGTTTATTATTTGTTATAATTTAGATAGTTCTTGTTAAACATTTCTTATGATAAATCGCCGAAAGACTCAAATTTTGTGGCTCTTTCTTCACACTTACGTATTGTTTATGTTATACTGCCTATTTTTAATCGAAATAATATTCAATTTAAATTTAGGCTTTCAATGCAAAGGATTCGCAGCACTAATTTTGTATAAATTTATTTCAAATTTTCTCCTCACCAACTATATAGGGGGTCTTTGCTCCTTAATTTATGTATTACGAGACAAATTATTTAGAAAGTTTTTATTATTTTATAATTATCTTGTAATATTGGTTTTGTCAATTTTATTATTATAAAATATAACATGTGCTTTAGTTAATTGTCTGAAAATAATTTTATTTTGAGAGTTTGGTAAACGTTACGGCCTGAAAGTTTATGATTCTCAAAAAATATATTCAAAAGAAGAAGTGAAAAAATAAAGACGATATGAAAACTATAATATAGTGTCGGTCGGGAGGTTGAGCGATCATTGTCAGTGTCGCGGATGGCCACTGCCAATGTATCCGTGTGTACGTATGTAGGTGGCGGCAGTGTGGTGGGGGGCCGAGCATCCTCTGCATCGGCAAACTCGTGGGAGTCGCAACAGAGCACACCGGTAAGCTTGGAACGCGGCCAGCGAGACCAAAACATAGTTACTACCACACTTTCTGTATCGGTTTTTATTGTTTTGTAGATCAACATACCTATGATTATTGCGTATTGAGTCTGCTCTGCTGCGTGTGTTGTCAAATCGATCATATTGATATTTAGAAGCTGTTCCACAGAAATGTACCAATATCTGCCTTCGTTAACCTTATCTTATCAAGTTTATAGATGCCGTAAATTATAGTTTCATATCATTTGATGTCGACGACAGTGTCTTTTTATCAACCACTCTTTTTGTTAGTTAATTAAAAAGGATACAATATTTTTTTCCATTATTTTCGATTGGTGTTTATTGGTACAATTCGAGAATTGTTACAGAAGCTTTTGTGATGTGATGTCTAATACCACTTCCCACTATAGAAATTATTTAATATCTACGTACTGCTCATTTTCAGATATTTCTTAATAGTAAGAAGTCGTTGAAAATGTATGAATCAAATACTTCGCTTTTAGGATTTTGTACCTGTTTAACTCTGAGCTTTTTTACTAAAGAAATGGGGTAATTCGCATGCGTGTATATAGAACAGTTTGGTGAAGGTGTTTAACAGTGTAGAATAACTAATGAAATGGAGAGTCATTTGATTTTGCAATTTTTGTTTTATTGTTTGCTTTGGAAATGTTACAGCATACGAATTATTTCATTTCAGTGCCGTATTATATAAGACTAAAATGATGCATGATCACATTCTTATCTCTCAAAGGGCTTTTTAATTTAGGTAACACGAGGCTTAATCAAGTAATACAGACTGAATTATTGGTACAGAAAAATACATTCTTGTACTCTATACAAATAGATTCAATTAACGATATTTAAGACTTTCCAGATGATGCTGTATAAATTATACTATTTATTTCCTTGCTTATTTTATATTAAAAATATCTTTGTATGTTATTGATTGACTCTCGTAAATTTAATACAATGCCCATGTTCTAGAACCTTTCGTCTATAGACTTTATTATAGAATAGATTTCAATATTTTAGACGAAAATCGTTCGTCTAGACTTCAACGTAAAATTGCCGTGGAAACATAAAAGTTACTTGGTTTTCATTTGCCTTTCTTATAATATATTATATAAAAAATTTCATTAATATGTAAGCAATAAAAAATATATTACCATAAAAACACTACAGAACACTCAAACTTAAGTGACGTTATACTTAGTTTCTCTTGTATATGAGTATCACATATTCTAACATATGTAGGCGATGAGGAATATATGTCAAACAATGGTCATGTGAATTCCGTTCATCTTTGCAATATGTCCTGCACAAAATATTTGTCTTTCTTTGATTAAATATTAAATATATAAAATATCAAATATTATGATCAATAAACAAGATACGAGTGTAGATTATTATTTTATACGTTTCCGTTTTTGTAGAACACTTAGTATTTTCAATGCATTTTGAAAATATGAAAAAATATTATAAAACAATAATGTATTATGACAATTACGGACTGTTTTATTAATATAAAATAAATACTACTTATCTGTTAGAAATGGTTATTAGTTTTGAACCAAATCGGTAATTTCTATACTACAGCAACTTTGCCTTGCAGTTTTTGATGTACTTTAAGTGCTACAACTGCGAATTTGATTTTGTGATTCATAAACATCATATCTTAGATGCACTTACTAAACTTTAGTCTATACTTTACTAATAAGGTTTTAAGATGATTTATTTCATAAGATTATTTGTTACTTTCATTATATTTCGCAGTGTGTTATTTAATGTAAACGTCAAGGTTTAGATTTATTACTTTAATTAAACATTGTTATTTCCATAGCGTGAAAAAGTACCATCATACAATTGGTATGTACGAATGTACACGTTACATTATGGCAAGCTGTAACTAATTGTCTAATATGACTTGCCTAATACTCTTTCGTGCAGCTGTTCGTGGTGATGGTCGATTTAATAGGTGAAATGGTTGAATGGTGTCGTTTGATGTCAGAATACTACGGAGGCGGGCTCGGCGGCGGGCGGTGATGGGGCTGCGATTGCTCCCGGCGGGGCGGGGGCGGGCGCGGGCGCGGCGAATGCAGTCGCTAGGGCCTCACTCCTCCAGAAACTTCTGTCACAGTGACGCGCGCCGTCACCGCCTCTGCGTTCATCCTCCGTCGTGCACCTCCCTGCACACCTCCACGACGATTAGATTCCATCTGAACGAACCTTCTCGTTCGTACCTGGTCACGCTCCACGTGGTACCTCTCCGGCTGTAAACGCATGTGAAAATAATATAGTACACATATTTATAAAACGTCTCCATGTGGTGATGTAATTATTTTAGTCTAGTGCTAGAGATTCTTTCGATTTGTAAAGTTGTCGATCGACCTCAGTTTCGATCAGGTTCTTTAAGAACACTGTTTATTGATATTTAGGTATTCGTGTATAGTTTTTAATAATGTAAGATTCGATAATATACGACGGTAGCTTCCTCTGAGGAAGTAAACATACGTGGATCCGCAATTTAATTGACTCGTGCGCCTAGTATACCGATACAATGTACAATAGAAACATACCGCGTGCAATACTGTATAGAAATAAATACATATTTTTTTGGCGTTGTGAACGTTATGTATCATAGTATGAAAGTCAGATGTTACCTGTTATGACAAAGTAAGCTGTATTTGTAGTCTGATATGCGTTACGTGAAGTCACTTCTCCCGCTCCTACACCGCGCCGAGAGAGTACCGAGGCATGTTATTGTGATGAAATTTTTTTTATGGATAACAAATTTTTCGTCATTCGTAAGCTCTCGATGTGTATAGTCGGAGAAGAATATTATTGTGTAAATAACGTGTTATTAAATTATAGCTGTTGCTTTAGTGTAAATATTTTGTTACATTATCATCATTGTGTTTCTTTTATGTTTTATTTACTTGTAATTTTTTTTAAATTTATGGATTATTAATTAAAATTTTTAAACTATTATTTCATAATTTTATGATATCATTTTTTTCATCCCTGTCAGTTTTTTTTTTAATGAAATACAAGCATATTGGTTGGTAGTATGACACGTAAGCGCAATACAGTTACACAATAGCGTAAATATTAACGTATAGCTTTGTAGAATGTCATGGCCCAGAGTAAGGCAACCTGCAGTTTTATCAGTGGCATCCTTTAGATTTCCATGCACTTATTAAAATTATGGCCTTTATTGTTTTTATAATAATTTTATACGTTCGGCTAATATTTTCACTCTGTAATGAAATATAGATATATATATATATAATTTATATATTTATCATCCATGGTTATTAAAAGCACCGCAAGAGTGATGCTCTTCACAGTGATATAAACCTCGTATTTGCTTTCTTATTTAACCTTTATTTTATGTCTATTTGGTAAATATACAGTAATTTTAATAATTGCTCTGTACAGTTTTCGCTTTTATTAAAGTTTTATTTTGAAAGATTTGTATATGGCAGCTCTGTAGCCATATAAGCTTATTTGATGTTAAATATAATAACAGTTTTGTTAAGATAAGTTTATGGTGTGCCTCAAGTATATTCTAATGTGCAATCCATGAGGTTATGCATATATTCCTTAACATTGCTTGAAGATCACACCCTATTAACACAATCCTGGATATACAACAGTATTAAATTAAAAATGCTTAAGTGCAGATACCAAAAACACTGGAAAATTATGCATTTCACATTTTTAATACTGTATAAACATATATTTCTGTGTGCTACAAAATCTTATATCAAAAGTATGCCCATAACTTTACTAAACCGAACTAAATTATCTATTATTATGATAAACTAGATGCACGTTTTGGACCTCATGCTTTACGAAATTGTTTAAAATAACAGATAGAGATTATTAGACAATGATTAGAAAATACTTGCGCTGCATAGCATCAAAAGTTCTTTTCGTGGAAGTATGCCACACCGAATACTGCAATGATTTTTAAGCCTTCTAGTTCATGTTGGAAAGTTTTCATTAAGTTATTATGTTTACTGTGTCAAACAAGGACCGGCTTAGAACGACTTGTGATTTTTTTTTTTTTTGCGTATTTTATCTTCGGAACAGCTCTTCTGGACAGCCTAAATATTTTGAAATTTTCTTATATTATGTATCGAATATGCCAATGTGGATAGCATCATTTATGGGTGTGTTATTATAACTGTAATAATCTTAATTATTTTTAACTTATCTCGGTATATAGACATGTATTTGCGTACTAAGAATTTAGATCACGCCTTGTAATGTGGATTACGTATATTGATACCATTCAATTTGCACTTTTGTCATCTCTGTGTGTTGTTAACGCCATTCTTCACTTCCAAACCATTCGCTTAACGTTGTTGTATAGGCAATATCTGTTTTTCTGAAGATCATATTTTTGAATAGATATTTTGTATCTTATTCTTAATTCGGAAAACATAGTTTGGTATTCATGTAATGAAACGGTTAAATAAAGTAAGGCCTTCCTGAGGATGATATGTTTGGGACCACCATTCAAAAATATAAAAAATATTCTTTGGAAAATTTGCCTAATATACATCTAGAGATAAATATTTGTTTGCGCTCTGAATGAAATAATCCCTTTATTTGTAAAGGAACACATGCACCTTACTATTTCTTACGTTACTTGTGATTGACATACGTCTGTTTTATTATCGATTTTCTATTGATATTGGTGCATTTGCAAAATGTGCCAAAACACTTGCCCGTAATTTTCTTTATTTTTATTATCAAAACAATACTGAAGTGGCATTTACTTAAGTGGTTAAACGGTACTTAACATAATATGAGGGGATTGCGTAAATTATGGAGTTCAAAATGTATTTTATTCATAACAAAAATTATACAAACACCAACCACAGAATATAGCGAGTAGGTCTACACTTAAAAAAATGTGTGATTATATTATTAACAACCTAATGATGAACGTACAAATAATATGTAGGGTATCCATTAAAACCAAATTAAACAATGATATCTTAGAAATAAATAAATATTTTTATACCCTTACGAAATAAATAGTTCTGATGTCTAGGCTACTGACCAATTTCATTTGTCGATTTTATAAAGAAATGTGTGCATTAATAATTCGATTTTCTTAGCATTAATAATAGTGAGATAAAGCTTTACAATAACCAACAATCGTAGCAATATTACAATTTCATTCCATTTAGTTTGTTATGGGGAGACATGTTTTCCGACATGTCCAATAGGTAAAATGAAACCTAAATAAAGTACAAGAGATGGCCTTAGCTACCCACAAACAACTGTAAAGCTCATAGTTGAAAATTAGTGGAGTCTGCCTTCATAACATATAAAAATATGGGATAAAGAAAAGCCTTTTAATCGATACGATAGATTGAACAGCATTAAATGCCGTCACACTTAGTTTTTGACGTCTCGGTCAGAGTTAAATGTACACAAAGGCGCTATATTTTTTACAGGTTTACGGTAATCTAGTTTACGTAATAAAGACTCGTATAAAAACACGTCCATTGCATGATTTAAAACATGATTTTCCACAATGTAAATAATTAAACAGTAATAAAGATGGGTGCCTGAAAATTAAAGAAGAAACGTATTTTTTCAAAAACACCTTTACCAAGATTCTATAAATTTATTACAAATTTGAAATAAATATTAGCGATCGCATTCACTAAATAAATAGTATTAAATTAAACTTTAGGTCCATTAAATCGAATCCTATATTAGATTATATATACATATTCCATTGTAAATAAAGTTATTCAATTTGAATTCACCAATGTTTAATTCCTAAACTATTTATAGATGTTTTGATCAATCATCTGAAAGACCAGCATACAGTTTGTAATTCTCCGATATTTTATATTAAAGGGGTGTATGGATGGCACTTTCTGAAAATGGTTAGCACTACGTTTAACTTAGTCTTCCAAATATAATCTAATTAATTGAGCACATATTCTCATTTATTTTTGACATCTCACTTCAATGTCAATGTCAACACACTGCCTGTAATAAGATTGTCAAATTAAATATTATTAAATGGAGTAAAAATGTATCTTTTAATCTACCATCTAAGCCTATTTTTTGGCAAAAACACGTAAAAACTATTTGGTCAATAAATTCATCAACGAAATAGTATTTCTAAGCTATTGGAATATAATACGTATTTGGATAGAAATAAATAAAATTGGCTTAAGAAATAATTTGACGCGAATGGCTAAATTATATAATTAAATCTTATTTAGATATTCATCGGTGTAATGTATTATACCTCATTGTAAAAATCAAATCCTAGTTTATAACTAAATTTATGAATATTGTTCGGAGAGTTTTGTATTGAGTGTAAAGATTTAGCATTCACTAATTTTCTCCTGTCATGTTTTGATGAAATCTTTTACCAACCGCCTCCATATTTACATTATTTTTTTTATTTGGCTGCTAATATTAAGTAAGTACAGTTATAAGATTTATGAACTTTCAAAATTTAAGTGGATATGTCAAGTATATTATGAGTAAGCTTAATAGATTTTACATTAATTATATTACAATTCAAGAGATACTTGTTCTACAATATATCAAAATGTTATATGATAGTCTGTTATTCGAAATTTTATGTAAGACAATTTTCTAATTTTAAGGCATTTTAGTTCTCACACAGAGTAAACATTAAAAAAATATTTTATAGGGTCCAAAACTTCCATCCAATGTGTCGGGAGTTGTAATTTGGATTGCATTTTGCCAATAAATAGCATGTTTAATGTACTTTGTATTTATCATCAGGTCACCTTTGCAAAGATCGTGTAATAATTACTCTGTGCAGAGGACTAATATTATTAGCAATCACATAGTACAGTGTAAGGAAACATTGATGTGTACGGGAATCTTTGTTTCATTGGGAAAACATAATTAGTGTTAACAAATTTTTACATTTATTTCGTCTTAGATATCTTATTAAAGTAGTTCTAAACATTTTATCATAGATTCAAAAGATTTGTTACAAATCCTTTATAGAAGATTATGTGATCTTAAATATATTTATAGGATTGATAGATGACAGTTGCTAACACAATGAGGTAATTTAATCCCGTACATAACTGATTTTATTTTTTGTATAAAATCGTGCCTCTTGTCTTGGCCTGTCGTCTGTAAACAGGGCTGTTTTATGAATTCTATACCATTAGATGTATCATTACTCTACAGATGTGTTACACTAAAAGCTATGAACCTAATTATGTTTTTCTAGAACATGGCAAGTGATTTTAAATGTTGGCCAACCGCTTAAAGGATTTAAGCCAACTCATTGTATGTGTTATTTGTTTAATTTTAGAGCCATAATTATCATTCGTGTTAGACACTGTGTTACGGGTGGGATATATTTGTCAGCTTTAACAAGTAAGTACGTTACTACTAAGTTTTGCGTAGACTACATTGATCATTTATATTACTAGTCTTCGTGTTTTGCTGAATCCTTTTTGCGGGTGGTCGTTAAGTCTGTGTTATTTAGTTCTTGAACGTAAAATTAAGGCCTCTTGTGTTGCTCTGCATTTCTACGCATTGTATGTATGTATGTTTATATATTTGTAAATAGCTAAATTACATATATTTTTACGACTAGAATACACAACCAAAGTTGTTATAAAGTGATGGTTGCTTAAATATTAAATTGATATAAGTCGTTATGTTTATGGATAAAGGTAAACATACAAACAAAATTTGAATAACTGTGTGGCTACACCTATGTCTTATTGAAGATTTACACAACCGCCCTGATATTAGTGAATACGAATTTATTATTTTTCGGTAAAAAAGTCGAATAATACAAAATTAACAGACATAATAAAATGAGATCCAGAGATGTATAGTATGAGTGTGTGGCTTTTTTTATTTTTCGTTCCTAATAGCTTGTTCCGGGTCGTTTATTACAGTAATTGTCAATTAATGAAGCCGACACTACTATTATCTCCCAAGATGTTCGAATTGGCATTATTTTATTCATCGACAGAGCAGGCGTTATAAGTACATTACTTTAAGTTGTATTTTTTTGTACATTTTAGATTCGAAAATATATTAATATCTAAATGGTGAAGTTTCATTTTTGCTGCCCTAATACAAGTGACATAACCTAATTCAAATGTCTGGTGTAGTCTGTTCGTTATATGTGCTTGCTATCCGTGTTCGTTAGTAGTAATTATCATTTACATGTCGAAACCTACTATCAACCAACGCCCGTAAGCGTTCCTCGTGCATTCCACTAAAATATTTCACCTTCAATCATTAAAACTGCAGTCACTGAATGAGTTCTGTTTGAAAAATTTATGATATTAATTGGTCTCTGCGTTTATATTGCCAAATGTATTGCATAGCTGTTTTTTGGATTGTTTGTGCAGTGGTTTTAATGTGGCTGATGTTTCGGTTAAGTGAGAAGCCTATGGCAACGGTAAGAATTTTGTGGTAATGAAATTGAAATCAATACCGTTGTTACAATTCCTAATTGTATTTCATGCTACATATTGTAAATCGCATAGCGTTTAAAATATGGTCAGGATTTGTTCTCGGCTGTAATTTCGTGAAATTTTTGTCCAATATACGAATCATTGGTATTTGGGTCTGGAGTCTTATTTCAACAGTTTCCAATATTTCCACATATTACGCCAAAAGAGGGGAAAAAAGGAGAAGTATTTATGGGACTAATAATTTATTCTAACCTGATGACATCATCTAGTAACAGCCAAGAAATAAAGAAGATTTAATAAACTACCATATATGTAGTTTTGTTAAGCTTTAGCAATTAAAAGTAGAGTTTTTCTAATTTAATTGAGGTAAATAAATAACATATATTTTTAAAAACTTCAGAAGAATTTTTGATACGAAACAATATTTAGGTACGTAAAAAGTACGGCTAATCAAAGTACCGTCGTAAAACCAATGTGAAGTTTCCATCGTCTGATAAAATTAGTGTGCTAATGACCAACTATAAGTTCAAGATAGTTATGCCGATGATGTTCTGGTACAAGGAATTGTACTTTTGATTACCAAATATTTGGTATTCACGTGAACACGTGATATATAGCTGGGCACAAATGTTTCTATATTACTGTAAATTTCTAAAGTATTAACACTAGAGTATGGTACAAGACGATTTTCTAAAATCATAAGAACAGAGAGAGTTTCGTAATTGTAATATTATTAGGTACTTTCAGCCGTAAGACCCGAATAGGTATAAAATTCTAAGTATTATAGTTCATATATTACAGTAACTAAGTTGGATACATATATACCGATTATAGTTTCCATCTATTATAAGTAGTTATAATTATTACTTTCTTTTATTACAATGGGAGTAACAAACGAGCATCCAATTCACCAGCACATTCATCATAATGCAGATTCGTTGAGTCACCCTTGAGGACTGAGATGGAATGCCTCATCACTTGTAGTAAAGGTCTCCGGATCCCTACACTCACCAGACGATACACAGGAGCATTAAGCTACTATTTTACGCTGGTACTCTGAGAGGTCGTGGTCCTACCCCGGTCGAGCTGACCCATTAATTCTGCAGTTAGAAACTGCTCTACCATTTGGCTAAGTAGTATTGGAAGATGACCGTTTAAAAGAGATGTAATTGCAAACAGTTGGACTTTTTCGAGTAAATTGCACAGTGATTTATTGCCAATCATCGAGGTGATGAGGATGATGATAAAATTTTGAATTCTTTCGTGATGTATGATGTTTAAAGTCAACGGCTAGAATTGATCGGGGTAACTCCCCATGGAAAATTCGATAAAAAATGCATAGGGATGCAACAGCATCTTTGCAATGCCAGTGAATCGGCTGGATGATATATCTGATTATCAAAGATTCGAGCCGATCTTCATTCAGTGCGGCCAAATGGAAGTTGCTGGTGCTGCGGTGCATAGATGAGAACAGATTATGAGGCCGAACTTGCGCTTTGCACAGTGGGAGAGGCCAATTTGGCCTTACCCTTCAAGTGACCGCGGAACTGAACGTCACTCGATATACCAATGCCATAGATTCCGATACTACCTGAAAAAGCTTTCGAGGAGTCTTTTCAATATGAGGAGATGTGACAATAAGATTCTTTATAGCGGTAAACGCGCAAACCTTTTTTTTTTGTGGCTGGTGGCCACTGTAAGGCTGAGGGCTTTTACAGCTTCTCCAGGTTGGAAGGTGGCTGAGCACGTAGGGCACTGAGCCGAGATCTTTATTAAGGGGTGCCCAGCACAAGGGTTCCAGAGACCTCTCTGGAACCCTTGTGTTGGGATTAGTTATGCTGTAACAAATAGTTTTACTACTTTTTTGCATAGGTTTTAATATTTAAGTAATTGTGAGCCTCGGCTTGGACCGTTACCCTGGGTGCGAAAGAAACTGACTCGAGGGTGCCCGAGAGGGCCGAACCTCATCTCGGTCAGTTACTTCTGACGGATTAAATAAATTAATAACATTATTATTACGAACGACATTTATCGCTTAGGACTGCGTTGGCGCTGGAGAAGAACTTGAACTAAGTCTCAAGCTCAAACATGTTTTTTCCGGCACTCGTTAAAATGTAATGGGCGAAGAAACAAGGTAGGAAGTAACACAGCCTTGGGGAACACCAGCATTAACTGGTTGGGAGTCGGAGCATGCACCGTCGATTACGACCATGACGCCACGGTTCGTGAGAGAAGTGGTGATCCACTTGCATAATTTGTCGGGAAGTTCATAGGAAGGAAGCTTCGAAAGAAGCGCTTTGTGCCAAACCCGATCAAAGGCCTTCGCTACGTACAGACTAATCGCCAAGGCGGAAGGTCTCGACGACGGAAGCCGTACTTGCGGTCAAGTATCAGCTGGTGTTCCTAGGTACCTCATGAGCTGTCGGCTTACAATGGATTCCATTATTTTCGAGAACAAGGGTGTGACGACAATAGGACTGTAGTTGGAAGGATCTGAGCGATCACCAGTTTTAGGGTTGGGGTGGACCAAAGCTGCTTTCCAGCAATTAGAGGCAACGCCTAGAGAGTAGGAGTACCGAAAAAGACGCGTATCAGTGTCAACTCTGGTCCACACGTCCTCAGCACAATTGGAGGGATTCCATCAGTGCCTCTTGAGTTGTGGATGTCTAGGGAGTGAAGTGCTTTGGACTTACTCTTAATTCCTTATTACTTGTATGATCATCAGCAATGAATTCGGCCCCAAAAGTCTATTCTGACCGAGCTCCGGTGGAAACCTGCCAAAGTCCCGCAAGGTGGCGTCTTATCTCTTCTATAAATTTTCAACTTCCATAAATTCTCTTTGCTTACATATTTCTTCTGTGTCCCACTTGTCATCATCAAATGTATCGTCAATTAATCTCTCTCCAATGATCGATACTTACGTTTTAGTAAATACCAATAAAACGCAATTATTATTTGAAGTCTAAAATTAGTAATGCGTAGCTCTGTACCATAATGCCATGCCTTAAATAAAATATTGATGGAATTATAAGCCTTCAGTGTCAAAATAAAAAAATTTGGGCTTGTCATTGATCAAATGTGGTCTTGGAAGCCGTAAATAAGCGAAGTGTGTAAAAAGATGTTTGCACAAACCTATTCCAACCAAAATTGCTCTAGCACGAAATCTACTGCCAATTCTTATTTACGCTATTATTAAAGAAACTTGTGCGTCACCAAATCTTTTTATTAGATTTATAGTAGACATCATAAATACGACCATGTTTCTGAATTTCGAGTAGGAATACTCGCTTTTTTTTCGGGCTGATGGCTGCTGTTAGGCCGACGCCTTATACAGTTTCACCGGGTTGAGAGGTGACCGAGCGCTTATGGCGCTCAGTCGAGACCTCTATTAGTGGGTAACCAGCACAAGGGCTCCCAAGAGGGAGCCTCGGCTTGGGCCGTTACCCTGTTCCGCAAGAGCGTCTGACTCGAGGTCGCCCAAGAGGGCCGAACCTCGGCCCGGTCAGTTGCTTACTAAGAATTATCTACATTAATGTCACTATTATTATTATTGGCTAATTGGCTTTGTATACTGTAATTTTATTACACCGGGACATTTTCCTATTTTTATTGAGTAACGGGTGCAAACGACCAAAGCCAAACGCTGCTCGACTCCGTACGCGGTATGATATGCGGACTGAAAGTGAGTCTTTCATCTAAAGTAACGCCTAAGTATTTGACTGTCTTTTCCCAGTATAAAATGGGACCTAGGACGGAGCCTTGTGGAACTCCGGCACAAATGGGGTGAACCTCGGAACGCGTTCCCTCGACGCGGTACCGAAAGGTGCTATTGTAGAGAAAATCTCGTACGATTAGTACGAGTTGATATGGCACACCGAGCTCATATAGTTTGTATATGAGCACGTTGTGCCAGACCTTGTCGAAAGCTTTCGCCACGTCGAGGAAAAGTGACCCAGTTTGGTAGGCCCGAAGGAATTTACTGAGAATGTGCTCCGTGATGCGGTGCATTTGATGTGTGCATGAGTGTTGGGTGCGAAACCCGAACTGCTCATTGATTGATAGCCCTCGGGACAGCATGAATTCCTTGAGGCGGGCGAGCATGAGCCTTTCATATACCTTAAAAACAAACTAAATATTAATATTTAGTTTTACCCCCCTTGGCTCTTTTTACAGCTCCTAGTTCTTCTTTCTTCAAAGACCGGATAGGAGTTTTCACTGTTTCTTGAGAAACGCCATCACATTCTTCAAGACTACCGAGGCGTCGAAAGTAGATATCGTCTCTGACTCATTCACACTCTCCGTCCCGCGACACAAAAGAGTGTTCCAATTTCTACCCTGGGTAGGAGAGATAGGAGGTGTTAGCTGGAGAAGATATCTACGGGTCGGTGAGAAAAATTAATGGCAATCCCTGATGTTGCAGAAACCCACGGCAAGCGTGACAGGGTTAGGTTAGCCTTTTTGCTCCGTTTCCCCGTGCAGGATAATAATAATTAAAAAGAAACAACAAAACCGAAACAGACAAAAAGAGAAATATCTGGCACACGAGGTGACCGACATGCTGGGTGGTATGCCGAACGAATTATTCCTTTAGTCGTACTTGCAAACGTATTAAGCCCAACCAGCCTCTCATATCACTTGAGGAGGTAGGGGCTCCGGGACGGGCAGCTCCGGGCTCAATTACAGAGAGCGGTACTTCTCGATACCGCTCGTATAGTCCGCAGGTTTCTCTTCCTTTCACCGTAACCATAGATCGTTTGGATTCGAAGGATTTCCGTCTAGTTGGTCCTTATTATATATGTTTATTTTGTAGTATTGTATATATTTGTTTTATAATATTTTATAGTACTTTATTTCATTCGGCAATATATAAAAATATAACCCCAATAATAATAATCGTTATAAGATACAAATATTTGTACATAAGTTGGTAAAAAAAATAGTAGGATGGCTTATTGAACCCTGCACTGGTTAAAATATATCTTGGGAATTCCATATTACCCAATACTAAAATAAGTGGAAAGTACAAGCTATCCGCGCTAGTGCATATGATATAACATTGTTGGAAAGGCAGAAGTAATAAATAACAAGAATATGTGAAGGTGTAGAGTGAGTGTATTTGTGTGTACTTCTATGTATAATTGTGAAACGGAGAGGTTGTTTGGGTGTGTTTGAGTTTTAAGGAAGCGGAGAGGTTGTTTGGGTGTGTTTGAGTTTTATGGTGATTGGAGATGTTTAAACCAAAATAAACTATTTTAGTGGCGCTAGTAAATCTTCACTCTGCTAATTATCTAATTATAGTAACCACCTTTCACTGGCATCTTTATTTTGCCACCATGAAAGTTTAAGGGAACCTTAAACTTTAGAGTTCCATTTTTATACTGTAAAAATGGGTACCCAGAAAAGATTGAAAACGATGTAAGAAGTTGCTAAATCAGATATCATTCTATTCTTTTTGTTTTATATATTCTCTTCTTTTTGTTTTATATTACATTGGGTCAAATTCATTGCATTTATGACGTCGAGGGGTACAGTTTAAAATGAAGAGTTTCTATACTGAAAGTAAGTGGCAGTCAATGTAAATCTGTTTCAACGGGTAGTGATAAGGTTTCAACATTATTACCTTGAGTACTGACCTCTGGGCTCTCCCTAATGCAATAATAGTCGTTTTAAAAGCTCCTCCCGAGACTGAGTTACAATACGTAAGTAAGGATTGCCATAAGGAGAAGCAAACTGTTTAATGGAGATTCGCGTCTGCAATGTGTCGAAGTCTCTTAAATACCCATACTAATTTGCGTACACGGGCAGTATTAATATGATTTAATTTCATATGTAGGTAAACCCCTTAGTATTTTATTACTTTACTTTTTCAATACAGGGACACGAACAAGAAGCATTCATGAGCTTTTAGGAAAAAAGACATAATTTGTAAAGACCAATTTCCTTCCATTCTCCCATCCAAATCCCATCATCCAAACGGTAAACCCGTTCATGATTTGGATTATTTCGAATAGAGAATGGAAGGAACTTGGTCTTTTGCAAATGGTCTTAAGAAATTCTCTCTAAGTCATCGGACCCCAATTTGTTCTAATTTCCTTATTAATCTAGGGATAGAAATAGGATCAAATACTTTCGCAATGCCTAGGAAAATTTCGAGACACTTGCGTTTGCTATTGTCTTAACAACATAGTTAAAATTACCGCGTCCTATGTTGATCTCCCGTGTCTGAATTTAGAATAAGGATTCAGCCACAAGGTCATTGGTTTCTACGAAACTTATAATTCGTCTATTAATAATTTTTTCGAATATTCCTGCCGTAGTTGGGACGGATCGAATTAAGATATTGTAGTGCCAGTGTTGATCGTCAAATTCAATAACTGTAAGAGAAGGGACTATAATATAACTAGACCTTCCAGCTTGAGCGTGGATGCTCAGTGAGGCATTCTTCAAAACCAACGATCCTGGTACCCCCTGGAGTAGAGTCTGAAGTGAGAAGTTAGAGAACCTGGAGTTTTTTAATATACCGCTACCATATTTTTAGTAGAGGGGAAGGGGGTGGTCTTCCGGCTACCTTACTCAACGGACGAAACGCAAAAGTCAATCACATATCTTCTTTACGCCGGTATTCAGTGACGTGTGTGGTAATTCCCCGGTCGAGCGGGCCCATTTATGAAACAACAAAAGGTGATACTAGGCTCTACCATCTGACAAATCTCTTGTATTTTGATGACTATAGACTTCGAATAACTACACTACTATTCATAATTAATTTTGGTTGAGAATATTAGAGATTGTACCGACATGTTGAAAGCTGCAGTTCTAGATGAGATGCGAAATTAGCATCAAGTTGATTAAAAATTGCATTTTTTATTTTGAATCTAGAGGACCGGATACTCAATTACTGGATGAAATGAAAAATAGAAATGGTTATTCTCAGTATTTATGGCTGTTAGTCTAGAGACCTCTACTGCTTTATCTAATTAGACTTGCGAGCGGGAGGCCCGCTGAGTAGGGAAGAACCTTCACCCATGACAACCTAACCTAAAGGACAAACCAAGCTGAAGTAATAATGGACCGGCTACATAGTTCGGAGAAGTGATAAACCTTATAAATCATGGGTTCTCTTGTGAAAATTTTGTTGTTGTGTAGGACGATCGCACCGAGATAAAGCGAAAGTTTGTACAAGTTTGCGAAAATTATAGTTCTGGATGGTGCTTTGTAGAAATCTATATTCTGCAATGCTATATCAAGAGGCTAAAATGATGTTAAAGTTGTAAGTAAATATCGGTATATAGCTGAGTCTGTATTCAGTGAAAATTCAGATGTTCAAACAGAATGGGTCAGCTCGATCGGGGTAGACCAAGCCCTCACAGAATACCAGCGTAAAAAAAAGAAGGTTAAGAATGAATTCATTTATAATGAATATCACACACTTTTTTTCGGATTCATTGCAGCAGCTGAGGTTAAACATCGTAGAGCACAACAGAATTCAAAAATTTATCTTCATCATCTTGATGGTTGGCCCCACTGTGCTTTACGAGAATTGTTTTTGCCACTTGCAACTACTCCGTGGTATCAGCTGTCGCCGTATGATGTATATATATATATATATATATATATATATATATATATATATATATATATATATATATATATATATATATATATGTATATATATATATATATATGTGCATTAATAAAAGTTAGGTTTAAATTGTTGTTTCGATCTCTTGCTTTTAAATAAGCTCCAAATAGAACGTGCTTACTATTAAATTATAGTCTATCCCTTGAACTTTAGCGTTAATTAGACATGATATATTAATAAGAAAAAAAGTATCTTATTTAACCCCTACGTACTCTTTCTTCTTAAAACAAAATGATCGACCCCGCGTAAAGACTACGATAACGCAATATATGGTGTACATACATCTTTTTATTGATAGAGTATTAAATACCATTTTGAAACAGATGACTATCAGTCTCTAACGAAGGAGCTATAGATAAATATTTTATAAATATAATTCTGTGTTCCTTACAACCCCGCGTCGGCATGGAGCGACCGAGGGGTGCGCTAAAAAGACGGGACACGGGAATTTACAGGACTGCCCGTCCGGCTGGGACCTAGTTGGCCTAGTCCCGAGGCGCGCGCCCGTACGTTCGCACGCATGCATACGTTCCTGTATCATGTTTTGTGTACTTTTCATTTAATCGACGCGTTTCTGACATTCAATTAATATTGTGCGGAATAAATATAAATGTACTGTGTTCATTTATAAAGTAGACTGAATTTTTACAACTTAATGGTAAATTTATATCTTAGTATTTAGCTACTTATTTGTATGTACATAGTACACCGTTGAATTATTTTTATAGACATATAAAAATTAATATATATTTGTTAAAGTGTGTGTAAAAAAAAAAGGTATTAAACGTTTCTACGATGTCCTGGAGTTGTCCATGGTCTCGAAATCGCCAGCATGAGGTTGCAGCAACTCCACCTTTTCAATTTATAATTCAGGTACGTTATTATTCTATTAAATTCATCTACCAAGTTTTCATGCCTGAACTTAATTGCCTAAACTGATTTTGTGCAAATTATAATTCATGGAAAAGTAACATATCACCATAGACCAAATTAGTTTTTGTATAATTTAAAAGATTATTAAAATCTATTAAAATCGTTACTATTGTGCATATGTTATTTGTTATTGTAATATCTTTGTGTTATGTTAGTCAATGAACCCATTATAAAAAAATCTAAGTGATTTCTGTCGTACGTGTTCGATTTAAGAGTTATAGTGGGACAATTCTGTGATAATGCTGGTATTTAGTTCAATAATATTACTGATTGCGTTTAATGGATTTAGAGTCATGTGTGCATATTAATGTTATGTCCGACTATAAAATTGTTATGTACGTGCTATGAGTGGTGAACAACTAACATCTGTTTAAGGAATACACCTTATATGTTGACGGTATGTTTCGTATGCATGAAATCTAGCACATAATCAAGACGGTACAGTGATATTTTAAATTGTATCTATACTTTTCTCCGTAAAGCTCTAAAAGACGAAAATCGAATAAAAGTTTCTATAACATCCTCTCTCAAAGATTTAAAATAACAATCAAATCTAATGTTGAAATTTTTAACACACATTATAATAAACCAAAGGTTTCTTTAAAGTAAAATATAATATTGTTAGTTTAAAATTATAAAACAACAAGATCCTTTATTTCTAGTTCTGGCTTAACGTAATGTACTCATGTAACATTTGAAATTCCATCAACAACTTTGACTTATGGAATTTAGGACGGATTTTATACAAAAAGTAAAATTTACAGAATCCGCGATCAGGGATGGGAGGGAATAAATCAGCTGTGCGCACCTCAGTTGTGTGGCGGACTTGCTCTAGGTCGCTCGCTCACCTTTTGTTTTCGACTAATATTGACGCGCTAGAATAATTTATAAAGTAAAACAGACAAATATATCATGACTCTCTTTGAGAATTATAGGATTCCAGTGATGGAAGTTTCGCAACTTTAGTGCAAAAAAAATCGGTAAGATAAATTACGTTGGGAGTAAAATTAAAAATATAAAAAATCGGATAGAATAAATAATGAATCAAGAATGCCTTGGAGCTGTCTCTGGGGATATGAATCGCCACCAGTGTGCAGAGTAAGCGGACCGTTGCATCTAATATTGCAGGTAATTAAGTAAACGAAGTTACTTTAATACCGTGTACTTTTTAAACTTTTCTATGATATACATGGGTATGTTATAAGTAAACTGTTAAATTCACTTTCAAATTTAAATAAAACTAAGTAATATAACAATCCAAATAATTAAAACAAGGAGAAAAAACCTTTAAATTTGTAGATAAATTATAATATATTTTATAAATAAACAGTATAGTTATTGTATATAAGGACCTATATTTTTTCCGATATCGATCTAGATATCGATGATGATGATGATATTAATTTATCCCTAATGGGAAAGGCAAAGGACTTTAGTCCATACAGTCAGGTCTTGTTCGTATGATGGTTGGTCTGAAAAACTCCTAGATATCGGGTTTATTCTGACAGATGCAATAATATAATATCATAATACAATTCATAGATATATTGAGTTATTTATAAGGCATTATAAATAATTTGAAAGAAGTTTTTAGATTTTTTTAGAAGTTTTTAAAGAGCTGTCAAAAAAAGAGCTGGACAGTCGGAAAGTGACAGAAAAGATAGGATTAGAGGGTTAAAAATGACGAAAAATGAATGTCAGTTTAGTATTCAGTTTGTTACGTTACGTATTATATCAATAATAGTCATAAATTGAACATTAGCTACTGATACATTTTATTAAACTACTCTACGTTCAAGAGGACTATATACTATCTTACTATAAGACTAAGAAACAACATATAATCTACCATAACTTGGGAACAAAGTTATAATAACAAAACAAAACTAATTATGGTTTATTATTTACTTTTAATGTTTTTATACTCTGCTGAGAAAATATCGTTTTCAGCCAAATGTTTAGTCATTTCAGTTTCCGGAGTTGTTATATTTTAATCTTTCTAATTTCTCCGTAACCTTATTTTGTATCAAAGGTAATATCGTATGTAATAAAATTAGCTGTGCTGCTAAAAAAATGCTGTTACTCAAAGATATACTAGTCTCGTAGACTATATGTCCTCAATAAATAAAATAATTATCAAATGTTAGCGTAAAATAGCTCTTTACCCAGGCATGTTTCGTAAAGATAAAAAAGATAAGTGGGTCAATTACAAGGCATCAATCTTAATCCGTAAGGATGACAATACAACTACATGCTGATTATTAATGAAGAGAATGTGGGTTTAAGGGTTACTTACTTTCATACCGAACTGTGCGTATAAATTTCGGATGTTTCGTCATAAGAAACGAAAAAAATCGTTGGTGCCTTCGACAGAATGTTTAAAAAACAGCACCAACATGCCAAATCTAAACTTCCTAAAGTACTCATGAGAGCAGCAACATTTAGTGTGTCTGGTACTTCAATTGCCACTGCGCTGGTCAAGCGATTACGGCGAATTGTCTAGATAAAAAAATAATAAGTTTATGTTCGCTTTTATGGAAAAAGAAAATAACTAAAGCAGCTTTAAGCAAAATTATTTATTTAAACTCTTATATCTTTTGCTATACTAAAATTATGTGTTTACTCATTATATTTCTGTTTGTTGAAATTTATCAGTTCATGAAGGCGAAGTGTATTAGCCATGTTGTAATTTTACGGTACAAATAAAGTTGAAGTGTCGAGCTAGTAATTTATTTGTTACATTAAGTCTAAAACCGACTGAATACAAGTACAATAAAGATGTTAACCGTGTTTACATTATTATTATGAGCTGTCGAGTGTTTAGTGTGAAATCATATGACGCTCAGGAACTTGGAGTCGCAGGTCATTCGGGAGAGAGCGATGTTATCGCAAGAGCATTGTTATCAATTGAAGGTCTTGCGCTCTTGTTATTTAAATAATATAAAGACTGCATCCATTTTGTATGGAATTTTGTTCTAATATATAATTTAATTAAGACAGCATTGTTACCATATGTATAATATGAGTTATACATACACTGCGTACTTTAGGAAGTTTTGATTATTAAACCGAATTCAAAAAATAAAATGTAAATTTTTCATCGGTTTTAAACAGCTTAGGCAATTTATTTGAAGTATGTCTTGTAATCATATTCATGGTTAGGGTCATCTGAATTTCTGCATAAAACTTAAGTAGTTCTCAAAGTACAGGATCTGTCTCGAGGACAATACTACCATGTCCAATAGACTATTATAGACCTTTTAGTTTATATATATTAGACTAAATTTACTAAGTGTTTTCGACAATATTTAAATGGAGTGTAAAACGTCGAAAATTGAAAATAATGAAATAATGCATCATCCAAGATCGTTGGGAATAGGACTATATTTTCCGCGGAGGCATAATCAACTGAACCGAACCGTACCGAGAAGTGTGCAGCTGCTCACGAGATCGGGTAGTACCTTCCATACGGTCGTTGTAGCATGTGACAAAGGGCTTACCCCTCTGACTTTAACTAACGAGCCTAAGGAAGCCTGTAAGGAAATATCAGGAACCTTATGAGAGGTACTGCAAGGCACTGACACGCTTACAGGATACGCTTCGGTGACCCTTTTTCCCGTTTTCCCTTTGACCCGGTTTCGTCTATGCGATGCAGGATCAGATTGTTAAGACCAACTACTATCGGAGATACACCCTAAAGGACGGCACCGTCGGCATGTGTCAAGCTTCCCACCACGAGTTTCTGCACAAGCGCAAGTGTAGAATATTTTAGGTTGGCATGACGACCCCATATAAAAAGAGAACCTCGTGAAAGCCAAAATAGACAAAATATCTAGACCTGGCACACGAGGTGACAAACGTGTGGGGTGCTATGCCGACTGAAATTATTCCTATAGTCATATCTGCTTACGGGCTAATTACAACCAGCTTCTCGAATCACCCGAGGAGGTTGGGGCTCCGGGACGATCAGCAGGCTCCAATGCAAAAGGCGGCTTCTTGACACCACTCGTATAGACCGCAGGTTTCTCTCCCTTCCACATAAACAGTCGACGTTTGAACTCCCTGTCGAAGGATTCCCATCCGATTGGTTTTTATACGCATTTTATTGTATTATGTATAAATATATATATATATATATATATATATATATATATATAAATACTAATACGAGTATATACCCAGGCGGAGATAGAAATAAAAATTCACAAAAAGAATAAATAAGTAAATACTGCCGAATCTAGTAATTATCATATTGGTCCTAACCTATTTGTATTGTACTGCTACCTTAGTAATTAAAGTATAAAAAGCGATAAAATCAAATATATTTTTTTACCGGTCTGAGGCAATTACTAACCATTTCATTATATTTAAAGTCCAGCTAACTCGTTGCTATTTTATTTATATAAGGTTATTATATACAATTTGTTTTAGAAAATATAATTACGTAAATATAGATTTAATTATTTTGATATCTTACACTTATAAATATAAATATTTAATGATTTCTAGACTTATCTGCTAACAATCCTTGATGATTACGGTCGTATCCCTCAGTGCTGTTATGTTGCTATTGTTTTGTATGTATGACATCATTAGTTCGCCTTGGCAAGTGTTGTTAACGGTAGAATGCTAATGTGTTGATGGTCGGTGCCACGACTGACAGACGCACACACCGACTTCAACTTCCCAAATGGTTGCGCAAGAACAAGTGCACCGCCCACACTCTCGGCCGCCGCCGCTGCCTCTTCGGTAAATACCGCGCCAAGTTCACTGTCACTTTAATCTATTTTATCTATTGGTAAAACAAGAAAGTAACTGAGAAAATTATCTATATTCATATCGCATACACTCCCAGGTATAGGTTTTATTCGTGGCTGACTTCATACCTAATTACAATATTGGAATACTGCGTGTTTTAGTATCTAAATTTTAGTATTTAAATTATTTTAAAATCTTTCTTAAGACACACAATAAAGCATACTGCGTTCTTGTCGGCTGAGCATTGTGGTGAGCCAACTCTCTTTCGCTCTTACTTCTTCTTTAACATTTAACAATCCCTTTCTGTGAGCAATTTTATATAGACAACCGTAATTCATCGTATTTAATCGTAACTCAAAGTTTAAAATTTTTTATACATCTCTCTTTAAAATGAATTATTTACAAGTGACGAAAACTGTTTAAACAATTATTTAATAAAGGATATTCCTCTGATATTAAATTTCTATAAACATACACACATTTAACATTTTGGAGAGGAGACTTAATAATAGCTTAAAGCATATAATAACACTAAAACAAAATCAATGTGGTTTCGTGATGGTCCTCAGACACTTTTCTGACCTCACGATTAATGCTAGAGACGGGCAAAACCAAGAAAACAAACCTTCATGTGGTTTTTATAGACTTAAAAAGCCTTTTGATCATATCTCACGTGACTTCATCTGGGAAACACTCAGACAATAATTGATACCAGAGTGTTATATCAACCTTGTATGACATGTACATAGCCAACATGTACTGAAGTCTTCAGTCCAGCAGGAAAGGGCGAAACGAGAGACACCAAGGCTACGCGCTAAGGCCGTTGCTTTTCAATACTACAATTGAATATCTCACAAATCATTGTCAAATGTTACCTATGCTTTGGAATATACTTTACGCCGACGATGTTGTTCTAATCTCGGATAATTTAGAAGATATCCAGGGAAACTTCGATACTCGAGTAGAGGAACTCGAAAAAAATGGCTTTAGAATTATTAGAACGAATACAGAACACATGTCGTGAATTTTCGAGTCCTAATAATATAAAGATCTCAATAAATAAACCCTACTACCCACGGTGACACAATTAAAATTTGTAGATTAGTACCTAGTAGCGGTGGCAAAATTGTTAATGATGTAACTCAGAGAACCTCAGGCATATGACGCGTGTAGACTCACAAGCGTCATATAGGATTGAAAAATGCCGCTTAATATTAAATCTGTTATCCATCATACCTGTTGTTCTGTATGGATTAGAATTTTGGACCAAGAACCAGTTTCATCTCAACAAACTGTATACGACAGAAATGCGCATGCTGCGCAGTCCCCGGATGTGACACAATTACCCAAAATTTGAGTACATTAGGTGGAGTTTTAAAGTTGCCCCGATAATAGATAGGGCAAAGAAAATGCAAACGCAACGCGAAAATTATGCAGTAGTACGTCCACGTCTAAAGATGGCCGGCCGATCATATGGTTAAGCTTGCCCTAGACCTGCCACCTGGCCAACGGTCGAAAAATACTCAAAGAAGCTTACCTCGATAGAGATGTAATGCAAAACCGTGCTAAATGGAGCGGACAAGGAAGGCCGGCCAAAGTAAATGAGCATAGGTCTAGGAGGAAGAAGAAGAAGATTAATAACTATAAAAAATGCAATTTGATTAAAACTGCCTTTTTTGTAGTAATCACGCAATTGTGTCTCATAATAAAATGCTCATGTTTCAATGTTGGAATAGGACATGTTAAGAAGTTGGTATATGGGTGGCGGGATACAATCGCCCCGATAGGATTCCCTATCAAAGCCCGCACGGCGTATTTACGCGGGCTTTGAGAGCGGATATACATGATGATTTACGGCGCATTCCTGCAAGGAACCCGCAGACCTTATGTGGCCGCGCCTGTTTCGTACCTTGGGAACCAGATTAAAGTAACACATTTTAACGACGACACAAAGCACTTATCATTGTAGCATTGTTTGGGGATTTTTACATGCGCATTTTAGATGTTACCTGGAAATTTTGGGAGATTTTACGTCACTACAAAATAGATATGCTATTGCATTACTTATTTCCCTATTATTTAAATATACTAACTTGAAGTTGTATTATTAAATAATAGGGAAAAAATTGCATTGACTTAATTGACTTGTTGCAATTCCACAAACTTGATAATTTTTATTATTAATTAAAAAAAAATAGATAGAAGGTAACAATTAATCAAAATATAGGTAAAAATTAATATACTTAAAAGATATAATTAAAAGAATATTTTTCTTATAAAAACATTCTTTTAATTAATAAATAATTAGATAGAATTTAATACATGTTTTATGGGTGATAGGATTAGAGTTTGATAAATTAACAAAAATGCTATCTCTTCGTGATTCATACCGGACGTTACAATATACAGGAACTACCAAAGCATTTGTTGGCGGATGTTGGGCCACGGACTGCCCCAGAGATGATGATACAGGTGCCTAATGATGCTTCTAATCAACACAACGGGAGCGGCATTGAGAGCCATTACAGCTAATGTAGTACGTAATTGCTGCAATTTGTCAAATGGCGCAACGATCTAAAGTATCTTTTGTGCGCATTAAATGTCCATAATTTACTCATTTTGTTGCAAATACTTATTTATGATTAGCTTTGTAATCAAGGTTGTTTCGGAAAAACAGTTAAAAGGTTAATACTTATAAAACAATTATTGACAGTTTCTTTTAAGAAATGGTGTGTGGGAAGTGTGCTTCTTTTTATAAGTTTCTTGGTCAGCAAGAGCAGTGGTGTCATTCACTTTTATCTTGTGTATGTCGTGGAAGAAATCACATGCTGATTCACTAACTATGGTACATTTTGTCGCTGTAAATACTCTTTGTGCCTATTTAACGTTAGGTAGAGTTACTCACAAAAGCAAAATTTGTAGGCAAAAATAAATGTTTGTTTGTCATGATGAACCACAACCAAAGTGATTGTTAAAAAATAAATCATTTCATTTTCTTATTCGGAAAACTCTGTTCTCTCTTCCGAACTGCAAAAGACATTTCCTCCTATTTTATATCGTATTAAACTTTTAAAACTCTTCTTCGACAACATTATCAGATATTATTTGCCTTCCAAATAATATCTGATAAGTATTTTCCCATTGTATTAGTTTATATATATATATGTATATATATATATATATATATATGTATATATATATATATATATATATATATTTGTAAATATATATTTTTATCGATAAATAACTATTTTATTTTACTCCTACCAATATTTTTAATAAACTAAGCTCATAATAAACTTCATATTTATCTTTTTTTTTTATATGTGATCGGGTATAGTATTTTTAGAATTCCCATGCTTAGTCCTTTCAATATATGAGACACTCATATCGTAGTAAATATTTTTTTCTCTTTAATTAAATGGGGAGAGGAATGTTTTTTAAAATTCACTTATCCTGTATCACCTGGGATGTCACGAAGCTAACAATACCTAAATTTTTATCTAGACACTTGGGTGCCGTGAGAAAATAAATAAACTCACGTAGATACCCCCCAAAAACATATCCCTTCTTGGCAGTCTGACAAAAACTTTGTGCAATTGACAGCTTTTGATAATTAACCAGAAAAAATGGGACACCGAACTGTTCATACATTTATTCAACATTTTTTTTTAATTATTTTCCTCGTCTTCAACCCGTAAACTAACTGCTGGTTATAGGTGCCTCTTGATACGAAAAGGGTTTTGGGGTTCGTTCGGCACACGGATAGGCAGTCGCAGTTCCAGACGTCTGCCATTCAAAGCTGGTGTCTATTTTCTTGGTTTGCCATTTTCAAAATGCTATCATCTGTAAAAAGCTATAGTTTATTCTGACATTTTCTAAAACCTAAGGCTTTGGAAAATGTCAGAATACTAGGCACCTAATCCTAGTAAACTTAAACGGTGACATGCAACGATGGATTATTTCGCATTCAGTACACAGTTTTTGTTTATTTATTTAAATTACCTATTTAACTGACCTTTAGATAAGTTTTAAAGTAACAATTAAAACAAAACATTATGACTTTTATTGTAATGAAAATTTTGACAACCTTTTGTCTAATTATGTGATAAATAAAATAATAACAGATTATGTTACATATTATATTACTCACGCAGTTTGCTGAAATACGAACCGGCTGCGAAGTACCAAGACCTCCAAAAAAATATCACGCTTCACGAAATATGCACACCAGCTGACACGTTGCCATTGCGTTGGGTTACTTAGTGTTTTGCTGGTTTAAATTAGTTCGCCGATAATACTTTTTGTAGCACAAGCTTCTATAGTTAAAGTGTTATATTTAAACAACCCCACGCCATGAATCAAATCGTTTGAATGGAACTCATAAAACAAGATTTATTCCCTTATTCGTTCATAAACAGTGGTCTAAAAATAAGTTCGGCCACCTGGCTCACACGACTTTTGACTTCGAGTGCGAGCAATATTATTTATGGGACTTGAAATAATGCAATGCAACTACAACAATTCTAACCCTTGACATTTTTATAGTAAACAAAACTATCTAATGTACGTAATTTCAAGAAGAATTTATAATAGATTTGATTTAAAAATTATTTGAAAGCAATATTGTATTTTAAATTGCTTGACTAACGATCCGTACGATCGAATACTAAAATCTGAAATTATATTGTATTCTATATCTTGTATAAAATATTGTGTATCAGGTATGTTTACACAATTGTGGCAATGTAGATATATATTGAGCGTATATATAACTTATGTAAGGTTTACCAGAATATGGTGCCATGGTAGAAAATCGAAATCGACCAGAAGGATATTATAGTCAACAACAACCTTTTTAGAGTAGGACTGCGTAAGTAAGTCTCGATGTATATCAGATTTTCCACGTATATTGAGTCGATTGCACTGCTGTGAAGATAATATTCGATCACCTGTAACTAAAATTACACAATATACAGTGATGGTCTCATAGTTAAAGAGATTTTTCTTCCGATATTTTTTCCGTAGTAATTAAACATATAAATTTTTGTTTCATCGTACAATAACTACGAATAGTAAATTTTTCGTCTCACGTTCAGTCCATATGTTCATATTTTGCAAACTGTAATCTAGCTTTAATATTTGATTTCTTTAAAAGCTTGAGCGGATATTCTTTCAAATAAGTTTGCCTCATATAATCGCCTTCTATACTCTTGCTGACACACCTCTCGACCCTCCAGCACTAAATACTACGAAACAAATAAGCTATGACTATTGGACGGTTCTTTTTTGGCTAACAATATTATGCTTATTTTTCACGTCGGGTTGTTTTTCTAGGTCACAGTTACCTGCCTTTTCCTTTAGAGCATCGCAACTAATTCGTAATTTTACTATATGGCCACCTTTGTCATAAAAATTTAGAATGATCTTTTTAGAGGAATCAAAACTTCGGTTTTTCCCATTGTAACATTGTTGAAAATGATCAAAATGACATTAATGTTGTGAGATAACGATAAATTAATAAGCTGGTGTTTGTTTTAGGTGGGTTTCTTGAAAATGCCCCGAAATATCTATATATAAGTGGCCAGCAGCTAGCATATAAAAAAAGTTTGTGATTTGTTTAAACGAATAAGGTCTCAACTATTGCTAAATACAAGTATTTATTGTCTTCATTTTAATACATATTAAGCGTTAGTGTATTTAAAAGTAATTACAATAGAATTAATACTTATGTGCAGGACCACTAGACCCCTAGCTAGTAATAAATAGTGTTGACAAAAGGGTTTTTTCTTCGCAATCCAGCAATAGAAAGTGGGCTTTGTTTCGGTCACCCGAACAGATAGAGGCATCGTCCACAACTTATCTTCACAATATCAATAAAGTTGTATGCAGATAAGTAGAAGGTATCTTTAATTGTGACAACCATTTATGTTATATAGAATATAAAACATTTTTGTTATTTTTGAAAATAACAACATGTAATGATAGTAATTGATCATGTACACATGAATAAAACTAATCGACGATAATCACAAATAAATGTTTTTTTGTGATTTTCGTCCTGAGTTCCACGGAACACATTACACACGGAAAACGTCTACTATGTCGTATAGTATCTACTTTTTCTCGTTACCGTTTTTATAACAAACTTATTTTTTCCAAAATCAAACGTTTTTGCCTCAAAATTTGCAGTTTGAAGTAGGGATGTTACGGATTCGATTCCGATTCCGAAAGGTCGGAACTTCCGATTGATATTACACCTCCGGTTTCTACTTCGGATACGGTAATATTGAGCCGGAGGTTTTAATCGGAGGTCGAAGCATACATAAGGGGCGGCGAAAGCAGGTACCGTCGGTGCGTTCAAACAGGTGTATAGTATAAACCGGGATTCCCCGTACGACATGTATAAACTTTATACATGTGGTACGGGGAATCCCGGTTGCGGGAAAGATAGTCGTATTATTTTATTTTGAACTTCTAATACATTTCCTTTTTACCTCCGTCTTCGTTTCCGATTTTGGTTCTGATTCCGGTTCTGGTTCCGATTCCGAATCCGATAAAACAAATTTAAAAACTCCGATTCCGAATTCGATTCCGATAAAACCACCTCCGTAACATCCCTAGTTTGAAGCAATATCAGTCCTTTTCTGTTTCGAAATAAATCATTTGCATTGTTTCCAAATGCCATTACGGGTACCGCCTATTGAGAATGTAGTACAATAAATACGTAAATAATAAATAAAAAGTATAAAAAAACGTATAATTATGAAGTAAATAAAAATAGAACAAATTTACAACGAGCTCGTGAACACAGAAATTAGGTAGAAAGAAGAGGAGCGTTATACGCGCCTGTCTTATACTCTCTTGTAATAGGACTACGTTTACGGTTTTGGATACCTCTGGACCTTATTATTATTAAAAAGTTAATAATAGAAAGTGGAATAGTTTAACCGAAAATAAGAAACTTATGTAAATCATTGTGTTTAAAATAACTTAGATAGATAAGAAATAAATATGTTTCTTTATTTTTATTCCTTATTCTTTTACCTAAATAGCTTTTCGGCACATCACAATGAAGCAGATGTTCCCAATAAACTTCGAAAATACACGCCGCATGAGTTACAGTGAGTATCTACATTTTATATTAGTATGAAGAAGTGTCAATAACCTTCATATATTAGCATTATAAGAAAAATTCAACCATTTGTATTGAATATTTCATTTCAGTATATGATCATCGTTTTAGTTAATTAGTAGTCTACCGATCAGATGTATTTATTACTAGCTTCACGCACTGAAACGCCAAGGTAGTTTTTTTTACTTGATTCACAAATACCACCCATGGTCAGTTTCTAATACACGTACACCTACCTCGACAAATGAAGGTCATAACAGTCAAAACTGCACTAAAATCCGTGGTTCTCGAGATTACTGTCCTAGCTACGGGCAGAAATCATGGCATTCCTCCTACACTAATAATATTATAATATAAAGAGGTAAAATCAGTTTCTTTGTTTGTGTAAGTAATTTCTAAAACTTCGGAACCCATTCTAAAAATTCTTTTTTTTAATAAAAAGCTGCGTTATTCCTGCCTAATATAGGTTATATTTTATTTTGATACTGATTAGATCATCAATCGCTGCTTAGATACTTTGTCTCGAGCGCTCATTAAATGGTTGCGTATACGTGGAAATAATGTACCACCAAAATATTAGTCATCGGTAGATATATAAAAAATCAGTGGAAGAATATATGTGGCTTTAATATTTAAGCCACCATAACGAGGTTGATTTAGGTATATGGTAAAACTAGCTTCTATTGGGACTTTGCATGCATGTACATTTTTTCCCTAAAAGTAGCCTGTGTTGTTCCAGCTTATTTCTTTCCTATATATTTATCAACTTTCATCAAAAACCGTTGATTAGTTTCAGTGTTTGGTGGTTACATACATACATTTATTAATTAATTAACACTCATGCGATGAGATAAATAATAAACACTACTTTGATTGTTATTGTATCAACGAAAGTGAACAATACGAGGCGACTGGTAATACGTGTATTGATATTAAAATTATTATAAATTCTAATTTATAACTATATATAATACATAAATAATAAATACAAAATGTAATAATTAAGTATGTTTTAAATTAAAGTGAAATATTACGTAAAGTGGGTAACAAACTAAAAGTCACGATCGAAGAAAAAGCGAAAATTTGATATGCACAATATTCATTGGCTACATACTGCATACCACATGTTACTATGAACTCAAGTTATAATTGTATCTACTTATATGATTAAATATTACGTAAAGTAGGTAATAAATTAAAAGTCACGATCGAAGAAAAACCGAAAATTTGATATGCACAATATTCATTGGCTACATACTGCATACCACATGTTACTATGAACTCAAGTTATAATTGTATCTACTTATATGATTAAATATTACGTAAAGTAGGTAATAAACTAAAAGTCACGATCGAAGAAAAAGCGAAAATTTGATATGCACAATATTCATTGGCTACATACTGCATACCACATGTTACTATGAACTCAAGTTATAGTGTATCTACTTATATGATTAAATATTACGTAAAGTGGGTAATAAACTAAAAGTCACGATTGAAGAAAAAGCGAAAATTTGATATGCACAATATTCATTGGCTACATACTGCATACCATGTTACTATGAACTCAAGTTATAATTGTATCTACTTATATGATTAAATATTACGTAAAGTAGGTAATAAACTAAAAGTCACGATCGAAGAAAAAGCGAAAATTTGATATGCACAATATTCATTGGCTACATACTGCATACCACATGTTACTATGAACTCAAGTTATAATTGTATCTACTTATATGATTAAATATTACGTAAAGTAGGTAATAAACTAAAAGTCACGATCGAAGAAAAAGCGAAAATTTGATATGCACAATATTCATTGGCTACATACTGCATACCACATGTTACTATGAACTCAAGTTATAATTGTATCTACTTATATGAATAAATATTACGTAAAGTGGGTAACAAACTAAAAGTCACGATCGAAGAAAAAGCGAAAATTTGATATGCACACATTCATTGGCTACATACTGCATACCATGTTACTATGAACTCAAGTTATAATTGTATCTACTTATATGATTAAATATTACGTAAAGTAGGTAATAAATTAAAAGTCACGATCGAAGAAAAACCGAAAATTTGATATGCACAATATTCATTGGCTACATACTGCATACCACATGTTACTATGTACTCAAGTTATAATTGTATCTACTTATAAGATTAAATATTACGTAAAGTAGGTAATAAACTAAAAGTCACGATCGAAGAAAAAGCGAAAATTTGATATGCACAATATTCATTAGCTACATACTGCATACCATGTTACTATGAACTCGCTATAATTGTATCTACTTATATGAATAAATATTACGTAAAGTAGGTAATAAATTAAAAGTCACGATCGAAGAAAAAGCGAAAATTTTATATGCACAATATTCATTAGCTACATACTGCATACCACATGTTACTATGTACTCAAGTTATAATTGTATCTACTTATAAGATTAAATATTACGTAAAGTGGGTAATAAACTAAAAGTCACGATCGAAGAAAAAGCGAAAATTTGATATGCAATAATATTCATTGGCTACATACTGCATACCACATGTTACTATGTACTCAAGTTATAATTGTATCTACTTATATGATTAAATATTACGTAAAGTAGGTAATAAACTAAAAGTCACGATCGAAGAAAAAGCGAAAATTTGATATGCACAAT
Source organism: Teinopalpus imperialis (assembly GCA_029286865.1). Classification (NCBI taxonomy): domain Eukaryota; kingdom Metazoa; phylum Arthropoda; class Insecta; order Lepidoptera; family Papilionidae; genus Teinopalpus; species Teinopalpus imperialis. Next base: position 7,414,495 of record JAGSMU010000012.1, read on the forward strand.
ATTCATTGGCTACATACTGCATACCACATGTTACTATGAACTCGCTATAATTGTATCTACTTATATGATTAAATATTACGTAAAGTAGGTAATAAACTAAAAGTCACGATCGAAGAAAAAGCGAAAATTTGATATGCACAATATTCATTGGCTACATACTGCATACCACATGTTACTATGAACTCAAGTTATAATTGTATCTACTTATAAGATTAAATATTTTAACTGCCACATTTTACTTGATAACACACGATATTCTTAAACTGTTTTATACACGAGTATACACTTCACTTGAGACACCCACATCCATCCTTCAACAACGTGAAACTTTGCAACGTTATACGCTTATTTTAAGTCGGTACCTTGTAAGAACGTAGTCGTTTGCCGGTTGCACTATGCTTCAGTTAGTTCATCTTCAGCTTGGCTCTAACTCGTTAAATCACTCAAGGTTTACAACACAATAAATAGATGTCGATGGATGATCTATCTATTTTTATATATGAAAACAAGTTTTAAAAGTTGATAAAAATTAACGTTATGTAGATAACCTTTATGTAATTGATTCCCCTTGTGGATGACACCATGATGTAATGATTAAAAAGTTTGCTTGACGCGAACCCATCGCCGAGTCGTTCTCTTCACTCACTCAAACCGTTGACACTTTAAGCAATAAACTTGTCACTGTACTGCATAACGGAAAATGCATGTGTGTTGAGTAATGCTCTAAATACATTTACAAATCAAGCAATACGATAAGACAATGTCAAATAAGACAACATATTTATTATAATTATTGTAATGTTATATACATAAAACTATTTTATATAGAAGTGGTCTATGGTAAGTCTGTCCACTGGTGCGATTATAGAAACGATTATACGGCAAGGCAAAGAGTGCTGAATTATATTTTTAACTTAGAATCATATTAACGTATAACACGTATCATAATAATATACAACATATTATCTAAATATAACGTAAGTGCGTTGTGGATGAACAAGCTTCAAAAAAATATGTATGAAAATATATTTTTCTGATTTTTATTGCTATAAATTGTAATTATTATTAAATGTTTTTATGTGTGTGCAATATTGTAAAAAAACAGCTGGAGTTTAGGGCTTCACTTATTAAGCTGGAAAGAGAAATTAGTAAATTTCATAAAAAATATAAGACTTATCTCGGTACCTTGGAGGTTATAATTCATGGTTATAATAAATAGTTAGGGCTGCCGATAAAAGACGGAATAGTAGTACTACAAAGCCTATATATATTATACAGAAAAAAATTAACATTTCGCTTGACTATTTTGTGTCCTTCGTGAAGTGAAAAATGTCGAGTCGCGGTATTATAAATATAGGCCTTATAAATTGACATAATAATAAAATGAATAACAAAATAAAATTATATCCGGTGGCGAAGCAATTTGTACTGCCTTCAATAATTGTATTTATGTTATCATTTTACTATTGATTATATTATTTTATTAGTATTAACTCAGCTATTATTTTAATCAAAGCACTAAAATACGATAATATACAAGAAAACGGGCTTAATGGCATTTAACGGTATGTTATATCTTCATGTGCGCAAGAGTACTTAAGTCTCTCACAAAGAAATTCCGTGAAATAAAACGACGGTTTTTAAATTACTCGAGAGAGGTATATATTATACCGATTCCTAAAAATATCGAATGTCATACTTACAGAGTATAGAAATTTTCCTGCGTATGTTTCTTAGACAAAATTTTACAGAAACTAATGTCTGAAAGATTATACTGCGTTCTTTAAAGCAAAATATGTATATCTGACAATCTTTTTTTATTTTGTTTGGATGGATCGGTCGGATGTTCAGATATCTCATATACTCGTAATTACAAAAGCATGGAATTTGACAACAAATTAATAATTATTTGAGACATTAAATTGACCATTAAGAACGGCCGTTTTCTCTTTCTTTCCTCAATAATCGAAGTATATTTTTATATATGAAGTTGATTTGATCAACGGTATTAAGGGAATTTAGTCAATATAGTTTTATGTCAATTAATTTTCTTGAATTTAGTCTTCATGTACTTTATTAAATGTAAATTATTTAAATTGACTGTTTGTTGTAATGTAAAAAAAATTTAAATAAATAAAACGAGAAATCTAATTTTCCAATGTAGTAGGTAGTGATGCCATATTCTCCGTAAACAAGTGATCCAACAAAATACTATAAATTTTATTTTTTATAGTAATATATATTTAAAATTATAAGAAATATATAAAAAATAATAATATAAATGTGTGGTTTTGGTTGTGTCATTGCCACATACATTTCTATTATTTTTGTGTGTTATTATGTTGTGCTTAGTTTATAAATCATGTAACTTCACCTCATATAATCTTAAAACCTTTGGGTTGTAGATAATACGCAGAAACCTACTTCCTGCTGTGTTGCTACTTTTATGGAATTCCTATCGTTAACCTGGTTTCAAAAACAATGTACCTAAATGTATTCATTGTTTTACCGAAAAGAAACGTTGACTAATTTGTTGTGGTTTACTTCAATGCTTGAGTTTGTTTTCATCATAATAAACTTTTAGGAATAATTTAGTGGATATTGTATATGTTACCGTATACTTTAATCAGTATTAAGTCACTTATTTCAACTATTAGTAACCATAAAAACAAAAACGTTAAAAATTTAAATATAAGGCAACAATTTGTAATCTAATCGAATTATAAATGGGAGTACATGATTGCACAAGGTGTGAATATAGGCCTTATAAGAGTGTGCTCATGACGTCACGATGAAGTTTCTACACTGAACAAACAAAGCACAGACGAGCTTGTCGCTCACAGCCATTGTGCTCCCATTTCTTAGGTCAAGCAATTAATTTTCCATTTCTAGATAAAAAAATATCAAACATAATTTCACTGCACACTATATAGTTTAATATAGTAAATAACTCATCTTTAACTAGTAATATAGAGAAATTCAGTAAACTTCGTTTTCTTCGACCCGTATAAACTCCCGACAAGATTTAATTAAATTGAAGATAACTCTGTAACACAATATTGTTAACGATGATTAATAGAATTTTGATCGGAACTTCGTGAGTAGTGTGTTGTTTAGGATTTTTTCTAACAATACTTTGTTAATATTTCATGTTACTAGGTTCACTATATTAATAACGGATATTCGAATCAGAGTAACGAATATTATTTGTTTTCGATATTCTATAGAGAAGTCATAAACATAAGAATAGGTTAACATTTCTTCTATTCCGATTGAGACAACAGGCGGGACACTTTATTTTACTTTCTTAATTATGTTATGTTTGTTATGTTATATTTATGTTACTAGGAAATCAAGATGAAAATGTGTTGTCATCTCTGAAGTCAAAGACGATATTACTACTTACCAGCCATTGTTATCCGTTACCATTGGCGCAATCACTAGTAGGTTTGCCACATGCCACATCTAGTTTGACTCTACCAAGTTATGAGTGCATATTTCATTAATTGCAGTATTTTTACTACCGTTGAAAATGTCGGATCAGAAGCACGCCTTGAATGTATACAGGAAATGTCTGAACCAATTTTATTGCAGCCTCTATATCATAGGCGCAATGTATAACTGGTCATGCAAGATGTTAGTGGGGGAAGCCGCAGTGTAGAGTATTTCACGTACGCCATACTCTTTTGCGCTGGCCGCACATTGCGCTGTAATTTCCGGACGCATTATTGAATTGAGCAACCGTATAAGTTTTCATTATAAATAAGTTAAAATAAGCTCCATTACGCGCGTGTGGTCTCCACCAATCGACACATGTTAACAGTTGTTCTATATTGTACAAAAATAACCGTTATTTCACTGTTTGCAAAACAGACTCCTACTGGGCACTACTGAAATATATAATGGAAAATAAACTCAATAACTATTGTAATTTGCTCTATATTGATGTATTTATATGTAAACCTTGTGGGTTTACTTTTATTTATATAATAATAAGCTTTATCTCTATTCATCAAAGGTCTACGTATCATACAATACCCATCACCGAGATCCACACACTTCCTCACTTGTAAACCTTTATTCCAAGCATAGCCTTTTTCCCTATAAATAACTTACTGCTTGACTTTAAGCTTGGTCATACGGCCGGGCTCTGGCCATTTACATGATTTGCAATTTGTAAAATAGATAATTTATTTTAAAAGTAGATTATTTTAAGCAAGTTCCAGTGTTAAATGAGACTCTAGGCACTTTCCCTATAGAGAAGGTATTAGAGTATAATCTGCGACGCGGTTCCACTGCGGAATAGAGTATCTTTTTGAAATTTTTTGGACATATAGGTTTCCTCAACAATATTTTTTTTCATCCCTGAGCGTGTTAAACCCACAATTAAAATCTCTGGTTACTCTTGTAGTTTAAAATTGAAAGCGTGCATCCGTATACTAAACTACACATTTTTTTTACATATCTTTGAATACAAACGGTTTAGTTTACAAATATTCGTAATATTTGTAAGCGGTGCGATATGCTAATAAGTAATTTATTTGATTTAAAGCTTATCGTATATCAAGTGTTTCTATTTAAATTTGAATTGTTAGTGTAAACGAATTACTCATTGTCTACCGTACTGTATCATGGTAGCGTGGCGGGACATAATAACATAACTGGGATTGTGCAAAGCTAACTATGTCAGATAGACTGGATAGCGTGTTTCATACTTTCACTCTATCCACCCTATATGGCATTGCTATAACAAACTTATCTGTCAGTCAGTCATAAAAAGTTATTTCTTGTAAGTAATTAATTCGAAATATTAACGAAGTTTCTTAATTAGAGTTAGATTCAACTTACTTTTGCGCTGATTTAAAACGTCTCCGGCAAAGTTACCAGATTCTTTTAAACTTGTCCTTTTGTTTTTTTGAGGTAGATTAATGAGGACACAGTTCACTAACAGGTAAGTGATAAGTGTCGTCCATAACATCCTTCACACAGATTCAAGACGCATATTGGTTGTGACTCTTGAGGATTGAGATGGAATGCATCATTACCACTTATAAGTCGATCTTTGGTACCCTGCAATCATCATACGAAACACAGTTACCTTATTCTCATTCACACTCGTATTCCGTGGGAGTGTGGTCCTTTCCCATTTCAACGGATTCATGCAACAAATATACACTAGCTTCATTGTGGCTCTACCACTAAAAGGCCATGTATTAGATCAAAGAAAATAGGTAATATTTAATAAAAATAATTTATACCTACCGTTATTTATGAAAGAGTGTCTTTTCAGCATTCTCTAGGGCTTCTGAAAATATTGCTTCCGCATATAACAGGTCTATACCTATTAAATTGCCGTTTTATATGACATAAGTTAAAGTTTTTTTTCAAACTTTTTTATTTCTGTTATTCAAAGTAATCACCCATGTAATCGATGCATCTTTGCCAACGCAGTGGTAGTTTATTGATGCCCTTCTTGTAAAAATCAGCTGGACGGGAGGCAACAAACTCTTCGAAGGCATTTTGTACTGCCTCTCGGGATTTGAATTTTTTTCCCGCTAAAAAGTTGTCCAAATTTTGTGAGGGAGAGTTTCCAATCCCAACTCTTAGAGACTATCTGGCGTGCAGTATGGGGTCGCGCGTTGTCGTGTAGGAGCAGCGGGGACGACCGATTGACCAAAGCAGTTGCAGATGTTCGAGCTTCTCCATCATTGTCTTCAGTTCTCGACAGTACACATCTGCAGTAATGCTCGTGCCGTTTTGTAAAAAACAATCACACCGGCACTAGACCACGAAACGGTGACCATCAACTTTCTAGAGGTCATTTTTCGTTTAGGACATTGCTTTGGTGCTGAACCAGGATCTAACCAACTTGCTGAGCACTTTCGATTGTCGAACAGAAGCCACTTTTCGTCGCACGTAACAATTCGGTTCAAACTTTTTTCATTTATGTGCCTGAGAGGCAGGTCTCAACGCGTACGTTGCGCTGGCGATCGTTAAGTTCGTGGGGCACCCATCTATCAAGCTTTTTTACCTTGCCAATTTGTCGCAAATGGACCAATATTGTTTTGATGTTAACATTAAAAGTTGCTGCTAGCTCGGCTGTAGTTGAGTATTGAGAGTATTGAGTATCATCAGCTTCCACAATCGCCTTTAATTCATCATTGTTGTCCAAAGTGTCCGGGTGACCACAAGGTTCATTTTTCAAATCAAAATTTCCAGAACGGAACCGGGCAAACCAACGAGTTATACATTCGTTTGTATAGTTCTCTCCGTAAATGTTGTTGATGCTACGTGCCGTTTTTGCCGCGTTGATGCCACGACGGAACTCATATTCCATAATTACACGAATTTTTAAAGTATCCATTATGACGAAAAATGTTCAAACGTGTTGAAAATACAAAGCTAATCAATAAACAAAAGACTGACTTTAAAAAGAATGTCATGTTTTGAAAACAAAATTAATTTGAATTTAGAATTCACAACCAATCAAAACTTTTTTGGTTTGTAATGGCCAATACTGAAGAACGGCAATTTCATATGTAAAGACCTAATATATTAAACAACAGCGGGGAGAGTATGCATCCTTGTCTGACGTCCAGCATGAAGTCGATCTCCTCTGTCAGTTCTAAGTCCACTCGTACACGCATCCTTGGATGCACTTATATACATTTTTAATGATTGCCAAATCTTTAGAATCAAATCCTATGCCACTGAAATTTTATTAGCGTATCATGCTGTACTCTAACGAACGCTTATTCATTATCGATGAAGCGAATGTATGTATGTGCATCGACTCATATCCCGACAACGTTGTTGTAGCACCTTTTAACCAAAAAGTGCTTCCTGAGTTTCAAAATCATTTGTAAAGCTGAATTGAGTGTTTGAAATATTTTCTTCCACTTTTCTGTGCATCCTGATAATTTTCAGGATATCTTCAAAACATGGTTTATTAATGATATTGTTCTGTACTCATGATACTTTTTGGCGTTACTAGTCTTTGGAAGTGTCACGAAACTTGAGTGTAGCCAGTGTGCCACGGCGTTAAGCCATTTTTTCTTCCATCAACAGCTTCAAGATGTCACTGAGAATTTTGTCAGGGCTAACAACTTTTCCTGTCTTGGCAGATTTAATTGCATGCATGGCCGAATGTCGTTATACAAAGTACCTTACATACTAGTTCTCCCAAATTTATTTTAATCATATTTTTTTCTTCAATTCGTCGTAGCGTCTACACGTTCGTCAAATCATGAGGTCTTTTCCTGCCCAAAACTTCCTTTATTTTCCTGAACATGCCAGAGTAGTCATGCTTATGCTGCATTTTCACGATTCACATACATTCATTCATTTGAAATTCATCCTTAATCCATTTTTCTTTGGTTTTGTATTTATTTAGATCAACAATCTTTATATCTCGTCTTTTATTCATATGGTCGTGTATGTCATCTGTAATCCAGACATTCTTCTTTACCACATGGGTCGCTGTTAATACCTCTGCTAATGTATCAACTATAACTAACTTGAGATTATTTTATTGGTTCATCGGTGAGAAGGGACTCCTGCTGCTGTGTTATTACATATTCTAAGCTGGTGCTGTCCATGTGTACACATGTTCATCGCCATGTCAGATTAACAATGTTACATTAATGGAATTTAAATTTTCTTTATGTCATCGTAACAGGGTTCAATCAAATAATCTTGGTAGCAGCTGCGGGGGCATAAACTTGTTTTATGTTTATGTTAACAAACTTGTCTAATCTCTGCATCTCCTCCATAACATTTTTATTTTTGTCGCACATGCTCCTCACGTTCCATATTGCAAACCTTATAGCCCACCCGGGGATTATTTGCACCCACTTTTCACACCCCCATTCTGACCACTTAAGGCCTGCCGGAGTCTGAGGGCCATTGTTTATGTTGTACTAGCCATAATGATTGTCCTGAGAAAAAATAATGTGGTGGTTTTCCCTTACCTTCCACATCGCTGTTTGTTACATAGCAACAATGATGACCATCAACTATACTGGTCCACTTGATTTGAAATTGTTTGCCTACTGTACCCGCAGCATCCAGGCGTAGGAAGTGCTTATTTACTTGAGGTACTCGCCACATCACAGAATTTATCTGGGTCTTTTATAGCATTTTATAGATATATATATATCTCCCAAAAAATATCCAATACACCGTATAACATCTGCCACCCTCTAAAATAAACAAAATATGAAGATAAGAGCAACTAAAAACATAACAGAATGCGTATAAAATATAGTAATAAATATATATATATATTTTTAAATGCCTATCTCCACCTCGTATCCTTCATTTTGGTCAGATAAATAAAGTTTCACCTAAATATTTACTTCCTTCTTTTGCATATTAAGAAAGTTTTTGTGCATCCTTGCCGTATATTGGCTTTTCTGAACTTTCAGAAAGTTGGCAGAATGCCAGCCCTGGTTCCTAGGTTTTGGAGCGCTTCTCTGATTTCTGTATGATATTTGGTTTGTATTAAACAACTTCACTTTTTTTATTAATATATATATACAATTAAAAAGAATATTATAACTTAGTAATTATAATTAATTATGAAATATAAATATAACTTTCTTATTTGGTAGAGTCACATCGTAGTTATGAACTGTATGAGCTTTTGTTTTCGCCAAGCCATTCGGTGTGGTGAGCGTTAAAGTCGCCTCGTTTCACAACATCTGCGGATGGGTTTTGTTGATTCCCGCAGTCTTTAGCCATTTGGACAAGGTCGATGAGCCGGTCTATGTCGGTTAACGCTATGGGACCTATAAAGTCACGCATAGACGTGGGGATGATCGTCGCTGTCTACGCACAGCCAAAGGACGAACAGGACGGGCAGGATGGGCAGGATGGCTGGTGTCTTTGTGGGTTACAAGGGTAGATTTTTTGAAAATACCGCTACCATGTTGTTCGGGTAAGGGGGAGAATGTGGGCCTCCGGATAACTCACTCATAGGGCGAAACGCAGAAGTGTATGATACACCTACTTTACGTCAGTATTCTGTGAGGCGGTGGTGCTTCTCCGGTCGAGCCGGCAACAACAAAAACTGATGCTTGGCTTTGCCACACTCAGCTAGTATCATTGGTCACTTGGAGGGTAAGGCCAAATTGGGCTCAAAAACCTTGGTGTGCTCAATAGAACAAGACATACTGTCCTGCTCGTTTCTTCGTGTCGGCCCACCATGTGCAACTTTACAAGTTCGACCTCACGTACGGAATACTGCTCTCATTTCTGGGCAGGGGTACCCCAGTACCAGTCCAACAGCAGAACCAGTCCTTCTGTTTGGCCGCATTCAACTACGAGTGGCTCGAATCGTTGACGACCAGGTGACTTTCCGATCGGCTTGACTCACAGGAGTGGTAAAACTGTGTCATGTTTTACCGAATTTACCAATGGGGGGTGTTTTTCTGAAAAATATATTTACATTAATAAATTTTAGATTATACAGCCGCTGAGTTTAAACATTGTACATCACGACAGTGACATTACTTATAAATTATATCTGAAAGAAGATAGTTCAAATGTACATGTGTAAATTTTGCCTTGGCTATATTTTGTCGCTCATTATACTTGCATTCAGTCTTCGCCTATATTATATTGACTATGTTGTTGTGGCACTAATATATTTTTCACAACATTCTCATCTAAGGTATTGTAACAGGACTATGGAAGTGTTGGACAAGTAGGAGTTCATTAAATAAAATAAATACTTATAATTATGCAAAATGACACTTTCAGTTTATATCTGAACAATAATTTTAACGTTGTGTATTGACTACGAATGGTGTACTATAGTACGATTTTGTAACAGTTACTCCTAATAGGGAAGGAAAGAATTTTTCAATTCGCTGCTCGCGTCATGTTGTCCCGGCCGGTATGTTTAATTAAGGTAATCGGATGGGTTCGTCGGTTGTACGCGTTCTGCGAAGTCTTGGGATTATTTGTAATCTGTCAGATCCTCCGTTGGCGGTACACAACCCGCAATACATTTGTCTAGATTACTTGGCTGTGCACAGTTAGGTGTTAAAGTAAACTATTAACATGTGAACTGAGAGTGAAAAAAATCTTTGAAATATAATATAATACAAATAGAAGTAATGATAAAAATTTATGTTATCATTATAACGATTTTTAATGATAACGATAGGCAGTTTATTTATCCTTAAACTAGAACATACTATGGCTATAGACGTCATGGAGATTTATATATTATATATCACCCGTATTATTTGGAAAATCTAAAAACATTTACAAACAGCAGGAAAAAAAATAAAGTATAAAATTATATAGAATTATGTACAATCATATTTTCTTAACCATGAATTAAAAAGTTTTTCATATTTTCATTGGCGATCACAATATTTAATATTTGTAACAAAAATGGTATTCATTTAATCATTTCATCAATAATGTTGGCTGTGTTTCTGATATATATTAATTCTTTTTATATTTAAATTTAATGTAGGTATTAGGTTAATAAAATAAATATAGATTGGATATTCATAAATAACTATATGATATTTTATTACTAGAGGATTTTTACCCTCTGCAAAAGTAATTAGTAGCATGCAACTCTATTTGCACCTTCGTGATGCGTGCGTGTATCCCTGGGGCACGTGACGTGTGTCGTGGCTGTGCTAGGGACGAACCCCACGCAGTGCCCTAGAAAAATAAGGGAGTGCCGGTATTAATTATTGCTGATTCGTTGGGGTAAAAGGACTTGGATCCCGGAAATATAAAATACGATCATAAATTTTCTTGTTGCTCTTACATATGTATGTCACGCAACGATGTTATATTTAAAGTTTTCCTTTTGTGGTATGTTCGTTTAGGACAAGTAACTCTCCATACAAGAACGGTGTTGATATTTTTTTAAAGGCTCTTGAATAGTTCTAAATAAATTTATATATACTTCAATACTATTATTACTATTTATACATAAATATATACTATATATTCTTTCATGAAATTTATATTTTATTTCTTAGCTTATAAATAAAATTGTGAAGATCTTAGAATTATACTCGTCAACAACTTCGAACGGGTTGCTCGATGTGATATGATCTTCGTCTTGTCTATATTCATCTCAAGACACACTATATTGGCGCACACCATTAAGGTTCTTGAGTATATGGTCGCTCAGTGATTTTGCAATGAAGACTATATCTTCCGCGCATTGAGATAGACAATTACCTAGAGCAATTATTCCAATTAGGTAAATCGAACTTCGATCCATAGGTCAATCGACGGATGCAATTAGGCATATCTTGTCGTCGAATATACATACCTTAATATTTTCGATGGCTCCCCACTAGATGGAGTAACGTCCTATGCAAATCTGAGGGAATGTGATGGATCCAGGTGGAACAGGATCGTACTCTGTAACAGTCTATGGAGCAGGCGTATGTTCAGCAGTGAAGTCTATCACTAGGGATGAGATGATGATGATCTCGTACATAATTTATTTCAGTCTTTGCTACTCGTTACCATTGACTTTCGCTGTCTCATATCCATCCGGCTATGAGCCAAGATTGAACCGCCATGATATACCCGTAATATGGATTTTTTTATAATACTAGGGGTTACAAAGGAGCATACAGTTCATCTAATGATTGCTGATAACTGGTCACCATCCATTCATCCATTCCCAACAAAGATTCAAGGTGCACGTGCGATGTTATCCCCATGAAATGCCTCGTTACCTGCAATTTGTTCTCCGGACTCCTTCACTCGTCATACAAAACAGCAATGTTATGTTGCTATTTTACACTCACGTTTTCTGTTACTTCACCGGTCGAGCTGACACATTCTTACACAGCGTACCTCTGCCACTGTTAAAAAATCAAATAGTAAATGATTTGGAAGATAATCTAGGTAGTTTATCCTAATATCTTTTTTAGTTATGTAATTTTCGTGATATATACCTTTGGATTGTACCAGTTGGATCATAACTTCTGTCACATACTTATTTATTTTACATTTCGAATACTGGTCAGAATTTTTTGGATTCATTTTGGATAAGTAGCCTTCGCGCCATCTTAAAATAAAAAATAAATTGATTTGTTCCATTTAAATTAATGAAGTGTAAAGAAAGGCAGAGTCGCGGTTATTGCAATTCACCACTATAGTTACGCGGCAACCGAGATTTATAATCTTCTGCAAAATTTAAATATAATAGTTAAAGGAGCGGCTGACCTCATACGGTTACGACACCAGCTGTCAACTAAGCATTGTGGGCGCTAATCTTACGAAAACCCGTCCGCAAGCAAAAATATTAGCCCTGCAGTTGGAATTAAGTAGAACAGTTAAAAGAGTGCTAAAGGAAGACCAGGATCTCTGAGATCATACTGGGCGCTTTCTTAATGAGTGTCTGAAAAACAGTCCTTTTTTCAAATGATATATTTTTTAACTTTGTAGATAATTATAGCAAAATAAATGATAAAGCTTATGCCTATAATAGTGAAGAAGCGTACAAGAGAATCCTGAGGTTCTAGTTTGGGCATTATCCTTTATCATTCATGATTTAACTTGGACTCATACTAAGGTCTAATCGAGATATTTTTCTGTGAAAACGGTGTGAAAACTAGTATTATTTTGTATCAAAACACCGTCATTACAAACGTTGTGGAGCCTCTTTGTTAAACATTGGGACGACCGGAGGTTGAGGGCCTGTATATAAAAGAAATTTTAACTTTAAACAATTTTAATTTTAATGTAACTTCCTTTGTTTTCCTTTGTACCTTTGTTTATATATATATATATATATATATATATATATATATATATATATATATATATATATATATATATATATATATATAAATATCACAACGTTTAAAAGTCGTACAATTTATATAATGAAATTTTTATGACAGAACCTTGACCGCACTTGGTACAGTCGTATTATAACACAACAGACAGTATGGCTCAGAGCTGCGGTTCGTGTGGCCCCATGCGAGCACTGATGGTGAGAATCCAAACGGAAGCCGATATTTGTGCGAATGATGATCTATTGGTTTTTTAGCATGAATATAAATGGTTATCCTATTTTAACACTAACGCGTTACTTTGGACACGGAAAAGCAATGACGACCAAGCACCGATGTGCTCGAGTGAATATTTATGGCGGTGTGATAATATATCCTGACCAGTTTAGTGTGGCCGTAATTGAAATCCGTCTGGAGGTTATTGACTTCGTCGTCCTATCTATGAAATATTAAGTAATAAATTGGTTCTAATAGTCTCGGCTATTAGTTATATTAATTAGGATTCAACTATACTGAAAATGAAAATTGTTGAAAATAATATATTTTTTACTAAATTGTATGAATTTGATGCGCAATATTTTATTATTAAAATAATAATTAAAAAAAAGTGTTTAGCAGAGCGTTGATATGCTGGGTATACACATTTTCTCTAGAGAGGGAATTGTAGCATAGTCTACCATAAATTATTATATTTAGTTTATTTTTATATCATAAATCATTTATTTATATTAGTAGGTACATCAGGGTAAAATCCCTGTAACTTCTTTATGAAACTCATCTGTGGGCATATAGTTGTTTTCTAAAAAATATACAACTGAGTAAGAGTGAAAATAGATTAGACTGCGATCGCATACAAGGTAAAACATAAAACAAAATTTATTCTTCGTGTTAACCATGTTAAGGGTGATATTTTAACTGCACGGTGATATGTTAACCGTCAAACAGTTATGCGTTTTTTTTTTCGGAGGTACCATAAGTTTGACAAAGGAGCATGCACCGGTCATCTGGTCTTAAGTGTAAGCATTTCGCTAGAATACGATTTATGCAGACTAGTCATTTGTCAGATGAGAGCCCTTTGTAGAAATGAAAGTGAAAAATAATGAAAAATAGCTAGTAGCTATTTGGCATTATGAGATTTAAAATGAAATATCACGATACCAGTAAGTGGGTCACTAGATTCTTTGGCTTTCCCATGCTAAACCCAGCGGAAGTATGTTGCATTTAATTTTTTGCGAGTGCTTTTCTGTTAGAGCTGATTTTTTTGTCCTCCCGATCGCCGGCCAATCGTGCAGTGCCGCAGACCGAAACTGCAGTGTGCCTTCTGCACCGTGCTGTCACTTCACAATACGCATAAAATTTAAAGTATGAACGATATCCTTTTATAGCGTTTTTTTATATTGTGGAAACAAATTTATACTTATTTATTGATTTAAGTTTTCGCGGTAATAAAGACAAATAGGAGTTACTATTAAAAATTCAGTAATAAATTAAAATTATTATGGCCATATCTATCAAAGTTGTAATGGCTGTGCATTGTTGGCATAACGTAAGTCACTTTTGCGAAATGTAAACGTAAATTACTTAGTATTCTATTCTATAAAATATTGCTTTATTGTGAGAAAACTACATGACACAAAGCTTGAGTGTCAATTAAAATACTCCTTCTGTTCAAGTGTTAATCCTTAAGTGGCTATGCGGGAACATTCGGCATCGTTTTCTGATGAGGCAAAAGGGTTATATCAGTGCACTCAAGTTAAACGTTAGTGAACATTAAACAGGGCCCTTGCTTTAATTGAATCTACCAATTAACGTTCCTAACCCAATAACTGCAGCTTCGTTTAGAAACTCTGCAGTGATAATTTACAGTATTACGTATTAGAGAACAGTAATTCTACAAACTGTTATTTTATTTTGTTAATTTCTAATAAGTTTATTTTTATGTATACTGTATTATAAATTGTATGTATAATTCTATAGAATACATAAAATTTCCATTAAAACAATGATTATTTAATCAACGTTATTTCAATTACACATAAAAGATAATTATGTGTAATTGAAAGGTAACTAATCCCCTTACATTCCTATGTAAGGTGATTAGTTTTGTTTATAAACATTGTTTTTACCTAATATATACAAAAACATAAAGTTTAAGACACTTCGACTTTTCGCCGGCCTACTGCAAAATCACACATCATTTTAATAACGGTATTGGCTTACTTATTTCCTCATATTGTTTTTGTGACTTATTCTATATATGTATTATAATGATATACAGTAATCATGATGATGACCACATGAACTATAGTAGGTTTGAAAGTGATTATATATTTGTTTTTTTGATCATTTTGAATTGTGTTGGTTTCAATCCACCAATACCGTGCGAATATATCGTGTTAGTGTATTAACGACCCACTAACTCTTTTTGTTATTGTATTTGTGGAGAACTGACAAAAATAGGCGAAATTTTACGAATCCTATTTTAAAATAAAATCACAATTGTGTATTTCAGAGGCTCATCAAGTCAAAGATTGCTAATCACGAAAAAAATATAACATGCGAAAAATAAGCATGGCAGCATTTCAAGAAAATTGTTGCTTTTTTTTTGAGTAAACGTCAGAGTGACAAAGATTAAGAGATATAATAGTAGAAGAGATAGAATAGGAGTCTCTCTGCATTATGTTACTTAAAATTCATTTCCTGAACTCACATCTGAACTTTTTCCTGACAATGTGGGAGTTATAATTGTTGAGCATAAAGAAAGATTCCATCAGGATATTTCAAAGATGGATATACGTCTTTAGGGTAGATGAAATTTTGCTGACTTCTGCTGCAGTGTCAAGAGAGAGCAACCGGAGATACCATCTTCAAGCCACGTGCTTCACAGTAATATAAAATAGTGTGGAGTTTTTTTTTTTTTTCAATTAATTTCTGTAACTTTGGTTGAGCAATGGCTTGCTATATCACAGGGCCATGATCTCTGCCTCGAACCTTTCTCTTTAAGTCATTTCAGATTTGCTCGATTGGATTAAAGTCAGTCGGTCCAGTTTATGGTGTGAAATGTTCAGCCTCATGTAAATATTCCTCGACCACCGGTTACATTTAAAAAGATTTGGATTCGAGTGAGATATGATGATATATGCTCATATGACGCACAAAACTCCCACGTTAATAAACGTGTTCTGACTGTCCACTCACTAACAGCTACGCCTCTTGACCATCTAAGCTCCTGTTGGATCTCAACACCTGTAAGGTGACAATTTCGGAGAGCAGTGCTATAGCGCTATGTAACGGGCGTTTCTCTCCAACGAGCAACGTTGCCTAATCCACTCCTTCTTCAAAAGGAACCAATCTCCTGTAACCTTCGGTAAATTCTTGAGATGACTCAAATTCAGCTGGCAAGCGACTTCTCGATGATTCATCTCTTGTTGCGCGATAACTAGAGCTTTTTCGTCGAAACTCTGCAGTGATAATTTACAGTTTTACCTATTAGAGACCAGTAGTTCCACAAATTAACCAACTAAAGTACAATTAGTGCTATTGTGGGCTATATAAAACGAGCTAATGAAAAAGGAATATTATCTATTAAGTAGTAACGTTATTCCTGTAAAATAATGAAAATCTGGGAACATTGTGATAATTTTCACTCGATCTAAATGTAGGCTGGTATTGAATGCCTTTTGGCATTAAGTCCGACGTTTTTGTACATTATTTCTTATACTTGTGCTAATAAAGCATAAATAAATAAACAAATATGCTCTATTAAGAATTTTTAAATTTCACTTGCTTTACGTCAAACGATTAAACTCAATATTACAATACTATCAGAATCCAACAATAGTACAATACAATAATAATAAGGATATTACTACAAAGATAAGGTAGACAGCGGTTTAACACGAA
Organism: Teinopalpus imperialis; assembly: GCA_029286865.1. Lineage (NCBI taxonomy): Eukaryota > Metazoa > Arthropoda > Insecta > Lepidoptera > Papilionidae > Teinopalpus > Teinopalpus imperialis. The sequence goes on from JAGSMU010000012.1 coordinate 7,431,189, forward strand.
CCTATGATAACTTTATTTATCAGTATTGTGTGCGCTTATACTAAAGACTCTTAATAAAATTATATTCACTAAAACTAACAACATAACACGTTTGGTTGTTGCATTATAGGTTTTAGGCAAGACTCAGGGGAACAATATTTAAAAATTAAAAAAATATTGGTTTTCGTAACTGGGCATTTTATATGTACACACTTCAAAAAAGTGTTCGTTCACTTACTTACAAAATAGGGGTGGCTGGCAATTCAAAACAGCTTGCTTAAGAGCATCCTATGTGTGCTCGATCGGGTTTAAGTCAGGTGAGCAGGCCGGCCAATCTAATCGTGAGATGTTGTACTCTCGGAGAGTGGTCTTTATTTGTTAAGCTTGATGAGCAGGTGCATTATCATCGACAAAAACGAATCAGTGACTGTAATTTGTTCTAAACAGTCTGACAATTCCATATTGTTTATGGAATTGTCAGACTGTTTAGAACAGGAGTGGAACAGGAGTGTTGGTATAAAATCAAAAGCTTTCCAGCTCCTATTTTTATTCCACTTCAAAACGACACTGTTTTCCCGTCATGCTGAACAGTTCTAGAGGCAGTTTTTTGTCTTTCCGATTCTTCCGAGCCAGGCTTTCTTTAGACATGGACACGTCGATTATCTGGGTGAGTATTGATCCGGGTTTTGTGAACGAAAAGTCAATTTTCTGACATATGTTTGTCCTCAACTTCACTTTAACGCTGCCTCGCCCATTATAATCTGCGTTGTCGTCTTTGCCATGTGTTTAGTGGTGCTCTCCATTGCTAGTAATCTAAACTGATGTAAACTATTCCAAGTGGTTTGCGTGCTAATTTCACCTCCGATAGCGGCTTACAACTGTGATCTGATGTGTGTGGCGTTTAATGTTGGATCACGGGCATTCAGTAATCTGATGAAACGCGTCTGAACAGTAGTAAGTACAGTTGGAGGGCTTTTACGAGGTCGATCAGCCAAGTTACCCGTGTTATCGTACCTCTGTGGTTACGAGGCAGGTTTGAGAAAAAGGGACTGTGCGCTATTTCTCTCGTATTGTAACCTTCTATACTCATGTTAATTATTGTTCTTCTTCAATGTTATTATTTTTGCTCGCAAAATTTCTAATAATATTAAATTAATAAGAATTGACGCGTTAAAAAGTATTGACTATTTTAAATGAAAAAAACAAAAGTAGTTTACTATTTTTTGCTTTGACAATATATTTAGAAAAATATTTAGAAAGATAACGTGGTAGAACCACACTTTAATTTTATTTTGACAGAACACAAGGTCACTTAAATTGGGTCACACTCTACTAGCATACCTAACACTTGCGTTTAATACTGTGCTTAGTATAACGTAAATTGAATTGTAGACTCAGTTACTGTTACTTTTTGTCCTCTTACAGTTCACTTGATTGACATTCGCATTTAGATGAATGTATGAGGCACGTTACCCTTAGTACTAGGTAAATTTTTACTCTTAATCATATTGGTACAATATATAGCAGTAGTTAATGAAGCTTTTGTGATGTAAGTATTGTTTCCATTCTGGAATGTATGGTCTGGGCCAAGTCACTAGTGTCTGTCACTACATTCAATAATGCATGTTGTCCACGTCTGCGTCAATGTGTTAAATACATTACTAAGAAACAAATATTGATGGCGTGTTCGCTATTCGATGCGTGAAACAATTTCTATTTGACTTCCATTATAGGTTACATCGACTATGTTGTGCGTATTGTCATATAATACGGCGTCTATACGTTTAGAAAGTACTCCTTGTCGATAGAAATATTTTGTCAGTGCTCTTTAGCATATTAGAAAGAATTTCATATAGCGCCTTAATAATAAGAAAGGAAAGGGTTTCATTTTCGTCTGCATTGTAAAGATAGCAAACAATTAGGCCATGTGTTTACAAACATTGCTTATATTTTGTTTCCTTTGAATAGTTTCGGTACCTAACCATATTATAGAATATATTTGATAGTAAAAAATAATATTTTATCTGTATATTATATTTTTATAGTACGAGGTATTTTTCACTAATAAAAATTTTTATTTGTTTAAACTTTAATACGACTTTAATCCACTTTGTGAATGCGCTATGAATACAAGTACATTTAGATGAAGTATAAAATGAAGTTATAAATAAAGTATTTTTTTTATTTTTTTTTGTAGAGAAAACTTAGGAATCATTAGATCATATGTTCACGTCTTATAGGACAGTTTGAAAGGTTTTAATAGTTTAATTTTATACTTTAGTTTGTGACGCTTTGTATCACCTATCACTTATTGATTTTTGGTAGTATGTATTTAAATTACGAAATCAAAACTTCATTTTATCTAATAAATATTTGAAACTATTGTAATATTCATTTCTTACTAAGCGTTCATTTTATTCGATAAAAGCCAAATTTGGTGCCATCGTTAATGCCTGTTAATTATTTATTCTTAAAAATATTATCGTAGTCCATTTCAAAATAAAGAACTAGACATTACACTAACGTATTATCTTTTAACTTTGATTTTAAAAGCTTAAGTAGAAGTAATAGAACTAGTTGTGTTCATAATTCCAAAACAAAAGAGGGCAAACTCCATATCAAAAGCTAGCCGCTTCCGTTGATTTATCGTCGAGCCGACATCGTGCGCTTTGTTTTCATCTTCATAGTTCATCTCATGTTCCATGATCAAAAGTTCCGTGTCCGAGACGGATATCAATAGAATTTTGTATTTATTCTTAAAAAGTAACTTATTAAATTTAGATAAAATTAAAGGCACTAGTTATTTAATGTATTTATTATTTACTCTTGCATTGTCCATTTTAAAAGGCACACTTTTTTCAAGTTTTTATTGGGTTTACAAGGATAAAAAAATCTACTGTTACAATCGTGTCGTCGTGTTGTCGTTATTTAACAGGACATTCAAGTGACTTTGTTTTAAGTAAACTGATATTATTTAGCGACGTGGTCGCATCCCGTTCCCGCCACATCAAACACCCCCGTGGCGAGACTGCCCACGGTTGTACGTTCCACCAACCTTTAATTTACGGAGGGATTTAAAGCATTGCGAGGAATGCGTTTCTGGAAATAACAAAGCTGCCCTCTGTCGTTCCATTATTTGCTTGATTTTATACGCCTATTATACGATGGTCACTGGTTGGTCAAATTCACCCTATTGTAATTGATTGCACTCGTACATATATTATATGACCGAACAACGAGAATTTACAGAATCATTTTATAGAATGAACATGTTATCTATTTGTACGAACAGTTGGCCCTTTCTTAAACTGCAGTGGTGCATTTAGAAATCACATTAAGGAAATACAGATGTACGATGAAACTTGATTCCTATTCAGTTACTGGCGTGTGATTGTAATCGATATCAATCCACCATGTGCGTACGGTGTGAGTTATAATGTATTTGGTAAAATAAATCTGGACAAAGCCGGCACACGCCGTAGCTTCGCGCGCTAGGCAGGTGCTCGTAAAGCCACGTGCACGTGCGTGCTTCGTTGCAGCCGCCCTGACAACATCATTGCCGTCTGTGATATGATTCAATATAATATTACAAGTCAGAGCTATTATCAACGTTTCTTGGAAAATGCTGTTTTTGATTTTAATAACATTTTTAACTCCCGACGAGCTACATGACCGGAACATTGCCACTTCCCCTTTGAGCTAGTCGGTTACGTTAGTTATACTACTACTACGGCCATATAACTCATAGCACTGATAACCAATGATGTAAACTGTCGAATGGTATATTCATATTGACCATCGCAGTGCAGGGCGACCTCACTTACAGATACAGCGAGTACCTATGCAAGTAGACCTCTGCGGATAATCCAAGGATACAAGTGGTTCGCGATCGTGCTTTGTGGTAGTCTTTGGGGGAGACCTATGTTCCGAAGTGGACTGGTGATGGGCTGAGATGATGATGTTGATGAATTCCTCTCGTTTCTTGTAGTTGCGTCATTTATATTTGGATATACTGAGGTCATAGTTAGTCCGCGCTACTCTCTCAAATTAACAAAATTAATTAATTTTTGTTTAGTTTGTTTTAAATTATTAATCACAGGACGTGGAAGAATTCAGCCTTGTTTTCTATGGAAATTACGATGTTTAGATCAGCCCCATCATTACAACAGATTTAATAAACCACAAATCCATTCGAATCCTAATCCTATTAAGGATGATCGAGACGATTTTAGTATTAATGTGGTATTCGTCTTAATATAAGAAATCATTGTGTTTAAGAATGCTTATCTATTATATATGAAATCTTTGACAATTCCTCTCTTGCTTTTTGGTTTGAAATAATAAAAATATCAATTATATAAAGTATTTGAGGTTATAAATTTCTGGCTGTCGCAGTCGTACCTTTTATTAGGTCCGTTTTATGTGGACAGCAGTGCTAGACGACGTCTTACATCAAGTAAGTGTCCGGTGTAGAATTTAAATATACGTCAAACCATTAATATATTTTGTATATTATAATTATTATTTTTAAATTATGTCGATATGTTGGTTTTAACGCAACAGTTTAAAAATAATTATTTTGTTGTCCGGAAAGACGGTATCATATGTGCTGCAAATGTGGCGCCGCAAAGGACGGCGCCGGCGCCTCTACATCAATTTGACGTCACAATGCTATAATTAGGAGTTTATTGTATAAAAGCGTAGCCCCCTACCGCCATGTGCGCAAATTCAAATGTGTAAACCAAACCTATCTGTTACTATCAATCATTATTTTATCGAAGTTGATTCAACAGTGCCGTGGTTCGCGGTATAAAGTGATTCTTAAAATATATAGTTCCGTGGACCATCAACCATCGACGTGGCATTTTTAATGCGTGTTATAGGATGTTAAAGTACGGCAGTGTGTATGATATCGATCAGTTTCTTAGAGTACAGTACTCTATCTAAGAATTACCAAATAAAGAATAATCCTCCATCTGTCAAACTTGTCATGAATGTTATAAAGTTGAAGATAGACGATCGCGCCAACCTCGAAGAACTGTTTCGTTGTTTTAAGCATCTCCATCTTTTGAACCCATAAAGACATTCAACCTCGTACATGACGCTTGAGTCGATTTTTTTGCTCATGAATGTAGTTCCCGTCCAGATAAGACAGAAGCTGGCTGTTAATAATGCTTTTCACGTTGTCGAACACAAGGATGTTTATTAGTATCGGACAGAACTGAACGCTCACCCTTTTTAAGTTATGAGTATACGAAGTCTGTTAAGAAGATAGAGATATCTTCAGAACATAAGAGACAAAACAGGCGGTTTAAAACCAGTACAGACTCGGGACCAAATCTGGCCTACTGGACTAGAGGTCTTACAGTATATAATAGTAATTTAGAAAGATATAGTGGTTAAAACAAGTAATAAGACATAAATTCGCTTTTGTAATTACATTCTACTGTATCGTTTTCACTTGGAGCTAACACATGATAGTTGCTTACTTAATATTTGGGATAAATTTAAATTAAACAATGTAAAAATTTTACCTACATTTTTATTTATTATTATATGTTACTGTAACTTAGTAACTCTAATCTCAATGTTGAACAGCAAACTAAAGTATTTTTTTTAATTTAAAATAGGAAATTTAGACAATACGGTTTAAATGCGTTCGGTTGAGGGCTCCCGCTCCCAATTGTCCATTGTAGCCAGGTGAACGAAGGGACAGGCAGGTATAGAGCTAGATGGGCAGTGGAACCGTCATTTATTCCATGTCAAAGTAATAATTTATTCTTTCTTTAGTTAATATCGGAAGGTTACCTTTGTAAGCATTCTCCACTTGCCCTATTGAGTGAGTAATAAAAAGTAAAAGTAGTACATTTCGCCAGTGTTATTTTGAAAGGGATTTATATTTTTACATATTTAGTTAAAATATAGTTATATGAACGCATTATATATATATTTATATATTTATATATATATATATATATATATATATATATATATAAATATATATATATATATATATATATATATATATATAATGGCAGTTAAAGAAATAATCGATAACAATAACTAACAATGATGTTGTTTGTTGCAGAAAGAAGGCATACCACAAGCGCATGCGTTTCGTCGCAAATCATTTCGTAAACCGAGGCCGTGTCATTGGTGTCATCAGCCTGTGCACAATGAAGGATCTTGCTGCAGAGGTGATTGCTGCAATTTATTTAAATTTCACTACTTAAGGTTACCCGAATATGAGATATGGTAGAAATTTTGGGCCGTTAACAGAAGATGATGTAACATGCCTTGATAATGCTATATAAAATAATCATTAAACTATCTGAAGTATGAGGTTCATGCCAGACTTATGTCTTAGTAACAATGCAGATAAGTGCAATTGAAGATGCAGATAAATGCAGACAATTCAGACAAAACAGAACGTAGATGATAGTCGGGTATGCAAAATATTTATCAGTTATTGAAAGTTCTAAAATCTTGAAGCACAAAATTTCTTATATTAAAAAATTAATTGTCGGACTATTATTTGCTATAACGTCAAATATACTTGACGTGTGTCCATATGTCTTAACTTTTGAAATGTTTAATCTTGCAAGCATGTTTATTTCGATGGATTGACATATAAAGGTTATTCTCGATGAATGTCACAACTCTTTAAATATGTCATATCAACATACTCAAACTGTTAAAACTTACAAAAGCAAACATAATTGTTCTAAACTTCTTAGATAAACATTTGTCAATGAAAATTACACAGTGAATTATACTTAAGTTGATTATTATTGCATAAATGTGAAAATATCCACTGTTACACACTGGTACATAGTCCACTGTTCATAGGCCAATGATTATCACAAATTTAGAGCCTGGTAAGTCCGCATCTCTTACATACGAGTTCATAGCTCGTTATTTCATCAAGTGGGAGTGGTTCTCGCACACCGCGTTTGCTAATACTAGGTTGCAACTCATTTCAATGACATTTCTTCCTCACCAGTTGTCAACTCAACGATTTATGGGTCCACCATTGCGATTCAGCATATTGTTAGTGACAGAGGAGGTGGTAAAATCCGTGACGAGCACATAACTAAAAGTTGTTATTACAAATTGGTTTTACTTAATACAACATTTTCTTTCTTTGTTTCAGTGTGCAAATATGTCTGTCATGCAACATGTGAAAATAAGGTATGTATAATTTTAAAGAGCCGTGGTAGTTGAGCGTCAATGCGCTCGCTTTATTTTACTGTACGCGAACAAACCGAGTTCAATCCCCGGTCCCGGCATCACTGAAATAGTTAATTTGAATTTTATGTGCTGATTGACCACTTTGTCGGGGCGACATCCTATCTAAGGAGGAGGGATATGCTCAGCAGCGGGTGTTTTAAATATAATACAAATTACAATTTAATATAAATTTTTAATTAATATAATAGGTATTAAATGTCAACTTTGGAGTTATTCCTATTTTTAAATTTTTAACTACTTATTCAAAACATTTCTCTCATAGCGCCATCTGTTAACGCACTTTCGATACTGCCGTTCCTATATTAACCGTGACTTATGATATTATGTGATCGCTTGCGCAACTTGATTATGGATCACGTATAAAAGTTACTTCAATTTTATCTAGAGGGCGCTGCATGAACAGTATATTATTAATTCAGATATAATTTTTATAAGAAGGCCATATTCAGTTGTCATGCAATTAAAAAATGTTATATTTAAGACATAAATTAAACCAATTGTCGTGCCATTCCGATTTATACAAGAATATTTTAATTTTATTGTTTATTAATGTATTCCAGTATGTATGGGATGATAATAGTTAATAAATTATAATTATTTAAAAAAGAAAATTATAACTATATGAAGAAAGTAAATATAAGTTAATTCAACTTGCGTAAAAACGTAAGAAAGAATTAGTGGACCATATCACTGCTTGCGGCGCTAGTTTGTTTATTGCTGAAGTTTGTTGTAACTTGGGGGAAAAGGAACTACAAATGTTTTACCTAAGTATTCTTAAGCAACTAGAACAGTAAACCAGTTCACGTGTGAGTTTGGGAAAATCTATGTCTAATTCAGGAACAAAAAGTGACTATTTCTTGGGTATCCTATAAAATTCAAATTATTTAAAGTTATGGATTAAATATAAAAAAATGTAGTTCTCCCACAATATAGATTATATAATGACCATTACCTCACAATGAGCCAACTGTTGTACGTATGTAGATGCAGGAATTACAGTATAGTAATATATTATTGTATATAGATTGACTACCTGTAATTATATACTTTATCTCTTAACCCCTGTAAAGTCTGACGTTATGAGATATCAGATATTTATTATATTTACGGGTTCAGACAGTAAGGTGATATATGATGAAAGGTCAGCGGAGTGTGTATAAGTTGAAAAATTAAGAAATATTTAAGACTAATTATTACGTCTTATCAAGATTAAATATTTTACTATCCTGTATTAAGCCTTTGTATTAATTTAACTGTATGTTTCAATAACTTGTATTTGATACCGATGCATCAGCGCGGTATGGCAACGTTAAAAGATTATCATTGATCTCGCCCATTAAAACAACGTAAAACTAAATGAGTAGTTTAAGTGATAAAGCCGTTACTATTACCGAAAATGTTTTAGTTGTGGCAATTTCAGAAACAAGAAGATGATTTTCTTAACCGTTACTCACTTTAAAATGTAAATTGTATCGTAAAATCCTCGTAAATTTTACTGCTAAGTGTAGGTGTACAAATAATATAAACGATGAAGTGAGGCACGGTGTTTTCATTCTGTTGCCACAGTTCAGTAAATATTTATTACGTTTAAAATGATACTTCTATATTTATCGACGTAAAACTCGAAATTTCTATTCTTTAGTATATTTTCGTTTTCATTGTTTGTTTTGAATTACGATGTAATAGTTTTCATCGACATCATCACAGCCAGTCAATAGTCTAGTGATGAAAATAGGCCTCCCTAATAGATCGCCTTAAAGCACGAAAGCCACTTTCAGCCGTCGACATCTCGCAAACTTATTAGTAGTCTCTCCTTATTGTGGGGGGTCGTCCTACACTATGAGCGCTAGTCTGAGGTTGCCACCGAAAAACCTTTCTTCCCCATCGGCTATCGATTATACCATCTACATGGCCAACCTATTGCCATTATCAGGCAATGAAAGCTTAATAAGCTATTAAAAAAAGCAGAAATAAAACAAACAATAAAAACCATTCCTTAAACATTGCAGACCTATCTATATTTACAGTAAGTTACTTGTTACTGTACCCATCCCATAGATTACAAAATTACATTTAATTAAATAGTTTAATTAAAACCATAATGCACATTTTGGGCACACCCTTAGTGTTATGGGAAATCCTGGTTATTCTCTTTAGTTCTAGCTTCTTTTGACTCTTAGTTGTGCTGATTATCGGCATGTATCGGCATAAAGACAACTTAATAAATCACGTTCACCCGATGAACTTTTCGTCGAAATTGTAACGTAATTTAATACTGATTTCAATACATCGTAGGCAATAGGTAGACGGGCTTTTTGTTCTGCGTGTTACAAAGAGCTTTTTGTTAATAACACTTGTGCGTATATGCATGAATGCAAACATTATGAATGGGAGTAAGGAAGTCATTGCGCTGTTATTTCATAATCCAAATGGTCCGATTGCTAGTAATGACGTCATTGCTTGAAATATGTGTACCGTCGTACGACATTCAGTATCGCAGTACCATCACTACTGAATTATGTATTAAAAGAAAAATCGTAACTTTAGTACATAACAAAATCTTAATAACATCTTACGGCACCTAATTGTTAAGTTATGATAATTGTTCAATATTTTTTTGTGATTATGACCGAGAACCGATATGATAACATTTGTGAAATCGGTTCTCTAAATGTACATAATATTTTTTTTACTAATGTTGTGTTTGCATTTTTTTTACGTTATAAAGAATCGGAATAGTTCACATGATGTTAAGTGATTCCTGTAGCGCATGATACCAGTATTCATCTTCGATAAGGATTCATAATGCAGCAGTCCTCGGGGGATCACTGAGGACTAAGATGGAGTCGCTTGTCACTGGCAATAAGACCTAGATTTTTTCACGCACGAGATGAAATACACAGGCGTGTTAGCTACTATTTTAGTGACTTGCATTATAGTGAATACCCCATCCCCGTTCGAGCATGCCCTTCGTGCTACAGTTAGTTTGTAGCTGTGCTATAAATTTAGATCGTACAAATGTATCTTGAGTTAAGATCATCCAAGGCATTTATATCTCATATTTTTAAATAATCTTGTTTTAAGTAATCTTGTTATAAAATTTACGACAAATGTAGTGATTGATATTTAACATATATGATACTATTACTTGGTATCTAGATCACAAATACAAATTAATATAAGCACAAATTTCTATAATAATTATTTATTTATTATAAAATTATACTTTTATTAATTTCCCGTAAAGGTAACTGTGACCAATAACATCTTGATAAAATACGAAGTCACCTCCGAGGAGAAAGATGGAATGAGAAATACCATCTTTCTCCTTTATTTATAGTTACGTTCCCCGATTCTATTACTCATCACATGTTTATTACAAAGCAGAAGTATAACTGCTATATAGCAACAACGTGTTACATCCCAACACGAAATGACTCATTCGTGTTATACTCACTTTATAGCTGCGAGGTGGACCTACGTTAGCATTTCTTAATGTGAAAATACAAATACATTTTCAAATTCTGATAACAAACAAAAAGATATTTGATGTTTCCCGCTGTAGGCAGACTTGCAATATCCTTTGAATTGAATAACCAGTAAAGTGAAGTTACAATATCACATACAATAGCATGGAATGGATGCAATTTACGAATTGCATCTTCCATGCATATTTTAACATTATGTTAAAAGTTATAGTTGAATAAGAAAAAAAAGTACTTATATATTTTCTCATGGGACATATTGAGAATGCTGGAGCCTGTCGGCATGAGGCGGGTGAATAGTCAGGTGCAACGGAGCGCGGGCGTGTAACGCGGTATGCGCTGGCCGGCGCCCGCGCAGTGCCAACGCGCGCGCCGTCTGGCCCACGCGCACGCGAAATCTCCGCATTCGCGACATCTTTGCGCAAATCCCTTTTAGTTCAGAAGATTTACATTCCAAAAAGGTCTTTTACATTAAAAAACTCAGAAATTACAGTGATTTATTCGTGGGACCGTTAAAGAGTTATTCGTGTAAATATGGGCGTTATGGTACAATATTATATTCGTGAAATCGACTATTAAGTAATGGATATGTAGAGTTTGAACGATAGCTTTCAAGATGTTCGGAATGTATTAGTATTGGTGGTTTCACAAAAGAGTTTTATTCTTTTTTGTCTCCGGTCTATTATTATTAACGCTTTTTCGGATTCGAATAAGATATTAGGTATATAAATTGAGTTTCAATTCTTGCATTTGACAAGTCAGATGTTAAAGCCGTGAGTTTATATTTCTGGAGTAATTACTATTATCTAGTTGTTATCAATAATATATGATAAGATTTTGTAATTAGATCACTAAGAAGCACAATTTTTTTTAAAGCTAGAATTACTAATATAATAATAATTAAAATAATTTATTATATATATTATAATTTTAAATTAATATAATTCCTAACGTATAACAAAACGTAAAACATAAATAATTTAAAACATATAATGTAATTAATTTGTTTTGCTATATAAAACACATATTAGTAGTTAAAAAAACACGAAATGGGTAAAAGTAAAAAGCCATTATGTGATTTTGATGTTCAGTTAGTTAACAAAGGTATACGAACCTTTTTTAGAGCAGAAACGCTAAAATTTGTAATGCAAATCACCAAAACACAAAATTCAAGGTGATAGCCATGTTTTATCAAATTATAGTATAAATACACCCAGATATAACTGCCAATGGCAATGTAACGCGATAAGTCTGTTATGTTTTCTGGGTTTTATCGATTACTTGACTTCTTGAGTCACGTACTCCGTTGTTCCGTTTAATTTGTGTTTTAAAACACCAATATTTTACTGAAGATATTATTTTCAAACTTTTTAGACCTTCCGTTTTTTTAAATGTTACAGTCTAGTTATGCAGACATTTAGTATACTTTTAATGCAATATTTTATTTTATCTATAGTTATGAATGTAAGTAGTGACTCAATATGTTGTGTGCTTAGTGAAGATTAATAAGAACACATAGATTGTGTATAAAGTGCGTTAGACTTTAAATAGTTTTTACAAAATGTATCATAACGGACGTTTAGGCAGCTCTAGCAGTACTTCTACCTCGTCAGGTGGTTGGGATTTACGGGTATGGTATTTTATTCTATTTATTTATTTTTAAAGAGTTTTTAGTAATTACATTTACGAGTATACTAAGATACTACCAAAATGTAATATATATATATATATATATATATATATATATATATATATATATATATATAATAGAAGTTTAAAATTTGTTTTATTTAAATCATTAGAAGAGTCACGGTAACTCACATATAAGATGTTCCTTCTCTCATCTACGTATTTAATTTAACTATTTTTCATATTTTTTTACTTTCACCATCCACAGTTCACCCTTAGGTACCGAAATAGAGTTCCATAAAATACTTGAGATCAGTGGAAAGACCGCTTTGATTATTATGATATCATAAAATATTCAAACTGCTGACGGTGCTATAATTGCCAACTCACCTACCAAAACTTTGTGCCAATCATGACATAGACCTTTGTCCAGTAACTGGAAACAGATAGAAAGAGATAAGACTCCATTTGCTTTAAACCTTGACCAATTTACTTAAATATACAGCTGATGTCAAGATTTGGTAATCCGTACTTCTCTGAACTAAGCCCTTCGTCAACCATATTTCAAAGAGTTAAGCTTCTCTATTATTGTATATTCTACGCTGCTATACCGTTAAAAGGAGGAGTTTCTTTTGCTAGAGCCAATAATTTGAAATCAGTAGTAGCAGTAGGGCGCAACTTGCATGCCTTACTGTAACGCGCTCCTCTGCCCCTCGCCCCGGCAGCGTATGCATACCAGCCCAGTTCAATACTCTGATAGAAGCGAAGGCAAGCCAGCCGACGAACAAATAAAATCGCTGCAACACGACTAGCCATTGAAACACGCGGGTCAGATGACACAGACTCCGGTCCCGGGTGGGTTTGGCCATATGTCAAATTATCGCCGTTAAGTTAATATTACTGAAATGTGGAGTTGACAAATTTTTCATCCCTAAATGTAATAACAAAAAAAAATTTAGATTAGAGAGAGAGAAACTTTTTTTTATAATACTTGTTAAAAGAGAGATGTGGTGAGGAGATGTGGATTGATGGATTTTTGAATTATCTTTAATCTATGTTTAATGTATTATTTAAAAATATATTTTTTTTATATTTAGAATATTTATTGTTATTCGTATCAATTTGTAAATAAAAATTAAATCTCTACAAAGACTGTGACTGACTATAAAATAAATCTATTTTATTTGGTGTATATATAACATTCAAAGTGTTGAGAATGTAACGGTCAGCAAAATAAACATTCTAAATCTGAAATGGATTCAGACTGATCCTGAGCTAGTCTGGAATGCGTCTGCGCGGACTTATCTCGACATTGACGGGCGATGTGCTGTGCTTAACATCAACCACTCTACAAATATTTATCGCAGTTTTAAATAATATTTCAGTGTTATTTGAATTACACATGCTTTAATTATAAATTACTTTAAAACTTAGGTTAGGTTAGTTACACATATATAATATGTAAACATAACTTTTAAATATTTAACAAATAACATCGTTTTTTAACTTTTAATAAACAACATATTTTTTTATAGTTTCAATCTGCGTCGAGACCAACAAAATTATTTAGATTTACAACATGCTCGTTGCATGTGATGTATTGACGACTTAATGAAAAGTCCATTAACCCGAATAGGATTCCTGTAGTGAACTATACCCCCCGATACCCGTTCTAGCAAGGTCGTATTTTTCTAAAGACGAAAACAAATATATTTATGACTTTTATAAAGAATTAAAAAGTTGACATTGCAGAATTGGGATAAATATAACTGTGCTCTTGAAAAAATTTCTTTTTGCCTAAAATTTTCATCTTTATTTATTATCAAATTATTTCAACGCTGTGTTTTTATTTAAAAGAATGGATGTCATGTGACGTAATGAGCGCACAGTTAGTAACCTTATTAAATATCGTTAACACCATCTCAACCAATACAAGTCCATTGCTTGCCATGGCTGCTTTACAGATGTCAATTTAGGTACTCCATCTAGTAGTTCGCATCTACGCACGACTGAAGTGTGTTCGCTGGTGGTGGAATTGTAGGCTTAATCTATGTACCGGCTGCAGCATTATGGTAAAGAATATTTTTTGTTACTCTATTCGTTTATTATCCCGAATTGACTTTGATGTAATCGTTATTCTTTTGATTTGTGGTTTGTCCACAGTTGGAGTCAGACAACGCATATGCTGAGTGATACTACGTAGTGACTTAATCGTGAGATATTAGCTCAATGATCATTCCATTCCTGCTAGTCGACTGGCTAATACTGTTAATGACAACGTTTTGGTGATAAACAGTCACGTATAGAAAAAAAATAAAATTAAAATGTTTATCATCTCTGAGATAGATGTCTGTAACAAGGTGGTAGTGACCCTTTAATTAAATATAAATACAGAAAGAATGATAAGTTGTTATTTTCCGAATGTTTATATGTTTTCATTTCGGGTAGTAAAATAACTTTATGGTTTAAATATTTGGAAATATCACCGATCACTATCTCTTTAGGCATTTCACGTCTAGTTCATAAAATGTCTTGTATGAATAGCACGTAGAATAGTAAATTATTCCAGTTTACGTGATGGTAACATATCAAAGATGAATATATTCGAGAGAAAATATCACCTCCTAGGACCGAAACGTATAACATATATAATATTTAAGTTTTACCGTTTAATTTAATATACTAGATAAACTTTCCTAGAACTTAAATGTAATATGGGGGAGCTTATTAGGTGTCTGTAATCAATTAATTACCTACTACTCCGCTAGAAGTGTCAGGTGATGAGGTGCAAGTATGATGCTTGATTGCGTATTCGCCTAGATTACTTCAAGTGTGCTGGTAATTGCATTTTGTGTAATAGGTGAAATACAGTTTTTATCAAAGTGCTAATAATTAAAACTAATTTAAAATATTTTGTAACGTATATACGTGTTTTTGCGTAATGTTTTCTTAAAAAATTTAAATTAAAGGAAAAAGTTAAAAAATTTTGCATACTGATGATATGTTATGTATGCGTATGATGACGTCTAGGTGGTCGATTTAGTCCACTCAACACATTTGCTGTTCACACATTTACTGGATATTACCAGATGATGTCAACTTCGCGGTAGTAAATGCGCAGGCAACGCCTCTTTGTTGAAATTTTCTCTCTAAGCTTTTATAGTCACATCTTTTGGGAAGTCGTCATGTTCACGTACGATGGTTTTTATGTGTTTGCTGAACGGGGAAGGTTTGTAGATGAGGCGAACGCAAGTCGACCTCTAACCGCGGTTACTAAAGATAAAATCGAAAAAAATTATACTTGATAACCGACTTATTTCATATTGAGTATAGGATATTGGATTAGCAGCATTGCAAACTATCATTCTTGGTCAACGTTAAGCGTTGCTCGAGATGGGTGTCGCAAAAACTTAACGATGAGCGGAAAGCACATCGCGTGGATTATATAGGTTTTTACGAATGGAAAAGTTTTAGGTGTTTGCTAATTTCTTATGCACCTCGTACCTTATTATTTCTGTTATATTAAATATCCTATTTTCAGTAATCACTGAGTTATTTTTTAACTTGAATGTTAACTTGCTGCTTAAAAAAAATAACGATTATTTTTCACATCCAAAGAGGCTTAAAATTAAGATTTTTTAGTGTGAACATCCGGTTTTAACACAAAAAGATTTAGCAAGGCATAACAGAACGCTATTATAAATTTTATCTTTGTATTTTTCATTTATTAATCAAGCAAATGAAGGGACACGAGCAGACATCAGTGATAAACTTTCCTAGCATTTGTATAAGATATATATATAATAGAACAGAAGTTTAAAATTTGTTTTATTTAAATCGTTAGAAGAGTCACGGTAACTCACATATAAGATGTTCCTTCTCTCATCTACGTATTTAATATATTTAACATATATATATATATATATATATATGTATATATATATATATATATATATAAATATATATATATGTTTATTTTTTTATTGATCATAAATAATTGTATTTATACTTTCTAAGGAATTAAAGACATCCGGTATGTTACCTGAGTCCATGAGATACTTGCTTTGTGCCAAGACGTTGACTTATGTAACGGGTTTATAAGGCACAAGTTAGAACTGCATTGCCTTTATTTATTGTCATTGGTTGATCACGTTTCGGTGCCGTGTGTTTAAGATTTTTTATTATGCTTATTATTGAAATATTAGCCGATATCCGGGTGCAACCCACGACAGAGTGATTAATTAGTTCGGAGTATGCGAATGTTAAATGTTTGTCGTCCTTAAATGGTATTTGTTTAATATTTTATTTATGTTAGGTTGAACTGGCTGCTTTAACTTTAAAACATAAAAACGTTTTTAACCTTTAGTACATTTTTAATCTATTTACTTATTTAAATTGTTTTGTAGAAAACAATTAAACTTATCTTACATTAAAATGGTAACAAAACACTTCCTGATATAGTTTTCCATCGTTGGCCATACGAATATACTATGATAGAATTTTGTAAAGCTCCGTTAACTCAACCACAGACGGCAGCAGACGTATTTGACTCCAAACCGCAACCGTAGTTGAATATCGATTGTGTTTGTATAAATTCATCTCGCAATCGTTTGCCCTACTAACTTAAACGGCCGTTTCCAATAACCGATCTATCCTTAGTTTCACCTACCAACGATAAGCAAATCTATCCTTTTATTCTTACTAACTTTCCAATAACCTACCGACGGATAGAATTTCCTATCGAAATTATCTATCTATCGATAGCAGGGCAGATAGCCTAGGCGTAACCAGTGGTAGGTGGGTTACTACCTAGTCACTACTAAAGAAAGGATCTTTGTAAATATTTTCACTTCTAGAAAATTTTGCATATTCTCAATTATGACTTATATTTTTATTTAATAAAATATATTAATCCGATCAAAATGACTTTACAATTCTTTACTTTGACAGTTAAATTAATAATTATTGGCTACGCTTACGCTAAAGGTAGGTACCTAAACATACAGTGTTATACGTTAGATTAACTTAGATTTTGATGGTTATATCTATTCCCTAAATTAAAATTGATTCCAAGTAACAAATTGGTGAAGTTAAATAGGTATATTCAAAAGTAGGAATGGAATCTATATCAATATATCTTTTTAAATTCTCAGTAAAGCTGAAGTGCTGCTTTACATTAGTATTCTGTGACGGAGTAACAACGTGGATTATCCCCTATCGATGAGACTTATTCAAGATATAACAAGTTTTTGGCTACAACATGGCTTTAACACGTACCATGTAGATAGCTTCAGATCACCTATTTAATGATTATATGTTATAATAAATTAGCAAAATTAATTTTCTAGAAATTCACACGAAATTCCAAAATGTTTGTCCAGTAAACATATATAAAACCAAATACCGTAAACATGAAAGTCAGAATTAACATATAGCAGATATTTCGCAAGATAAATGCATAAGATCGAAGAGACAGGCGGTATTTATTTATATCTGCCGTGTGCTTTACGATGTCTGCGGTATTCCTTGATTGTGTTTGTTTGTTGCGAGAATTCACTCGGATGTTTATGTAGGCGGACCTTCATAAATTGGTGTAAGATGTTAAGAACTTTGCAATTGCGCGACTTAGAGTACTGTTATAGAGTTATTGAATGATATTAGTGTATCGCTATAGAAACTTGAACGACTACAGTGTATGAGATATATATAATACATATATATACACACACAAATATATATATATATATATATATATATATATATATATATATAAATATATATATATATATATATATATATATATATATATATATATATATATATATATATATATATATATATATATGTATATATATTGCGTTAAAAATAAAATATATTGTTTTCATCTACCGTTTTGTAGTTCCACCGAGATACTTGCCACCTTTATTAACTATTAATGTTGGAGTTGATCGCTATAAAAGTTGTATGTGTCAATATATTCGCGACACCGCCATGTCACAGGCCGGTGCGCACACGCATTCCGAAGTGGTGGTATAGG
Organism: Teinopalpus imperialis; assembly: GCA_029286865.1. Taxonomy (NCBI): domain Eukaryota; kingdom Metazoa; phylum Arthropoda; class Insecta; order Lepidoptera; family Papilionidae; genus Teinopalpus; species Teinopalpus imperialis. The sequence continues at coordinate 7,449,570 of JAGSMU010000012.1, forward strand.
TAGCCAATAATAATAGTAGTGATATTAAAGTAGATAATTCTTAGTCAGAAGCAACTGACCGAGCCTCGAGGTTCGACCCTCTCGGGCACCCTCGAGTCGGACGCTCAGAATAGGCTAACGGTCCAAGCCAAGGCTCCCTTTTGGGAGCGCTTGTGCTGTTTACCCACTAATAGAGGTCTCGACTGAGGGCAATAAGCTCTCGGTCACCTCTCAACCCAGTGAATTTGTACAAGCCATCGGGCTAACCGCCGCCATCAATCCAAAAAAATAAAGAAAATAAAAAGTGTCAATACCTCTGTTTTGTAACTATAGCATTGTTTCTTAACATAGTTTAACTCCTCAGATAACATCGCCGCGTCATTGTTATTCGCTTTTCGGTATCTAACAATTGTTAATTTTTTGAAATTAATTATATCTTTCTATTTGATACATACATTTTCGACAATATATTTACAACATACCTTTACAAGAATGTTACAAAGGCCACACACACCATTCTAAGGTTGAAGGTGATCCGGTCACGTTTCTTCCTCCAACCGAAATTAAAAGAGGTTAACAAAGAGTAATTAGTTATTAGTTGTTAAGGTAGTAAGTAGTAATTAGCAGTCCTCTCGATATTTTTTTTTGAAAATATCAATATTAAAATGTTATTAGTCTTTATATGAAAGCGGTGATACGTGACGTCCTCCGGTTCATACTTTTGTCTTCCGAATTTTTTTCTTGGTGGAAGTAAAAGAAAGCTGCGAAGTCGGAGGAAATTATTACTTTTTTAAGTGCATTATTATGAAATTAGTCATAAAACAAGTTAAAATCCAAGTGAAGAAAATTAAAAAAAATGTTTTGTTAAGACAAAGTAAGTATCAAGTACTACAAGTAAAATATTAAAACATTCTCAGGATATGATTCCTATCATTTTTATATTAAATTAGTATTATATGTAGTTTATTTTGTCTGTAAACATATACACTTAAATTATAACATTTTTAAAATATATTATTTAATAGAATTTAAAAAAAATACTATACAACAGAACAAAATTAATTCCAGTATAACATTAAATCCTATAGAACTTAAGTGAATAAGTACTTTCATTTGGTATTTTAATCAAAGGTTTTACTTTAAAAGGTTTGCTCAATATTCCTTCCTCTTTAATTAAAGTCTAATACCGTTTGAAGATAGGTCGACGAGAGATTCCGTCGGGACTAATTCAGTTTCGTTGCCTGGTTTCGGCAGGCGTAATTTTAACTCATGTTTCTAATTATACTTTACTAATACCTAAAGTTAATTTAAATCTGTGAATATTTTACTGTTAAAAATGAATTGTAAATGAAATGACATATACATTTTAGTAAATTTAGTTATTTTAAAGTAGGAAAGTAGAGTTAATTACCTTCTTTTTCACATAACAACAACTTAAGATGGTGATTTTTAAAAATACTTGTATCGTTTAGTTATTTTCGATTTAGCAAAATACTTTGATTGCCCAGAAGTTCGATGAGTTCCCAAGAGAACCAATGCGGTAGATATCAGATTATCTTACGACAATCGCATGTCAAATTTGTTTTATGAAGAATATTACATCAATTAGCATATCTCTTCTGTCATGTTATTTCAATATTTTACTTCCATTTTCTAAAATAATTATTTTTTGTGAGTAGCGTATTTTGAATACAAAAAAGAAGCAGGTTAACCCGGAACTAAGCGTTAATTTCATCTGTCGATACCGGCTCAATTCGAGGCATTCTAAGATCACGCTCGCCAAAACATCGCATGCCTCTTGGACGTGTGCTAATCGCTTTCTGACTAGCGGATTTTTTAGGCAGACAATCACGATTTCGACATTGATTGCAAAAACTAAGAAAACCGATTTCTTGTTAGCGACATTTACAGTTTATCTCAGACCGATAGAAAAACGCACTTACTGGCTTAGCTTCTAAAAAATTAAATGAACACGACGCTGCAGTGTTCGCATGGCGTCGCGTCGCTTAAAATTCTATATCTACTTTTAACATCTGCTTGTGTTCCAACCCAAATTAAACTATGCACACTTGAACTAGTAATTTATAAGATTAAAATAATGCATTGAGAATAATGTCTAAGCATTCTGTTATATTTAGAATGCGCTAGTTAAAGGAGAGCAAAAAAAGTAAAACAAAGCTATAGCCACCAGAACCGCAGAATGGCATAGTCGAAGAGGTGACGGTCTATATTAATTATTTTTTTTACTATGATACAAAATAAAATGTAATGGTTTTATATGAGACGCAAATTACTCTAGAAAATGTTACCTCTAATGTAGTTGTAATGACACTGCGTCTAATACTTTTTGAAAAACTGGAATGTATAAGCTTATAAATACTTTCCCACGTTTATAAACTAAAAGTTTTATTGTTGTTCTTTCACACGATTAAAAAAATGATCAAAAGAATAAAATTTTATCTGTTAGACTTCTTTATTGTTTAAAATTGCAATGTAAGTTGTACAATATAAGTGATGTTTATTTAAAACATTCTGTAATGTACTATAATTTATCGAAGATAGAAGATATTAATAAACACTGGTCGTATCGATATCGTACGTCGAAGAGAAAAGTAGCCAATCGGGCGGGTTTCGCAACGGTCTTCTCAACTAAAATATTTAGAAGAATCTTTCAAATTACATATTTACAATACATAAAAGGCAGGAAAACACTAAAAAGAAGTGAGAATACAGGTGCTTTAAAGGTTAGTATGTATGTATGTAGTGTGTATATGTATATATATATATATATATATATATCTAAATCAAATCATATATTAACCTTCTTTGAATTAAAATGCTCTTTACGTGAGCGATTTATCAAATATTAATCCGAAAGATTTGCAAACGTTCAACCATCAATATTTCAATGTCTTTATATCTTGAACAATCTTTCATCAAATAAAGTTGTTTTTTAATCTCACTTTAGTTTCAATTTTCCGTCGATATAATCTGATTATATATTACATATAGCCTCGACTTCGCTGAATGCAATAGATGACGGTTTTTTATTAATTGTACAACTAATTAAAAAAAAATTGTATATTGATAACTTTTTCTATAAAACAAGATTAAAAATTATAAATTAAAATATTTATTTAAAGGTTATCGTCCATTTAATTTAAAAAAATGTCAAAATAAATAAAACATGTCAGTATTAAAAGTTAATAGGTCACCATTTACCTACAAAAGTTTGAGCAAAATCACATAACTATTAAATTGAATGGCTAATTCGTCTCTAATGTAATGCATTCAAAAGCTTGGTCCATGAAGGTGGTTAATTTCGAATCTCGTCTGGGTGCAGCATCTTCACGAACAATCCAAATATTAGTGTAAATAATTTGTCACCTTTATGTTGAGGTTTTTATAACAACAGGTTCGTGAATGTATCAAAACTATTGATCCAATTGATATGAGGGAATGACGTAAAGCACTTATTTTTAAAGATGTCCGAGATAAACGAGATGCATACAATCAGAAGCAGATATTTAAGATTTTGATTGATGGTATGGGAGTTGAAGGTTTCATTGCTTCTTCCATTTCATGAGTAAGTATGTGCCGTCGCATCGGAGCGGCAATGTGCTTCCAATGGGTAAAATACCTAGTATTATCAATAATTATGTAAAACTGATTTTTATTTTCATATGGCAAACTAATGAATGTACTTAATATTTTTATCTTTTAGTTGGCAGCACTACCATATACACAATTAATTTTCGATATATATAATATATATATATATATATATATAGTATAGAGTTTTTAATCCTTTTTTTATTTTTCCAGTTATAGCTTTTTGTCATTTTAGGGTACGAAAATTATTCAATATGTAAGTGTATTCCACACGTATAGTTCATTTACTTCTTTTATCTTTTTGTCAACAATATACACATGAGTTCTGGAAACCTCTTTATACTATACTATATTTCATAACAATCTCCTTCGTAGTGTTTATTTTAGCCCGAAACTTACAATCAATTTGATTCTCGATTCAATATCGTATTTTTGAAATCATATCGGAAAAATTTATTTCTTCCTATAATCACACTGATAAATGGGTTATTTTAATACCTGCTCATATAAAATCGGTCACCGAACGAGTCAGCTGAAAACATTGCTTGAAGAAGCCAATTTGCATATTATTCTTCCATTAACTGTCATCCATTTTTGGCAAACTGTAAAACTTCCCTCTTAGATTTAATCTTTGTCTCTTGTCTTGGCAATATTTACAAACATTATCAATGTACTTCAACAGCTTTTTAATGTCCTGATTTAGTATCATGGATCGTTTGTCGAGTATACTGCGAAGATTGACTGGTCTATCATCTCTAAAGAACATACTACTAATCAAGTTACCGTATTAACTCTATTTTAACTTATTTATATGATATTTATGTACCAATACGTCCAGTTAGAATATTTAACATTTTCCACCTCAATGGAAAATATAAAAATCACGCAAAATATAGATGTAAAAGTATCTAGCACAACTATTTGAGATAAATATATTCGAGATTAACCAACATATTGAATAATACGTTGAGGTTGACAAATGAGGATACAGTCCATCTGATGTGAGGTGACGCCTGCGGTCGATGACATTCATCCTTGATAAGGAAACATAATATTCCTCGTCACCAATAGTAACAGTTTTCGGATACGCGCATTCACCAGTCGAAACACAGCAGCGTTATACTGCTATTGTTCTACGATGTTCTGTTATGGTGTGGGGGGCGACGGGAGCGGAGGGGAGACAGTACTGTCCCCCTGTCGAGCTGACATATTCATACCACACCTAGAAACAAACTGCAGCGTAGCGTAACATTGTTAAAGTATGTTGTTAAATTAAACTAATGTATAGATAGCTATTGTTATGTAAAGGATTTGGGTTTTACATTTCAATTTTCACGTATTATTTACCTTCCATATACTACATATTCTAATCAATGTAATAATACTCTATGAATATTAAAATATTCTGTGATATCAACATGGTTTATTGTCTTGAGTATCTAGCTGGCGTTTCCGATTTTAGTTCAATCCAAAATTGAAGCCAACATTTATAAAAGAAGGGAGTTTCAGACCAACCATCATACGAAAAACACCTGGCTGTATGGACTAAAGTCCTAAGTCCTAAAATTAATATCATCATTATAAAAGAAGGAGTATTTCATTTTGGCATGTTGCTTTTTCACAATTATTATATTGTGCAATCATTTTGGTTAACAATATATAGAGCACATTAACAATACTTATAAATTATATTTTCTTAAGAAGATGAATTGACGTCTTTAACAATATTTCATTGAGCTCGTACTCTTCTTTATATAGAAGATTTAAAAGGTAGGCTAACCTTTAAAATCTTGCACAGTGATATTTTGAAGAAGTTTTTGATCCATCTGGATATGCCATCCATTTTAATGTTTTCAAGAAAGACTTCCTAATATAAACTTAAGAACGTAAATTCCACTATCTACTTTCGATCTGATAAACATGGGTGTGCAGTACATTGTTTTACACAAATTGGATCGTTAACCGTTTCGTCAGGATGGGAAGCGAATTTTATTTTACAGTGATTCCATAATATTCATCATCGTCATCGTCTCATCATCTTGATCTTTAGACGACACTATCTCATTCGGTACTTTACATATATCATGGTCCATCACTTAAAAACTTATTACATGCCAGCTGGCAAAAAATGCAAAACCGCTGTTTTGCCCGATAGAGCACGATTCAACGAAGGTCTGCGCTTATTTCGGAGAAATTGAGCGCTTCAAAGTTTTCTGAGAACAGTGTTTCAAAACAAGAATAAAAATATGTAAATAGATATTATAACGAAATGAAAATGATTTTTATTTTGTTAACAAAAGTTGTATGTACCTATACAACTTTTGTTTTGATATAAATACAAAATGTTATTCTATCTCTGTTTCTATTTCTGTTCTAATCTAATCTGGAACTAGAATGTTACAATGTTTTTTTTGTAATAATATTAGTATTGAAAAACAAGCACACATTCCACCTGATGGTAAGTGATGACTTCGGTCCAGGTTTAGGAACTAGCTGCATCATATCTCTACCGTTAAAGTTAAGTTCAATAATACGAATAATCTACTTATTAATAACAAGAACCATGAATGATTAATAGACTTCTATTAAACGTCCAACATCCGGCTAGTGATCTTTCATATTCCTGCTAGATTGTACTAATAATGAGAGTTATGGATGGTCTTAAAGTGATCCGAGACCGTTCCTTTGTTTATCACAAAATTACCATCATTAACAATAGAAGGCTAGTTGTAGAATACGATAAATATTTGTCGAATATAAATTTAATTATAAATGCAAATGATATTATTTTACTGGTAACCTAGTAGTGGTTAAATATAAAACGTTATTTTATGTAACTAAGGGGAACAATCCAGTCAAAAGTGTAGGAGAGAAAAACATTTTACGGTAAACAATAATTGTGGTCTTTTGGATACTTTCATTTTATCCTCAAATTATAAATACGAAATGCCTTTTACCATTGGGTCTCCGGTATTCTGTCTGATTGACGAAAACACAGGAGTACTGGAGTACCTGTTTCACGCTGATAAGATTTTTTAGTAGGAGATAGATTCATCATGTTAAATATATTTTTCAGCAAAGTAAATAGATTTGATAGCAGAATCTCACACGAGGCAAGGCATGTATAACACATGAGCATTTTTATGCGTAGCAATCTAAAAAATAGAAATTTATTAGGTAAATGCCAGTAATACCCGCGGTAAATTGCTAGCCCGACACTAAGCTGTCATACTTGAACAGTGAACGATACAGTTTCATATTTAAGTTAAGTCAGGAAGTTAGGACGCTGATGGTGATACGAAATTTCCGAGTTGGACCATTACCGGAAAATTTATGGGACTGTTTACGCGGCTTTATTATAATACAGGCATAAGTTAGACTTCGTAAGCCTCGTTAAACAGCAAAACTAATATTGCGTCCAGACCCAATGAAGTTGTTATATTTTTAAGAACCGTTGTTTTACGATTTACACACAATTATGATACATTTTAATGCTTAATGTTTTTTGTAAGTAATTTTAGTAACGTTTCAATAAGAGATATAAGAGAGTGAGGTCAAATTAAGTATTATTGTTGCCACTGTATAAGCAATGGGTTTTAAACTTATGTCATCTTTTCCTTATCAGTATCAAAACTTTAAATAGAAAATATTAGGTCTTTACCAATGAAATTGCCGTTCTTCAGTATTTGCCATTTCAAACCAAAAAAAAAAGTTTTGATTGGCTGTGAATTCTAAATTCAAATTAATTTTGTTTCAAAAACATAACATCCTTTTTACTAAGTCAGCTTTTTGTTTATTGATTAGCTTTGTATTTTCATTACGTTTGAACATTTTTCGTCATAATGGATACTTTAAAAATTCGTGTAATTATGGAATATGAGTTCCGTCGTGGCATAAACGCGGCACAAACGGCACGTAACATCAACAACGTTTACGGAGAGAACTTTAACTTTACTTTACGTGCGACGAAAAGTGGATTGTGTTCGACAATCGAAAGCGATCAGCAAGTTGGTTAGATCCTGATACGAAAAATGACCTCCAGAAAGTTGATGGTCACTGTTTGGTGGTCTAGTTCCGGTGTGATTCATAAAGGTCTTTTACCTAACGGCATGAGCTTTACTGCAGATGTGTACTGTGTAGAACTGAAGACGATGGTGGAGAAGCTCGCACATCTGCAACCAGCTTTGCTCAATCGGTCGTCCCCGCTGCTCCACACGACAACGCGCGACCCCATACTGCACAACAGACAGCCTCCAAGCTGCAAAAGTTAGGGTAGAGTTAGTTGTAAGCTCTCCCTCATCCACCGTCCTTACCAGACCTTGCGCCCACCGACTATTACTTTTCCTAAAATTTGGACAACTTTTTAGCAGTAAAAAAATTAAATTCCCGAGAGGCAGTACAAAATGCCTTTGAAGAGTTTGTTGCCTCCCGTCCAGCTGATTTTTACAAGAAGGGCATCAATAAAGTACCATTGCGTTGGTAAAGATGCATCGATTACATGGGTGATTACTTTGTATAACAGAAATAAAAAAGTTTGAATAAAAAGTACTTTAACTTATTTCATACAAAACGGCAATTTAGGTAAAGACCTATTATTATGTTTGAAAAGTAAATAATTTGTGAGGTTTTATTCGAAACGATTTTGCAAAGAAAGAAAACTGCTAAACTTTATTTGTATTTAAAAAATACTGCTAAAAATATATTTGACTGAAGGTATAAAGTTTTCTCCCCTGGTTCGAACCTGAGTAATAATAATAATATTAAATATTTAATGTAGTGTACTAGCTTTTATTAGTTATATTTAATTCAAAAGAGAAAAATAAACATTATACAAAAATACCGCCATTTGAAAAGATTTACTTAAAATTGAAATCATCGATCACTATTTACTCTCCAAGGTAGGCAGAGCGAGTGTTTATCTTTACTAGTGTACACTTGACAAAGCTAGGAACACACTAAAGTTTATTTTTTCAACATATTTTTCAATTTCTTCCTGTGCTGTCTGTTCTAGTGCCAGCCCCAATAGTGATAATAACTCTTTAGTCAGTTCAATTCTAGATCATCAACTTTGTCGTAATCTAAAACTTTTTTTAAAAAAGTAGTAGCATTACGCTATAGCTAGAATCGGCCGGTCCTTTCGTCCTCACAGAAGATCAGCGTGAATTAGCATAATAAGTCTTGTGTTTCGTTTGGTGAGGGTAGAGATACAAATACTCAATTACTGCTAACGCGACATTTCATTTCAGTCCTCACGGATGACAACCCTTGTTCATCTGGAATCTTTGTTTAGGATAGATGTGTGGCCCAGAACTCAACGTCAAGCCGAAACGGGGTGACAGTATTGATCGTAACCATTATGAAAAAACTCAGAAAAAAAATGTATTACGTTTTGAAAATTATGGGCATTTTAAGAAAAACCTATAAATTTGATCAAACTGTAACCGTTTTTCAGTTATTGTGGTTAATTTTTATTATTTTTGTCCATTTAAACTTTGGAACCAACCCTAAATAACATATCTGAATGACAGTCAAAAATAATGACACAATTGCCCCAAGTTTCCTAGAATTAAGACCAATTTGTTAAAATATGAATTTAAAATTTTCAAAATTTGACGACTTTGAAAGGCCCTCCTTTAAAAAAATGTACTAAAGTGCCTTGGCAAGTGGCATTAAAAGTTGGAGCATTTAATCAGGAATCTAAAATGGTACAATACTTGTTAGTTTCATCCTAAGAAAACGAATAAAAAAATACCCATATTATATTTATATTATATATAATACTCAAGTTACCCGATTTTTGCTAACCCATTTTACTCAGTTAAGATGTTTTTGAGTCACACAAGTTCTTGGTAGGTTCTTAATTTTACGGCAAAACGTAGTACAGCCCACAGTCATTTTGTCGGCAAATGCGCCAATAATAAAATGAAGCGACGGCGTTAATTTGTAAAAAAAATTTTTTGACTGTGATAGAGCTACAGAATGAATGGGTCGGCTCGACCGGGGTAGGACCACGTCCTCTTAGAACACCATCGTGAAATAGCAGCACAATGCTGCTGTGTTTCACCTGGTGAGTGTAGGGATCCGTAGACCTTTATTAGTGGAGACGAGGTATTCCATCTCAGTCCTCAAAAAACGATCACGATTCCTGGTCATCTATCATGAGGTATATGCTAAGTCCTCTAGTGATGGACTGAGAGGAAGATGATGATAAACACGTATCACTATCTCATTACATCACATGTTACATTTATTATCGATAAAAAATAAGAACAGTTAAAGATGGAATGTTTTGTTAGTGATAATTGGCACGTTTATCACACATTGTAGTTATTTTTTTCTCAAATATGTCACTTCATAGAAGTAAGTTCTCATAGAAATGAGAACATTATTAAATTTAAAAAGAACGAAAATATATCACAATCGTTTATTATATAAAATGCAGATGCAAAGCTTTGATACATTTACTTACGCTCTGTGCCTCTCGATCTTTTTAGGGAGAAAAAATGAACATTTCACAACCTACAACCAGTATTTAGTCTGAGTTGTTTAGTGAGTATTTTACTATATTGAGATTATTAGAGTCCAGCTCTAGTAATAAACTGGTTGTAGCAGGATTTGATGGCAGTTTGCGGGATACCAACGTAACATGGCAGTTTAAATTATACTAACTTCTTCTTCTATAATATACGTATACATATTTCATCTGATACTAAATGGTGTGATTCCTCCTTAACAAAGATTCATGATGCGTTTCCCACTCCTGAGGACTGAACTGAAATACTTCGTTGATTGTAGTTGGGGACACTCACCATGTGAAACAGTATTATGCTGTTATTCTCCGTTGATATTCTGCTAGAGCGTAGTCCTTCCCCAGTCGATCCAAACCAATCTTGGTACGTACCTAATTTCTAGCGGCAGCGGGGCTCTAGCACTGTTGAAATGGATACAAGGCATTCTATTCAGACTTTAGAGGCGGCGACTGTATTATGGTTTTCGCTATTTGACAAAAGATAAATAATCTGGTGTTTTAGAGTTTAAAAAGGATAAATGTGGTTGTCATAGATGTTGACGACATTTGTGCCTTTCCTGACATACTATCAGGTGAACTGTGGGCGCGTTTGTAACCTCTAACAGCATGTAAAACATATATTTAAACGCGTAGTGATGTAGTGAAAAAGAACTGTGCCTAAGTAATCTAAGGGCATTGAACACTTTGTTTGTGACCAACTATGTTGGGAGTCGTGAACATGATAAACATCAAAGTCTCACATTTATTCCTATGGTGAAATAGATGCGGTATACCATTGTTCTTTTCCATTGTTTATTTAGCGTTAGTCTGATTTAGTAAATGATGTGTCTTAAAGTCCAATGTAACTTATATGTTGCAACTTAACTTCGCTCTTTAACTAAACAAAAAAGAAGGCAGGCGATTTGATGTGAATTACGGGTGAATAGACATGTTGATAGTTAAAGGATTTATTGTACTTACTTGTATTTAGTTTACTACGTAATTCAATTTCAAATGACAAAACTGTTTTATCGCAATTTAGTTGTCGATTTTTTTTAAATAAATACCTTTTACGTTCTATAATACCACATGAGAATGATGCCTGCTTTGTACATTACAATCTGAACTTTTTGTTGTTGAGAATGATAAGTAATGATAATAAAATATTTTGAATTACGTAGAAGGAAGCGCACATTTTTATTTAAAGGCCAGTTGTTATGTTAAGTTCGCACAACACAAATCCTAAATTATATACACTTATTGTTTTGAAATCAGTATATAATTAATTATATGTATTTATAAGTTATTATAAAAATACAATTAATTGCGAAATGAGTTACAATTATTCAGAACATGTTTTTTAAATATCATGCCAGGTGGCCTTTGATATTAAAAGTGGCATATGACCAAAGATAAGTGGCAAAACGTCATAAAATTTGTCGTAAAACAGTGTATGGCAGTGATGCTTAGACGCAGACGACCGTAACATAAGCAATTTACTTTCACAAAGTTTTTCTTCATCGTGTTGATTGGGTCGTTCGAATATATGGTATACCCAGAAGATACTCCTTAAATTGACACTACAAAAAGTTTATATATTTCTAGATTTTTTTTAATTTGACCTACCATAAATGACACACCTTACTGTTGACTACAGATAGAAATTTTAAATCTGCTTAATGGCAAAACGATTATTATTTGCGGAATTTGATTATACATGCGTATGCTATTGCCCACGAACAATTTCTATACCTTTTTTATTTTGTAAATTCTTACGTATAAACAATATGTTATCGTAAACATTGTGATGTAGCCGGTGATATGCTTACTTCTTTAAATGAAACAATATTATCAAAATAATAATAATAGTTCTCAATGGATTCACTCTAGTGAATTTATATTCAAGAAGACAGAATAGACACATTAAAAATATTTCTTTCATATACAATTACATATTTTATAGTGTGGGCCCGAAAATGACGTCATATGAAAAATATAATTTATAAAATATTTCATATTTATATTTATTTATTTATCGGTATATAAAATAAATATTTAAGTGTTACACTATTTTCTTATTTAATCATATTTTCACAGTATTTTCTCATTGATTTATTTGATTGATTTGATTTTGCGAAATCTAGGCTTATATAGAATTTAAAAAAGAATTGACACTTTAACAAAGGAAAGAGTACAAGTAAATTGGTTGGTGGTCTCTGGATCGTAATGATAAAATACAGCATCCAGCTACCGCGCCACCCTTTGGGAGATATTGACCCACTTAACGGAGCACGAGGAATATTTGTTTCAGGTGTCGGCTGCTATTGAGCTGTCAGAGACCGCCATTACCGAGCCACTAGCACAGTTACATAACACTGTAAGTCGTTTGTACAGAATCCAATTTGTATAAGTCAACGAGGGCTTTTATTTTCTTATATCTAAGGTAGCTTCCGTAAAAATTTGTTCGCTTTTGCAATTCCATTCACATTCAGCGAAGTCCTATGTCGAAACAGATCTTTGACTCTTGGACTTTTTTTTATCTATACTTTCACTATATATTAATAAATTGTAACATCATCTGTTCAACAACACATACACTCAACCAAAATGTACGGTATTACACCATTAAATCTTACTGTAACCTTTAAAACTGGGAGTAATTTTGGTTTACAAATATTCGTATGTTTATGTTTTTCAGGACCCTGTAAGAGATATAAGAAATTTAAGACTAATGCAACTTAATGTGTACTTATCGTATGGATATATTGAATGACATTCTCATTATAAATTTTAGCTCTCTTATTTTTAAAGCCGTGAATATTTAATAATATTAATATAATACAAGATTATCTTGAGTAACTTCAATTGGAATGCTTTTAAATGTATTTTAATAGGGCGTTATTACCGTGTCATGTAATTAAAACGTGTAAAGATCTTAATCCACCAAATAGGGTAAAATGGTAGGTTTAACAATTAAATAACTTTCGATAGCACCTTCAAAGACTTTCGATCATTAACCTTTTCATATTTGGCGTTTTGAAATCGGACGCGAGCCTCTCGATATTGCTGATTCAAAAGGGGGTTTTAGTGGCTGAAAATTAATATTACTTCCTGTTATGTTTATTATTATGGAGGTGTGATGAAAATGGCGCGATGGAAAACGGGTTAAACCGTGGCAAAGGGCTGCCCTCTGTTGCTTTGATTTCACCGCGCTTAGTTTTATTTCTGGCGGGGGAAAAAAACAAGTTAGTTATCGAAGTTTGTCGATAGTTTAGTCTTAAACCCATTTGTTCAGGGCTCAGAGTTATAGTTATGTTTACAGATTCAGTTATTTGTAAGCGCGAGGGAAAAGTGTCAACTATTCTCATTACATATTGCTAAGTAATAGAAATGACTTTGCCGATTGCGGCAATATAAAAAAAAACATTTATTTATTCCTTTTGTCTATTAAATAAGGTTTACAAGGGCGGAATTATTGCTCAGCATTATTTGCCAGTCACACTTTTGACATTCAAACATTCTCTCTTACTCAGATGAGTAAGAGAAAATGTTTACGATCAAGAGGAGAATGAACACATCTTTAAAATAAAATGGTTAAATTGGATAATTTAGTAAAAGAAAATTTAGAAAATAAATCTTAAGGAATTATTTAAAAGGGCCTCCAACTTGTTAAGAATATTTTTGATAGATAGTAGCACACGTCACCATAATCGATAACGGAAAGAACAAGGGAGTAAAGCACCATAAGTTTAGTTTAGAAGGGTAAGGAGTTTTTAATACTTAACGGTAAAAATAACGCAAAGTGGCAACAACCTTAATCTTATTTTACGAAATTTCTATCCTAAGTCATTTTATGGTCCATATGCGAACCAAGGTTGACTATAAAACTAAAGAAAGGGATGATTGTTCCGTTGCAATAAATAGGAAGCAAGCTTCTATAGTCAACCCCACTAAGCATCCTGGGACTTTCTACAGTCATGATTTTCTATGTCCCAGGACAAACCGCAACCCTATTTCTATATGACCAATCTCCAATAGCTTCCAGGTTATAATTAATTATTTCAATACTGTTATATATATCACTTCTTTAAAAACCAATATTATTAATGGTAGCAAAGGTTACTTAAGCTCGCCATTCATCATCAGCAGCGGCAGCTTACTCTCCTTTCCCAAGAAGCTCACCATGCCCATTAATTGACTTTAAGCATCTAATTGACATCAGCTGCCAGGCGTTGATCCTTGCTCAATCAGCCAGGGTATGAATTGCCCAATACTACAGTTTTCACGATGTTATGTATTCACTGAGGTCCTTGAAGACAAATCTTAAGACATAGGCAGTCTAAAAATCTTAAATCTTGATATGGTTTAGAAAAAGTGATAATACAAGATTTATTCGCAAATGAGAGTATCTTAATACCATTCAAGCAACTTGCTCTAACTCCAGTGGTCTTGCTCATTCATCAGTATGAAAGGTTTATGTGGCTATCGATTTTAAGCGCTTTAACAATCTAACTATTATTGGTACTTATCAGAGTACAGTGATAACGAATGGATAGATTTTATCATTGAAAGATAATGCCATTGATTAATCATTGTTTTGTAATTTAACAAATACGAATATGTTTTATAACACTTCGCGCGATGAGGTATTTTGTTACAATATATCTTGTATTATGTCAGTTCTCTAATAGTAAAACGAATAAAGTATATTTTTTTACCAAATCCATTCAAGATTTTAAGATTTTTATGCGCCTTTTTTAACTCATGTTCTTTTAAAGTCATAAATATTGATTTGTATCTTTTGGTTAGCACTCACTCCGCGTAGGTGGCGTGAGTAAACGTTCATAATTCCCCAAATCCCTATTTATGTAACTTGCACAGGGGAAACTAAACTCACAGCAAGGATTCAAGAATGTGCTAACCGAACTACAAACATCGTCGGGCTCACACTAACATGGCTCAGCGCTGCATACCAAACTATCCCGTTTCCTGTTTGTACGTAAACATTTAATAACGATTAAAAAACATGTACATATATAGATCAAGAAGTCATCTTAATCTATATATGTACATGTATAATTCATATGGTTTAATACGTTATAACAACACATGCGAATTCTTAATTGATTTTTTTAACTTAAATTAAATTAAGTGGCAGATTCGAATCACTTCCTAGAAGTGTACATATCTTCTAGTTTGGCGATATACTAAATGTGCATAACTAGTATGTGTAGATGTATGAATGTCCATGAAAAGGCATATCAGAATCGTCCAAATTAAAAATCTCTCCTACCTATATTTACTTCTTTGAATTAAAGTCGTGAATTGTTATGTTTATAATAAGCTTAGTAAAAAATTATTAGTTTGTTGTCACAATTTGCAGTTCAAAGTTAATAGATAATACAGTAATAAAATATACTTTAATAAATAAGTTTCTTAATACTAAGAAGCCAGTCATTGATAAAAATAAGCCTCTTGAAAGATGATGTTTTTAGTGTTATAAAAGAGACACAATGCAGATGCAATCGCAGTCGTAGCGATCATTGGCTTGCGGAACTTTATTTTTATATATATTATAGTATTTCATACAACGTGTAGTGATATTGTCTTTTGGACCTGCACAGCTTCACCGGAATAGATTCGCGAGTTAGGCCATATCAAACATGGCAGACCGAATGTAAACAGTGGTGAGCAGGAGCAGGGAGGCAACGAGTGGAGGACACTCGAGCTTGAAGTACTCATCGTAAATTCTACTCTATGAAGAGTGAGTTTACGTAGTTTATTAGCCGTAACATCGGAATTTTCCGAGTGAAAATCTCAAAAGTCGATGTAAAATGGGATAGAATCGATGACTAATAAAATTCTACTTCGAAGTAGCTTCTTAGGTATTTGGCAATGACTTGAAAAGCTTTAAAAAAACAGTGTATTTAATGCTGCCTTTTGATGATTGTATTTTAAACCATGTAGACTTTATAACGTATAAGGTTTTCGATTGTGATGTTTATTTTGCAAAAAAAATATTAAAATCATATCAAGAGATAGGAACAGGGACTTAGTGCTACCTAAAATGAATAAACAGTACAAAAAGTTACTTTTCGTATAAAACGCATTTACAATTTGTTACCGTCCTTGGAGAACTGGCTTGAAACGTTTGTTCTCATTAGAAATCGTTAGCACTGTTAACTTAACCCTTATTGAAACAAATTGCTGACTCAGTCCGCATTTTCAGACTCGCCATCAATTATACTTTATTGCCTACATTTGCGAAGGTCTTCCAAATGTCAAGATACATTTATACGAATATTAATTCATGTAAGCGATGATGGTTGGACAATCACTATGCTTGTAATTTTTGTATCTATTGAGTTTTAGTGTTTAGGGATTCCAAATGAGCAAAATGAGACGATGGTAGTTTCTGATTATTTTCGTGCCGGATTTTTTTCATACAATACTTTGTTGGTCACTGAGTATGATCGTTTCTTTTATAATATTAGTGGTGACAAGAGAGCGTACAGATCGGCTAATCGGAAGTGAACACTGCCTATGACATCTACATCTGTCCCCAACAAAGATTCAAAACCTAAAGTAGTCTTTATGTGGGAACTCAGTAGATGCAATACCTCGTTACCTGTTACTTGATGCCCGGATACTATATTCACCATTCGAAACACAGCGTAATTCTGCTATTTAACGATATATTCTGTGAGGACGTGGTCTTTCCTCGGCCACTTTGTCCCTGGAAATTGTTGCAGCGTAGCTCTATCGCTGTAATAATAAGTGTAAGATGTCAAATGCAAGCTGGTTAAAGCATATTTAAATTGTTTGATACATTACTTTGTATTACTGTTCTCTGTTCTCGAGACAAACTATTTTATATTGCTCACCGCTCTCTATAAAATAAAAATCTCTAAATATTGAAAATAAGATTTAGTACATTGAACGAAGATTATTAAAATTACATTTGATTAGAAAGTTTTACATACTACATAAATAGATCACGTGATCCATCTACACTAAAAAAACCTTTGTTTTTATTTTGACTTTAATTCATATCTATATTATGTGTTAAGTTAAAATAGATTTATTGATAAGTCAATAAATCTATTTTAACTTTGCTTATAAAATAAAAACTAATACGGAGTATTAATCATTATTTCAGCAAGCGTATTTTTATAAAAAATGTATATTGTATATCTTTTTTTTATAATAATAAGGGTGACAAATGAGCACACAGTAGGTGGTAAGTGACTTCTGGGCCCCATTACATCTATGTTCATCCTCAACAAACATTCAAGATGCATATGCCATCCCACCCCCGAGAACTAAACTGAAATACCTCGTTCCTAATAATTTGGTCTCGGAATTCTTATACTGTCCATGCATTATGCTGCTATTTTACGCTGGTGTTCTGTACAAGCGTGGTTCTTCCCATTAATGCTGCAGGTAGAACGCCTGAACTGCCTCGCCAACGTCTCTGTTAAAACTGCTTTAGTTGGTCGTTAATTTATTTCCTTATATAGTTTGTGTGAATGTTATTTTAGAATACGTTAAAACTGTATTAGTGAAATGT
Organism: Teinopalpus imperialis; assembly: GCA_029286865.1. Taxonomy (NCBI): domain Eukaryota; kingdom Metazoa; phylum Arthropoda; class Insecta; order Lepidoptera; family Papilionidae; genus Teinopalpus; species Teinopalpus imperialis. The sequence goes on from JAGSMU010000012.1 coordinate 7,467,239, forward strand.
TTCGGTTACGTACGCACATAATTTAATAGTAAACAAACACACGATGTGAATTGAAATTACATTAGTGTTATTCACAGTGCGTTCCATATAATTGACACGTGTCAACGGCGGAGCTGCTCTGGGCGTACAAATTTAGAGTTATGTTTATGGTAACTACGGAAGCTGTACTGCTTCGACTGCTAATGCTCTTCTCATATACGTAATTGATTCCTGCGTAAAAAAATTGTGTTGTCGAATATTTTTTATGATACGAGAATTGGGAGTATTGCAAAAATAGAACATATATCAACCTAATGGCAAGTGAAATTGGTTTATTTTCGATAAGGATCATAATCCAGATGCGATTTCCGACTGAACAATAAGATAGAATTTCTCGTAACCATCAATAAGGTTTTCGATTTCCTATTTTCACCAGACGAAACATAGTAAGCGTTAACGTAAACTTAAACTAATATTTTACACTGGTATTCTGGAAAATATGATCGTTCACCAAGCAAACCGATATATTTATGCTGCAGCTAGTTCATAACTTCAGCGTAACCCTACCACGCAAGTTAATTTCCTACCTAGATAGACATAGTGAATTACGTAATTACAACATGCGATGTTAAAGTGCTCCTAATTGTTTACCGACTCTCTGTTATAACGGTTGATGATAACTTACTGAACTCTTTATCAAAAGAATTACAAATATTCGTCGCACTGTACGATTAGGTTTGTCACTCGGAATTTAATGGACGAAGTAATATGCGGCGAAGTATTTCTCACAAAGGGATGTAATGGGTGTCATGGTATGATTGATGTGCAATAACATTAGGGGGCGGGTGGCATGCGACGTCGCATTTTGGTTGAAGGTGAGGCCGGTGGCGCGAGCGCGGCGATTGCGGCGGGCAGTGCGCGGCGGGCGCGCGTTCCGATCGCACAACGATCTGTATACCTGCTCGACACGACTACGCGACCATGTGTCCCGCGATCAAAATCTCGCCTGCCACCACACGTGTACTACGACCTCTAAATAATACCTTCGATAATAACCAGTAACCGCCCTTTCAACAACTAACCGCATTTAATTCATCCAAAGTGTTAATTCGTAATGTATAAACAAAACTTATCTTTGAAAAATTAAAGGAGATATGTTGAACTATGTAAAAGACGGGTGTCGGTTATCACAGTTTGTTCAGTTCAAGTCGTGAGTAATAAATAATGAGCAACGTCCTTGTGTAAGCGAGAGGTGACATTTGCGCGGCGTCTTCGCCAGCCGTGTTAGAGAGATGAAGCTGTTCAAGAGGAGGTTGTCATTCAGCGGAGACAAACAGAAACGAGTTTCCCGTACGGAGGATCCTTTCGAACACGAGGTACCTCTCTAAACTTCAAATAATAAACAATAAGATGTGTCTTTAAAATAATTTAGAAATGGCATTTTGAACTTTATCTCTAAATATTGGTTTGAATAAAAGTTTTATAATGTGTTAACGTTGAATACACGGCTAGCCATTAGCACTAGTACTAATCGTGCAAAATAACTTGGAAGGCAAGGTTATCTTATCAGCGCAGGAGGCCGCGCACCTAACCGCTCCGTATGTCGTATGTTGGCTACATGCAAATTAACTTCTGGAAGGATTCGTTAAATAGCTAACAAAAGATAGCCAAATTTAGACTTGTTTTTATATAATAAAATACTTGTCTTTAAAGACCGGGTATGGGTTGGTTAGACTAAGTCTATTATGACGTTCAACAAACCGTAAGACAACAAAATATACTTATCTAATAATAGTAAAATGCAAATTATTTTGTTATCAAGGATCTTAATAATAACTTCTAAATCGTTTATGAATACCGATTACATTCTCCAAAATATCTATAGGTATATTGAAATTAATGCCTTATACATAATATGTAATATATTGTAACCATAACAACATATTCTTATTACTACAAAACATGTCCGCGTAGATTATAGTCGTAAAAAATCATATAGAAATATACTTCGCACGTTCCCGTGTCAGATGGAAAACTCAGCTGAACCAACAGAAACTTATGGAACCTATGATAGAAGCACGGAAACATAAAATGAATATTTAAATAAAATAAAATCTGAAAGAACGTTTTTGTATTTAATTTGTTCGTTGTGTAAATTTTTTCGTTCGTGTAATTGCATTTTAAATATTTCTGCTTCTCCGTATATTACTAGTCATTTTTTGGTACATGACCTCACTAAGCAACAATACGTTTTCCACTCCGCTGACTCTTAAATTATTACTCTCTGTTATAATCAGTGTAAAACAGAAATCAAGAAGTGTTATTCGTAAAATAAATAATTGTTGAAATACTTTGCAATGTATCTGAGGTTTTATTCATAAAATGAAATATATATATTATTTTATGATGCTCATAATTTTATATATAGATTGGTAAAAGGAACGCTATAGATTTCTCTTTAGTTATGTTCTTTCCGACATTTATATTTCAATGATCAAATAACTTTAGCGGAAATATAATTTTGGTGTTTTGACAAAATTATTATGGAAAAATTATTTATGTCAAATGTGTACATAATTCACTGGATGGTATGTGTTATAAACATGAAGGTCCACGTATGTTCAAAATACGTTGGTATCCCTAAAGAGTGGGATGGAAGAATCTTTATCATTAATGGGGTCCCTTAACTCACGATACGAAACATCACAGGTATTCTGTAGTCCCTCCTCGGTTGAGCTGATCGTGTTTTAAACTTGCTAAGCTCTAAGAGAACTCATTCGTCTCTGGGTGTTATACTAAAATCATCATGATGAAATGTTCCTTTCATTATTGTATTAACTATTCGAGTAACAATAAGACATCACAGTCCTCTTGTGACATATAATAGCGCCGTAAATAACCGCAATAACACAAAGCCGCAAACTTGACTTCGCCCAGTATATTTCAATGTAAATAACATTAAGTGCGTAATACTGCCGGAGCATAGTAGAAAAACTTATAGATATAAAAAATATATATGTTGTTCCACATAGTTTAGACAGAGGTAGCAACTATACACATTTCACCTTGACTTTATTAAGCCCCAAATGTGACACGGTGTGAGTCTAGCGTTATACCTGGTACAAATCTTAGCAAGGTAACTTTGTAGATAATAATACTGTGAACAGACACAGACCCATTTCAAACTAGCTAAATTCTAAACTTCTAAAAATTCTAACTCACGGTCGACGTTAGAGATATACGACGTCCACTTTTTTTTTTTTTTTTTTTTTTTTTTTTTTTTTTTTTCGGGCTGATGGCCGCTGTTAGCCCCAGGGCTTTACAGTTTCACCGGGTTGAGAGGTGACCGAGCGCTTATGGCTCTCAGTCGAGACCTCTATATATGGGTAACCAGCGCAAGGGCTCCCGAGAGGGAGCCTCGGCTTGGACCGTTACCCTGTTTCGCGAGAGCGTCTGACTCGAGGGTGCCCAAGAGGGCCGAACCTCGGCTCGGTCAGTTGCTTCTGACAGAGGATTATCTTAATTAATATCACTATTATTATTAACTATTCGAGTAACAATAAGACATCACAGTCCTCTTGTGACATATAATAGCGCCGTAAATAACCGCAATAACACAAAGCCGCAAACTTGACTTCGCCCAGTATATTTCAATGTAAATAACATTAAGTGCGTAATACTGCCGGAGCATAGTAGGAAAACTTATAGATATAAAAAATATATATGTTGTTCCACATAGTTTAAACAGAGGTAGCTACTATACACATTTCACCTTGACTTTATTAAGCCCCAAATGTGACACGGTGTGAGTCTAGCGTTATACCTGGTGCAAATCTTAGCAAGGTAACTTTGTAGATAATAATACTGTGAACAGACACAGACCCATTTCAAACTAGCTAAATTCTAAACTTCTAAAAATTCTAACTCACGGTCGACGTTAGAGATATACGACGTCCACTTTTTTTTTTTTTCGGGCTGATGGCCGCTGTTAGCCCCAGGGCTTTACAGTTTCACCGGGTTGAGAGGTGACCGAGCGCTTATGGCTCTCAGTCGAGACCTCTATATATGGGTAACCAGCGCAAGGGCTCCCGAGAGGGAGCCTCGGCTTGGACCGTTACCCTGTTTCGCGAGAGCGTCTGACTCGAGGGTGCCCAAGAGGGCCGAACCTCGGCTCGGTCAGTTGCTTCTGACAGAGGATTATCTTAATTAATATCACTATTATTATTAACTACCTGTACCACCACTTCAGAATGCGTTGGCGCTGGAGAAGAAGTGGCGCAAGAAACTCCAGCAACGCTTCTATCTGTATGGACTGGAGAGAACCGGCCAGTGACATGGCGGTATCGCGAATAACTTTGTTTGCGACGTCCTCGCCGTCGGCGGGGGCGATATGAGGGTGCAATGTTTGTGTGTTGTGTTTTATGAAGGGCTTGGGCCCTGGTGGTTGCGTCGTCAGGGTCGTCGAGGGCGTGCCTCGGTCTCCTACGGACGCGGGTATGTCTGTGATTCGCGATGGGATTGTAAGTGGCGGCACTTACAATCAAAGGGTTTCGGTGTGTGACGGCAGAGTCGAAATATCGACGAGAAGCCTGCTTCAGGTACTGAGCTATGGTCGGCAGCTCAAGATCTATGTGTAGATTTTCGTTACGCAAGAACCACGGCGCACCGGTGGCCTTTCGCATGAAACGATTTTGTATTACCTGAAGTCGGTGAATGTGACGCGGGGAGGCATGCGCAAAGACGGGGCTTGCGTATGTCATTATGGGTCGGATGCACGCTTTGTAAAGTGTAATTTTATTACGCAGGGACATTTTGCTATTTTTATTAAGTAACGGGTGCAAACGACCTAGGACGAACGCTGCTCGATTCCGTACGCGGTTGACATGCGGACCGAAGGTGAGTCTTTCATCTAATGTGACGCCTAAGTATTTGACTGTCTTTTCCCAGGGGATTGGACGATCAAATAACTCTATAGTTTGGAGATGCGGCGTTTTGTTGCGCCGAGAGAAGTAAATGGCTGCACTTTTGGTGGGGTTAACCTCGATCCTCCATTTCCGAAACCATTTCCCTAAGGTGTTGGCTGCAGATTGGAGGCGTTTACAAATAGCGTCTGGTTTAAATCCAGACACGTAGAGGCCGGTGTCATCGGCGAAAAGGGCTAGCTCTACACCGCGAGTGCGCGGTATGTCGTTGGTGTAGAGTGTGTATAAAGTAGGACCTAGGACAGAGCCTTGTGGTACTCCGGCACAAATGGGGTGAACCTCGGAGCGCGTTCCCTCGACGCGGTAACGAAAGGTTCGATTTCGGAGAAAATCTCGTATGATAAGTACGAGTCGATCTGGCACACCGAGCTCATATAGTTTGTATATGAGCCCGTTGTGCCAGACCTTGTCGAAAGCTTTCGCCACGTCGAGAAAAAGTGCCCCAGTTTGGTAGCCCTGAAGAAATTTACTGAGGATGTGCTCCGTGATGCGGTGCACTTGATGTGTGCATGAGTGTTGGGTGCGAAACCCGAACTGCTCATTGATTGGCAGCCCTCGGGACAGCATGAAGTCCTTGAGGCGGGTGAGGATGAGCCTTTCATATACCTTACCCAAGACTTTGAGTAGGCTTATGGGTCGATAGGCTGATGGATCGGTTGGATGTTTTGAGGGCTTGAGAATCCCTATGACATCGGCTTCCTTCCAGGTGTTCGGGAAGGTGCCTTTGGATATAGCCGCGTTGTAGATTATCACCAGTAGGTGTAAAATGGACATGGTAGGAGTTTCATCACCTTGTTGGTGATACCGTCGGGGCCAGGAGCCTTGCGTGGTCGCAGGTTTTAATTATGGACTCAACTTCGGTGCATGTAACTTGAGTGACGGAATCGCGAGGTGGTTCCTTACTCCTCCGGTCGACCTCGCTGTTAACCATTTCAAGGTGAGCGGCGTCGATCGGTAGGGTGCTCGGTGAGCATTGGAGCTCGAGATTGTCAGCCAGACATTCGGCTTTCTCTTCGTCTAAGAAGGCGGGTGGTTTATTAGGACGCGCTAAGGGAGGCATTGTTTGGGCGGTGCCCCTTTTAGGGATTTGGGAAGTCGCCAGTAAGCGAGATGGGAAGGTTCGATGTTGGAGAGGTGATTATCCACCGATCGTTCCTATACTGGGCTATGCGTGATCGGACTTCACGCTGAAGGGTACGTAGCACCAGCCGGTTACTTTCAGTGGGATATAAGTCGTGGGCACGAGTCGCCGCATTCTTGCGCCTCATTAGGTCCTTTATGTCGTTTGGCAGGGTCCATCGGTGGTCTTCCACCGAGGAACCTGCCTCGAACAATCCACGATTACGGTCTGGATGTGCCTAGTGAGGGCATGAACTGCGAGGTTCGTGTCGTTGACTGAAGATATGTTCCTAGGAATAGCATCTAGGTGCGGTGATGTGGCTTCCCTCAGAGCGTTCCTGAGTCGGTGCCAGTCTACAATGGTTTTGGTGGAGGGTGAGGTTGGGGCGGAGGGCCCTAACCGAAGAACAGGGCGATGATCGGAAGCGAGCTCATGGATTACCTCTATGCCTTGGAAGGCGAGATTGATGTTCTTACAGATGGCAATATCAAGCACGTCCGGTGCGTGACCCAATATGTATGGAAAATGGGTAGGCGTAGTAGGCGCTACGACGTCGAAGTCGAGTGCGTCGCTTAGCGAGTCTAAAGCCAACCCCGGGGTTGATTTTAGTTGCATTCCACCGAGTGTGCTTGCTATTGAAATCTCCTGCCAAAATGACTGAGTTTCCAAGGAAAGGAGCGCCACGAAGTCGCTTCGTAATACTTGTGCGTCACGTCTGCAAGGCAGGTAGACGGACGCGATTGTGATGGGGGCGTGGCCGGTCATGGCTAGCTGACAGACCGAGGCTTCTAGGAAGGTTAGGGTTGGCGTATCGACGGGCACGCAGTGCAAGGACTTTATAGTAGATGAGAGTTCCGCCATTAGCGGCGGAAGTTCTATCATTCTAATGATGTTATAATTCGCGATGTTGGGATTGCGAGTGTGCGGTTTGAGGAATGTCTCTTGCACTAGGAGCACGTCGACTTGGTGATCGCGAACAAAATTGAAGATTTCGTCGCGTTGATTATTAATACCGTTCGCGTTAAAAATGCAACGTTAAGGGAACGCGGTTTTACTCTGCCGTTATAAAGGCCCTCTATGCTTGAAAATTGACGATGGCTGACACTACATGTTGGTAGCGCATTGTGGCAGCAATCCTGATTTCGGGCTTGCTATTGGAGTCCCTTAGGGCTTTGCAAGGGCTGAGACGTCAGCGCCGTTGAAAACGGCGGCGAAGCGACACACAAGGTCGAGGTCGCTTTCGTTAACCGGCCGTCCGGCTGATGGAGGGCTGCTCAACCGGTTGAGCGACGGTCACTACGCCAGTAGGAGGTTTCCATGCGGGACGTAGAGGACGAACAGGAGCGAGAATAGGCGCGGGAGCGGCGATCGGTGTAGCTACCTTAGGTGCGACTTTAAGTGCCGGGCGTTTCGGCAGGAGCCTTTGGGCAGCCAAGGTAATTGGCTGTGTGTCCCTCTGAGTTGCACAGGACACACGCGGGGCCCGAAAGTAGCCAAAAGGGCCTTGTCCTTGGGTCTCGGACAGTCGGTGGTGCCATGGTCACCCAGGCACTTTACGCATCTGGGTTTCCCGAAGCAGTTGCGAGCAGAGTGGCCATATAACTGGCATTTGTGGCACTGGCCCGGAGGGCCATTTTATGAGGGCGCTCTATTGTGAGCCCAGAAAGGTGGCAGCACGTTTTCAGGTTAAATACCTGCTTCCCTGCCTCGGACCTTTCGAGGGCCACAATTACCATGTTGAATGGCTTTTGTTATGCCCACTGTACATCCTATGCACGGATAGGACGGGTAAATTCTGAGCCTGGAGGTCCTCTTTGATGAGGTCTGCGGGGATTTCCCGCGGAAGGTTTTAATAACCACTCTAAGTTGGCGCTCTTCTGCCAGGGTGTAGGTGTGAAAGAATACACCTTTGTCTTGTAAGTAGCGGGTGACCGCTCTATGGTCATCCGTGGTTTCTAGCTGCAGTTTAATGCCTACAGCGGTGGGGATCGCTTGATATTTGTAGCGATTGGAAAGGGCCGATACGACAATCGGCCATTTATCTTGTGCCTGTATGAAGACAGGCGGCGGGCGTTTCGATGGCTGTGAGACAGCCGAAGTTTGGGGGGAGCCAGTAGTGGCGCGCTGAGGAGCGGCGGGGGCTTGCTGTGGGGCAGCTGTGCGGGGGCCCTGGGGCAGGGCCGACGTAGATGGCTGGGGAGAGGGGGCCTTCATTTCCCGTTTTTTCGCCTTAGGAGGCGGCGTCGGGGCGGGTGAAGCCCGCTTTTTTCTTTTTTTTTCAACCAGCGTGAAATCGCTGGTGTCTTCGGCTTGGGGATACTCAGTGGACGCTGCGTTATCCAGCTCCATTTCGGAGACTGCGGATGAAGTGCAGGATATGGAGGAGGCCCTTGAGGAGGGTCTATCCGGGAGCGGTCTTTCTTTTATTATGTCCTGGAAGACATCGGGGTATTTATTTTTTAGTATGCTGATGAAGTGCAGCAACGACTCTGAGGAAGAGTCCTCCATTGTGCACTCCGTTCACTTTAATTTTTTCCTACTTTATTTGTGGGAAGTGTGGCCACCGGTGGGATGCCGGGGTGAATAGCCTACTTCCCTCCTGCCGGGTATAGGCAGGAGGATGTGTGCCTAGTTGTGTAGCCCTAGTGCGTCCAAGTGCCAGTCTTATTGTGCACTTGGGTGTGTGCTTAGAGCTAACTAAAACTACGCGTGGGACTATTATAAGTCCAGCGGGTTGGTCAACCTTGGCTAGGCACTACCCAAGGCCAAGTTTTGCGTCGACTCCTTCCGGTTTCGCGTTTCCCAGAAGGGGAACCACGGGCGTACGGGGCTAGCCCTACACTAGCTAAGTTAACACCGCAAGGTATCCACTAGTGTAACCACCCAGGTGGCTTTGCAATAATCTTTCTCGGAAACTAATTTCCGATTACAATAGCACCCGCAATAAAAATTGCTCGGTGTATTGTTCTCGGAACAATGGGTGCGCAGGTGGCTCGCTCGGGGGCAGGTAGCTCGGGACGATCGTGGCGGGGAGCCGGGCGACCGTTCTCGGCGACTGCTGAGCGTCGAATGCCCGACGTCCACTGGGCTATTACCGTTTCTAGATTGGTTGTATTTCCGTTCTATCTAACACTTTTTGTCCGATGACCGTAATTGAAACGTTTTTTATTAAAATTAAGTAGGAATTTTTATTTATAGAACACCTCTAAATAGAATTTATAATCATAGAATTAAGACTACACATTAATTTCGTGGAGAAAAATCGCCGTATTTTCAATACTTTCTATTAAGCTACAACAGTGTGATAGTTTAGAAGCAGAAGTGAAGGATGTTTCTTTCTAATTTTTCACTTTTTTTGGTAGAATAGATGACATAGAATTTATCATTCTTTTAGAACTACGTCACACAGGCAAACACGCGATGAGTATGATTTGATAAAAAAAATCTTGTGCTGTTGAATAATAAAAGTCCGTGAAAGTCGCATTATAATATATATGCAACGTACATATTTGTTGCTTATTTCCTAAATATATTTATTAATATAAAAGTAGTAATTTTACTGTAATTGTGCATTTTTAATTAAATTGAAATCAATTAAAGCGCACTTTAAAATTATTCGGCTATAACAATTCCTGTACAACCGTTAGAAAATAAATTGATGATGCATTATTGTTCATTATCAGCTTGTGAGTATCTGAACGTTAAATAAGGTGTGAAAGTCCATTAAAGGTACCATTAGAATATATTAAGAAGACCGACAAGAATCTCAAAACAAGGGAGCTCGAAACATTAGCTATTTCTAACGTCGCTAATACGAATTGTCCACTATCCTTGGCCCCTATCTGTATTGACTTTTTGCGATCTATTCGATTTATTTACATATATTACACCATTTACTACTTTTGCTGTTTATATAATTTTATGTACACTTGCTTACACAACATACGTTAAAACGTATACACGGTAAAAAAAAAACATTAAATTTTCACCAGAATCTTAAACACGCAAATGTTTAACTTGTACGTACGTATGTATGTATCATAACGGCTGCGTCTAAAACAACAGATTGTTTTTGCTACTTGCACAATAATATTACATTCCATAGAGATGCAATTTATATGTTTCATTATAAAACTGAGTTGAACGTTATGAAAATGAGTATAAATAGAAAATACAGTAAGCGGAAATTTCTATTTATACTCATTTTCATTAAAAAAATTTACAATCGTTTATAATTTTTTTTTTTCTCCTTATTTGGATAAACAAACAATGACACAATACAATTAAAGATATAGTTGTTAAATTATGTTACTAACTGTGCCATCAGCACCGTTTACCAAATATTACAATTTTAAAAATGTAATTTAAAATAGAAATCGAGTATTGAATAGTTACTCGTTCATTGTTAGTGATTCTACGGAATTTATTGGACTTTGTATCCATAATTGTCAATGCTATTAAAGTTGCAGCTGTAGCAGTGCAGTATTCGAGGTTTAGCAGCGTTATTTCGACATTTGGATAATATTAAGACTTAATATGGAAAATAATAGTATTTTATGATTTTTTTTTATTGAATTTAGGAATTCATACAACAATGAATTTTGGAAGGTAAATAAACATTATTATATCAGTAGTCAATACAATACAAGGAATTGTGCATTCCACTTGTTAATATTTCTCTTCGTTGTATTTTAATGTTTCCAAATAGATATGTTTTTTATGTTACTGAACATTGAATTTATTATTAATTAAAAATAATATGCAGACATTTATAACATTGAAATAGTACCTTGACACCTATTCAAATAATGCTTAATCAGGGTTTACTTAATTTTGTAGACTCATATTACCGGGGAAGCCGGATGTGCTTAAATAAAAGTAAGCTCAAGTAAAACTACAAAATGGCTACAGCAGTTTAGCATTTTGAAGTTTACACACAACAATAACAGTAACAGGTATGTAATTAGAATTCTTACTCTCACCGAGTCTAACGATTTCTCCGGCACAGAGAGCAAACATGTAAGTGCGTACCAAAGCAACTAAAAATAAATATGTATGTTAAAAAAATGGCATAGATGCGTTCATAATTTTTATCATTACCCTAAATAGCGTAGCAACAACTAAAATAATTATATAAGGGGTTATATGGGGGTAATGGCTTAAAATATCTTAACGAGTCTCTTGATTATACGCGCTAATCATTAATTACATAGAATTGTTGAACTCATTCTGTTTGTTTACTTAGGTTGATGCTTGAATTGCTTACATAGTCCGTATTTGTTATATTGATATCATAATCGAAATACAAGAAACTATAAAACATTTATCTCATGTCTTATTTTTTAAATACAATATATTTATGTTTTACGCTATTGTAAACTTACCATTTCTTGATCATTACCGTCCATCTCGTATTGTGATTACTTATAAATATTAGCATATCTACTTCTCTGGAATGCTCGTAGAATAAAAGATCATAGGAAGAATGTGGAAATATCTATTTTTTTTTATACTTTCAAAGCAAGTGCTTGACCACGATCCTACGTGATGTGAAGCGGAAATGCAGTCCTGGATGGTAAGGCGCACTACCTCAGTAAATGCTTATTCTCTCTACTCTTGAAATCACCCACATTGTAATCGGAGGGAAAGACAGACGCGGGCATACTATTCCTGTCCTTTGTTATTGTCATAAGATTGTACGGCGCTAAATTCATCACTGCTATGTATCAACAAAATTCAAGCTTTTTCAATTACCTATAGGTAATTATTAATTTCTTCTTTAGTAAGTGATATTAATTAATTTAATAGCGTAAATACTCGATTTGACTTGACTTCTCATTGGTAGGTCCTGGTTTTGATTCACATCTGAGGTGATTATATAGGTAAGGTCGAATAAGCCAATGAATAGTGTTAATTATTTTAACCCCTAGCGTCGACACTGCATCTCAAGCTTTCGTTTAATTCTACCACAAAGGTCTTAGATCGGATTTTTTTTTCATTCCCTGTAAAAATTTTAGGATTTTTTTTTCATTACCTGTGTTTTACGCGATGGCTTGCGTCTCTACACTAAATACCACAGGATCAGTATCTGGTAATAAGCAAGAGAAGTCCTCGTGGTCGAAGTGATTCAGATCATCATTCTTAAGCGGGCTCACGTAGCCAACACATGTCGAAAGTAGTAACAGAATGTTAAAAAAAAATGCACCCACGCACGGGCTGATCGACAACACCTTCACGTCCGTTTACGATGCAATGCCACGTGGGATGTTTATTATCTCATCTACCTGGTGGTTAATCCTCTGCGCTATTTTCATGTGCTATGGACCAGACATTTTGTAATAAACTATACTTAAACGTATTTTAACGCTGCTGCAGCGTCTCACGAACGCCCGGATGAACTTATTCAAACAAACTTTCTTTGAGCTTTGTCTTGTGTTTCGCCATACGCTACAAGATAAATATTAAAAAAAGATAAATATATTTTAGCTAAGTAGGCATATTAACCGAAGTTAATGAAAGCAGTGCGTTGTTATTGTGTAAAAAGTCTACCCGCATTTAATAATAAGTATGGGATAATGCAGGAGGCTCCAAAGGGGAATGCCAAACACACATTGACTGTGTCAAATTAATGGTACACAAATCGTAGGCGAGCACCAGTTATTAAGTGCAATAAATCAGGCCTTTTCATTGCCAATCAATCGGGGTGATTTTACCAAATCTTCTACTCAAGAACGACGTACAGAGCGAATACAGTAAAGATTACCGATTAAACTATCGAGTAGCTGGAATTATTTTTTGATGTGTCATTGTAGACGTGCAGACTTCTCCCTACAATACTAATATGCTTTCAACGTTTTCAAAGAAGGGAATTATGAGAAGGTTAACCAACCCTCATATACATTTAAAAGTATAAAGTCCATGCATATAGTTTGATGTGTAAACATTTTGAACTAGCTCGCCGAAACACATACTAATTTTGTGTAGAAATATTTGAATAAAACTTCAATTCATTACGCTATGTAAATCTTAAGGTGGAATTTATATTTCAATTAAAGATTGAATTGTTATTATTGGCTGAATGAACATGCTATTTACCGAGCCAATAGCTAGGTTTTCTTTAGAGAACAACGACCATTCTAACATTCTCGGGGCCGTTAGAAGAAAAGCAGTCTAATTTCAATGGTAACTTCACGCCTTTGTTTGCATTTCTATAGTATAGATGTAATGAAAAGGAATTTGAGTCCAACAATAACCTGTAAATAAAATAATGAAAACCTACGTCAAAAATGTTGTATATTGAATCACACTTTAAGTTCTAGTTCTAATAGAGCAACTGACTAGACAAATATCTACTCACAGAAACTCGTTAATATCTCATTATTTTTAAATTAATATGCATCAACATATCCACATATTATATACTTTTTTTGTGTTATATGATATGTTATCTTTTTTCCATAACGATAATTCAACAATGGTCTTTTTTTTATTTTGTTTTATTCCATATTTCAACTCATTTTTATCGATTTTATCTCTTCTGATCTCGAACATATTTAAATATTCTCTTTAAAATAATATTTTTTGCCTATAATGTAAAAAGAAAAATAAGTAAAACTTTGCGTTTGTAATCGTAATATTTCTTTAACTAAAACGCAACATAAATACCTTTTTACGTAAAACTTAACTTTTAAAGTTCTTTTAGTGTTAAGGTGCATATTACGTTACAGGCCCAGTGATATTTGTACTCTCTAGTACCGACTATTAAAATTATGAACTGATTTTGAATTTAATTCGTCAAACGTTAACATATTTGCACTTTACCACGGAAGAGAAATCTTGTATAGAAATAGTAGAGTGTATCGTAGCTAGTAGACCTATCAGCGCTAATATATGTTAATTCATGTTGACCCAGCCCGGATCCTAGCCTAAGTCCTGCGACTCCGTACCGATTCACTGACTTAAGCCAAGTGTTCATTATTTCATTACTTTAAAGAAAAAAGTAAAATAAGGGATAAGCCAGCGCCGAGCATAGGTTTTCTCTCTAGAGAGCGTATTGGAGTTGGCTTACCATGCGGTTACTAGATTCGTATGTCCTTGGAATATTTGTTTATAATATTTATCTTAGATATACAGGTTTCATCGTGATGTTTTTCTTTACAAGTTATCATTAATGTCGTACTAGAGATCGAATTCAGGTCGTTCGAGTACCGTGAAATTAAAGCCGAGCGGTTGGGCAGGACACTGACCTACATATATGAAAGATATAACATACGAGTAAACAATATTTAATACTGCTAAACCTTTTAAACAAAATAGGAGTACTTTAAGGTTGTAAACAAGATTAGGATCAAATAACTTAAGTAAGATAGTCTGAGCACGTCTCTACCATCGGCCGTAGAGCCAACTAGGTCACCTAATAAGAAAATAGCTTACAGGGATAAAGTCATGTACGACATCCATATTGCGGATACGGAGAATCAAGCCGTGGGTCCCACCAACTATGTCATTAGGTTACCTAGTCGCTAACGCCATTTTAGATTGCCTACAGCCAATTTCCTGTACTGTTTGTATTACAAAGAAGTCCAACTACGAAGGTTCGGACGTGACTAGAATATAAAAGAGCTTTGATTGATGTATGACGAGCAGTCAGCGATATTAGCGCTAATGATCCAGCGATGTTTTCTAGTCGTGCGGTTAGTACTAGAAACATTGCGTGTCTAAATTTAAAGTGTGGAGTTGAACATATATGAATATTGCTCATGTTCATTAAAACCCGGATTTGAAAGCTTTGATAGCTGCAAGGCTCTTTGAGTTGTCCGTGACTGCGTACAGCTGCTATTAGCGTATCTAATTATATAGGCGCTAATTTTACAGTAATTCAATTTTCAACGGTCAAGTGTTTCTTGTCTGCCTACCCGGTAAATTCAAATATTGTATTGAGTACAGGATATACCTCCAACCTATCGGTGGTTTTAAATATGTACAATTTTATTAATCAAAGTTTTTTTAAAAAAAAAACATTTCTTAGTCTCGCTTCCTCTTTTAATGATCTGATGAAAAAAGGGAAAAATTTAAAATCTTCTTATTTAGTTCTTTTTATTTATATTTTTTTTACACATGCGATTATTATGAAATAATGACTTTTAACAGTAAAACCGCATAAAAATAAATAATAAATAAATAATGCATAAGAGATAATAAAAAATTACACATATGTTAATTAACGTTTTAGGAATTTAGTTCATTCTTTTGTCACTGTTTTCTCTTATGGTCGTATGCTTCAAACGTATTACATTACCCATTGATGTTTTTTTATTTAAAATCGTATGAATGATTTCCTTTTTTACAGGATAAGGCACGTTTTTCGGACACTAGTTGGCAAATTCATCGAACATGGACGCGCGATGGAGACCCGCTACCGCTATCGCCACCGCAGAGTCGAACACCCGCCGCAATGGGTGTCGCCGCGGCCACTGCGGCCACACCCTTACGTACCGACGAGAATGGCATCTATGACACCATCACCGTGAGTATATTATCAGTACTTGCTTTTACTCGTCCCTACTGAGTTTTATTAAGTTTTATAGACAATTTATTCTCACATGACGTAATTTTTATATTGCAGCCTTTTAATGTAAACTATTAATATTCATTTCATAAACATTTTTAAAGGTTCAGGTCATAATTCATATGCAGATAAAAATTCTATCACTTAATACAATTTATCATCAATCTATAATATTAAATCTACATAATTAAATTATATAATAAAGTTTAAATTAAAAATACCATAAAAGTATTCAAGCTTTATTTTTCTAACGTGTTAAATAAATACATACTTGGAGTATTTTGTCAAAATGGAGGTTTAAAAGCAGTCACTCAACTAAGGAAATGTAACATAACGTCTTTCCTTAATGACTCAACGTCAGCATATTTTCAGCACACATCGAAAGTGGAAGGTAGAGGAAGTGCTCTATTATTCCGAGAAAAAGTGATCAGGTTTCACTTATTTATTAGCTTAAATTATTTCCATTTTTTTTTTGTGTATGAGTATTGCTGTTGGTCCAGAGACCTCTACAGCTTTATCTAATTAGACTCGTGAGCGGAAGGCCCGCTGAGCCCGCTCAGTAAGGACAAATTATTTCCACCAATTTTATACTGCTCTTATATTGTTAAAAAGTAATTACACTATACAAGAGGACATGCCAATGAACAAACCTTACCAAACTGAATGTACAATTTTATTAATCAAAGTTTTTAAAACCTTATTCCAAACGCGGTTATCAGTGAAAATAAAGTGCAAAAAAAATTTACCTTTAAAATATTTTAAACATAAAATATCAAAATTGACCAGTATATCATTTCAAGTTCAAATACGCAGTGCCTTGCATTAAGTGTTATTAAAAATATTATTTTATGAGTTGATTACGGATGCATATTATTATCATTTAATAATGCAAATTATTTTGATTCATCTGGTCGTAACACATATAGATTTTTTTATGAAATAACACTGTAACGAAAAAACAATTTAAGAAAGTTTACACGCAAGATGTAAATGATTCTACCTTAAGTATATATTTACATTGATGGCGTTACAGTCATTAAGTGGTGGCAATGATGGACACGATAATAACTTGAGTGTGGTCTGGGAAATTAACAATAATTATCACTCTGTTTTGGACCTGACGTGATGATGTAATTAATAATTACCTTCAATGCCATGGATTTCAGAAGAACCTCTTAGATATCTTTCAATTCGTGAATTATTGTTAAGCATATTACGTTATAGGTAACGATAAAGCCGTGGTACAGCTCTCTCGGGCACCCTCGAAACAGCTTACTTACGCGATCCGGGTAACGGTCCAAGCGGAGGCTCCCTCTCGGGAACCCTTTTTTAGTTCAACCCTAGTTTTACTAGAAAGGTCTCCGCTGAGCCACCTTCCATCCGGTGTAGTTGTGAAAGCCTCCGGGCTAACAGCTTATAACTTCATATAACTTCAGTAAAAAGAGGAAATTATTGTTACGGTGTTGTCAAGAAAGTTTTTAAAACCTTATTCCAAACGCGGTTATCAGTGAAAATAAAGTGCAAAAAAAATTTACCTTTAAAATATTTTAAACATAAAATATCAAAATTGACCAGTATATCATTTCAAGTTCAAATACGCAGTGCCTTGCATTAAGTGTTATTAAAAATATTATTTTATGAGTTGATTACGGATGCATATTATTATCATTTAATAATGCAAATTATTTTGATTCATCTGGTCGTAACACATATAGATTTTTTTATGAAATAACACTGTAACGAAAAAACAATTTAAGAAAGTTTACACGCAAGATGTAAATGATTCTACCTTAAGTATATATTTACATTGATGGCGTTACAGTCATTAAGTGGTGGCAATGATGGACACGATAATAACTTGAGTGTGGTCTGGGAAATTAAATTCAAT
Organism: Teinopalpus imperialis; assembly: GCA_029286865.1. Taxonomy (NCBI): domain Eukaryota; kingdom Metazoa; phylum Arthropoda; class Insecta; order Lepidoptera; family Papilionidae; genus Teinopalpus; species Teinopalpus imperialis. The sequence goes on from JAGSMU010000012.1 coordinate 7,484,776, forward strand.
AAGAGAACGGCCGCGCACCGGGTCCGATGCAAAACGTGCGGCACCGGAGGCGGTCGTCCAGCTTCGAATACACAACGTGACGTACACTGACCCTTGCATATCCTTATAGATGTCTTAACATGTCGTAAATCATTACCGGTCTGAACCACGACTCTGGGTTTATATAATATTATCATTAGTGTTTTATGGCCGCATGGTGTAGTGATTTGAGCACTCGACCGCTGCGTCCTCCCTTTATGTTCGACCGCGTCTTGTCTTAGTTATTTGGAGTATATAATTCATGTCTGTAATAACAATAAGAGGGATGGACGTTAATAAGTAAAGATCTTACAGAATAAATAATTCATTAACGATAGTGTATAGGTAGTGTTTGACCAAATATAGGTCATTTTTATCGAAGTGTTTTTTAAATTGATTTAATGTTTGAGAACATTCTTAATATCCTTATTTCAAATCAATATTGAATATTTAAACGTTTATTGTGAACTCCTTACAAAAAGGGTTATAGGAATTTTCAATCTCTCCGGTCTCCTCTGTCCCCTGTGTAGATTATTTTAAAATTATAAAACTAGGAATCTATCTCTAGAATTCGTGGAAAATATAAAATACAATAAATAAATAAGAACTAGCAAAATATGCTAATAATCTGATTCTAATTGAATCTAATAAGCTATAAATAATCACTAATAATATATAAACATATTCATATAAAGCTACTAATAATAATCATATATACTATGTATTCAGAAAAATATAACGTATGTAAGTTAGAAAGCCAATATATTAACGGACAGTTAATTATTAATCCCGTACCAGGTTTTGATCTTTTCTGGTGGTAAGGTCTGGTGGTTTAATCTCTTCAGCAGATTGCAGTCTGAACCTCACTCATAAGGACGGCAAAGTAACGAGTAGTTCAAACTTGAGATTAGATATACAATAAAAATTACAATCGGGAAATCGGAATGAGGATAGAGGATGACATTAAATCAAAAAAATGGTAATCAAATATTAGTCATATATATCACAGTATTCTAAGTAGAAAATTTCAAAACACACTAATGTTACAACAGATCTAGGACTATTGCACGCAGACACAATAATTGGTTTCTCTGTTACCTGCGCCCACGCATCACGAACATTGTTTGAAACTATTTTTGCTATGTATAATCAACAGAAAGATAGTGAACGTAGCATTTGAAATTAATATTAACTACATTTATTTGCGTGTAACATAAACATTCGTATCACGCATCTCTTATGTAATGTGTAATATATCCAAATATACCGCTATAAGAGACTACATCGCGCCATGTGATAACCCATGTCGTCTCGTAGTGATCACCCAACTCGAATATTGGCAAAAAGATTGGAGGTAATAATTCCCATAAATTTAAATTCAATTTACATTTCATCATTTATGCAATATTCAACATTTTTTTCAAATAATAATCTTTAAAACTCATTCAAATACAGACATACAAAGCAAGCGCCCTAAAAGTCATTAGAGCCATTTCCGAATTATCTGCGCCAGAAACGAACCCTCGTATGATTTTATTGAGGTAATTGTGCCGGTAACTAACTTTCGATTTCATTTCCGATTTGCAAAAGCTTTTTATTCGTTTTGTAAAAATGTATTTGAATCAAAATACGCGTGAGTAATACATCTTCTTTGTATAATATATACACACAGCCACATATATATATATATATATAATATATATATATATATATATATGTATATATAAATATATAATATTGTAAAAAAATTAATTACAAAGATATTCGCGCGGGCCTCATGAATAAAAGGTTCGCTTGGAGAAAGGGATATACCCGCCATATTTTAACTCTTGAAACTAAGGATGAATAAATTAGGATACGGAGAAATGACCGAGAGATAGTGCAGTGATTTTCGATTTAATGACATGCGACATGTTATGATAGCAAAAGATGACAACTTCCCGTGGGAGTTGCAAGAGTTTTTTATCGGGTGTCCCCCCCAGGTGGCAGATAGAGAAACACTGCGCAGGCATGGGTGGTGCCGGGAAACCGGGTCGGACCTATTCTGGCAGGGCTTGGGTCGTACCCTAGGCCTAAAGGGACCGAAAATGGCCAAAGGCGCTGTGCGAGACAAGGCGGGGCTTGAAGGCTCGAAGTTGCTCCCAATATCCTTCACCCGTGCGTATCGTTTACTTTGAGACAGGGGACGCAAATAACGGAGGTGCAAACAAGTCAGTGCTGATCGGGGGTGCGCGAAGATTCAGATTGTCTAGATTGCCCCAGGAACAGCTACAGACGAGAAAGTAGCCTTTGTTTGTGTTGTGTCGACAGATGATACAAAGTCGAAGAAATGTCATCCCAGCACAAACATCTGCATCTTGCGAATGGCGGTGCGAAATGAACAAGCTGAAGCCCACGAGTACTATGTGCGGAGGTCTTCTACAGACTCCAACGTCGCAAGGCTGGAGCAAGAAAACACAGAACTGCGCTCGCAAGTCTCTCTTGCACAGAAGATGGAAAAGCTTTTGGAGGAGATTAATCTCTTCCACAAAGAAATTCCGAGGCAAACCGGTGGCTGTAGAGTAGCCACCCAACCTTTATTATGGCTGCTGGCATATCAAAGTCCAGGAGTGGAAAGGAGCAGCTCATGGATCGCTAACGCGCGCTCGCATATTGGCTTTTGAGGCATAAATCTTAAATAGGGCAATCCGACCCCCGCTGTGAGTGAGGCCAGAGATAAGCCAATTGCACCCGTTGCTGCTAACGCAGTGACCATTGCCGCCGGAAAAGCAGACAGTGACACCATCCATGCTGTTGCCGAAGCAATCCCCTAAGACAGATAACAAAAAATCCGTACCAAACTTCTCTGCAATGGCTGCGCTAGCGTTACAAACTCCACCGTCATTGCTACGGGAACAACAATAGTTAAAAAATCAAATGTGGCCCAGCGGGGGTTGACTACCCATGCATCCAAGCAGGGAAGTAGAAGGAAAGCTCTGCATACTCATGCCGTTATCGTGACGGTGCCAGACGGCTCCTCTATTACTTACTCCAAGCCGGATCCGGAAGACGAACAGACGGGCAGTGACTAAAGGACTATTGGAGATCTCTAATCCCGATTGCAGCCCGAAGGCGGACAGGATTCTCTCGGATCTGAATATCCAGCGAACACCAACATGTATGGGTACGTGTTGGGTATGATGCTCAGTCAAAGTGATACGGGGTTGGAGTCTTGGGAAGAGGTGTGCCTCGTATTCACAGCGGTTCCAGCGACACTCGTCGAAACTCTGAGCAGCTGTCCCATAATGGTTGAAGAGACATAACTTTCCCACCCACAGAGTACGCCAGAGCAATCTGAACCACTGCCGCAGCGTTCGCATTTGTTTATTTATTGCAGACCATTACAGAGTGGCGGGATTATTCTTGCAGAAGTTGTGGGGCTCAACACCGTGCCGGAACACCCTCACTGGTTCCGCATTGAGTTGGGCTCGACGGTGATAGATACACCAAAGACAGTCTGAAGAGACAGACAGACGGTGATAGAGTGGGTAGCTGGACCTCTGATTAGTTAATCGGGAGTCCGTGAGCGCGTGTGACCACCAACTTATCTTGTTTGATCTTTCAATCCGCTTTCCTGACGCTGTCTCCAGCCGCCGAGAAGGCAACCACATGCGACGTTGAAATCTCGAGAGGCTAGACCGATAATTGCACGGGGTACCGTCAACGTTACGGTATGACCGTTATGGAAAGAGTGATCAGCTCGCTTTTTCCGGAGGGCCAGTCAAGTCCCTCAGTCCACCCCCAATCTTCGTGTGAGTGGAGAGACGAGATGGGGGTGACCGAGCAGGAGCTGGACCGAGCCCTCAATCACTTTAAAGGCCGGAACACCGCGCCGGGACCCGACGGAATTCCCGGTTGGGTCTGGATGTTGAGTCTGGCTACCCTAGGGAACAGGGTGGGGCAGCTGTTTACCAGCTGCCTCCGTAACTCCAAGTTCCCTAAAGCCTGGAAAGAGGCCCGACTGGTCCTCTTGAAGAAGGCAGACAGTTGCCTGTTGGACGAGACCGGCAAGTTATTCGAGAGAATTCTTGCCACCCGTCTCAACGGGCATTTATCGCATGTCGGTCCGGATCTCGCCGAAAACCAGTTCGGTTTCCGACGGGAGTGTTCAACCATCGACACATGTGCGTCCGCTCCCTTTCGGAGCCGGCCGTGTCCCGGGGTGGCGTGGCGTTGGCAATAAGCATTGACATCGTCAACGCCTTTAACTCCCTGCCCTGGGACGCGATTAAAGGAGACTCATACACCATGTTGTTCCCCCCAACCTGCAAAGCGTGATCGCGGACTACTTCTCGATTCTCCGCTGGCGTTAGTGTTCGTTTGCTACGCGGACGGTACGTTGGTGCGTTCGTTGCGCATGTGGTAACGGGGCCTCGTTCGAGAGGACCAAGTAGCTCGCCGAGTTTGAGGTGGCAATCGTCGTCGCCAAAGTCCACGAGTTGGGACTGGAAGTAGCGTTTCACAAAACCGAGGTGCTGTAGTTCCATAAACTGCCGCGCAGCAGGGAACTACCTGACACGTGCGTCCGAGTTGGTGAGTCTGAATACAGAGGGGGGCGGTACATGAAATACCTGGGCCTCACTCTGGACAGTCGCTGGGGCTTCGAAGAGCATTTCGAGCGCCTAGTTCCTCGGATCGAGAGGGAAGCTGTTGCTAAGCACAGACTGCTGCCCAATTTCAGGGGACCAAGGGAGGAAGTCCATCGCCTCTATGCCGGGGTCGTACGATCCGTAGCCTTGTATGGAGCGCCCTTCTGGGTGAAGAGGCCCGACATCCGACGCTGTAGGACTAAGATCTACAGCGCCTAGCGTAGGATAGCCATACAGGTCACAAGAGAATACCGGAAGGTATCGTTCGAGGCGGCGACAATCCTGACTCGCTTTCCACCACTGGACATACTGGTGGATAAAGACGCGAGGGTGTATCATCGGATTCGCGTCCTACGCCAGAGCGGTGATGGCGAGAAGAGGCGCGCTAGGCTCGGTGAGGAGCGGTATTCGCGCAAACAAGTCGTCGAAGCATTCCTGGAGGTCTTCGAGCCTGGATGCAGGGGCGAGGAGGAACTCACCTGGTATGATCACGGGGCTTGGATGCTTCGGTGATTACCTGTGTAAGATCGGTCTCGGGAATTGCTTCCACTGTGGCAGCAACAACCGAGACTGCGCATCGCACACGTTCGCCGCTTGCCCGCCGTGAGAAGAGGAGCGGCGAGTCGTGTTGGCGATGCTGCGCGGGGAATCGACGTGGAGGGCCGTAGCCTCCTTCTGCGAGACCGTAATGGTCCGAAAAGAGGCTGATGATAAAGGGAGAACCGATCCTGCCCGGAGACGGGGCCGGCCCGGTGCTCGCGCGCCTCATCACGGCCCTCCTATGGGTGCTCCCCTACCATAAACGGGGCCCTTCGGGTGGCTGACGTTCGGAGTGGGGGCTCTGAACGTCCAGTTGAAGCGACCCCGAGGAGGTCGACGGCAAGTGTTGGAACCGTGTGGTCGAGTTAGTTCCGCGAGGGTAATGGGGTTGCGATCTTCACGTACGCCCCCGGGAGGGACTATCCCAGCGAAGCGCAAGGGGGTTGCGATTGCGTTCCTTACGGAGATCCGGCGACCCCTCGCAAGCGTTGGTGGCGACCACCGTTGGGTTTTAGTGGGTGCGAGTACTACATAACCCGCTCTCTTCCCCGCGAGGGTAGGTATGCGTAGACATTTTCCCACGGAAAAAAAATGCTAGTGAAGCTATGGAGGGGCTACGATCACTTTCCGTAAGGAGATTCACGACCCCTGGGCTGCGCTGATTTCGAGCACCGTGGGGTTTTAGTGGGGCGAGTCCGACATAAACCGGTTGTTCCCTCCATGAGAATTTCCCCACGTACATATAAGATAAAAACGTTCCGTAACTTATAGTTAAGTATTTGTGGGCCCAGTAATCAGTTTACTTATCAGTCGCAACCATCAAGTAATGTAAACCTTACGGGAATATTTAAAAAAAACATAAATAATTAACGAAATCGTAGCATTTATTTATATACGCAGTATATTAGTAAGATTTTTAAAAATATTTAAAATTTAAATAGTACACAAAATTGTTTAATTGCCAATGTTAATAAAAATTATGTAAGAAGTAATTTTTTTCGTATCCATCTCGTTTCGATACGTTCTATTCGTGTAAAATATACGTAGGTTACCATACGACTGATAAGTAAACCAGAACTGTAAATGAAGTTATCTCATTGTTCTAGAAATATTAAATAGTATTAAATATGTAAATTAGTAAGGAAATTTCATAACTGCGAAACACTTTAAAATCGCTGTGCATACGTATATAACACAACTAGTTGTGCACTTGTATAACCTGCAATTGCTGGCATTAGCCGGCTGAGTGCTAAAGCGATCTGGCAACTTACGTAATACAAAATATTTATCTATTCTAGAGAACTGCTGCTAACGCGAACTATTAGGAATTTTAATGCTTTCAAGGTTTGCCGGGTTGCGATCGAGGCTAAGCATCTTGAATTTTTATTTGGAAATAAACATGACCGCATAACGGATTACGCATGAACACGACGAATGTGTTCTTGTTTAGCCACTTCCTCAACATATTTAAACTTAATATCGCTGGAAGGGCTCAACATAGTATTTAAAAGATTCATACTACGAAATAATGTGGATATTGACCTAGACCTAAGTGGTTATGGTGGTTTCATTTAAGTTACTTAGATGCAGTACTGTTGTGTACTGTTTTCGTGGGTCATCACGAATCGACCCGCTTCGAGACACGATGACTTCTTTCCTCTCAAATAAACCGGGTTCCGAAAAGGCTTTAGTACCGTAGACCACTTGCACACTATTCGGCAGAACACACAGAAGACCGAAACGTATTTAATCTGCCTCTATGCTTGGCGTAAGTGGACTTTAACAAATTTATTCCGTCGAAATTTGGGCGGTGCTCCAGACTATCTGCCGGAGCCATATTGACTGCGTGGTATATTGAAGTGCTCAGGTGTTATAACAGCAAGACTACGATGTTGTCCGAGTAAAGTCCAGCAGTACGAAGCCTTTTAACTGCAAAAAGGTATTAGATATATTCCCAAAACTCTTCACTGCTGCATTTGAAGATGTTTTCAAGCTGCAGAACTGGAAAGAATATTAACATTAATGGCAAGTAACCCACCTTTGATTTGCAGACGATATAGCTGTCATGGCAGAATCGCTGAGAGACCTTAGCACTTTGCTCTATGACCTCAATAGTATCTTCCAAAGGGTAGGTAGGTCTTAAGATAAACATGGACAAGACGACGATCCTGCCTAACGTCTATGCAATACCTACACAGGTTGTTGTCAGTAGCATTATGCCGGAACTTGTTGACGAGTATGTTTACCTATGGCAAATAATCCAGTAGAGTAAGTCCAACTCCATATCAGATGTCAATTGACGGATTTAACTCGGATGGGCAGCGTTCGGGAAACTGCGGCATATCTTCTTATCGAATATCTTTAATAAATCTTTAATAAATGCGTGTTGCTAGTAATTACCTAGAGATCTGAGGCGTGGTCCTTCTCTGCTGTCAAGTTGTAGCTCAATGTCACTCAGCGAGATATGGAGAGGGCTATGCTGTGTCATTTTGTGCATGATCAAAAAAAAACTTGGATATTCGCAGAAGAACTAAGGTAACCGACATAGATCGGAGGTTCACTAAACTGAAGTGGCAATGGGCCAGCCATATAGCTCGTAGAACCGACAACCGATGAGAAAGACAGGTTCCCGGGTGGCAACCTCGAATTGGCCATCGCAGCATACCAAGCGTCTAGCAAGTCTGCGCGAACTCGATGGATGCAGGTGGCTTAGGATCGTACGCTATGGCATTCTGAGGGTGTAACCCATGTTCAGCAGTAAACTAGTGATAGGCTGAAATGACGATGATGAATTTAGGTGCATAATTCCTATTCCCGTAAGAATAAGCTCAAATAAAGGACGATATTCTATTCTTTTATGCTTCACTTTTTTGCTTGCGCTGTAACATTATATGTACAAAGAAAAAAGAACACCACACAAACTATATCAGAAACTGCGTAAGGTAGTCTCAGTAATGACATTTAAATATTTGCTTAAAGATAAAAAATCTGTAGCAGAACATTACCTAAAATTTGTAGGTTACGTTAATATTGTTTGCTGTAATTTGAGGCAGATTCTGCGGAGTCGCTCATTAGTACATACTATTATTTATCCACGTGGATATTTCAATTAGTTCTCACCGTGTTCGAACGTCATGTGTCATTTTACGTATTACGTTTACCCTTATAGATGACAATGCATATACATCTTGATACTTTATTAATATTAAATATATAAAAATTCATAAATTCGTAATCATAATCAGTAAATTATATATAAATCGTATAAAGTACAGTAGTTTATATTATATAATATTATATAAACTTTACTTTATACGGTCATTTAATATAATAAGTTTAAAGATTCGCGGTGAAGGGTTTGCAATTGCACATAACGCTGATAATAACTTAGCTTAACATGCAGCTCCCGATTGATAGATAACCAATCATGTTACGTCTCCAAATAAAACAACACGTCTAAAATTATAACGTTGCCGAGACTTTGTTTAACAAAAATGCAGATATGTCATTGCAGACCTATTAATATTGTCTAAATTTAATTATATTAAACGTTTTTACATGATGTCATTCAATGAGTAACAGATAAATTAATAAGGTGCTAATTTAATCAGTTGGCACGGAAGGAGTCTAAGCGCATATTGCGTACAAGATACATAACGTTTTGAAGTTATTTTTAAAATTATATTATTACAAACTATTCCAGATTTGGAATAAAATAACGAAACTTCGAGCAAAGATTTTAATTACAGTAACAGTATACAGTGTCCAATTGCTAAGTGCAATAAACGTAATTAGAATTCACAGTAGAAGTCGAATCACATGTGACCGATCGTTGTAACTCATAAGATCACAGAATGACCCTTTGACCTTTATACGAGTATGTGGTTCGTGGTCTATATTTTTGTAATTCTCTAGATAGTATTCAGTCTCTCCCTGCAAATCGGGAAACTTCAGACTATGACGTGCATCTACAAGTAGTACATAAAAAAACCCTTCATACAGACTAAACACAACCTTGCAACTATGACTATTAGGTTCGGTTTTGCTAGAGCGTATGTACTCGAAAATTTTCTGCTGCGGCATATTTGACGTTTTCTCGATCTTTCTTTGGATGCATGGATACATATTTTACGAAATGCGTTTTTAGGTTTCACGGCTGCGGTGCTCAGTAACAGTGATATGATGCCCTTTATTCGTGAATAATTAAAAAGAAAACAAGTTTTTTTTACTAATACCCTCCGTATTTGACACGGCCACCCGTTGTGATCACGATAGAAGTGGTTGGAGTTAGGTGTCAATATGTAAACCGACGCTTCGTTACCCATGATCGTCGTAAATAAGATTCGACTTAAACAATAGGGACGACTTTTCCTCACAGATCGGCGATAACTTGTGACACTTATCAAAACAAGAATCAAAACATGTGATTACGGCGACCCGCGCTTGCACTGTAATGTGATATCCTAATCAAATTAACTAGTAGTGTACATGTAGTCCATTGTGTATTTTTGTATTCATCTCATACAGAAACGGTTTATTGATAAATAACTTTCGAAACAAATTTACTCAGGAAATTTTATATTCAATTTTAATAATTGTCAATACCACTTGATCGATTGATTGAGCACAATTGCTCGTGTAATATCATTTTTTTTTTCGGTTTGATGGCCGCTGCTAGCCTGAGGTCCTTTACAGTCTATGGCGCTTAGTCGAGACCACTGTAACCAACCTCGGTAACCAGCACAAGGACTCCCCAGAGGGAACTTCAGCTAGGACCGTTACCCTGTTTCATGAGAGCGTCTTACTCCAGGGGCCGAACCTCGGCTGTAGTATCGGAATCACGTAAATCGCAATGATGTTAAGTTTCTATTAATTAACAATGATTATATTCTTTTTGGCACGGTATATCGTATATCCAGTGTGATCATACCAATTTTCTAAAGACATTTTATAGAACTACAACTCCAGTGGCGCTGCCATATTTTACTTTAATATTGACATAAGTATAGTTTTTGGATTATAACATGTTTATTGTAACAAACAACACTTGGCAGCTATACTCTGCTATAATAGCGGGCTATAGGAGAGTTTTGTGGCAATAATGTATAACCTAACTTGTATAACTTAAAAAAACTTCATAACGTTCTAATAATAAAGTTTATAAAAAAATTGCTACCGATAACTATTTCAATAATTTAAGAAAAGTGCATGAGGGAGCTGTGTGAACACAAGTACCCTACCCTACCCCTTTTTTACAAAATATAAAGAAGTGTTTTGCTTAAACATTATTTTATATGGTTGTATAGTTTCTTCGTTTCGCTCGTTACGTAAAAAACACCCTCATTACGACGAGACGGCGACTCATTTACGACACTAGAAAAAAAATAACGCAGGCAGTTATTCTGTAATAATGTAAAACTCCCCGAATACGTGTGATGTTCACAACAATCCTGTCTTGTAACTGAAATTTCGAGGTCGAAAAGACGAAATTATTAGTATAATTAATAAACTCAATCCTCCGTATCAGCACCGCAAAGTATCATGCAAATGCATTTCACTCCTGAGATCCAGCATGGAATATATGGAACTCTACTAAATGACATAAAGTTCATTGAATGTCCTTGATGACAGTGTAATGCAATATTAACAGAAATTTTCGATTTCCGTCAAAAAGTAAGAATTTATTACTTAACGTAATATGATAGTGCATATTTATTTATTATTATTATCTTTTTTTAATTATAGTAAGTATATATTATAATGCCTAATCAATCCATATTTGACCTTATATTTTATCAATAAATAAAGGAAATGTATTTGTTTACTGATGTAATACGTTGTATATGTTATTCAAATGCATCAAAGTTACCTCATTCCTAATTTATTACCTAGTATTTGGGCTGCATTATATCAAACCATCATTATATTTCCTAAAGAGAAACAGAAGGTACACAAAGTTTATTTCAAAGAATTGTTATGTAAATATTGTGCCTATGCATAAATATTTATGTACGGAGGTGTTAGCGGACGTAACGCTTTTTGAATGGATATTTACTTTCTTTTCGACTTTCCAAATTATTTCCTAAATGCATTGCATTAGTAATTTGTTATTATGCGTTAATATTGTTTCGAGTATAATCTTTTTACATTAAATGAATTTTAAGGCAAACCTTATGATTTTGTAATTCCATGTAAAATATCCTTTCGTTGCGAAGATCATTAATTTGGAGAAATTTGTGATGTGTCGAATCAATCGAATGGAATAATCTGTCTTGGGTGTTACCGTCCAATTTAAATGTTTTAAATAAAGATGAAAATATAAAAAAAAAATAAGGAACGCTTCTACCCATTTAAGCCTACTTCACCACTAACACCCAGAGGTACTACAAAAATTAAAGTAAAAATGTAATACAAAATGATTTTCGTTAAACGTTTTATAAGACAATAGTAAATTTTTAGCTACCTGTACATAGTAAACCTGTTATTTCTAAGCGCGAAGCTGCACTTTAGAAGCAGTGAAAGCTTTTGCGGCTCGCTTCGTGTCAGATTGTCCCAAATATAGTGATGGAGCCCTGTGAGTTGGACGTCCATAGCTGTAATCTTGTGTACTTATGATTGACGTACATGCATGAGCTCTTAACTTGGCGCGTGTAACTCCTATTTTAAACTTGTTTAATATCTTACGTAATTATAAAATGACACAATTTCACAAAGCACAAAAACAATTACACCGACCTATATATACTTATTATTTAATTATATATATATTTATATTATTTAATTATTTTTACAAAATTATACTTGAACACAATAACTTTCATTTTTACCATATTATTTTTGCTAATAATGATTTCTTATATTTACACGAATAATGCACATTGAATAAAATATATTTTACGGATTTTGTCGCGTTTATTTTAAACTTTTTTATCCCGACGTTTCGAGTGCTTTACAGCACTCATAGTCACGGGGAGGACTGACGTCCCAATGTCATAGTGTATCTGAACTACCCTCAGCTTTTATTTTTATTTCCTATTTAATTATTTATTTTTGGGCCGATTTTGATCCGATAATTTTTTTCTTACAAATTTAAATGTAAAATATAGTTTTTTTTTTGCGTCTGATGGACACTGTTAGTCCAAGGGCTTTTACAGCTTCAACGGATTGAAAAATGGCCGGACGCTTAGGGCACTCAGCTGAGTCTTTTATTAATGGGTAATCAGCAAAAGGGTTCCCGAGAGGGAGCCTCGGCTTAGACCCTGTGCGCAAAAACAACTGACTCGAGGATGCTCGAGAGGTCCGAACCTCGCCTCGGTCAGTTGCTTCTGACGGATTAATGTCGAATTGGTTCTAGCCGGTTCTCTTACCAGACATAATGTAAGAGTACGTGAAGAGGTTCGACGGTTTTGGTATTCGGTATCTTTTTTATTTGTTCGTTAAATAAGAATATAAAATTCGGTGTTTCACTAATAATCATTTTCGTCTACTAAATAATGAATGAACTCTTATGTCACAGGTTTTCAATTCTTTACAATTGATTAAAACAAAACTACAAAATACAGAATACACAATAAAAAACTACAGAATAAAATACTAATATTTTAATTGTATTCTATGAATGTAGAGACGACGATCAGTGCGCTATATAAAAATAAATTTAGGGAGGGTTAAGTATATTCATCTACGTACCGAGCGTCGTCGACGCGAGGTCGTGTGACGGATTCATATGTAAAAAGACATTTCGTAAAATATTTTTTTAATTTTATTAAGTGGTAATAATTCTATATTTGTTTGTATGTTTGATTCAACACTTTATATCATTCTAACTTTTTTTTGACATAAATTAAATAATAGTTATACACGCCCCACTGTACGTTAACCATTATGTTTAAATACTAACGGTATGTTAATAAACGGCGATACGAAAAGCCTTGCTTTAATAATCGCAAGGCTAAATATGTACACCAGTAGTCGCCTCTATCTAACACGATTCGAATAAAAGTCTGGGAGCCAATTTTCTTTTTTATTTATAACTAACAGTATCTCGAGTATCCGATAAAGGTAAAGAAACTAATTAGCCGTGTCGAAGATATAGTAATTTATAAATAATATAACAAACTAAATACTAAATAAAAAAAAATACTTTTTCTACTTTATATTTTTCTGCTTTACTTTTAACTAAATCATTTTTAAACTTCCTTAAATATTTCTTCTTCTTGACTTCAAAAACGTAGGAGGTTTTGAATTAGACGACTCTCTTTTAAGGAATAATCCTTCGATATTCGAAAGGATATTCTTTCAATGTTGTCTCATTTGAACAAGACCCGATAGTAAAGTCATCAATAGACATAAAAAGATTTTTCAAAATTGTTTACATAAAAATATAGATCGGTTTCATTAAAAGAAATTGTAATCTTGGTGATTTATAGTGTCCCTGTGAGTACAACAACGAAACATTCTTTTTTATAATATTGCTAGCTGTTGGCCGCAGCTTCGTTTTCGTAGATATGTATATATGTATATTTTCGCATGCGTAGATATACTATGTGTACATTAAAATAAAGCTCATGGTATGACTACGCAGGTTTGTTGTTTGCTTTCATATTGAATTTCATGCTTCTTTCTTTAAAAGTGACGAAATTCACATAAACTTATGGGTAAATTTTGAAAAACGCCGATATACGTATACATTTATTTGTAAACAGAAGCGGGTATATGAAATTTCCTGTTCCGTTCCCCCCTATTTTACCCCCTTAGGGGCGAAATTACCAAAAATCTTTCCTTACTGTAAGCATCCACAAAATAAAAGGTATCAACTGCCAAAATTTAAAGTTTGTGGCCCCAGCGGCTTCTGCATTCATGAATCAGACTGACTGATCAGTCAGGACAAGGAATTATATATGTGGAGATTTAATAATTTTGTAAAATCGCTTTCCGTAAATTTTAACGATTGTGACGTGATTAGACTTACCAAGAAAAAAGAAATATATTCATCGAAGAGAATGGTAAATGTTTTTGTATAAGAAGTTAATTTAAAGTTATATCCTCGTCGATGGTCGATTTCAATCACGGCAATATTCATTGGTTATTATCACATAATGTATATGTATGTATAACATTTATATCTGTAACATGAAAGCGAAATACCATGCCTTCACCGAATACCAACGAGAAATAGCAATGCAGCAGCATTATCATTTATTATGGTGAGTTTAGGGAACTGGGGACCGATTTGACGGTTGAGTCAATCTATCTGTATCCTCAAGAGTGATAACGTAAGTGTATTTTGGATCTGTTTAGGATTGATGTAGATATCATGGGCATAAATAAAATGCAAACTGCGCAGGAAATATCATAGTGCATAAGTATTTGTGCAAACAACGAGGCACTTATTTGATCCCTCCTTTTTGTTCCGATGTTAAGTATTTTTGATTAGAGAGTAATAAGATTCGGCCGATATAGGTGACACGGTATTTTTTACAAAACCACCGGGACCAGAACTGAAACAATTCACCTAGGAAGTCACCTAGGAATCGAAACCTAAACTAAAACTAAAATAAATGCTCTGACTATAAGGCCGACGTCGATTGCTATAAATTACGATATACGAATGTACTAGCATTGGAGGAGTCGAGTTGAATGCATCGGTGTGAGAGGCGGTGTATGGTTGCTGGGCAACGGGACGTCGCGGCGTCGCCGGCGCGGCGCGCGTTGGGAGCTGTGCGGCTCGGCGCGGCGCCAGTGCCTCACCCGACGTCGCGCACCTCGCCGCACTGCCATCGCGCTGCCACCGCCCGCACTCTGCACACTTCAGCTAACAGTGCACCCGTTGCGTGTTTAAAAAAATATTCCAAGAGACTGCTCCCAGTGAAGTGCCTCTTTAGTACAAGTGATATCGTTAACCGAATTAAAGTTCAACTTTTATACAACGCATTTTTTTTTAAATATAACGTGATAAATCATACTAAACTGCAGATTGTTAATAGACGGTTTCGTATTTAATAAATGTTTGACGGGATAAATAAGTGACATAGCAATATAATAATTATTATTTAATGAAAATACTACACGTAAATATTAATTATTTCGTAACTTTTACATTCAAGAACCAGGTGTTTTTAATTTTAGATAACATGTTATATCCAATGGCACGAAAGTAGCAGACAATGAGGAGAGATAATGTAGTACAATATACGACGATTACATTATTCGAGCTAACAAGATAAGAGCAAGGAACGTACCTATGTTTGGAACGTATAAATTCTGAAACTTATACAAATGACTGCGTTTCTATTTCATAAAGTTACTAATTATATATTATTTATACCCAAACATTTTCATAATACATTACACTTTATCCTATTCTTATAAAAAGGACACAAATGAGCCTAATATTATGTCATAAACACTAATGGAGGCAGTCAATAACGCAAAACTTTGAAAAAAGACTAAGCGAGCGTACGCGTGAATGCATGAGCTCGTACAAAAGAAAAACAAGAGCAGCTGGATCACTATGAATGTACGTCAATAGCGTCAACAGTTGGTGACCGTTCATCTGCTGTGAATACATGTGACGATCTTTTATTTAGACGAGCCCCTCCTTTGAGGTTATTCACCCCCGCACGCGTTGGGCACGAGAGAGGAAGGTTTCATGCTAGGAAGGTCAGGGTTATGCATGACATACCGACATCCAATAATACTATATTAATTTACTTACCATAAAATCACTACAAGTAAGGATATTAACGGTACTAAATGTAATTAGCCTTTCTAAGACATATTAAAATATTTTGAAATTTATAACGATAATTTAAAGTGTAAAATTGTAATAGTGTTCAGGTCCGCTTGGCCAATCAGTCAGGATAACCGAGTATTGTGTAGACTCGCGTGTGTACTAAAAGTATAGTGTGGGTTGATGTCGCAGTGCAGGGGCGCATGCTTGAAGCAGCCGCCGGGGATGGCCACTCCGCGCGATCCTAGTTAACCACATATTTTGCAAACGCAGACGCCTTTTACACAGCCTTCTCCTTCTTGTTGACATAGAAAATGCTAATCACGAGTAGGATGACTTCGGTGCTAAACTAAAACTTAAGTGGGAACGGTAATCACGAGTACTATGCATTTGAGAAGCGTGGTTACTTTACTTAAAGGCTAAATTAATAATAATAGTACCGAGGACGTTTACTTTACAAGTTTTGAATGTAATTCATTTATAACCGAATATTTAGAAATTACATTTATTAATAAAAATCAACGATACTAAAAACTCTAAAAATAAATTAAATAAAACAAGATTTATTAAAGATAAATAACTGGCAAGTGTTAATTGAAGTAATAAACATTAGATAATGATATTAAAATCAAATACTGTGAAATATAAATTACTAGAATTCGGTATAAGAGATAAATCAAGTTCAGGGAGTACGTTAGGGATAAGAACCGTGGATGTAAGAAACCATGCGTCCGCGAGTGCGGCGCGCAAGCGATGCGGAGGCGGCGCGAGCGCTTCACAGGCTTGCCTTTGCCTTATGGCGAGCAGCGTTCTACCTGCAAAGGGGGAAAGGTCGAGCGACCCGCTCGCGATCACAATGCAATTCGACTTTGCCACCCCGTCAAAGGCTAACGGTGTGTTATATTTTAGTAATTCTGTAGTTTTAATTTCGACTTTATATAACATCACACACCATTAGACAATATTTTAATTGATAGATTTAACATATTTGAATATTAAATCTCACAGAGTACTGTGGCTGGGCTTGATGTTAGTCTCAGGATTTTACAGCTGCGTTTCTTGTACAAAAGATAATCTACTTCAATGTATTAGTAACGTGGCTATCCATCTTACCTCCCACGTCTTTCTTAATCGTAAATTTGGTATGTTTACTATCTCCCGCCTGCCCGATAACAAGCACTATACATTTTTCACTTAGTTAGGTACTGGACATAAATACCTATGAACATAATGATAACAACTGATTCTTCGTTACGCTAAAGCTGTAAACTTAGAATTATTATGAACAAATCAGTAAAACTAAGGACTTTACTACATGGCTATTAGCGCGTTTTGAATTTTATTTTTAGTTAAAGTGAAGACATATAATTTTAAATCCACCATCCAACTAAAGCATATTTACAGATTCTGTTTAACTCTTCCGTGTACATCTCTAGAGTTCTTACTAAATCGGATGTTCATCATCATACAGGTGACGGTAATTGTTTACTGGCACTAGTGTTTGTAAAAATTGATCGTAACATGTGTCATTTCCATCAAGTATCAAGTCATCGGAGGATAGTTATGACTTTCTTAACCTCCCTGTTTTCAATGGTGAACATTGTAATCAAAGTGTTATTGTTAAGAACACGATCGGTTACAATAATCATGAGAACGTTTCCTATAGTATTATTAAGAGTGGTCTGACTTCTACTAAGTAGGTATACTCTGTTGAACTTACAGTTAAACCTATTTAGAAATTACTTTAATGCTGAATAGGATTGGCCGAAGAGTTTCACGCCATAATGAAGTTACAATATAACTATTACCTACACGTATTGTTTTGTTCAAATTTATATGCATATTATTGAAATCAAACCCAAAACGCGTTTAGTTGTATAAAAGTTATTTAGGTAATTTCGGTAAAATTGTGCTATTATTATGTAAAAATATATTTTATATTTGCAACTGCATCATTCGTTGTATAATATTTCCTCCATTACGTTCTATTAAGTAATATTGTGCAAACATACGGAACTTAAACGTACGGATAAACCAATTCAACAAAAACCATTTCAATAATCTAATT
Source organism: Teinopalpus imperialis (assembly GCA_029286865.1). Lineage (NCBI taxonomy): Eukaryota > Metazoa > Arthropoda > Insecta > Lepidoptera > Papilionidae > Teinopalpus > Teinopalpus imperialis. Next base: position 7,502,762 of record JAGSMU010000012.1, read on the forward strand.
CTGTATTATAGATAATGTTAAATGAATAGTTGCATAAACATACTCTAAATTAGCGTAACTGTTGATTGTAAATAAATCCAGGTTAATAAAGTACGTGGTGTAAATCAGAAGGTTTTGAATAGTGCGCCGTCCGTACAATAAAAACAAATTTGAGTGGTTCAGATGCATTCTTTGCTACGGATGTCGGATTGTGTGGTATAATTGGATTATGCCAATTTCAGACTATTGTTGGGCTTTGTGTGCTCGCCGGACGTAGCATACGAGGGTAATGCCAAAAGAAAATAAATACTCAAAGAATATTCTCTGTTATGTATGAGATTTCCTTAAATATACTACTATATAACTTAAATATATTCTTTATTATATATAAGATTAATCTTTTAAAAGTATTCTCTTAGGACATGTATACACTTTTTTATTCGTCTAAACCACTTGGAAAATACCAATGATCGCTGTGCTCTGGACACCTCTGAAATCTCAAAGTTATAAGCCATTGCTATAACCTACCCCAGTCGAGCTGACCCATTCATTCTACAGCTAGAAACATACTGAAGCGTAGCTCTACCACTGTTTTCTTACTCGACAACGTCGAATTTATGTATTATAAATTTACAACAATCCTTTCTTTTATTGTATCGAGGGTATACGAGCATACAATTCACCTGATAGTAAATGACTCATTTTTATTCCCAAATCACAATGCAGATGCGTTTTCACCCCTCAGGATTTAGATGGAATGACTAGTCTGGTAATAAGAATCTCTAGACAAAACACAGCAGCGTTATGGTACTATTTTACGCTTGTATTCTGTAAGGGCGTAGTTCTACCCCGATCATGCCGACCCATACATCATGTTGCTAGAAATAAACTGCACCGTAGCTCTAGTTCTGTTTACCTCCTCGCAACGTCTCTGATCATTGTTAAATCTGTGCCTCATCTACAAAAATTCCCTTGCTTCTTTTAAATTCAGCAAATCCATAGTATTTAATATAGTCTTTCTTGAACTCTTATGTGAATTCAGCAAAAGTTGTAGCTCAAAACATTCTTGTGATATTAAACCTTTTTTTTAGTTATAACACGAAAATCAGACATGTAGAGTGAGATCCATTGTTGCTAGTAAATTCTAATGTAAATAATACATTTACAAAAAAAAAACAACTCAATTTAATGTGTTCCATTTTCAAATTAATCAGCAAATAACCGACCAGCCTTAACGATGATGTACAACTTGCCAATATCAAACAAAACTGACTGAGTAGTATCTTATTTCTATAGGCATAACCCCCTTCCATTTTTATATGTATGCACGTTGTATTAGATTAGAGATTCTGTTATTGTTGCAAAAAATGTAAAAAATCTCTATATGATAAATATAATTGCAATGATTTTGAATTACATGAAACTTTGTTTATTACTGATATTTTGTTATTTCCTTCCACTCTTTTTAATATAACTAAACTGTAACACACTGATCTATGACGGCTTTTCTTTAAAATAAAATGGAACTTAGATCTGTCATGGGCGATATGAAATTAAATTTCTTCGCTTTTCTTGCGTTTCAAAGGTCGCGACCGATCAGATAGCAATAAATATGTACTTAATAACTTTGCTTAATGCAGCTTACGGTGATTAAAAGCTTGAGTCCCGGCAATAGCTGCAGTAATCACTTAAGCCGCACCCCACTTAAGGGGCTCATTTATCAACCTTATTGAGCCATATCCCAACATCCGATCGCGATAGGTGCAAACGGTACTATACGCTGAAGGTTATTTAAAACGTACAATAATTGGCTTTCAGGCTAATAATAAATAATATTTTTACTTATTTTTAGCCTGAAAGCCAATTAATAATAATAAAAATACAACAATTATATAGATTGGCTATGTTCCTAATTTCCAATAACATAAAAATTCCGTTTATGGACATTAAAGTCTTATTTCTTAACATTCTTTAATAATTTAAACATAATTCACATAAATAAAATAAATATTTTTACTTCAGATATAATAAAGTTTTTTATGAAGACAATTTATAAGTAACATTAATAATTAATTAATATATGCTACAAAAGCTATAAACTAATTTTAATTTACATCTACAAAGCGATTTAATATAATAATAGTACTATTTACTTTAAATGAAAAGTGCGTAATTGTAACAGAACAAAAACAATAATTCCTTCAAATGTTAGTGCCGTATGGGTGAACTGTGCTCGTTTGTTACTCGCAATGTAATAAAAAAAAGCGGAGGAATGATTTAAGAAAAAAAAAACAGGAACTTACTTATGATTTCGTATTAATAAAGGCTCTGATCTTGTGCAGCTATATTTTTGCATATTATATCATCATGCGTATAACAATCACGATTGTTGCATTTCACTGTCGTTATTTTGAAGATTTTTATTTTTATTGTTCCAGACTCGGGCCGTGAGTGCACCAGTCACACCCGGGTCTCCAGCCATCCCAAGAGAACATGTGAGTACAATTTACATTGACGGTAATTTTTATAAATACCAGTCCTTAGTTATTATCTTAGAGGTTTCGAATGAGTCTGTGAACATTTACGATGTTTTTAAATGTAAACGTTACCAAGGTTAATTCAAATATAAACGTTCAGATATACTCGTATTACTTGTTTGAGGATTTATCACGATGTACAATAATTACATTTCGAAACAACACAAACTGCTTGGTGCATGTGTACGTTTTAAACTTATTGTTTGTTATTTATAATAAATTATTAAAGCAATTACAAGAAACATCTATTGTATAGAATTATAAAATGTGTTGTTTTATGATGATCAGGACAAACATAAAGTTACATAACTTATACCTTTTTTAATTAGTTGAAAATAACTATGTTCCAGAAAGGCTTCGACTACGGCCACATCTTTTATTTGTTTTACCAAAGGGACTTCAACTTCGTAGGGTATAATATAGTGCCCTAAGCATTGGAACAATTGTTTTATGGCTACAAATATATAATTTATTATTTATGCTGGAGAACATGGTATATGATAATGAGGAGAGGTTATGTAGTTTCACCGCGCTTTAGCTAGGAACTGACATCAACTCGATTGTTTGGCTTGATTAGGGCAAACAACCCTTTTACATTAAGGCAAAAGGGTAGAAAGGGATGTGGTAAGTATCAGCATATTATTGGTGTGTTTTGCTTAGTGGATGAGACAAATAGAAGACCCAGTCACCGGTAAAAGAACATTTAATATTAGACCTCAGGGGTGACAACTCACCTTTTTCTTGACTTCGATGAAATGAACACTAAAATTTGAAATAAAACTCGGAAACTTTTTCTTTTATGCTATAGCTGTATTGTATATATATATATATATATATATATATATATATATTACATGATGATCCATTATTGTCATTCATTTTAGTATCTTTCTGCTGAACATACGACCTCTTCCATACATTCCTGCGAAGCATGATACTAAACTACCTCCTTTAATCGACTTCCCCAAAAAAATGTTTACATCGTCGCTCCATTAAATCAGTATTCGTCATACATTTTATTTCAGTAGTAGACTGATATATCTATAATGCAGATTTCCAAATTTCACCTTCTACCGCCGAATGACTAGTATTAACGTTATCATACATGGCCTGGTAGGGAATGGGTATCTGATTCCTGGTACTAGACAACTAGCAATAGAACTCATCATCGCAAGATCTTCAGTGTTACCGCTAGTTACTGCCTATAGTATATTCTTACTCTAGTCTACTTAAATATTTAGCTTCCCTTGCACAAAACGAACATCTGATCCATCAACGTTAATATACAAAGTATTCTAATGCATTCTCCACTCCCACTCGCTTCTGCTGTGACTCTTACTGAGCTATGTCACACCGCCTACAGAAATTACGTGTTTGATTTGACACAAATGTACCAATCGGGTCTTTCCTCTATTTACTCTCTAAACTCTCAAAGCCCGTTCTTTACCTACGCACGGTTCTACAAGAATAGTGTAATGTCTTGATAAAATCATTATTAGTCCATATACGGCGAAGCACTGAATAATAATACCAGTTATTCGGAAACCTGATTTGTTCTAAGACTAGTTTCATTCATTCTCAGAGGTTATTATTAGTGATTCTGCATATCGTTAATCAAATCAAATCAAATGAAGCTTTATTCAAGCAGATTTATACAACACATTGAATTGACCTGTTAATATCTTTTAACTGGTCTTATTAACCTATTTAGATAAATTATACTTATTATGTGATTATTATTAATAATTACGCTATGTTATTACATTTCTAAGTTTAGAAGCCTTAATAAGATTATGATATTTTTATACGAATAAAATAAAATAGAACGTGAAATTTTATTTAACACCTAAATGTATATGTACCTGTATGTATGTAAAGTAAAGAATAGTTAATAACATGTACTTAGTAGTCACGAGTTGAGTGTTTTATATGTATTACGACATAAAAAATCAATAACGTAATGGTCATTACTATTTGAAATTCTCACTAAATCTTTGCTCTACCTTTAGCAATAACCCGAGGTTCGCCCGGTAGAGTCTAAATATAAAAAGCTTAATTACCGAAGGAATAGAAAATAGAAGGTGCCACCGAAAGTTATCTCCTATAAATATTTAAAAAACCTAATCTGTATATAATATATAAAAAAATATTTTATTATTTCACTACCATTCTCTGCAGGGCGGTACACGGTCTGCTAGCTACCCCGGCGGGTCGGGCACGGGCCGGCTTGACCTGTGCTATGTTGCGGAGCGCATGTTGGCGCTGCACTTGCCGCACAGGGACGCACACGCCGAGGCGCAGGCCGCACATATGCTCACCAACAAACATGGAGAACATTTTATGGTATGTCACAGTTACATACTCTTCACATTTATCCTAGCCTATTTTGCATTGTCAGGACGAAAAAGCCATTTTTTTTTCTTTTTTTATTGTTATTGCACTGAGAATAACAGACGAGCACACAGTTCACCTGACAGTAAGTGACTCATGACATCCATAATCATCCTTGACAAGGGATCATAATACAGATGAGTTGTCACCCTTGAGGACTGAGATGGAATGCCTCGTCACCAGTATTAAAGTTCCGTAGAAGATCCGTACTGTCACCATACAAGACACAGCAACATTATGCTGATATTTTACATTGGTATTCTGTGAGGGCGTGGTCTACCACTGGTACTTAAAAGGTATCATCTATATTATTGATATCTTTTGTGGTGAATCGAATTCGACCTCTCTTATTTCTTGTTATGTCTAACTTTCGACTATAGGGAGCTATTTATATAGGACAGTTATTAAGACTATATTTACTCTCACTTCTTTGATCATTTCGCGCAATGAAAACTAATGTCCAATTGCAGGTCTTCGAAGTGAGTTCCGGGGATCAGTGTGGGATGGATTACGAGGAGGGGATGGCCAGAGGGGTGTTTGGTCGTGCACGTGGGTTAGGCTGGCCTGGCGAGCTAGCGCCGCCATTAGAGAAGCTCTGCGCTGCCTGCAAACACATCGAAAGTTGGCTCGCCGCCCATCCTAGAAACGTTGCTGTTTTGCTCGCTTGGTAAGTTACCTGTGTTTTTAAGATGTAAGGTTAAAACCAAATCACAGTAGCGTTATATATACTGCTTTTGTACGTTGGTATTTTTTGTAGGCGGGATCCTTTCCTGGTCGAGCCGAGTTCATGTTGCATGAGTGCATGAACTCGACTGAGCTCCGCAGAAACTATATAACTGAATTTTGAATAAAGGATTATCATATATTATGCCCTCGAGAAGCTTTATTCCCCGCTAGTTATCGCCTTTACATCCATGATAATGGTAAATGGATTCACCTTTCTATTTCTATAAGCTATATCAGTCACCTTATTTTATGATAGTGACACCTATAATCATGGATAATTAAGTACATAAAGGACTACAAGGAAATATCTACCGACGCAAGGGCAAGATACGGGTTATGCCAGACGCCTAACTAATAAACCCCAACAGTGCTCCTCTTAACACCGTAAGTCGGGAGCACAGAGACGCTTATACACGTGACTGCTATAAAAGCATTTAATAGTAGTCTATTAAATAGTACACCTAAACAAAGTATACGGACGCAATGAACGATATCAAACATGCCTATCAAACCACCATAATACTTACGCTTACACTTTGTTTGCGTGTGCCAGTGATTTTATATATTTCATAAAGGACAATTAACATTAAAAACAACTAAATCATCAAAAATATATATAAGTAATTGATGAGTTATTCTGTGTAGAGTGTTGTGTACTTACTACTTAAATAATTGCTATGATAAATACTTTTGCTACATAAGAATTATAAGATCGTATTTGGCATACGATCTTGTGTGAAAGTAGAATTTTATTTGTTTTGTTAAACAACTTTGTTTTTCCCACGGTGAGCTTGGTTGGCTAAATAACGGTCAGTGTTGCTGACGGCGCCGCAAGCAACTGCTTGCTATTTACGTGACAAATATTTTACCCGCTTCGTCGACAGGTTTCCAGGTTTTTACTTAACTTTAACAAACATATTTCTAAAAATTATCAGCATTTTTTTAATCACCTGAATTTTACTTCCCGGTAACCTTAAAATATTGAGCTATTACGGGGGTGTACTGAAAGTTTCTGGAACCGGCCACTTACAATAAAAAAAGTAATAAAACAATTACGAAATTCGAAAATGGAAGTCTCTGGGGACATGACACTTTTTAATTTCCGAGACTGTCATTTGATTTTTCTGTTTCTGATGTTTTTGTGGGCGTCCTTTATAAAATTGTGTGTCGCCATTACAATGAATTTAACCAGTGATAATTTTCGCTCAATGATTTTTACGATGTTTGCTGTGACTTAAGTGAACAAGATAGTCAACGAGGCTTCAATTGGAATTTGGTGATTAATATCGATACCGTACGACAACTGATTTAAACTGCCAAATAAGTAATTGTCAGCAAATTCGTACTATATTACATATAGGAATGAGCCAACTGCAAAACATTTTGTATGTGCATTTGAAAGTTCGGAAGTTTTGCGTTCGATGGATATCACATGATTTAACGGAAGGCAAGAAACGACCGCGAGTCGAGTGGTTCCATAAAGTGGTAAAAAGTTTAATGGGGACAGTCGTTGGCTGTCTATAATATCGTAACTGGTGGCGAAAACTGGGAGTACTTGCCGATGAAAATTAATGCCTAAAGCTAAGTCGGAGCACCGGCAAGAAAATGATTGCGCCATTTTTCGGCTAATCAAGACATTACATAACAGTTGAGAAAAAAATGGCAGTGACTTCAGAATTAAACGTAATCAATCACTTGCCTAGAGTCTTAGAAAAACTTCGCGAAAAGTGTCCCTGCAGCAATGTAGTCCTTGACTACGATAACGCGTCAAATTTGAAATGACGACGCATCCGTCATGCAGCCCAGACCTCGTACCTTGCTACTTCTTTTTATTTCCGAAAATTAAAGATAAGCTTAGTAGTTTACGATTTACAAGTCCGGAAGCGGCAGTGAATGCGTTCGATGAAATCATTGAAGAGGTGCCTACTGAAAACTGGATCCACTACGACACACAATTGTTCCAATGAATGAAAATGTGTAAATAGTGAGGGCATATACTTCGATAAACAATAAATATCTAAAATAGTATCTTCAATCTAATATCTGGTCTTATTTATCAAAGACTAGAAACTTTTAGTATGTCCTAAATATTAGACTACTTCGCGTCAATAGATAAGATCAGTCAGGTCTTAGAAAAGCAGTGAGAATGTTTCTTAAAGTATAAATTTAGCATTGCGAACGTACTAAAACCAGCTACAACAAGAAACTTCCTGTAACTGTAATAGGTTTATACCGGGGAAAGGCCAACTCACAAAATACCGGCATAATGTGGCAGCAAAATGCTACTCTGCGTCTTTTTATTATTCACTTTAAGCTTTATAATGTCCTGGTAGATTTCGACCATGACAATGTCTTCTGGTTATTGCCTATTTACTGGATATCTTAAGAGTTCCTTAAGCATACGCACAAATACAGGAGCACTCATCCACACATCCAGTCTCGGAAACTAACAATTCATGATACAAAAATATCGCCCTTAGGCAGTGTATCATGGCCAGGACCAGTAGGTGTACTGAACCATCTCTTAATGACATCAAAAAATGTATCCCTGAGTATCTATAATCCGTGTTCGTGCATTCACAGGCAAAATTTTCATTGTTGCAGGGGTAACCGTGAGCGGCTGGGCGTGCTGGTGGCCGCCTACATGCACTACTCGGCCATATGTGGCGCACCAGAGCACGCACTCGACCGCTACGCCATGCGACGTTACCTCGACGACCGCGTGCCGGTCTTCCATTTGCCTTCTAATAAAAGGTTACGCACCTCTATTAAAGGTTTATTAGCCAGCTCGCGGACCACTCTGTTCCGTGAGCTCTGTATTCGTTGAAGCTGTAAGAGCCGCATAGGCTAACAGCACAAACATCTACAGAATCTAGATTAAGGGTTTATTATTTTGATGACATCGGTTTAAAGTTGCTGTTGACCAATAATGACGAAGACTTAAAGACGCGTTTCATTGGATGCTTACAGTATCTCATAAACAGCCTCAGCTATAATAGTGCTAGTTTTGTTTCTCTTCACCAATAGCAAGCGAGTTTGCATGCTACAAATTCAAACAGAATTTTGGCTTATATGACCATATACGTAATCTAGTCCAAAAACTAACAGGACGCACCGCAAGTAACTATTCTCGAACGAATATGCGAATCTACTGAAAATTTATTATCACCAACTAGAATATCTTTATTATTGCTCTAATACAATGTCGTTTTGTATCGGACAAGAAACTTTATATTAAAAAGACATACCGTATTACATCGAACGTAAGACGCAAAGTTTTCCGTGTTTTTATGCGTCTTAATTCGTAAGGCGTCGTATATTCGATGCAGGGGTTGATGTTCGCTAGATATAAACATCTGATGTATGCAGTACACTTGCAATTACTGTACGGTAACGGTCAATGTCGAATAAATTTTAAAGACGCTGTACCCTTATAATTTATATTGTCATAAAAAAGAATACATTATAATTTTGCTATTAAACGAAAACTTATTGTTTATGCTCATCAGAAAGTGAAGATGATGTTTCTTCTGACGATGAAATTGTTTAAATAATAAAATATATTTTTCACTTTATGTATATACATACATCCTTTTGTTAATTTACACTTTATAATAAAAATACTTAATTCAGCAATTTTTTTATTATTTCTAGCTGGAAATATTTATGATGTGTCTTATACTGATATTTTGAAGCGTCACTAGCCTAATCGTTTTGGGGTACAGTTTGCGAAACTTAAGGTCGTAGGTCCGAATCCACTGTTAGTCTATTGTCGTGAAGCTTATTTGGAATGGTTAACCGAAATATTAGTAATTTTAACGGCATTGCTAATATTCATTAAAAAAAAAAGATATTCAGTGGCGTCTTGTAACCGATGTAATACGTTATTAGATTAACATATGACACCTACGAAATTCGAATAAGTAAACCTTATGCTCGATTGCATAAACTTTTTATATAAAATATATTTGGATGCAGGTACATAGACACGTTCGCGGGGCTTCTGGCGGGGCAGATCCGCGTGAACGCAGCACCGCTGCAGCTGACACACGTGAGCGTCGCCGGGTCCCTCGCGGCCTCCGCTGCCCCCTCCATTGCCTTCCTCAAAATATACGAGAATTATATCTGCGTTTACACCTCCGGTGAGAACATCTACTATTTATATACCTTTTATATTTGGAGATTACACATTTTCATGATATTGACTAGTTTGTTCCGTTCAATCATCAATTTTATAAATGATCTTCAATAAGTATAGAATATTTAATGAATGCCTTCATATACGCAAAATCGCTTTTTATTTAATTCGTTATAACGGAATTTGTACCTTTTAATAAGGTTTAGTAAAATCTTTTAAATACTATGTATGATCTTACTAAGTCAATAATTCTCTCGAAAACTGATAAAATTTCTTAGATATATTTTTCTTTATCACTTTGCACTTCACTGTACTTGGATATAATAAATACAACAACTTCTACTGTTTTTGTACCTGAAATTCACAGCAATGCCAAACTTTTTCATCACTGCATTACCCAGGTCTTTATATGGTGAACGGCGGTGGATGGACGGTAGGCGTGGGGCGACTGTCTCTCCGTGGAGATGTGTTGGTGCGCGCGTACCGTCGACCAGCGAACGGAGACAATGCTCAGCGCCATCTGGTGTTCGCATGCCAGTTCCACACCTGCGCCGTTGCTGACCACACGCTCTCCTTCACTAAACAACAACTCGACCACGCTGCGCATGGTAACTCATCTTTCCACCTATGCTTTTATTCCTTCTGCCTTGAGGAGGTGAGGCATGCATTTTATTTTATCTATACGAAAACTCAGCAAAACTTAATAAAACTACAGTCTTTCTCTACTTTGAATATTAACTTGTTTACTGGTGCATTATCCACAAACGTCAAAATTAATTATCCATTACGGGGCTTAATTAAATTTATTCGAATAAAAAGTCAAGAACGAAGTACATACATACATAAGTGTAGTTTTGGAGCTTTTAAAGCGCACTAATTAAAACAAGATAATTCATATAACTTCACATTAAAAAGTCTTGGTCCGATGCCCACATCAAGTCGAATAAAATTATACTTATCTCAACGTTGCAAAAAACTACAATAAGGAATTATTAAAATTTATATGAACACGTTTATTGTTCAAATTTGATATATACATTTTATTCAGAACAGTATTTTAAATTAATTTTCCGGGAAGAATTTTCTTTTAATCCTTTTAATGTAGCTTAAGAATATACCTATTTACTTCTATATTTATTTGTTGAATGCTGTACAAAATATTTTATTAGGCTGATATTTTTATATTGGTTTGCTAATTTCATATTCTGCACTGAACTTTATTTAATTACGACTAGAATTTCCGCTCATCATTTTCTTAGGCTTTTTAAAATATATCTATATAACTTATTATATAATATTTATTTGTTGAATGCTGTACAAAATATTTTATTAGGCTGATATTTTTATATTGGTTTGCTAATTTCATATTCTGCACTGAACTTTATTTAATTACGACTAGAATTTCCGCTCATCATTTTCTTAGGCTTTTTAAAATATATCTATATAACTTATTATATAATATTTATTTGTTGAATGCTGTACAAAATATTTTATTAGGCTGATATTTTTATATTGGTTTGCTAATTTCATATTCTGCACTGAACTTTATTTAATTACGACTAGAATTTCCGCTCATTATTTTCTTAGGCTTTTTAAAATATATCTATATAACTTATTATATAATATTTATTTGTTGAATGCTGTACAAAATATTTTATTAGGCTGATATTTTTATATTGGTTTGCTAATTTCATATTCTGCACTGAACTTTATTTAATTCCGACTATAATTTCCGCTCATCATTTTCTTAGGCTTTTTAAAATATATCTATATAACTTATTGTATAATATTTATTTGTTGAATGCTGTACAAATTATTTTATTAAGGGTTAAAATTTTTATATTGGTTTGCTAATTTCATATTCTGCACTGAACTTTATTTAATTACGACTATAATTTCCGCTCATCATTTTCTTAGGCTTTTTCAAATATATCTATATAACTTATTATATAATATTTATTTGTTGAATGCTGTGCAAATTATTTTATTAGGGTGATATTTTTATATTGGTTTGCTAATTTCATATTCTGCACTGAACTTTATTTAATTACGACTAGATTTTTTTTTTTTCGGGCTGAAGGCCACTTTTAGCCCGAGGGCTTTTACAGTTTCACCGGGTTGAGAGGTGACCGAGCGCTAATGGCACTCAGTCGAGACCTCTATATATAGGTAACCAGCACAAGGGCTCCCGAGAGGGAGCCTCGGCTTGGACCGTTACCTTGTTTCGCGAGAGCGTGTGACTCGAGGGTGCCCGAGAGGGCCGAACCTCGGCTCGGTCAGTTGCTTCTGACAGAGGATTCTTTAAATTCGCTATGATTATTAGCTATCTGTACCACCACTTCGGAATGCGTGGGCGCTGGAGAAGAAGTGGCGCAAGAAACTCCAGCGACGCTTCTATCTGTATGGACTGGAGAGAACCGACCAGTGACATGGCGGTATCGCGAATATCCTTGTTTGTGACGCCCTCGCCGTCGGCGGGGCGATGAGGGTGCAATGTACGTGTGTTGTGTTTTATGAAGGGCTTGGGCCCTGGTAGTCACGTCGTCAGGGTCATCGAGAGCGTGCCTCGGTCTCCTTCGGACGCGGGTGAATCTGTGATTCGCGATGGGATTGTAAGTGGCGGCACTTACAATCAAGGGTTAGAGTGTGTGACGGCAGAGTCGAAATATCGGCGGGAAGCCTGCTTCAGGTACTGAGCTATGGTCGGCAGCTCAAGATCTATGTGTAGATTTTCATTACGCAAGAACCACGGTGCACCGGTGGCCTTGCGCATGAAACGATTTTGTATTACCTGAAGTCGGTGAATGTGACGCGGGGAAGCATGCGCAAAGACGGGGCTTGCGTATGTCATTATGGAGTCGGATGCACGCTTTGTATAGTGTAATTTTATTACGCAGGGACATTTTGCTATTTTTATTGAGTAACGGGTGCAAACGACCTAGGACGAACGCTGCTTGATTCCGTACGCGGTTGACATGCGGACCGAAGGTGAGTCTTTCATCTAAAGTAACGCCTAAGTATTTGACTGTCTGTTCCCAGAGTTGGACGATCAAATAACTCTATAGTTGGGAGATGCGGCGTTTTGTTGCGCCGAGAGAAGTACATGGCTGCACTTTTGGTGGGGTTAACCTCGATCCTCCATTTCCGAAACCATTTCCTAAGGTGTTGGCTGCAGATTGGAGGCGTCTACAAATAGCGTCTGGTTTGAACCCAGACACATAGAGGCCGGTGTCATCGGCGAAAAGGGGTAGCTCTACACCGCGAGTGCGCGGTATGTCGTTGGTGTAAAGTGTGTACAAAATAGGACCTAGGACGGAGCCTTGTGGTACTCCGGCACAAATGGGGTGAACCTCGGAGCGCGTTCCCTCGACGCGGTAACGAAAGGTTCGATTTCGGAGAAAGTCTCGTATGATAAGTACGAGTCGATCTGGCACACCGAGCTCATATAGTTTGTATATGAGCCCGTTGTGCCAGACCTTGTCGAAAGCTTTCGCCACGTCGAGGAAAAGTGCCCCAGTTTGGTAGCCCTGAAGAAATTTACTGAGGATGTGCTCCGTGATGCGGTGCACTTGATGTGTGCATGAGTGTTGGGTGCGAAACCCGAACTGCTCATTGATTGGTAGCCCTCGGGACAGCATGAAGTCCTTGAGGCGGGCGAGGATGAGCCTTTCATATACCTTACCCAAGACTTTGAGTAGGCTTATGGGTCGATAGGCTGATGGATCGGTTGGATGTTTTGAGGGCTTGAGAATCCCTATGACGTCGGCTTCCTTCCAGGTGTTCGGGAAGGTGCCTTTGGATATGGCCGCGTTGTAGATTATTACCAGTAGGTGTAAAATGGACATGGGTAGGAGTTTCATCACCTTGTTGGTGATGCCGTCGGGCTGGGAGCCTTGCGTGGTCGCAGGTTTTAATTATGGACTCAACTTCGGTGCATGTGACTTGGGTAACGGAATCGCGAGGTGGTTCCTTACTCCTCCGGTCGACCTCGCTCTCAACCATTGCAAGGTGAGCGGCGTCGATCGGTAGTGTGCTCGGTGAGCATTGAGCTCCAGATTGTCAGCCAGACATTCGGCTTTCTCTTCGTCTAAGAAGGCGGGTGGTTTATTAGGACGCGCTAAGGGAGGCATTGTTTGGGCGTTGCCCCCTTTTAGGGATTTGGGAAGTCGCCAGAAGGCGAGGTGGGAAGGTTCGATATTGGAGAGGTGATTATCCCACCGATCGTTTCTGTACTGGGCTATGCGTGACCGGACTTCACGCTGAAGGGTACGTAGCAACAGCCGGTTACTTTCAGTGGGATATAAGTCGTGGGCACGAGTCGCCGCATTCTTGCGCCTCATTTGGTCCTTTATGTCGCTTGGCAGGGTCCATCGGTGGTCTTCCACCGAGGGAACCCGCCTCGAACAATCCTCGACGACTGTCTGGATGTGCCTAGTGAGGGCATGAACTGCGAGGTTCGTGTCGTGGACTGAAGATATGTTCCTAGGAATAGCATCTAGGTGTGGTGATGTGGCTTCCTTCAGGTCGTTCCTGAGTCGGTGCCAGTCTACTATGGTTTTGGTGGAGGGTGAGGTTGGGGCGGAGGGCCCTAACCGAAGAAGAACGGGGCGATGATCGGAAGCGAGCTCGTGGATTACGTCTATCCCTTGGAAGGCGAGGTTGATGTTCTTACAGATGGCAATATCAAGCACATCCGGTGTTACGACTAGAATTTCCGCTCATTTTCTTAGGCTTTTTAAAATATATCTATATAACTTATTATATAAATATATTTTAATAATTTTATATTATATTGATAGACGATTTTAATACATCGTTAGAGGAATACTATGCTTGAATGCGTGATGAAGTGGTCAGACTACTTGCCTGCTGCTCGGCGAATCCTGGATTCGAATCCCAAACTTTTTTTTGATTTGATATATAATATTTTAGGGTTTTGGATCTGGTTATGTTGTATGTATTTCTTGTGTGATTGACACTTTTTCGCCGATTTTATGCATCTGGTATTATAGTTTATGTTTTTTGGTTATTACTGGAAAATAATGTCATGGTTGATATCGAGGGTGGATGGATTGGAAAGGATCAGTATATCAGTATGCATAAAGTATATGTATATATATATATATATATATATATATATATATATATATATATATATATATATATATCATTGTAATATTGTCACATCCCTACAATAATTATTGGTGTACCAATTGTTTATAAAAATAAGCAATAATGTAAGTAGGGCATTAAACAATATAAACTTGTCGATTAAAGCCTAAGCGATATAGACCACTCTCATTGGATTAAAAGTGATGATTTTACCACCGTGTGAGATTACCTGAAAAGTAAACATTAAAGTGTCAAAAGAAACTAAAGTAATTATTTAATATATTTATTGTACACACAATCGTCTAAAGCGTTAACTTCAATAAAGGATATTGTTACTAGAGCCATCGTTCCCATGCGATGGCGCGGTGGAGCTGGTGTTCGTGCGCGGCGAGGGTGGCGGTGGCGCGGCGCCTGCACCCACGCCGGCAGCCCCACTGCGCGCCGCTCCTGATGCACTCGCACGCGCAGACTCCTGGAGCACCTGCGCCCGCTCTCTACGCTCACTGACGACGAGCATGGTCAGTACGCTATCAAATTGACATCTTTATTTTTGACCTTATTGTAGAACTACACTGCAGTTTGTTCCTAGCTGCAGAATAAATGGGTCAGCTCGACCTGGGGTAGGACCACGCCCTCACAAAATACCAGCGTAAAATAGCAGCATAATGCTGCTGTGTTTCGTCTGGTGAGTGTAGGGATCCGGAGACCTTTATTACTGGTGACGAGGCGTTCTATCTCAGTCCTCAAGGGTGACAACGCATCTGCGTTATGATTCCTTGTTAAGAATGAATGTAGATGTCATGGGCTGCAGTAATCACTTACCATCGGGTAAACTGTCTGCTCGTTTATTACTCTCAATGTAATAAAAAATATATATATTTATTATTTTATTACCTTGTTATTTGTTGTTTTGTTTTGCCTTTATTACCTTGAAATCGGAAAGATTTGGAGTGAAATCTCCACTACATGATATAAGAAGCAAGAAAGCATATGAGAAAATAACACGGTTTGGGACGAACAGTGCGGATGTTGCCAAACGTTAAGTACTACTAATCGGATTAGTTTTCTGCCATCATTCGGTTCTCAAAGCCGTTAGTAAGAAAGCAACAAAAATATCGTCATCTCAACAACAAAGCAACTTTTATCAATTTCAATGCAAAGGTAACTGAAGGATGCGAGTTTATTGAAATGATAACCTCGCATCTTTTGGTTGAAGACGTGAATTTAGTTTTCGAAAATGCGAATTGAGCGTTTATGAGAAGAGTTTAAGAAAATGTTATTCCTGTCTACGATTCAATATATAAACAACAATAATCTTTTTTAAAGTAACCATATATTTAAATCTTATTCACATATACCTATTATAAACGTAGTAATATTTAAATACCAAAACTTTGTATTATTCTTTCGAGCCACTTCAAGGATGCACTCAGATCACTTAACATCTTAAAAATCTTGAAAACTGAAATGTACTGTGTATATAGTATGTACCTCCAAAATTTATACAAGATCTGGGTAATCTACATAAAATAACAATGCGAAGAACAACACCCCCGCGGGCGAAAAAAATAAACACGCGATATTCGCAATCGTTTCGTCGGTCGTTTTTCTAAATCTTCCCTTACAAACACAAGTACTTATATTATGTGATGATAAAAACCAAATTGTTTAATTAATAAACGAATAACTCTACTTTTGGCGTCTAATCCATTCCATTTTTAAAGGTCTGTTCATCTCGACAATGAAGTAAACGTTCGCCTTTGCATACCAAGTTAAAGAAATTATTGCAATATTATTTTTAAAACAAACAAATAAAAAAAATAGTTTTGTAACAATAAAGTAAATAATTAAAAATTATTGTTACAGCCATCGACATTATTTGCTTGCTACTCATGTCTCACGTCGATGAAATTATATATATTGTCTTTTTTATATGAGATTCTTAGACGTATATTATTGCGATGTTTCTTTGACGATGACGTGACATAACAAATACATAGATCAAGTCTAGTTGATTAAGAACAGTACGTGAGATAGTCTCACGTAAAAATAAGTAAAGTAAGAATATTTTCGATGGAACATGCGAACACAAAATCAAAATCAAACTAACACTAAATCAAACTACCTAAGTTATCCATATCTAATAGTATTGTCAGAATGTTCAGATTGTTATTTATTTATTTATTCAAATTTTATGTTCACACATATTTATATTATCCAAAAAATGTAAAATAAGAAAAGTCTGTACAAAGGCGTAGCTTATTTTAACAATAAAAATCTCTTTTTTTTTTTTTTTTTTCGGGCTGATGGCCGCTGTTAGCCCCAGGGCTTTTACAGTTTCACCGGGTTGAGAGGTGACCGAGCGCTTATGGCTCTCAGTCGAGACCTCTATATTTGGGTAACCAGCGCAAGGGCTCCCGAGAGGGAGCCTCGGCTTGGACCGTTACCCTGTTTCGCGAGAGCGTCTGACTCGAGGGTGCCCAAGAGGGCCGAACCTCGGCTCGGTCAGTTGCTTCTGACAGAGGATTATCTTAATTAATATCATTATTATTATTAACTACCTGTACCACCACTTCAGAATGCGTGGGCGCTGGAGAAGAAGTGGCGCAAGAAACTCCAGCAACGCTTCTATCTGTATGGACTGGAGAGAACCGGCCAGTGACATGGCGGTATCGCGAATAACTTTGTTTGCGACGCCCTCGCCGTCGGCGGGGGCGATATGAGGGTGCAATGTTTGTGTGTTGTGTTTTATGAAGGGCTTGGGCCCTGGTAGTTGCGTCGTCAGGGTCGTCGAGGGCGTGCCTCGGTCTCCTACGGACGCGGGTAAATATGTGATTCGCGATGGGATTGTAAGTGGCGGCACTTACAATCAAAGGGTTTCGGTGTGTGACGGCAGAGTCGAAATATCGGCGAGAAGCCTGCTTCAGGTACTGAGCTATGGTCGGCAGCTCAAGATCTATGTGTAGATTTTCGTTACGCAAGAACCACGGCGCACCGGTGGCCTTGCGCATGAAACGATTTTGTATTACCTGAAGTCGGTGAATGTGACGCGGGGAGGCATGCGCAAAGACGGGGCTTGCTTATGTCATTATGGGTCGGATGCACGCTTTGTAAAGTGTAATTTTATTACGCAGGGACATTTTGCTATTTTTATTAAGTAACGGGTGCAAACGACCTAGGACGAACGCTGCTCGATTCCGTACGCGGTTGACATGCGGACCGAAGGTGAGTCTTTCATCTAATGTGACGCCTAAGTATTTGACTGTCTTTCCCAGGGATTGGACGATCAAATAACTCTATAGTTTGGAGATGCGGCGTTTTGTTGCGCCGAGAGAAGTAAATGGCTGCACTTTTGGTGGGGTTAACCTCGATCCTCCATTTCCGAAACCATTTCCCTAAGGTGTTGGCTGCAGATTGGAGGCGTTTACAAATAGCGTCTGGTTTAAATCCAGACGCGTAGAGGCCGGTGTCATCGGCGAAAAGGGCTAGCTCTACACCGCGAGTGCGCGGTATGTCGTTGGTGTAGAGTGTGTATAAAGTAGGACCTAGGACAGAGCCTTGTGGTACTCCGGCACAAATGGGGTGAACCTCGGAGCGCGTTCCCTCGACGCGGTAACGAAAGGTTCGATTTCGGAGAAAATCTCGTATGATAAGTACGAGTCGATCTGGCACACCGAGCTCATATAGTTTGTATATGAGCCCGTTGTGCCAGACCTTGTCGAAAGCTTTCGCCACGTCGAGAAAAAGTGCCCCAGTTTGGTAGCCCTGAAGAAATTTACTGAGGATGTGCTCCGTGATGCGGTGCACTTAATGTGTGCATGAGTGTTGGGTGCGAAACCCGAACTGCTCATTGATTGGCAGCCCTCGGGACAGCATGAAGTCCTTGAGGCGGGTGAGGATGAGCCTTTCATATACCTTACCCAAGACTTTGAGTAGGCTTATGGGTCGATAGGCTGATGGATCGGTTGGATGTTTTGAGGGCTTGAGAATCCCTATGACATCGGCTTCCTTCCAGGTGTTCGGGAAGGTGCCTTTGGATATGGCCGCGTTGTAGATTATCACCAGTAGGTGTAAAATGGACATGGTAGGAGTTTCATCACCTTGTTGGTGATACCGTCGGGGCCGGGAGCCTTGCGTGGTCGCAGGTTTTAATTATGGACTCAACTTCAGTGCATGTAACTTGAGTGACGGAATCGCGAGGTGGTTCCTTACTCCTCCGGTCGACCTCGCTGTTAACCATTTCAAGGTGAGCGGCGTCGATCGGTAGGGTGCTCGGTGAGCATTGAGCTCGAGATTGTCAGCCAGACATTCGGCTTTCTCTTCGTCTAAGAAGGCGGGTGGTTTATTAGGACGCGCTAAGGGAGGCATTGTTTGGGCGGTGCCCCTTTAGGATTTGGGAAGTCGCCAGTAGGCGAGATGGGAAGGTTCGATGTTGGAGAGGTGATTATCCACCGATCGTTCCTATACTGGGCTATGCGTGATCGGACTTCACGCTGAAGGGTACGTAGCACCAGCCGGTTACTTTCAGTGGGATATAAGTCGTGGGCACGAGTCGCCGCATTCTTGCGCCTCATTAGGTCCTTTATGTCGTTTGGCAGGGTCCATCGGTGGTCTTCCACCGAGGGAACCTGCCTCGAACAATCCACGATTACGGTCTGGATGTGCCTAGTGAGGGCATGAACTGCGAGGTTCGTGTCGTTGACTGAAGATATGTTCCTAGGAATAGCATCTAGGTGCAGTGATGTGGCTTCTCTCAGGGCGTTCCTGAGTCGGTGCCAGTCTACAATGGTTTTGGTGGAGGGTGAGGTTGGGGCGGATGGCCCTAACCGAAGAAGAACGGGGCGATGATCGGAAGCGAGCTCATGGATTACCTCTATGCCTTGGAAGGCGAGATTGATGTTCTTACAGATGGCAATATCAAGCACGTCCGGTGCGTGACCCAATATGTATGGAAAATGGGTAGGCGTAGTAGGCGCTACGACGTCGAAGTCGAGTGCGTCGCTTAGCGAGTCTAAAGCCAACCCCGGGGGTTGATTTTAGTTGCATTCCACCGAGTGTGCTTGCTATTGAAATCTCCTGCCAAAATGACTGAGTTTCCAAGGAAAGGAGCGCCACGAAGTCGCTTCGTAATACTTGTGCGTCACGTCTGCAAGGCAGGTAGACGGACGCGATTGTGATGGGGCGTGGCCGGTCATGGCTAGCTGACAGACCGAGGCTTCTAGGAAGGTTAGGGTTGGCGTATCGACGGGCACGCAGTGCAAGGACTTTATAGTAGATGAGAGTTCCGCCATTAGCGGCGGAAGTTCTATCATTCTAATGATGTTATAATTCGCGATGTTGGGATTGCGAGTGTGCGGTTTGAGGAATGTCTCTTGCACTAGGAGCACGTCGACTTGGTGATCGCGAACAAAATTGAAGATTTCGTCGCGTTGATTATTAATACCGTTCGCGTTAAAAATGCGACGTTAAGGAACGCGGTTTTACTCTGCCGTTATAAAGGCCCTCTATGCTTGAAAATTGACGATGGCTGACACTACATGTTGGTAGCGCATTGTGGCAGCAATCCTGATTTCGGGCTTGCCATTGGAGTCCCTTAGGGCTTTTGCAAGGGCTGAGACGTCGGCGCCGTTGAAAACGGCGGCGAAGCGACACACAAGGTCGAGGTCGCTTTCGTTAACCGGCCGTCCGGCTGATGGAGGGGGCTGCTCAACCGGTTGAGCGACGGTCACTACGCCAGTAGGAGTTTTCCATACGGGACGTAGAGGACGAACAGGAGCCAGAATAGGCGCGGGAGCGGCGATCGGTGTAGCTACCTTAGGTGCGACTTTAAGTGCCGGGCGTTTCGGCTTGGGAGCCTTTGGGCAGCCAAGGTAATTGGCTGTGTGTCCCTCTGAGTTGCACAGGACACATGCGGGGGGCCCGAAAGCAGCCAAAAGGGCCTTGTCTTTGGGTCTCTGACAGTCGGTGGTGCCATGGTCACCCAGGCACTTTACGCATCTGGGTTTCCCGAAGCAGTTGCGAGCAGAGTGGCCATATAACTGGCATTTGTGGCACTGGCCCGGAGGGCCATTTTATGAGGGCGCTCTATTGTGAGCCCAGAAAGGTGGCAGCACGTTTTCAGGTTAAATACCTGCTTCCCTGCCTCGGACCTTTCGAGGGCCACAATTACCATGTTGAATGGCTTTTTGTTATGCCCACTGTACATCCTATGCACAGATAGGACGGGTAAATTCTGAGCCTGGAGGTCCTCTTTGATGAGGTCTGCGGGGATTTCCCGCGGAAGGTTTTTAATAACCACTCTAAGTTGGCGCTCTTCTGCCAGGGTGTAGGTGTGAAAGAATACACCTTTGTCTTGTAAGTAGCGGGTGACCGCTCTATGGTCATCCGTGGTTTCTAGCTGCAGTTTAATGCCTACAGTGGTGGGGATCGCTTGATATTTGTAGCGATTGGAAAGGGCCGATACGACAATCGGCCATTTATCTTGTGCCTGTATGAAGACAGGCGGCGGGCGTTCGATGGCTGTGAGACAGCCGAAGTTTGGGGGGAGCCAGTAGTGGCGCGCTGAGGAGCGGCGGGGGCTTGCTGTGAGGCTGCAGAGGGGGTGCCATGGGGTTGGGCCACAGATGTCGATGGCCGGGGAGAGGGGACATCGCTTTCCCGTTTTTCGCCTTGGGTGGCGGCGTCGGGCGGGTGAAGCTCGCTTTTCGCTTCTTTTCCACCAGCGTGAAGTTGCTGGTGTCTTGCGGGAGGTCCTCGGGGGACGAAGGGCTATCTAGCTCCATTTCGGAGACCGAGGAGGACGATGAGGCAGAGGCCCTTGAGGAGGACCTTGAGGGTGATTTTTGCCCCTCCGGTAGGGGTTGCTCTTTTATAATGTCTTCGAAGACATCGGGATATTTACTCTTCAGGCAGCTGACCAAGTGTACAAGGAAATCCATTGTTGGATTCTCCATTGTACACAAATTATTAATAATATTACTACTATTACGCGGGATGTGTGGCCTCCGGTGGGGTGCCGGGGTGAGTAGCCTACTCCCTCCCTGCCGGGTATAGGCAGGAGGATGTGTGCCTAGTTGTGTAGCCCTAGTGCGTCCAAGTGCCAATCTTATTTGTGCACTTGGGTGTGTGCTTAGAGCTAACTAAAAATACGCGTGAGACAATTATAAGTCTAGCGGGTTGGTCAACCTTGGCTAGGGCACTACCCAAGGCCAAGTTTACGTTGACTCCTTCCGCATCTTGCGTTTCCAAGAAGGGGAACCGCGGGCGTACGGGGCTTGCCCTACACTAGCTTAGTTAACACCGCAAGGTATCCACTAGTATAACCACCCAGGTGGCTTTACAATAGCTTTCTTGGAAACTAAATTCCGATCACAATAGCAACAGCAATAAAAATTGCTCGGTGTATTGTTCTCGGAACAATGGGTGCGCAGGTGGCTTGCTCGGGGGCAGGTAGCTCGGGACGATCGTGGCGGGGAGCCGGGCGACCGTTCTCGGCGACTGCTGAGCGTCGAATGATAAAAATCTCTTCCAGCAGGCCTGTTATTGGAGATTTCTAGATTTTTTTCAAATTTATCTGCTTAATATATAAAACAAAATAATGTAGCCTTTAATTTATTCTATTTTTTTTACTAACTATAAAATTACCAATTAAATAGATTCAGTATCACCTGATATCATTACACACCTCTGTGATATAAATATCGGCTTAAAGTCCCTTCGTTCGTACCATAACTTTAATGTGATGTATGTATTTCAAGAATATTATAAAGATATTTATAAAAGAAACATCTTATTAAAATATCTAAACACAGCGCAGGCGTCTCTAAACATGTATATTGATAGAAGATGACTTAATAATCAGTTAATATGACAAAGTAAACATATATGTTTTACCAGAATAAACATCGAGTTTCAGTCTAATGAATGCACTATTAATATCATGCATTAGTGTACTGTTTACATAGTTCTGTAAATATATATGTATATGCACTTAGTGTTACCATCTCTCTCTATCTCAGTGGGGATGAAAGATATCAGAGCTTAGTTGCTACAATTTTTTAAAAAAACGTATCAAACAGCAGCAATTAAAAATATAAGGTATTACAATATATTGTAATATATATTTCAGAGCTTGATGCTATCGTTGTCGCCCTACAAGTCTCTATCTAAACGTGCGTTACAAGGCCTGCAGCTAAGCTTAGAAGCAAAGTGCCACTTTATTGCCCCCAACATCCGTAATTTTCAGTCTATTTCCGTTAACAGCTATCCAGAAAGCACTCGTTATGGCGATTGCAAGTAGTTACCGACTACTGGCACGGTATTAGTACCAACACGACATCCATGGTTAGTGATTTGCTACTTTGTCAGCGAATGGTTAAGCTTACAATATTGTGTAATTCTCCGCACACGCGATTCATTTAACATCACATCGTTTCCTGCCTCTTATTTATTACTCATTGTATTTCAGTATAACCAAGATGTTAAGATGTATTTACTTAAAAAAAATATTGAATATTATAATCAAACAGATAATGATTTAACACTATGTTCAATTCGATTTATCAAAAACTAAGTGAGGCAAAACTATATTAAAATCAAAGTCAAAAATCTTTTTTCAACAACTTTAACCTTGAAACCAAATTTTGTTTTATATTTATTGGCTACAAACTTGAAATATTTTATTTAGTTCAAGTTTAAATTACTTTGATTATTAAATTGGCTACTATAACTTCTTTATCTGTAAAACTATTAAAATTATTTTTTTTATACTTGCACTTTAGGAAAAAGTAGTTTCCAAATTAAACAAGCTTAAAGCTATCTCATCTGTATCGATAATACGGAATTAATCTATTTGTATTACAGTGATGTCTTCTAGTGTCATAACATTGTCAAAAAAGTTAGGAAAATTGTGTCATATCCCTGTTTTGAATGAACGACAGTTGCGGGCAGGTCTCGGTTCAGTCGCGGCGCTGCAGGTGCTGGGTTATTTTAGTCAACGACAATCCGCCCGGTTGTATTCCGTCCGCCCGCCCAGTCGAGCCCGTCGCTCCGCCGCAATCATGAATGTCTCGCATTCGTTAAACGTAATCAAAAAAGTTATCACTACTTTCTGATAATCACTGCGTGCGTGATAAAACAAAATACTTTAGTCAATCGTGCAAAGATAATGTGAATACGTAACTTTAACTTTGGTGGCACTGGTCACTCTGTGAACTTGAGAACGGATATAATTTTGGTGAGTCGAGCGCGTTACGAAATTGTTCAGTTCAATATACTATCTATAATAAAATAAGTTACTTACTAGTTATTAATAGTCATTCAATTCTGTTGTTTTTTATCAAAAGATCAACGTTAATAATAATTATATACGTTAGCACGTTTTTTGTCGGATGGTGAGTTGATTGGTGTGTTAATGCAAGATGGGTTTATCGGCGCCACGGCGCTATCCCTAACTGACCGGTGTAAAGAATCGCTGACGAATGTCTCCGGCGCTTTCGACATCCGTGCCCTCTCGCCGAACATATCACCATTGGACACGCTCTGCCCCTATTTGAATGAACCGAGACCTTCGGCGCCTCTAATGTCAATTTCATTTGGCCCACGCCGTTACGGTTAAATTTTCATTAATTCACGTCAGACATTGTTCTGCGGGCCGTATATTTAACTTGATACTATATAATGGCATTACCATATCCGAATAAAAGGTTATAAAGCCTAAGTTCATAGGCTGCATAGGTCAAAGATATGTTCAGTGCTTTCATTCAGTGTTTAAGTATGACTTTTTTTAATATTATTACATTGAGAGTAACAAACAAGCATACAATTCACCTGTTGGTAAATGATTATTGCGGCCCATGATATCCTATCCACATTCATCCTTGACAAGGAATCATAATGCAGATTGTCACTCTTGAGGACTGAGATGGAATGCCTCGTCACCAGTAATAAAGGTCTCCGTATCCCTGCACTCACCAGACGAAACATAGCAACATTATGCTGCTATTTTACGCTGGTATTCTGTGAGGCGTTGTCCTATCCCGGTCGAGCTGACCCGTTCATTCTGCAGCCAGAAACAAACTGCAGTGTAGCTCTACCAATGTTAAAACATAGACGCTAAATGACTGAACATACAAATTGAGTATCATACTTTTGCGTATTCGAATCTTCGAAAAATTCTGTAGTCAGTCAACTACTTCTCGTATCGTTTTAGTAAAATTATGATTATTGTATATAAACCAAGAGGTTACCTTAAATTTAATTATACCATATTTATTTACATCACGTGTATGACATATTCGTATTTTATTCTAGATAATACTGAGTAATAAATTTATTATTGAATTACATAATTAAAATGCATTATCGTTATGTTCCTCAAACCAAAATTCTCACGCACGACGGACTTATACAATGACGTCACGCGTGACTGCACAAAATAAATAAACAGGTCGGCGGCGGCGAACCGCCTTAAATCATTATCTGCAATGTGTGAAACGTGCGCCAGGGCTTGTGAGATGTTGTCGATATTTAGTTTGCGGTTTTAAATATCGACAAATTCTCCGTACAAGCAAAAGTTCGATTTACGATATTAAAGATGACAATCGAAGACATAGTTATAGGGCCGATTCCTGGAACCCATCAAACCCAAATTGATTTGATAAAGAATTATAATGCGGATCCGTTGTCTTACGAATATGGAATACGTTGTCACCGGTAATAAGTTTCGGTCATTTGTTAGTATAAGATTTATTATTTAATCAAAATTATCTAGCTTAGTTTACGAACGTAATCATTCCCTAAACGCTGAGAGAAGCATTGCTTAAGTTGTTTATCGATAGCAGTAACAGTTTCACGACAGTCAACAACTAATGTGCCTTTGCGGTGCACGTGTGCTTAACAACGATCAGTGCTGTACAGATGTTTATTGACGTTCAAGTTTTCTATTCTAATTGTGCCACAAGGAAACGGAAATGCTATTTGATAAACTTGTACCACAATATAATTAACAGGTAAAGGACAAAAAATTACCTATTTAGTATCTTAAATCTTTTTATTGTTTTTTATCAACCGGTTCGTTTTCGAATTATAATTTATTTGTTATCGACGTCGGTCGTTTTGACACAACGTTCAAAATTTATGATTTCCTTAACATCACCTTTCTAAATTCCTTTCGCCTTGCATTTAAATTTACCTCAAAATTTGGATCAAGATATTAAACGTTTTTAAAATTCCAAAAGCTTGCCATCTGCAAGTTTGCATCTGTTTTTGATGAAGATATTCTTATTCAAAACACTAGATTTGTTAAAATAGCAGTATTTTTAAAATATGCTAAGCGTGTGCTAAACGATTCGAAATTTAAATATGGACAGAAATTTAAAAGAACAAAACAGGTTACAATTTGAAGCTAACCTCAGCTAACGAGCGTAGATAGCATACCGGGTAACGTCAAGTAATAATAATATGGAGCTTAGAGGTTCGTAGAAACACGAGGTGGAACGGCTCGATGACATCATAGTCCCGACACGAATATGCGCTCACCTTCATACCTTTACTATCTGCCTGTGATTGTATCAAAGCTCTTTTTCTTCCAAGGCTTGTATATGAAGACATTTCAACAAATTGGACTTGATAACTTACTTCCACTCTGACGTTCATTAAGTCATTGATAAATTGCACAATTGACTCTACATGTTGTTGCTTGCAATTTGCTGCATACCAAATACTATTTAATATAACTACATTGTATTACTTGGTAAACTTAAAAATAAAGTATTGTTTTAGAATATTATTACATTATAGTACACTTTCCGGTAGTTACTAGTTTAACCTGTAATTAGTATTTAGTCGTTATCTTTTCAAATTCAGCTAACCATATCTATCTTTGAAGATAATTACGTATCAAACTAATTGGAATTGTCCATTTGATGTCACGAAAACTATTTCTCACCAATTAGTAGCAGATGGTGCGTAAGATTGTAGTATACGTGTGGCTGTCACAAGGCGCACATCCTCTTCCTGCGCTATAGTGCGCATGTTTCGTAAACAGCAGTGGCCCCACCGTTACGGTAGCCACGTTATTTCGGTGAACATCACAGAAATAAACACTCTTCTTCCTTAAAATTCGGCCGACCACCAGACGCCAACGTTGATACCTTTACGCTAATTGCGTTATTGACAACCGCACGCCCAGTTCTGTTTCGAAACTCCGTGACACACTGATTGCTTTTAAATATTTTATAGAGCCTTACCATATATTTATGGAGCATTTACTTGCGATCATATTACAAATATTGAATAATTAGATATTCATTGAATCTTATTCAACACACATTTGCATAGGACTGGTACATATGTGTATTGGCATTTCGCGAGAATTTCGTAAGTGATTAGATTTTTCAATCAAATCTGCATTACAGTTACAAATAACAATATACGTGAAGTATGTATAAGAATGAATATTAGTAAATATATAATAAAGTTCAGAAATTATTTAATAGAATAAAAAAAATATTTATTGGTGGTTGGAATTTAACAGTGATAGAACTACGCTACCGCTTGGTTCTACCTGAAGCATTAATGGACCAGCTCGGATAGAGAAGGACCATGATCTCACAGAATAGCAAAGTGGAATAGTAGCATAATGCTGATGTATAGGAAACGCAGGTAATGATAGCCAGGCTTTCTTAATCTGGATCTTAATTCTGGAGCGTGCAACTTGTATTATTGTAGAAGATGTAATTGTTTACTGCCTACAGTCGTAACTTCAAAACTTAACATCAAAAGAGCAATGTGCTCCTTCGTTACCAATAGTAACTTAAAAAAAAAATTATATAGTGTATAGAATATTCATTGATAGAAAGTTATAAGCGGTTTTAAAATCACGATAATACTGATATAATTAGATAATAATAAGTAAGAAACATCACTTAATGGCTATTTATGCCAATATAGTGTTATACTATTTTAAATGTAGACATACAAAATTATGATACAATTATGACTCTATTTTGATAATACTGCACTTTACCTTTATATGTCGATAAACTTAACTAAATCATCATTGCGTGCACTATTTTCTAAGCAAAAAGGACAATCTCTTACATTCCGTCAAGCAACGGTGACAACGTGATACGAGTAACGGGAAGCGAACTTAGTCCTTTTACGGATGTGGTCGAGCTACAGCTGATGGTCCACAGTAACTGCGCGCGTTATTCAATGCAGTGCAGTAAACAGTTAATGAACAGTCTGTTTCTCATTCAGTCTTTCGAATATATGCGATTACTATATATATACATATAAATAAATATAGATCTATATATATATATATATGAGTGTGTGTTTATTCATATATATATATACATATATATATATATATATATATACTGCAGGCCAAAAGTTTAAGACCACTATAATTAAAGTACGAAAATAAAGTAAAACTCCAATAAAATATTAAATGTTTAATTAACCTGTTTGATCACCTAATAGAACATTGATTGACAAACAATATACTTTAAAAGCGTAAAGAAATATTAACAGTCCATGCAAAAAAGGCTATAGTTAGCTAAACTGATTTTTCATCAAAATATTCTTTTGTACATTTTATGACTCTTTTCACAAGTCTCGGCATACGGACATTCAATTTGTTAATGGTGTCTTCGTCGATGTATTGTTCCAAATTAATATAAAGCATTCCACATTTCTGCACGCGAGGATGGGCCACGATTACACACATTCTTATCAAGCTCTTCCCACAAAAGTTCAATGGGATTGAGATCCGGGCTCTGAGGAGGCCAAACCATGTTTTTAACAACCCTTGTGCCTCTTTCTCTTCTAAATATATCTTGTTGGAAAATGAATCCATCTCCAATTAATCGCAACCCGGAAGAAATGGCATTTTGTTCTAAAATGTTTTTGTACTGTTCCATTTTCGAAATTCCTTCAATTTTAATCAAATCGCCAGTTCCTTGGCTAGAGAAGCAACCCCAGACCATAATTGAGCCACCACCATGCTTGATTGTTCTACACAATTTTGGTCTACACAATCTGACATCATCTTTTCTTGGGCACTGCGTCGAACATAAATTCTACGTTTTAAACCGAATAGTTCAAACTTGGATTCATCGGTCCAAAGCACTTTTTTAGTCCATCTCGACGGGCAAGAGCCCACTGCATCCGTTTTTTCTTGTTTTGCGGCCTTAGCAGAGGTTTTCGCACGGCAACGCGATCATACAACTTCGCATCTCTCAATTGTCGTTTTACTGTAGTCGATGATAAAGGTTAAACTCGGGTTATGTTTACTTCAACGCGGATTTCTGGTGCTGTTAAGCGTCTATTTCGCTTGCGGTAAAAACAATGAAGTTATCTTCACTAGACGTGGTAGCTCTCGGCCTTCACGAGCGTGGACGATCTTGAAAACTGCCTGTCTCCCTGTATGGAGTTATTGTGCCATGAACACAAGTCTTCGATAACTTCAGTTGTGAAGCAAACTCACGTTCGGATTTGCCTCCATTATGTAAAAAAATTATGGCAGAACGCACTTCACTGCTAATTTCTCGAGCTTTTCACATTTTATGACGTCTTCACTGTAGAAACCACAAGTATAGACTAATTGAGATTAATTGTGAACAAACCCAAGTAAACTCAGGTAATAATAAATCAGAAACATATGTTTTCAGGACCTAAATAATCCTAATTATTGACCAATATGTAACAAAAGCAAAGTAATTAGTAATGAGGACATTATAAAAATATTATTACGATTCTACCACCTGGCTCTAGCGCAGCGTTTGTCGTTTTTTGAAAACAATAGATGTTTTATGTCCAATAAATTGAAAGTCAACAAAAGAATGACTTATTTAAATACTCAATACTAACAATTGAATATGCATATGTGCATTTCTTTTATCTATTTATTACAAATAATGGATAGTTATGTTGTTTATGTGCGGTCTTAAGCTTTTGGCCGGCAGGTTACCAATATGGATGCTGGGTACAGTGATAAATTATTTATCTGTGGAGGATACTGAAAGTTTCTGGGACTGGTTTGTTTTTTCATCGTGGCGTCCTTTAGAAAATTGTTGTCGCTATTACAATGAATTTATTACGAGATTATTTACGATTTTCACTGTGTCCTATGTCAACAAGAGCGTCGACGAGACCTAAATTGGTATTTGGTGATAAAGTCTCATGTCGCAGCTTCGTGTATTCGTTCACGTCCACATTCAGAATTTATACGTGGGCGTGATAATCTACATGGCGGGGTAATTGAAAGTCGGCCAATGACTGCAGTTACAGAATTCAATATTGATACCGTACGACAACTGATTTTAACTGGCATAAAAAACTTAGTGCAAAATATTTTGCATGTGGAAAATTCGGAAGTCTTGCACTCATTTTACCACATGATTTAACGGAAGACCAGAAACAATTGCGTTTCGAGTGGTTCCGTAAAATAACAAAAAAAGTTAACGATCATTAACTGTCTATAATATCGTTGATCGCTCTGAACCCAAAAGAAAAAGACAGAGTGGGTCTTTCCTTTGAAAGACTTGCCGACGAAAGTTAAGTAAAGTTAGAGCACCGCCAAGGAAATAGTTGCTTCTTTTTTATGCAAATCATAACATTACATTGCTACCAAAGGACAATGACTACAGATTGGTACGTAAAAACAAAAATTTGCGTAAGGCATACTCGCAACAATGTCTTTTTTCACCACGATAACGCGTGTCCACATACAGCTAAGATAACAAATGCGTATTTGAAGTTCTCAAATGAGGAATTGTTGACGCATCCGCCATTCAGCCTGAACCTCGCACCTTGCGACTTCTTTTTATATCCGAAAATTAATGATAAGTTTAGAGGTTTATGATTTACAAGCCCAAACGGCTGTAAATGCGTCCCACGAAGGCATTGAAAGGGTTCTTACTAAAGACTTCAACCATTGCTTCACACAATGGTTCCAACAAATGCATAAATGTGTAAACAGTGAGGGTTTATACTTCGAAAATAAAATGTATCATAAATATAATATAACAGATATTATATTATAGATGTCTTCTTTATCAAAATCCAGAAACATTCAGTATGACCTAAGTATAAGGTTTAGTGTTTGTTTCATTTAAATCAGATATGTATGTCAAATACATGTTCGCGCGAATAAAATCGTAGGCACAGTTCTAACATATATAAAGTTGTAATATATTATGTAACTACATGATTAGACGCGGAAACAAATCCGTACATCAGTAATCATATAGACGTATAATTTACTATTATTTCATTTGTGCGTATAATGAATAAATTTCGTGTTTACATGAGTCGAGTTCTGTTTTTTGTTAGGTTTTAATGTAGTATATGGGGCGTCGGTTTAATAGAACGAATCGGATCCAATTTAAAAGCTATTCACAATTAAATTGTTGCTTAAGACGTTGCACCAAAACGACACATCATCTAAAAGCGAAACTGGGACAAACTCGTTATCTGCCGGTCTATCAATATGTTGAAAGTTGCACTATAAATTGTTGATTGGTAAGTTTATGGAAATTATATGGGTACAATTTGGGTACAGGTGATAACATCGGCAGTGGCGAGGGTTCGGGTTCCGGTGGGGAGGCGGGGGAGGGTGGAGAAGCCGCGCACACGTTCGGTCCGCTCGACGGATCCATCTACGCTACAGTAGTGCGCGCGGGGGGCGGGCAGTCCTCACCGCTCAGCGCCTCCATGGACTCGGGTATCTCGTCTGCAGGTCGCCGCGCCGCGCCTAGTCCTCCAGACGAGCTGGACGCGCTATTGGGTGACATGCTGCGCACGGTGAGCGCGCTGCCCGACCCGCCAGCTGCCGCTCACTCGATCGCCGATCGCGGGCCCGACATACCGTACCACGCGCGCGCCGACTCTGCGCCGTTCACCTACGGTGCACCCGGTCTGCGCCCCGGTATGCTGCGTCCTGCCAACCGCCTGGCAAGCCCCGAGTTGGTGCGCCGGGCCTACCGCCCCGTGCAGGACGACGAGCGCACAGTCACCCCAGATCCGCCCTCGCCGCGCAGCCCGCTCTCCCCGACCGCCCTCCGCAAATTCTCACACGAACAAATCATCACCACCTCAACCACGCCGCGTCAAACATCACCACAGCAAAACGGACGGTTAGTACACTTTTATTATATCTTTGTTTTTTTTTTTACATTAATATTGCATATTCTTTCAGCTTTTATTCTTAATTCTTTCTCGAAAATACATAGTTACTTCAAAAACAAATAGCGACGTAACAAGTCTATTGCTTATTGGTTCTAAATTAAAACTGTTACATATATGGATTTGACTTTAACAACTTCGAGCTTTCCTTTATGACATTTCCGCCTTAATCTATGTCAAAAATGAAAATATATATAAATATAACGAAATTAAATAAGATAAAAAACCTAACATTTTATTGTGTATAGGAAATAAACAAACTCATTTGGGAATATATCAAAGCCTCGTCTTTTAACTTGTATTTTAGTGTAATAAATCTGTTCTGGGGTGGAGGTAACACTGGGTATACATGCTGCCTAAACAGGCAGCAGATGTAAACATGTGTAGGAACAGATGGTTGGGTACAGGAGTAATGGAGACGTTAAGGCCACGCGCCACCTACGTACTGCCTTGCGATTTGTTTACATCCAACAACTATTTACAGAGACTCGTCTCACGCAAGGTATTTTTATTAAATTCAACAATAGAAAGGTATTTTGAATTAATTTTGTTTCTAATTTAACAATACTTGTGCAAACACGATGTAAGATATGTAATAAGATCAGAGGAAAGCTGTATATGTAGGTTATCACGTATACAACACTCAAACTTGAAAAAAAATAATTGACATGTTCATAAAATGTCATGTCAAATCATTCTGATCACCATTCGCGCAATACGAATGTTGATCTCAACTGAGAATCGAAGTCAAGCCTCACAATTCTAGTAAGGAAGTATGACGGTACATTTTATGAACATGTCATAAATGTCCGTAGAGCAAAATGAGTGAAGGGTTTTGTAATGATCTTGAATAAATTACTGGCCAACACACTCAGCCATAACGTTGTGGTCGTTCGGTTAAATTATTTAGCTGCGTTCCGCTCAACCCACTTCAATGAAAAAGGGTCGTAAAATAAACCATAACACATTAAATGAAAGTTCCTTTTATAGGTTCCTTATTATAATCCAATGTTCTGTTTGTCCATATGTAGTTTAAGTGGACGTGCTTTACTAAGCTAATAATAGACATCTGTAAGTATTATCAACATGAAGTCATTGGTTTGTTACCAATGCGGTTAATTGATTTAATGCTCGATTGATACGTGGGAGGATGCGTGGTTGTCAATTAAATGACCACAAAAACAGACCAAGAGGAACAATATGAGAATGATTGAAATATCTTTTAACAAAAAGTAACTCGTGTCACGTACGCGTTACAAGTATTTCGAGGTTGTTTCTTGATAAACATTAAACAAGAATCCTTCTCGGGTACTTTAATTTTGTACCAACCTTTATCAGCTAACAGACAAGGATGTTACCATGTTGTATGAATTATATAATGTTCACAGTTTAGTGTGGACGAGTAGTAAATTACATTCAATACTTTGGTAAAACTCGTGCGTGGTTTGAAAATGGGCTGTTAATAAAATATATTAAAAGAATAATAGTAGATCTGCGGAAAGATACTATACGTGCTATAGTATATTATAACGAGTTCGAGAAGCAAGCTACAGAATATTAACATAAAGCATTAGCCGAAAGCCGCTTAATAGTCTTTGGCGTTGCGTATGGTGAGTGACGATACCCAGAGCCCGGTACCGAAGCATTTCATCTCTATTCTTGGTTAGACATTCATGTCTTGATGGAACAGTCATGGTGTCTATTACCCATTGAGACTTATCTACTATCAGGTTAACTGAGTAATCGTTTGTACTCTATCGCTAAAAAAGAAAATTATATATACTAAAATGCATTAGCTCAGTATTTTGCGCGTTATGCCTGTCTTCTATCCTTCGTTCCGGCTGTCATAAAATTGTTCTTTGCAACCTTAAGCACTCATTTATGATGTTCACTTCAGTGTAATGGAGAACAACACGAAGAAACTGCAAAATTAAATATCACCAAGATAAATATTATTATTCTGGAATTGGCCCAAGGGGAAATTATGAATAGATAAAGAAACAATATTATTGGTCAGCCAAAAAGTTTTTGAGTATTTTATATACAAATTCAAGATATTTTTATCATAGTTTATTTACATGTAATTATAATATATATATATATATATATATATATGCCATTTTGTTCGACAACTTCTTGCCATTTTGAAGGTTTTGGGACTTCCTATAAAAAAAAACTGCGCCAAGTAGTTTTGACAGTCCTCTCTTGAATACGTGACACTACCTAATGAATTCCGAAGAGACCAAAACAGATGACATTCTAAGAGTGCAAGGTCAGGGCTACATGGTGGATGCATTAACACTTCGCAACTAAGCTCTCTCAATATTTTCTGAATGGCTAAAGATGTGTGTGCTCAGCCGTTATCATGATGAAAAACCACACCCTTTCTGTTGATTAGAAAACTATTTTTGTCTATTTCTTACTTGAGTCTCATAAACTGTTAGCCGACTGCTTATCTTAATTCGTAGTTTGAATGGGGAATCGGAACGGCAGTGAAAGATCATAATGAATGATGCCCTTACAATTCCGTTTCTTTCAGTGAACTCGTGCGACACCCAAATATAGAGCTTTTTTGTATATCCAGACTTTTTTAAATGGGTCAAAACTGTTTAGTGGTCAACCCTTAACTCTTTATCTATGTTGTATCTTATATGCATTTTTAAAATGTCATCTATTTAATTTTATCAAAACCAACCAGATACATACTTTTTCCTCAATATATATATATGGCTGTTTATATTACGTGTTAATGTGAGTATAATTAACTAAATTGGGTAATAGATATGAATTCTAAGATATATCATTTAAAGAGTATCGATAATTAAGTTTATGTGAATGGAAGTTAATAGAGCAGAGCGACCGCCGTGGGCCGGTGGTGGAGTTGTGGCTCGATCCATGGCGACGGTCACGCACCGCACGCCGCGCTATAAACTATCAATTGCGTATTATTTACATCTTCTGAACGATAGTACCCGTAGGTTTTAATGACTGTACTAGAAAAGTAGCTTTAAGTACGGCCTTAACAGGCATATACTGGTTAAAGATTGTATCAACTGAAATATATTCAAATGTAAAACACATTATTACTTCGGGGATGTTATAACCATAAGTAGTGATTTTTTGATAAAATGAAATTATGAAACAAAACTATATTTTACATACATACATAGGTACATTCACGAGATCACCTGAAATCACCAAACGTAACTTATACTTATCTTAAATAACTGTACTATATTAGAAAAAAAGTTAAAATTCAAACATATTTCTTATAATAATTACAATGTACGAATTAAAACGAAGAGATGAGCAAATTTACTTTCTATTCTTTACTTATACATGTAGATACAAGTCGCATAACTTAACATTTCTCGGCTTAATTTTTGTTTAAAGTGATATAGTTATAGAGCTACGAAATTTACAAGCAATTTTGATTCGGCGGAATGGCGTGTGATTGCGTCCAGCTCGACACAAACGAGTTGCTATTTCGAGTTAAACGTCGCCATAAACGGTGGAGCGGGCGGACTGGCGCCTGCAACCTACTGTCACATGCACTCATGTACTTTCTAATAAATTTACACACATAATTTACTGGCAATATATACTATGCATCTCATATTAGCCAATCTATAAACATATATATATATATAAACATATATATAGAGCTATCTAACTATCTATATTCTGCGAACCAGGACTCTGTCTCTATTCATGCTGGTAGCTAACGACTATTCGACCTCAACAGATTCTTTGTACATGCAATATGTAGTACAGTGAATTTATGTTCACCTATATCGATCTCAGTAGCATGGCGACACATTCCAACAATAAGTGGCTTATGGCCCTGTAAAGACCCGATAATTTTCTTGTAAGGGCGTAACAGTCAGATTATATGTGTAACATTGTCTCAACGACCTCAAAGCAATACCTACATAATATATGTTATCTGTATGTCTATAATACCAATTTTCTGCAGAAGATAATTTATGCTATAGTGACCTATGAACGCCCCTAGAATGCTTCTATTGCGTATTTAATTCTTTTTTGTTCCAGCTAATCCAGGCATTAATAAGTTTGTCAAAGAACTCAATTCCTTGTTTTACATTACATACCGCTTTCACTTCGACCTTAAAGAGAACTTGAGAATTTCCACAAATAATACAAGATTTACTTTAAGAAGTAAATCTTTTGTTATTTGTGAAAATTCTTGGGGTTATGTACTCCTATAATTTGTATGTTTGCCTCATAAATGATAAGCTAAAATATATATAGGACACACTTCTAGAGCATAGTATCTTAGATATGCAACTCTAAAAACTGCAATTAAATAAAAATCCGGGAGACTGAGCTAATTTTACTTCCCTATGGACAAAATATTTTAAGGGTAAGCTTCGCTCCGCCGGCTAGCTCTAGGGTTGTAAATCGGAGTATGATGGTTTAAATTTAAATTGGTTGCAATTATAACTCGGATGTCCTATTTCAGAGTAAGATTTCGTAATTCACGGGCTAACGCCAGTGAGGCAGAGTTTGGTTTTATTTTCCGCAATTGAAAGAAATTGTTGTGTTTACTTTAGAGCAATATGTCTCCTTTAACTTGTCTTAGTGCCGTTTGATATGTATTATCGTGGTAAACATTTATTAATTATTTAGTATGACGATTTAAATATCAAGCTGCAAAGCATGCTCGCGAATAAAGTAAACAACATTTGTGCGTCTGGGAGTGTAAGAAATAAAATATTTTAATCACAAATAGCACTCCTAACGCCACAATGCGCTTAATTTCTG
Organism: Teinopalpus imperialis; assembly: GCA_029286865.1. Classification (NCBI taxonomy): domain Eukaryota; kingdom Metazoa; phylum Arthropoda; class Insecta; order Lepidoptera; family Papilionidae; genus Teinopalpus; species Teinopalpus imperialis. The sequence goes on from JAGSMU010000012.1 coordinate 7,539,620, forward strand.
AGCTTCCAAATGAATGGCTAACTCGACCGGGAAAGGAGTACATCCTCACATAATACTAGCGTGAGATATCATCATAAAGCTGATGTGTATTTAACCGTGCGAGTAGGGTATCGAAGACACTATTCGGATCAGTGGATGTTAAATGTTTAGGAGGAGGATAGAAAAAAGAGGATAGATGTGTTTATAGTCATCACTTACGACTCGGTGAACTGTTTTGCTCGATTGTCACCTTTAGTTTCATAAGAAATTACATGAAATTGGCCAATACACACTAAAACTTCGTGGCAGACTGTTCCAATGACCTCAAAGAAAGACCCATATAGGATGCTAAATATGTTTTCAACTAACACAGTGGTAGAGCTACGCTACTTTTGTTTCTGGATAAATGGGAAGAGGAAGACCCAAGACCCTCGCAGAATACCAGCGTAACGTTATTGTGTTTCGTCTGGTGAGTGAAGGGATCCGGAGACTTTTACTATTGGTAACGAGACATTCTTAGTCTTCAGTGGTGGCAACGCATCTACATAATTATTCTTTATCAAGAATGAATGATTTTTGCGGATGGCACCATATATCATCTGCAAAAATCACATTTAGTTGAACCATGTACTTGTTTCTTACCGTCAATACAACGAAAAAACGTATTCAAAACTCTCATTAAAACCCTTTAAGCTCTCGATGAATGTGTCATTTAATAATTAAATTGATTGTTTCTATAATTTTCGTTAATTTGTATAATGTTTAGTGCACCGTGATAACATAAATGTTACGCAATTTGAAACACAACCAGTCACATGGTTACGTCAAGTACCGTCGACCCTGAAATTATACATTACCACTTTCCCGTTTAGGTAGCGATCTAGAAACATTAACTTAATAGTACCGTATGGTCCTTAAGCTATAACTATAATCTTTACGGACTCTAATAGGCGCGGGTGAGTTCTTTCTTAATAAATATAATATAAAACGCTACACCATATAAATAGATCTTGGTTTTCGATCTTTTTGTTAACTTATAATATAATAAATTAGTATAAGTTTTATTCCGGAACTGTAACTTTCTCTGACATATAAATCTCCGTTTATCCTATATTTTCCTGATTTCTTGTTAATACAGTAAAGAAAACATACATAATTGTTATTGCTTGTGACAATTATTAAGTATAAGATTTTATTATTTTCGGTAAAACTATACTTTGCTTGCACATAATTTCAATTAATTTGATTAGTTTTGAAAAGTTACTCTATTTCCTATGATTTAAATATTAATTTTAAAATGCTACGTGTAATGTAATGACTCGAACGTTTACTTATCAATTAGGATGTTGTCGATTTTGCTTTTCTTAACTTTTTTTTAAAATAGATTTTATTTTTTTATTAAAATTATTTTTCTATATCAGATGGATGAACGGTGATGCAGAATGGATTGAAAGACCTCCGAGCAGCGCGCGCAAGACAATAGCCGAGAACGGAACATGGCGATCGACAAGTACTCTGGGTTGGCACGAGAGTTCCCGGGGACGAGAGCCGCGAAGATCAGAAAGCAGTGCCGAAGGAAGCTCTGGTCTCACGTGGCTGCAAAGACAGCAGCAGAAACTCCGAGAAAGAAAGGAAGCAAGAGAAAGAGTCGCCCGACTTCCCCTCGAATGGGACACTACTTCCCGACATGTGCGCCGCTCTGCTAGTTATCGGTAAATAAATTATATACACAATTTCTAGAGTTACACTGCCTCTACTTTGACTACATGAATGGAACAACTCGACTGGGGAAAAAGCACGCTCTCACGGGATACCAGAGGAAAATAGCAGCATTATGCGGCTGTGTTACGTATGGTGATCGTCCACTATCCAGTCCACTGGAGACCCATAACCCCAAGAGTACCTCGAATATTGTTAAGGATAGATTACTATTAAGTGAACTGTATGCTCTTTTGTCGTCCTTGTGTATTGTTGTTATTGTGTAATATCACATCTAATAAAATCAAAGATCCATGGGAGTTTTAAAATACTGAAAAAGAAATATTTGGATATGCTTACTCGGTGTCTCCATCTTTGTTATAGAAAATGTAGTGTAATATCTGTTGCTATATTAAAATGTTACCCTCTGATATACTTGGGTAACTCAGGATGATGCTTCGATGCTATCCATAATGGACGCCCCTTTATATATATATATATATATATATTGATATATACATGTATGTATATACATATATTTACCTTTTACAATTTCAGCGTGGATGGATACACAAGTGACACGACAGCTTTCGCCGACGACGATGATGACTTCACCGTACCTCTTCACGTGAACACGCGCACACCCCTTAGAGCTGACAGCGTCAGTCCCCAAGCTCCAGACAGGTACAAATAGTTCCTTTAAAACTGTAAACTGATAAACTAAATCGCCGTAATACCAAATACAATTAAAGAAGTTTCACTAAAGTTGTGTTATGTAAAAACAAAAGACACGGCTCTGCCTTAAAGTATAGCAGTTCTAAAGTTTTATTTAGTAGTTTTTAATAACATATAAAAACCTGCGGATGATACAGGACGTAGATAGTAGGAACTAGACACGTACAGTTACAGTATAGTTATTGAGTAAAAAAAAACAATTTCTTGGAAAAACAATCGTAATACTTTTGTTGTGTTTAAAAAAAACAATAAAAATAACATTGATCGAGACGAGTACACGATCTGAATTATCATTAAGATCATGTTCCCGTCTCAGTAATTAAAAGAAACCTAGAACTTATATCGTAAATGAAGAAACAGTTTTAAATTTAATATACATATTATGTATAGAACAAATGTAATTTTGGTTCTTATATTTATAGAGAGTTGCCATCTAGTCTTACTATGTCATTACTATGTACGATGATGATTTTTTCCATTCGATATATAATGCAGCATGCTAGGATTGGAACCCAGATCTACTTAAAACTCGTTTTCAAAACTACTTCTATGTAATTGTGTAATTATTGAAGTTCAAATTCTAAGTTTAGTATTTGTGGACGAAAAGACTAGATTCCTTAAGAGAGGCCTAACTGTGGTAGAGCATCACCATCCAACCATCTTGAATTTTAGTTGATAACACATGGCAGGTGAAGAGTGGTCTCGTTGGTCACCCCTAGTTTCATAAAAAAGATTATTACTGACCAACCGTTATTACACAATGTATAACTTATTTAAAGTCATAACTTAGACTTTTCCTTCTGACCATTGAAATAAATACCTAAATAAGATGTACCTACATACATACAGCTGACAATATCAACTTATGTATATTGTCGGCCGGTTCAAGAAGGTCGCAAAGATATCAATATGAAATATATCGTTAAGACTTCAAAAATTTAGGCATTATAACTTATATATGCCGTTTCGTTCCAGAACCTCATCTAAAAAGTTCATGTATGAAAAGATGACGTTGCGCGAATGGAGCACAAGCACAACTCCAACGAGCACTCCCGCGCCTGGATTACTGTCTCTAGCTGAGCCTGTCAACAACGATACCTTGGTGAGTAATATGGTCAGAGTACTTGACTGTTCTATCCTCAGTTCGATTATCAGTCCGACGAAAAATATTATTGCATTAATGTTGCAGTGCAACAATTGTTGGAGTTCGTGTTTGTGTATATATAATGGGTCGGGGAAAAAGTTTTTTTCATATTTTATAAGTAAAAATTTCATTGATTATACTTATTGTATCAGACTGGTTTTGATATCATTAAACGGATGACATTTTAAATACAGAAAAAGAAAAAGTCAAATACAGTTTCCCGCCATTTTTCTATTGTTTTTCTGTCGGCCAAAATAAGTCTAACGAAGAAATTCGGAAGATTCATTTTGAAGTTTTATTACAAAAAAGAAAAAATGCCACATAAGCCGCGATATTGTGACATTTATGGACTTAAAGCAGTGTCAGTAAGGGCCACCCTGCAAAATTGATTCAAGCGTTTTTAGATCGGCAATTTTGATGTCAAAGATGAAGCTCGCTCTGGTCGACCTGTTAACGACAGATAAAGTCGATGCCAATTTTGAAAACGTGGAGCAAGATTAGTAATTAATAACATAAACTGTAGTTTATTTTACAAGTCAATGAGGTTTCCCAATCAATAGTCGCAGAGCGGTGAGCGTTCAGAGAGCTGGTCGCGTGCGGAATCGCGCACGGAGTCGCGTGCAGAGTCGCGTGCGGAGTCTCGAGCGGGCACGCCGGCGTTCCCCACACACCCACGCACGCCCTATCCGCCCACGCCCACACCCACGCCCACGCCCACACCTATGAATAACGCTCGTCCGCCACGTTCTCCGCCTGTCACCAGGTAATACTTACTTCTAACATCTTTACAACCTATTAAATATAGTTTTTATAATTCGCTTAATTTTCGTAGAGCTTCCTAGTATCTCCTTCTCAGCACTCTTTTGCCATATCAAAATACTGTCTTACTTAGTTTTTTATTTAAGACAGTGTCGAACTAGTAGCTACTTGACTTGAATCGAGAGGTAAATTCACGGCACTTGTCCAATATCAATTTTAAATGCTGATTTACCACGTAATCCGCGATAAAAGAAAACGTCGTGAAATTTCAAAGACGCGAAATCGGCCAATCTGTATTGGAGTAAAGTGATGGAGTATACCCCAGTACCCTTCTTTAGGAAGGGGGTCAAGCCCAACTTACTATAGTTTACTTATTTGTTATTACCTATAATTAAGCGGTAAATAAGTTTTATATTGTGTTTTAAACAATAATAGCGACGTTTTTATGTAACCTGCTATAAAAGAAGACTAAAAACTTAAGAATAACTCTTAAGTTTTCAGTTTTATATATATAATTGTATAAGCATTTAGATGTACTGTATGTTTATTTTTTCTTTATTATTATTCATCTGTCCCTACCTTCATTTCTCTGAACCCTCCCAAGGTTGACTGGTAAATAATGCCTTAGGCAGGTCCGCCTTTGTATGCATAACATATGCTGTTAGTTGTACAAAAGTTTATAAATAAATAAATGTATATGAAATGCTATATGTATGAAAACTTAAAGCAGTTTTATGTTTAACATTATACGTGTCACGTCCTCCAGAAAAATCTACAACTAGTAATTAATTTTGTCATGTTAGTCTACATTCTGACCTGATAAGTATGAAAAAAGTTAACAGTTTAATAACTACGTCCCCTATTTGAGTTGTTTTCGTATCTCATATATAATATCTTCACTTATTTATCTTAGCAATCTCCAAATGCTATATTTCAATGGGTTATAAATTATTAGCTATCTATTTTTGTTTACATCAGGAACCACGTTTTGCAACCACATAAGGCAATACTGCACATGTAAGTGTTTTAGGAGCCAATGTTATTTTATTGGTCTTTTTGTTTGTGAATAATAAATCTCACCAATATTATGATTGCAGTTATTAACTTCTAAATAAAGTTTAAAGCATAATGTAACAAATCATGAAAACGATATTATTTTGTGTGAGTTTTCTTGTACTACAAGTAGTCTCAAATATAACGCTTGTCTGGTTTCGATCTATTACTGTTCACTATTTTAATGACATATATATTTAATCACGTTTTTTTTTACTTGCTCCTATTACATTTATTGTTTTAAACATAAACAGCACGAGATACTTTAATCTGGTTTGTATTTTTCACTAGACATATCTTATGTTTTTAACTTATGCCACTATAATATATTTATCTGCTTTCTAAACTCACTCTCTTACATTCTCGGTGATGTGTTGTAAAGTAACCAAGTTGACTTTTTATAAATATCAAAAATAATTTGTACCTTATCAAAGTAACGAATTGATGAATTGTGTTGATTGTTCTGTACATTTTTAAATTAATAAATATAAATATTTTATGAATAATGTTTTCTGTAAATAAAATTGTAAGTATTTATTTAATTAGTAAAAGTTGCCTGATTTATACGATTTTATAATATCTACTAAGTGTATATAAAATTGACGCAATTAAATATTATAATTTAATAAAATTACTAACTATTGCGCTATTTTTATTCCTATGTAAGGAGAAACGTTCACAAGGAAGATTCTTTACTTAAAATAGCATATTGTAACGGTTATAAATTTGGATGTGGTGCAGAAAGGAGCGCGAGAGTAGTCCCGAATCGGAGTACCGCACGTACAACGGTGTGGGCACGCTATCGCGCCGCGGCAGCACGAGCGCCGGATATGCGGGAAGCACGGGGAGCGCCGGAAACGCAGAGCCGCACCACGTGGCACCCGACCGCGTGAGTTTCGCCCGCGACACTAGCCACTATTGGTACAAGCCCAACATCTCGCGCGACGACGGTAAGACACTCATAATCAAATGCAACACATTAATAAAACTTTGATTTATTTTGATTAATTGTAAACTACGCGTTGCCGCAAAGACGTGGTCCATCACTGCGTCTTATGAGCAAGCTTAAAGCCTCTCCGAGCTATGGAGAGAGCTGTGCTCGGTGTTTCTCTGCATCTGCCTGATAAACTTCGCAACGCATATCCGCAGTAGAATGAAGGCAACCGACATTACAGACTACGACAAAGGATTAATAACCTGAACAGGCTATTCTGAAGTCGCAACCTAGTATTGACCACCGCAGTATAGGGTAGACCCTCGGGTAGATGGAGTGACGACGTATGCAAGATTAGGGGAAGTTGACGTGTGTAGGTGGTCAGGATCGTACTTCCAGGGTAGTCTGTTGAGTAGACCTTCTTTAAATAGCGGATTAGTAATGGGTTGACCTGATGATGCTTAATTCACTATATTTTAGATATTACACTACCGTTACCTCTCAATCTCTTATTACTAACTTTATATTCAAATTAGCTGATGTTATAAGATTGACAAAACAATTTTAATTCAATAATAGAAATTATATCATCAACCTATAATATTTGAATGATAAACTGAACACTTAAGAGAAGAAAGCTCAGAATACGTTTCAAAGATCTTGCATGAGACCAACTCTGGTAAACTGAGATTAATTTGAAAGCATAAATAACATACGAGAGTATACTTTATTCAAAAGCTTTAAAAAGCTGTTATTAATAATAATTTTTACAGTAACACCAATATGGAAACATAAAAATGTCTGGGAGCTCAAAAACATTTTGTGTATCTAACAAATAATTTATTGAACAAGAGTGTTGTATTAGCTATCACAGCAGCAAAGTAATCTTGTTTGCAGCTATATCAGCGCTGCAGCCGCTGGAGGAAGGCGCATTCATTGTCCGCGACTCCAACTCGTTCCCGGGTGCGTTCGGCCTGGCGGTGCGCGCGGGGGCGGCGGGACCGGCTGGCGTGCGTCACTTCCTGGTGGAGCCGGCGGCGCGCGGCGTGCGGCTGCGTGGCTGTCCCGACGAGCCCGTGTTCAGCTCACTCTCCGCACTTGTCTACCAGCACACAGTCACGCCGCTCGCCCTGCCCGTGCCGCTACGGCTGCCCGATAGGCAAGCAATTTGCATATTTACAATATTATTGTTATACTAGCTGTGCCCGCGACTTCGTTCGCGTAGACCACAGGATGCTTGGTACGTCTCATGTAAAGCAATGCATTTTTTTAGAAGTTGAAATGGGGAACCATCCTGTTATACATGATTTTTGCTCTCAAAAGCTCACAAAAGGAATATTTTCTCCTGTTTTTGCAACATTTTTCGTTGATGCTATGCTCCTATAGCCTTCCTTTATAAATGGACTATCCAACACAAAAATAATTTATCAATTCGAACCAGTAGTTCCTGAGATTAGCGCGTTCAACCAAACAAACTCTTCTGCTTTATAATATTAGTAGGAATTATAATATATTACTATTTGATTATATTGTGAAAAAAAAATATTCATCAACACACAAACTTCCATGAAAATTTTAATTTTTCTAACATTTAAATTTTAATGAGAATTGCTTTACGGGTCGTGCGTGCACTATCGATTTTTAGGTCTGGGTTTATTATTTTCTGTTACTACACATGCATAACGTCAGGCTAGCGAAGCAAGATAGAGTAAGTAAGTGCCGCCTCTGGGTAGGCGCAGATTCTTACGACACTAATATATACTGCGTAGTTGGTGTTATCTTGTAACATTCAGAAAAAACCGCCGAGATTGAAATCAGCGATGGGAACATGATCAAAAACTTAATTATTGTTAACAGGGATCCATGGCCAGGCGGCAGTGTGAACGCGGCGGCGCGTGCGCTGTTGTCTACGGGCGCCGCGTGTCACGTGCTGCTGCTTGGCTCCGAGAACACGGAGGCTTTGACCGGACCCGCCGCCGTAAAACGAGCAGTGCAAAATGTTTTGCTAAAGAAAGTAAGGGCAACTATATAAGTTACCTTTTGACTTTTCTAATAACTAATATTATTGCTTAAATCGCTGTAATTTTGTGATTCAATCTACTACTTTAAGACTACATTGTACATAAATGAATTATACAATTACGGGGTCGATTCACGTCGCTCCTATAAACTGGTATATATATCACAAATAACTCTATTTGATTTGTACTTGGCATAGGACTACGTTTTTTAGAATACCAGCGTAAAAAATGGTTTATCATTACTATGTTTATAGTTAAAGAAAGAATCCGGGGACCTCATTAATAATGAGGCAGTAATATCCTATATATCATCCTGTATATCCTCAGAAAAGACAACTTCTCCACATCATGATTCTTTAGTTCTTTAGTACACCTTCATGTGGATTTTATGTTCGACTGTCAACCCTAATCTAACAAAAGATATCGCTATATGGGTGGGTGCGTTTGTACAGTGTACTGCGCACGTGGTGCACCTGAAGGTCTTCGGTGGCGGCATCACGCTGACGGACGCGGCACGACAGCTGTTCTTCCGCCGACATTACCCGGCCGCCGCGCTCTCCTACGCGGGACTCGACCCCGACGAGCGTCGATACACTCATCACGACCGTGCTGAAAAGTTTGTACATATTTTCTATTAAAACACTGCCTGCTACCGCAAGGTTTATTCTCATTGTACACTGCTCCAGGGAATGAAGATTAGTAAATATAAATCTTCACATATGCATACAGCGTGTTGGCTGTTTATTACAAGAGTAGAAATAAAATTCAAACAGTTCCAACAGTCAATGATCAATGGAAAGGAAATTGTTTTGAAACAAAAATACTAGCTCATGCCACGCCTAGCTTCGACTTCGTTGAGGGCGAAAATTATGCCCAAGATTACGATTTTCTAATTGCGTTTCTCATAGAGGTCCATACCTATAAAGCAACTTGTTGTATATCCCAGATAATAAGTTGGAAAATTATTTATTTACACTATGAACTAAATACACGCATATATGTTAGTAAAAGAACACCTACACCCATCTTCAACAAAGATATTATTATATCCTATGTATATTTAATTTATCAACCACATATGAAATTTATTGGCAGCTACCCCTATTGTATTGTATACTATTGTGTATGATATATATTTTTATATGTATATATATGTGTATATTGTGTATTTAATATTATATGTGAATGTATTATTATTTGCTTGTATTAGTTATTCTTAGATTTTTCATTTTTTTTCTTCTTTTATTAATTCGTTTATTGGTACACCTATCATACACATATCTCACCACACCTTGGGTTGACTGGTAGAAAATGCCTTTGACATTAAGTCCGCCCTTTGTGAACTTTGAACTTTGTTAAGGTTAATGCAATAAAGAGTAAATAAATAAATAAATAAATATTCAACAGCGCAATGCCAAGCTACCACTTTTTTAACTAATATTATGAATGTTTCCTTTTACATAATTAAATATGGCAATTACTATTTCTGCTGCAGACGGATCTTTGCTTTCGTGGCGCGAACGTCTTCGGGCTCGGACAACCAATGCCACGTGTTCGCTGAGCTGGAGCCGGAGCAACCGGCCACCGCCATCGTTAACTTCGTTAATAAGGTACATTGGTTTTTGTAAGCAATTGCAAATTAACTCTATACATTATAAGCAAGTTAAGGTATAAAACAAGGCACGCCCTCGACGCCCCCAGTCAATACAGATAGAAGCGTTCCTGGAGTTTCTTGCACCACTTCTTAACCAGCTCGCACGCATTCCGAAGTGGCGGTACAGACAGCCAATAATAATAATAGTGATATTAATGTACATAACTCTCAGTCAGAAGCAACTGACCGGGCCGAGGTTCCGCCCTCTCTGGCACCCTCGAGTCAGACGCTCTCGTGGAACATGGTAACGGTTCAAGCCGAGGCTCCCTATTGGGAGCTCTTGTGCCCACTAATAGAAATCTCGACTGAGCGCCATAAGCGCTGGGTCACCTCTACACCCGGTGAAACTGTAAAAGCCCCCGGGCTAACAGCGGCCCGAAAAGTATAAATGCTATTACCAATTGGACTTAATTTAAAACTAATTTGCAACAAGTTGGCTATCACAATTCATACCTCACGGGCGTTAATGTGATTTAATTACATGCATTCCTTTACGATACGTAGCTTGAACCAAATCCAGTTAAACATATGTATATCATCAGAATGTAAATGAATTCCATAGTTCATTGTAATTCTAATTTTTTTTTTTATTTTACAGGCACTACTTGGAAATACGCAAAAGAGGGACATCATCTAAAACGTACTGCGATCGTTACATAGAGGATAATGGTCAAAATACTCATAAAATAATAACGGTGTCTGCATTAGTATTTTTGTCATCTAAAATATTGTATTGTCTGAACCGTAAGGACAACGTAAAATAAATCAATACCCAATCGGTTTCTTGGGTGACGACGGATCTGAGACCAAAAAATATTGAATATTTGCATTAATTTTTTTCACAATATATAATATAAAGGTTTTACCATTGAACGCGAGTTTCGGAACCTAATTGATATTAAAGTCACATTGTGTGGAAAAGTTTAGGTTTTTCTGTATTATTCCATATTAACTTTCCAAGTATGGTTTGGTGGACTTGGTTATTATGAAATTATTACAAAATATTTTTTCCAAATTCATATTTACCAAGTACAAGATACCAACAAAATGTTATTTTAAAATTAATTATTTTTTAAAGTTAACACATCGTAGCATAGGGAAGAAACTAACTAGTCTCATTATTGATTTAATTTAGAGAAGCAATAACGTGTGTGCCTATTTTAGTAAGTTAGATATTGTAATTACCTGTAGGCTATATTAATTTCCGATTGGTTTTGTAGAAAACATATGGAATGTTTTACATTGACGCCAATATGTTTAATAGTCAACTACAGAAGATTCCTGGATACCTTCTCGTTATACGCCTTTTAATAATAGTTTGCCGTACAAGTACAACGAATATAATAATAAATAAGTACAACACCTCCCGTTTATATAGATTTATAATTTATTACAAGATCTTAAAGCCTTATTTGATACCAATAAATTCTACAATGAAAAATAAAACACACCAGTTCAAATAACGATCGAATAATAGATGCCTAACTTGTTGCACGAAGTATCGATTAAATATAAATTAGATATATGCTTAAAATAATGCTAAAGGTGGTTAAAAGCCACAAATGGTATGCCTTAACAGTGATTTTAATTAAGTAAAATTTGATTTATTCTTAATATCCAGTTTATGATTAAGATTATTTAACACTTTATTTTGTAATAATTATCTGATGTTAAATGTATTTATTGGTTATAATAAATAAATTCACAAATATTATATTATAAATATTTTATTTACCTACCCAAAGGACAGATCTACATTTGTAACAATTATATCAAAGACAAAAATGTTTGCAACACTATTTCTCATTCTTATTTATTTCTATTAAATAAAGAATTGGATAAAAACACAGTTGCTTACTAAAGAAATTATAACATTCTATGAAACTATTTCTATAAATTTAGACAACAACATAAGCGATATCTTAAGCACAAATTGAAGCTGTAAGTACCGTTAGGTTACTAAGTACATTTAACATACTGGGAGAAGGTCTACAATATAAGACTATTTATTAACACGGATATTTTTATCATCAATTATATTTTGTCACTACAATATATTACGAAATATCGTACCAGCCATCGATATTTCGTTTACTATAGAGTTTGAAAGTTGTAGAGTCAGTTACATTTGAAGGTTGCCCGTTGTTTATAATGATTATGGGTGGAATGGCATGGATTGGAGCGTGTGCGTCAGTCGTCGGAGCGGCCAAAGCGCAGGTGTCCGTAATCATCAAAGGAGTCATCCGCTCGCGCCGCGCGACTCCTCATCAGTCCGTAGTTCCGGTACATGCGCCGTGATCGGAACTCGTCCTCGTCGTCAGACAGTCCCATACTACGCATAATTGCACCTTCGCAACATTCCATCGATATTGCCAGCGCAATAACAATCACCAAGCCGACCAACGTTACGAGCCTCATAGTTGAGTTTGATACCTGAAAACGAAATTATTTTTCTGATTGGTCGAGAAGGTTTTCATTAATTTGTCACATAAGCCCAGGACTGACTCTCTGCTGGATAGATATGGCTTAGAACCGTGCATCATGGTAATACAAGGAGACCTCTGTATGCATGTTTGGATTTGTGGTATTTAATGGAAATTTTATCTCTGTCTCAGAAAAATAATGATTTTTAATACTTTTAAAATAAAACATGTAATTTATTTTCATCTTAAATTATCCCCATTACTTTTCGATACAACAATAAATAGTAAAGAAAGTTCACTGTGTGCTGATGATGATCATATTAATTTATCCCTAATGGAAAAGGCAAAGGACTTTACTCCATACAGCCAGGTCTTGTTCGTATCATGGTTGGTCTGAAACTGTTCACTGTGCTTATAAAGGTTATTTATTTTAAAAAAAAATTCTAGACCTCAACTAGTCTAATATTGGGTTACATAACGAGAAATCTATTGAAAGGCTCCATAAATTTTGTTTTTTTAATTTTGTTATAACGTTGCAGTTAACCCGAATTAATAGAACCCAATTGAATTTCCCAACTACACGTTTTTGTTTATATTCAATAAAGAAAGAGACCACTGTCAGAACTTTTAAGAAATGTTCATATACATCTATACAATTTATTCTATTTTTTAAAAACGGTATAAGCATACGCGTGTACTTTGGCTTTTTTATATTAGATACGTCTATATTTTTATACTATTAAATTATGAAATACGTGATAATTAAAGTTTATGTATCTCGCCTATATTGCGTGACAGTTTCAGTATTTTAAGACTAAATTAGTAATAAAGAATGGACGAGAGAATGATAAGATATGTGAGAGTTGTGACGCGAATAACTACCACGGAGACCCCGGCTCAAAACCGGCAAGTAACTTGATAACTGAGGCATAATTCCGTAATGCAAAATGGTTCCATTATATTGAAAAGACTAACGGTGACATAAGTACATATTCGAGTTGTAATTTCACTGCTAGGAAGCTAATCATTCTAAATATATCTATAAGCCACCTAGGCTTTAATATATATATGTATATATATATCTATATATATATCTATATATATATATATATATATAGATATATATATATGAATAATTGATAATATGTAAATAATTGAAAAAATGGCGTTACTAAAACTAAAAATAAATGCTACTAAAACTTACCGCTTTGTGTGAGCGCTGGACTTACAAATGGCAACTTGAAACAAAAGCCTGCTGTTTATATAGAGAGCACACCCTATAAAAACATCACCCCCCTTTTTTAATATTCCCCTCGCAGGTCGCTCTTTTAGAAGTAGAATGAAAATTGACGTGTTTCAATTATTTAAAACAGCCTTAAATAGATTGATCTTGCAAATTGTTTTTCCAGTGAGTTTATTTTTGCTCTCGATAGAGTAAACATCTGTTCTTTTTATTTTTTATAAAGAACTAAGAAAGATCAAATCTATAAAAAAAATCAGATACATATTTAATACATAGCAAATTTACATTTCGGTAAAGGTCTCGTTGTCAAAGCCCATACTCAGATTAAAAAAAATAATATTATGAAAAAAACTGTGAATGTCAATTTTCCCGCGTTTTTCCATTAATTATCTATAGTAAAATACAGTTGGGTTGTTTTATAACAGGAATTATTTATTAAAATATTTTTTCCGAAGATGGGACCTACTTTAACAGAGTTTGAATCTTTTGAACAACAGTTTATTGATGTTATTGGTGAATTCAGTCAATAATGGTGAGAAAATCTATTGTCTTAAAACGAACATTAATGAGGTCGTATGTTTTTATACCGATAATAAGTTATTACTTCTTAAGTTAATATTTTTACTTCTTTTAAATATCGATATCATCAATAGATATTGATTTGGAAATAAATATAAGGCAAAACTCTTACTTTTAATGATGTTTCCTCACTGACATAAAGGCCTATATTGACAATAACTATGATTCTTAAACAGACTTACACAACCTAATACAGTAAATTATAATCCATTATTTTTATATCATACTTATTAGTGAATGAACTTATAGTTCCTAGTGACGTACACACATCAACAATAAACTTATAACTAATGATAAAATACTTACCAAGAATCAGATCTTTGTAATGAGAAAAAATCTGTATAAGATTCATACGGCGTCAGACGCATTCCTTATTAAATAAAAGTGTTAGCCGCCCAACCTTCATTATTTATCCATCAAACAAGTAATATACAAGGGAATAATAAAACATGATCATAGAGTTCAGAGATTTATCTCCGTGAGGCGGTGCGTTCAGAGGCCGCGCGAGCAGAAACAGCGGAGGCAGCCTCTGAGACGGCACAGCGCGACGCAGCAGACTATCGCGCTAACGCCGCAGCTGCCGCTGCCGCCGTCGCTCGATCATCTTCCGCACTAGCTGCCGCACATGATGAACTGACAGCTTCTAAATCTAAACTTGAGTTAACGGTACGATTCTGATAATCCATTTTTTATAACTCATAAACACAACGTGTAACGAACACACGGCGGTAACGAATCACTAACTGTCGCAGGCAATTAAATCTAGCCTTGACATCTATGAAATTAGGGTGAAAGTCGCCTTACCCGGAGGTTGACAATAAGAAAACGCTATGGAAGTATGGTAACACGGCACTTATTAGTACTGTATATTTATATTGTATTTAATTCTAGCAGATTAAGAGTGAAGCACCTTTAAGTATCGAATCAGATTATAATTTGGCAAAATTATCATCTGATTCGATACTTAATACAAATATTCCTCATCATTTAATTAGACCTAAAACTTACAAAGTAAGCATATAATTTCTTTCAGAAAAAAAACAAGTTTAATTGTTTCTTAGATTCTAGCGTAACTGTAGTACAAATAGAACAGTAGATAAAATTCCGCCACATTCAGACATATATATTATTACTACACTATAATTGCAAGCATAAAAAAGTTTACTGCCAAGAGCCGTGGTGGAAATATAAGGGCTTGCTTTTCACAGTACGCGAGGAAAGCGAACACGATCCCGGTGCCGCCACTAATTAAATTCTTAATTGCAATTTTAAGTGTTGATATACCACGTGCTCATCCTTCATTAAGTCACCTCATCACTAGTACACTGATGACATGAATGGAGTGGTGACATAGGTCTCTCCCATGGACTGTCATAGAATACGATCCAAAGACTACCCTCAGACTTACATATCCTATAGGTCATCACTCCATATAGTGGAATACCTATGCTGCGGTGGTCAAAATGAGGTTGCCGCTCGAGAAACTATCTTCTCCATCGGTTATTGGTGCCACTCGCTACACGGCCGGCCCATTGCCACTTCAGTTTATTGATTACCTTAATTCTTCTGTGGATATCCACGCTTTTTTACTCGAACACATCGAAACACCGAGCATAGCCCTCTCCAAGCTCGTCGAGTGACTGGGCTCCCTCATACAGCCAACAGTGGACGTCCTACGTGCTACGTCCCAGATCCTTAGGTCATCGCTGGCAAGACGCACAGATTAAAGTTTTTTTTATCTTTGGGACAGTTGATCGTCCTCCCGTTGGTAACACAAGTTATCGGATTTTAGGATCACCGTGTCCTCCCCCGTCTACGAACATCAGATAATCCTATAATATCCTAGCGTTACTTGTTTACCTCCATCTCTGTAATTCTCACGCCGGTCCTGACTGTACGTGCGTTATATGTTGCCGGGTCCAGTCACCGCTGGTGGCAGCCTACTTCTAACCAAGTATTTTTAGCACCCCCCTGCCTTAAAATGGCCGCAAGTGGAGTCGCAAGGCCACCGGCGACTGGGGCCGTACATCATCAGCTCTATTTAATGTGGGGGGTTTATGCGAGCGAGTTGCACTCGACACATTGCCCCTTTAACGCGATCGGACTGAGTATTCAGTGTCCGGACTTAAGGATCTTTCATTTATCGGTGATTTTGATGAGGTGGTTTACTAAGGTAATACCCGTGGCTCTGCCGTGAATCGTGAATAAAGAAACCTGCACTTCTAAGAAATAACATTTCTTTTCGAAGACGTGAAAAGTCTACCAATTCGCTTAAACGTTGTGAACTATGCTCTAACACCCTCTCCAAAGAGGAGGCCCAACATAGAGGTTTATCTAAACGTATATATCTCGTCTCGTACTATATACGAGCATAGGCTGTTACATTTTAAGTTACTAACAACCGTTTCCATTTCACATTTGATTTATATACGTATCCTATTTTTTCTCTGCCATACTTATGCTCATACAAACAATATAATCATACGAGAGAGATAACAAAAAACATTATTAAAAATTCACTTAAATGTTGTATTAATAAATTGTATTGGTTTATATTTTTTATTTTTGTAATCCAAAAAATTTTCATATTCGAATGACTTTAGAAAATTACGGTAATAATTTTATCAGGAGCGCCAGCGCTGTCTTTTAGAAAAGAAGTGCTCTGAACTGACAGGGCGTATAGACGTTCTGGAAAAGGAAGTACAACAATTACGCCCACTACAATCGGCTCATACTACGCTACAACGGCAGTACGTGGAGCTGGAAGGGCGCGTTCATGCCGCAACTGAAGAGGCACGCAGGTCTTACAATTTATATCATTAAATTTCATTATTTATTTACGATTCTTCAACATTGGATATATTACTTAAAAATAATAAAAACATCGTATTATTCAACTAAATCAATGTCGGATGTTAACAAATTCCAACAATTCATTGCATAAAAGTAAAGTGGCAGCCTATATATATGACACTTTGAGATGGAGAAACATTGAATATAGGTACCGATAACAAAATAATCCTCAATATTAACAAATTATATTTGATATACTTATAATTAATAAAATACAAATAACATACATACATAAATACATGAATATCATCTAATATATACCTTAAATATATAATAAGAATAGATAATATAAAATGCATATAAATAATTAAATAACAAATTCAGATGATTATCCCTGTATAATACTCACGAATCTCATTTAATGCCATTGGGCAGGGTGTTCCAAATAATGTTATGATAATGCGTCATTTTAACCCACTGATGTACTATGCTCGTCTGCCACAAATCCAGCGACATAACTATAAACATAGCTCGCCGCTTCATCTAATTGAAGTTATCTTACACTGCGTCCTATTTATTAACAAACAGAATTCTTAGCGACTTCATATTCTACAGAACAATGCATTTTGATCTAATTTAAACTAAGCCGTTATGTGCGTTGATGATAATACAATTTTAAAATGGAGCTTGTTGTTTATATCCTCAGTGTCGTCGTGTATACATTAGGTGTTATAAAACAGACAGAATATTGTAGACTTCTGCACGCAGCGTTACCTATGGAGGCCACAACCTCCGTTGTTGTTACGTTAATTATCCGGTGTTGGCCGGCTATATGGTTGCTGGCTGTACAATGTCCGGTGCAATAATGAGTTTGTTTTCATTTAGGATTTAAATAAGTTGTAATAGTAATTAATGAGCTCAGACGGCGTGCCAACTTTCTAAATGGAAAAAGTGTGGTAGTGGTTATTTAAGAGTAGATTAAGAAAATTTCACCTTCGTAATACAGAATCACACGAAAATAAACAAATACACGAGAATAAATAACTGCGACTACACTCTAAATGCAGCGTGAATGGTTTGGCTGTATTTCCTAATTGACCTAAATACTGCTAACGAGGCATTCCATTTCGCACGTATATGCATTGAGAAATGAGAGATTTGAGATAGGACGAAGATGATTATGCAGTATAGGATTAGGGATCTTGTTTGATTTGTGCTACCCCTGCCGCACAAAAGCCTATTTCCAAAGTTTAGGATATTGACCTGAGTCTAGGGAAAAATGTATATTTTTTTCAATAGCTGGAAGCAGGGACTCAAGTATCATTGACTCCATGGGTTTGCCAACCTCATCACAACCCACCTTGGATTTTATAGCTTGAACAATTTTATTAATGTCATCCTGAGTAACGGGAGAGAATTGAAATTGTGGAATTTTGAGAGGTTGGATTAACTCCATCGAAGCTATGGTTTGTAATCGGACAACTGGATCTAAAGATGATGCAGAGATCAAATGACAATTAATGTCATTTAAATCAAATTCAAGGCTAATGTTGGATGAGTTAGGCTTTTCAAAGCCAACAGATTTTAGAAATTTCCACACATCCGTGGTTAGAACTAATAATATTATCACGAATATAACGGCGTTTAGCATTTCGTACCATTTGATTGCATCTATTTCTCAACAATTTGAAGTGCGACCAATTCTCATCTGTACGATTCCTTTTAAATTTATGGAAAGCCCAACTCTGTCTAGTCATCTCCGTCTGCAGTCATCCAAAGAGCAGCAGGAATGCATGCTTAACTCTTACACTTTACCCTTTTACTTTACTCTTACTGGAGCGTAAGCATCAAACAGATCTAGAATTGTGTAATTAATAAAAGAGACTTTATCATCGATGCTGGTAGCTACAGCCAAAGGGTAAAGATCAATAAGGGTAGCATCACTCCAGAGTCTATCAATGTTTATTCTAGATAAATTGCGTAAATGCAGAATAGTGGGTTTGTACTTTGAAGGTTTTAACTTATATGCAAAGTAAATTATATCATGACGTAAGAAACATAGAGTAGAAAGTTGTCCGTTCGTAAGCATACGGTCTGGAGAAGCTGTAATGATAAGATCAATCAATGAGTCATCAGTGCCAATAGGGTAGGTGTTTTTATTAATTATCAAATTGTTACTGCACGAGCGAAAGCTATTCTAATCGTGTAATATTTGTTTTTAGGACGAATTGCACGATTATAATGAAAACAACTCAAGTCATAAATAACTTTTTCGTAAATGGCATATGAAGAATGTTTTATGTGATGTCGAATTGTAACCGATACGTTTGTATTCTTTTGACGATAAAAAAGTTTTATCTCTCCTTTTAATACAAAAATATGGATGGCAGTAATTTTATACCGTAGTTCATTTTACTATTTTTTTTTTGGTTCAGTAGATCTGTCCCAAAGATTCGATATATAACAAGGTACGATCAAAATAAGCTTCCGTTAAAGTAGCGAAGCCAAGTAGATGCCCTATAAACATTTCATACCTGTATAAAAGTAGAATTTCTCTATTCCTATTTTATAAAAAAATAAGAAGCGGCAAGGATTGCGTCTTTGTTATAACAGTGAAACAAGTCGTTTAGAAAGTGAGGTGCGCCGAGTAGAGCACAGCGCGCGCGGTGGCGTGGAGGTGCGCGAGCGAGCCCGCCTCGCCGCTGCCGCACATGCGCGCGAACGTCATCGCAGCGCCACAGACTTGCAGCATACGACTGCTGAACTGCTACGCGCCAACAGTATGTCCACTTTACAAATCACAATTATTTTTGTCAACGGCTACGTCGTGAAGGTAAGAGTACCTAGCTGCCTACTCAGATGCGCGTCCCGAGTACTATTCCCAGTCAAGAAATAATATGTGTGCAATTGTTAATTTTCTCGTCTGCACATCATTGCATAAATCTAGTGTACTCTGAGATTGCATATGCAAGATGCATGGATAATAACTTGCATTAAGTCCAACTACGGAAACAGACAAGTGAGTGCCTGTTTTTGCACGAATACTAAGTACACTAATCTACCTATCTCGACCAGTTTATCAACTTATTAAACAGGTGACAGTAATAATCAGAACATATTGCCGCGGTCTATATCGACTAATAGAACATAAACATTAATACATTAATCATCTATGGATTTATCAGTACACTATAGGGTGTACAAGCACACAGTTCACCTGATGCTGAGTGATAACCTCGGATCGAGACATCAAGACGTTGTCACCTCTGAAGACTGAGATGGATCCTTATACTCACTATACGAAACACAGCACTGTTATGCTGCTACATTAAGCTAGTATTTGTATTGCGCGTTGTCCTCAGATCGTGCCGACGCCTTCATTCTGCAGCGTGACAATAAAATGAGTACGCTAGCATATGGTGTTACTAACATAGCGTTCCTGTTAACCAACTCTAACTGAGCTTAAATACCAGCTAGGAGATGGTTCATTGATGGTTCATTCAATGTCGAACAGCGATTTGAAATCTATGTCCTTTAGTTTAACAGATCTTACTCTAAACCAGAGATTCCCAAACTATTTTGGGCAAGAGACCCGTTTTTCAAAATGAACGGATACCTCAGACCCCCATATCGAAATTACTTTCAAAATCCATCTCTAGTTTTTTTCCTATTCATACAAAATACTTAGCAATTTAAAAACTTTGCAGTTGGTTAAGTGAGTAAACTAGACATCATGTACTCAGCAAAATTTAACAAAATAAATATACATAAAATTACCGAGTTTATTTCATCTTGTACGTACTTGTGCACTTTTATCGACTTGTACAACAATGATACTTCCTACTAAAATAATAACAAGTTGGTACATGTAACACAACTTATACAGTATCTTGAAAGTTGCAAATAAGAACTTGTGTTAATTATTAATAGGGGTAATCGAATTTTAGACGTCGACGACCCCTAAAATCAGTTTTCATTTATTTCGACCACTGGGACACCGATATCGAACACTGATTCCTGCTTTTAATAATTAATGAGAAAACCTCTATTTGCTATATATACGTTTAAAAGAGCCGATTACATCATGAGTTAGATATGAAATCATATTACAACAGACTGTATAATACATGATGGTTGCTTGAAATGATTATGTAACAAAAAATCTTTGTGGTAGCGACACTATACACGATTAATATAGTTGAGACATATGTAGAATTTTTAACTATTTCTTTTTTTTGTGTCGTATAGTATTAGAGTAAGCTAATACGTTGCAGATCCTGGATTTGATTCTCAGCTGAGGAACAATACTTGTAACACACTAACTGTTGATTTTCGGGTCCAGGTGTACTGTGTATGTCCCGTGGCTTTGACACTGAATCTGGACCCTGGGGATGACGAGTGAATCCCTCTGTTTTGGCACGAATGTTTATACCACTATAAAATATTCTGGTTCTAGAAGACATTATTATAATATTATATAAAGACGTCTGATGCTAAATAATATGGTAAATCACTCTACTCTGGTCATTGTTTGTTATATGTTTAATTATGTATTGCAATTTATATATATATATATATATATATATATATATATATAAACATGGTATGTCATTCTTTATATTAATAGTTAATTATTTCTAATAAAGGTGTAACCAATAAACTTTAAATAAATAAGATATCACCGTGGTCGAAATAAACGAGCACACAGTTCACCTAATGACATCTACATTCATCCTTAACAAGAAATCATAATGCAGATGACGTTGTCACCCTTGAGGGCAGATGGAATGCCTCAACACACGTAATAAAGGTCTCTGGATCACTGAACTCACCAGACGAAACACAGCAGCGTTATGCTGCTATTTCACGCGGTAATCTGCGAGGGTGTGGTCCTTCCCCGGTCGAGCTGACCCATTCATTCTGCAGCTAGAAACAAACTGAATTGTAGCTCTACCACCGTAAAATCCTTATCAGTAATGAATGTAAATGTCATGTTCCGCAGGAATTCCATACCATTAGGTGAACTTGTAAAAACATGTGATAATTTGCGACAAATGCAGGTAGCAACGTCAACGTGATTTGTTTGTTTTGTTATGGAACTAATAAAATGTATGTAACTTTTATTTACGGTTTTTATGAGGCGTCCGATACGTGCGTATAGCAATAAGTGCCTAAAATAATGTTTTATTATCGTGTAACGTAGTACAATGCAAAGGTTATGCTCAAAGTTATCGCAAGAGTTTTGGTAAAATCTCAAATATATACTAATGAATGATATAAAAAGTTATATTATTCTTGGTTTAAAATCATACAATATTGATTTTTATTGGTAGTGGAGAGGTTATTATTATTTTTATATTGTATTTTATTGAAATAAAATGTTATTGGCGCTAAACTTTTGCAAACGCAATTTTAGATCAAATGCTATTTTTTATATATATTATATTTTTATATATTATAATTAGTTTTTTTTCTTTTTGCCGCTGGTTTCTGACCGTGTATTCCGTTACATAATCCCAACTATACAATGACGAAGAATCTCTATCATGCTCTATTATGCCAGAATATATCAGCAAATCTTATAATATGCTGGTGCTAAAATTGTTCTAAGAACTAACTTTTAAATTCCTTTTATAAAATATACAGCACCGATGACTAGTTTATTCGCTACAAACAACTTGATAGCTTACTAGTAAACATTCCTTACATCTGCTCCTGTCTCACTCCTATGTAATAATGCTTTAACATAAGCTTTACTAGCTTGTGCAAGTTTTTATGGAAAGTGTGCTAAAAATTCTATAATGTCAATACCGTACTACATTTATGTAATAGTTATCTTTTTTGCGATGATTAATAATGACCTCGTTTACGAGGCATGTTTGTTTTTACTTTTATAATATTTTATACACTAGTTCTTTAAGGTTTTCAACATTTGATATATTTTAGAAAAAATAATTATGTGTATATGTAAATTCTTACAGCTTTGTAGCATAATCCTATGCCTTTAATTTATATTATTGTTAAGAAGACATGGGAATAATCAATAAAACATCTTCTTTTATTAATTTACGTTTGACTTTTTACTATCATACAAAAAAAAATAGGTATCATTATGAACAAAAATGTTTGTTACATTTCAGCTGAGATTGCCCGTCTCGGCTCTCTCGTATCTGAGTTGCAGTATCGTCTATCGGAATATAAGAATAATGCTATATCTACGATAAAGGCTGCAAGCGATTTGGACAGTTTGGCGGAATTTCGAGCCGCGTTCGAAGCCGAGCGGACCGGGGTAGTAAATATCGAGCGAGCCTTGGCCTCTGCATTGGCCGATAATGCCACACTTGCGGCGCAATTACACAAGAACGATAACCCATTATCCTGCCAAACCTCACATTCAAAACATAACTCCGCTGCAAATAATATATGTGCGATAGACTCGTTTTTGGCGGACTAATGATATTCAATTTACTGTAAAAGTTATCGTTACTTTTAATAAATAATAAAAGTAATTTAATTTGTTTTAATACTAAATTGACAAATGTATGACAAATTATTTATACACCCGCTATTTCGATAGAAACAACAGTGACTAGTTTCATTTTATGATGTGTGGGAGAACACGGCGATGTTGACGCGATATTTTATATTCCAAACAGGTTTCTCAAATCGCGACCTGTATGTCTTCACGAACCTTTTAGAGGTCGAAACGACTTTGTATCAAATGTGCACTTCGTATTTATACGGATATCAACGAATTAAGTAGTTTTATTGCGTCGTAACGAATTATATAGGCCACCGCAAGATGTTGATACAGTGGTCGATCGATACCCCCTATTATGCGGAAACTCGTTCCAAGGAATGCATTTACTTACTCACTATCCTTAATGTTTGAGGCTATGAGATGTTTATTCGCAATGAATTTTATTACCATTGCATTACGTGTAATGTTAATAACTGCAGAACTATTAATAATATAATTATAATGACTAACATGTTCTGTAACTGCATGATTATAGGTCTATATATGTCTACCGTAAGAAAATATATCCTTAGCTCGATAAAGGATCTCTTGTCTTTTTGACGATAATTTTTTTGGATGTATCTGTAATGGATGTATCGACACTACGTAATACAAGGACTAATAAAAGAGCTCTTTCGTGGTTTACGCGAGGCGAGGGACATGAGCGAGCACGATTCGCGTAGGCTGTATTTCTTGCTAGCTGAGGTTCACTGGTGCCTGGTGGAGGTGGTGTGGGTGCAGCGATGTGCGGTGGGTTTTCGCAAGGCTTCGCGGCCCCCACCAGCGTGCGCACGCGCCGGCACGCCAGTAACGCTGCACCTCGCGCCGCTTCCGTGCGCCACCTCCTCGCACACCGTGTGCACTCGATATTAACGATCTGTGATATAATGTTAAGTTTACACTAAATGCGACTTATAGAAAGCATCTGGTGACACCTTTAAATGTTACAGTGAATAGTGCTTCGGTAGACCGTTTAACCCACTTCTGTGCGAGTAGCGAAGACATTTCCACACAATAACATTGTGACGATACACAGTAACTTTCTGCGTAAGTATTACAATAACATGTTTCTTCAAGAAAATTGCTAGTAATCAAATTAATTATTCTCCAGTGAAAGAAAATTTATAAAAACGCTTTAGAGAAAGTTATTATTCTACACTGTCACGTTATTACTCAAACTTATGTGAAGTGAATGTAATGTAACTTGATAACTGATGCATAATTCCGTAATGCAAGTAACTTGATAACTGATGCATAATTCCGTAATGCAAAATGGTTCCATTATATTGAAAAGACTAACGGTGACATAAGTACATATTCGAGTTGTAATTTCACTGCTAGGAAGCTAATCATTCTAAATATATCTATAAGCCACCTAGGCTATAATATATATATGTATATATATATATCTATATATATATATATATATATATATATATATATATGAATAATTGATATATATAATTATTATCAATTATATATAAATATAATTGATAATATGTAAATAATTGAAAAAATGGCGTTACTAAAACTAAAAATAAATGCTACTAAAACTTACCGCTTTGTGTGAGCGCTGGACTTACAAATGGCAACTTGAAACAAAAGCCTGCTGTTTATATAGAGAGCACACCCTATAAAAACATCACCCCCCTTTTTTAATATTCCCCTCGCAGGTCGCTCTTTTAGAAGTAGAATGAAAATTGACGTGTTTCAATTATTTAAAACAGCCTTAAATAGATTGATCTTGCAAATTGTTTTTCCAGTGAGTTTATTTTTGCTCTCGATAGAGTAAACATCTGTTCTTTTTATTTTTATAAAGAACTAAGAAAGATCAAATCTATAAAAAAAATCAGATACATATTTAATACATAGCAAATTTACATTTCGGTAAAGGTCTCGTTGTCAA
This sequence comes from Teinopalpus imperialis, assembly GCA_029286865.1. Taxonomy (NCBI): domain Eukaryota; kingdom Metazoa; phylum Arthropoda; class Insecta; order Lepidoptera; family Papilionidae; genus Teinopalpus; species Teinopalpus imperialis. The sequence continues at coordinate 7,565,061 of JAGSMU010000012.1, forward strand.
AGCCCATACTCAGATTAAAAAAAATAATATTATGAAAAAAACTGTGAATGTCAATTTTCCCGCGTTTTTCCATTAATTATCTATAGTAAAATACAGTTGGGTTGTTTTATAACAGGAATTATTTATTAAAATATTTTTTCCGAAGATGGGACCTACTTTAACAGAGTTTGAATCTTTTGAACAACAGTTTATTGATGTTATTGGTGAATTCCAGTCAATAATGGTGAGAAAATCTATTGTCTTAAAACGAACATTAATGAGGTCGTATGTTTTTATACCGATAATAAGTTATTACTTCTTAAGTTAATATTTTTACTTCTTTTAAATATCGATATCATCAATAGATATTGATTTGGAAATAAATATAAGGCAAAACTCTTACTTTTAATGATGTTTCCTCACTGACATAAAGGCCTATATTGACAATAACTATGATTCTTAAACAGACTTACACAACCTAATACAGTAAATTATAATCCATTATTTTTATATCATACTTATTAGTGAATGAACTTATAGTTCCTAGTGACGTACACACATCAACAATAAACTTATAACTAATGATAAAATACTTACCAAGAATCAGATCTTTGTAATGAGAAAAAATCTGTATAAGATTCATACGGCGTCAGACGCATTCCTTATTAAATAAAAGTGTTAGCCGCCCAACCTTCATTATTTATCCATCAAACAAGTAATATACAAGGGAATAATAAAACATGATCATAGAGTTCAGAGATTTATCTCCGTGAGGCGGTGCGTTCAGAGGCCGCGCGAGCAGAAACAGCGGAGGCAGCCTCTGAGACGGCACAGCGCGACGCAGCAGACTATCGCGCTAACGCCGCAGCTGCCGCTGCCGCCGTCGCTCAATCATCTTCCGCACTAGCTGCCGCACATGATGAACTGACAGCTTCTAAATCTAAACTTGAGTTAACGGTACGATTCTGATAATCCATTTTTTATAACTCATAAACACAACGTGTAACGAACACACGGCGGTAACGAATCACTAACTGTCGCAGGCAATTAAATCTAGCCTTGACATCTATGAAATTAGGGTGAAAGTCGCCTTACCCGGAGGTTGACAATAAGAAAACGCTATGGAAGTATGGTAACACGGTACTTATTAGTACTGTATATTTATATTGTATTTAATTCTAGCAGATTAAGAGTGAAGCACCTTTAAGTATCGAATCAGATTATAATTTGGCAAAATTATCATCTGATTCGATACTTAATACAAATATTCCTCATCATTTAATTAGACCTAAAACTTACAAAGTAAGCATATAATTTCTTTCAGAAAAAAAACAAGTTTAATTTTTTCTTAGATTCTAGTGTAACTGTAGTACAAATAGAACAGTAGATAAAATTCCGCCACATTCAGACATATATATTATTACTACACTATAATTGCAAGCATAAAAAAGTTTACTGCCAAGAGCCGTGATGGAAATATAAGGGCTTACTTTTCACAGTACGCGAGGAAAGCCAACACGATCCCGGTGCCGCCACTAATTAAATTCTTAATTGCAATTTTAAGTGTTGATATACCACGTGCTCATCCTTCATTAAGTCACCTCATCACTAGTACACTGATGACATGAATGGAGTGGTGACATAGGTCTCTCCCATGGACTGTCATAGAATACGATCCAAAGACTACCCTCAGACTTACATATCCTATAGGTCATCACTCCATATAGTGGAATACCTATGCTGCGGTGGTCAAAATGAGGTTGCCGCTCGAAACTATCTTCTCCATCGGTTATTGGTGCCACTCGCTACACGGCCGGCCCATTGCCACTTCAGTTTATTGATTACCTTAATTCTTCTGTGGATATCCACGCTTTTTTACTCGAACACATCGAAACACCGAGCATAGCCCTCTCCAAGCTCGTCGAGTGACTGGGCTCCCTCATACAGCCAACAGTGGACGTCCTACGTGCTACGTCCCAGATCCTTAGGTCATCGCTGGCAAGACGCACAGATTAAAGTTTTTTTTATCTTTGGGACAGTTGATCGTCCTCCCGTTGGTAACACAAGTTATCGGATTTTAGGATCACCGTGTCCTCCCCCGTCTACGAACATCAGATAATCCTATAATATCCTAGCGTTACTTGTTTACCTCCATCTCTGTAATTCTCACGCCGGTCCTGACTGTACGTGCGTTATATGTTGCCGGGTCCAGTCACCGCTGGTGGCAGCCTACTTCTAACCAAGTATTTTTAGCACCCCCTACCTTAAAATGGCCGCAAGTGGAGTCGCAAGGCCACCGGAGACTGGGGCCGTACATCATCAGCTCTATTTAATGTGGGGGGTTTATGCGAGCGAGTTGCACTCGACACATTGCCCCTTTAACGCGATCGGACTGAGTATTCAGTGTCCGGACTTAAGGATCTTTCATTTATCGGTGATTTTGATGAGGTGGTTTACTAAGGTAATACCCTTGGCTCTGCCGTGAATCGTGAATAAAGAAACCTGCACTTCTAAGAAATAACATTTCTTTTCGAAGACGTGAAAAGTCTACCAATTCGCTTAAACGTGGTGAACTATGCTCTAACACCCTCTCCAAAGAGGAGGCCCAACATAGAGGTTTATCTAAACGTATATATCTCGTCTCGTACTATATACGAGCATAGGCTGTTACATTTTAAGTTACTAACAACCGTTTCCATTTCACATTTGATTTATATACGTATCCTATTTTTTCTCTGCCATACTTATGCTCATACAAACAATATAATCATACGAGAGAGATAACAAAAAACATTATTAAAAATTCATCAAAATGTTGTAATTAGTAAATTGTATTGGTTTATGATATTTTTTATTTTTGTAATACAAAAATTTTCATATTCGAATGACTTTAGAAAATTACGGTAATAATTTTATCAGGAGCGCCAGCGCTGTCTTTTAGAAAAGAAGTGCTCTGAACTGACAGGGCGTATAGACGTTCTGGAAAAGGAAGTACAACAATTACGCCCACTACAATCGGCTCATACTACGCTACAACGGCAGTACGTGGAGCTGGAAGGGCGCGTTCATGCCGCAACTGAAGAGGCACGCAGGTCTTACAATTTATATTATTAAATTTCATTATTTATTTACGATTCTTCAACATTGGATTACTTATAAATAATAAAAACATCGTATTATTCAACTGAATGAATATCAGATGTTTACGAATTCCAACAATTCATAGCATAAAAGTAAAGTGGCAGCCTATATATATGACACTTTGAGATGGAGAAACATTGAATATAGGTACCGATAACAAAATAATCCTCAATATTAACAAATTATATTTGATATACTTATAATTAATAAAATACAAATAACATACATACATAAATACATGAATATCATCTAATATATACCTTAAATATATAATAAGAATAGATAATATAAAATGCATATAAATAATTAAATAACAAATTCAGATGATTATCCCTGTATAATACTCACGAATCTCATTTAATGCCATTGGGCAGGGTGTTCCAAATAATGTTATGATAATGCGTCATTTTAACCCACTGATGTACTATGCTCGTCTGCCACAAATCCAGCGACATAACTATAAACATAGCTCGCCGCTTCATCTAATTGAAGTTATCTTACACTGCGTCCTATTTATTAACAAACAGAATTCTTAGCGACTTCATATTCTACAGAACAATGCATTTTGATCTAATTTAAACTAAGCCGTTATGTGCGTTGATGATAATACAATTTTAAAATGGAGCTTGTTGTTTATATCCTCAGTGTCGTCGTGTATACATTAGGTGTTATAAAACAGACAGAATATTGTAGACTTCTGCACGCAGCGTTACCTATGGAGGCCACAACCTCCGTTGTTGTTACGTTAATTATCCGGTGTTGGCCGGCTATATGGTTGCTGGCTGTACAATGTCCGGTGCAATAATGAGTTTGTTTTCATTTAGGATTTAAATAAGTTGTAATAGTAATTAATGAGCTCAGACGGCGTGCCAACTTTCTAAATGGAAAAAGTGTGGTAGTGGTTATTTAAGAGTAGATTAAGAAAATTTCACCTTCGTAATACAGAATCACACGAAAATAAACAAATACACGAGAATAAATAACTGCGACTACACTCTAAATGCAGCGTGAATGGTTTGGCTGTATTTCCTAATTGACCTAAATACTGCTAACGAGGCATTCCATTTCGCACGTATATGCATTGAGAAATGAGAGATTTGAGATAGGACGAAGATGATTATGCAGTATAGGATTAGGGATCTTGTTTGATTTGTGCTACCCTGCCGCACAAAAGCCTATTTCCAAAGTTTAGGATATTGACCTGAGTCTAGGGAAAAATGTATATTTTTTTCAATAGCTGGAAGCAGGGACTCAAGTATCATTGACTCCATGGGTTTGCCAACCTCATCACAACCCACCTTGGATTTTATAGCTTGAACAATTTTATTAATGTCATCCTGAGTAACGGGAGAGAATTGAAATTGTGGAATTTTGAGAGGTTGGATTAACTCCATCGAAGCTATGGTTTGTAATCGGACAACTGGATCTAAAGATGATGCAGAGATCAAATGACAATTAATGTCATTTAAATCAAATTCAAGGCTAATGTTGGATGAGTTAGGCTTTTCAAAGCCAACAGATTTTAGAAATTTCCACACATCCGTGGTTAGAACTAATAATATTATCACGAATATAACGGCGTTTAGCATTTCGTACCATTTGATTGCATCTATTTCTCAACAATTTGAAGTGCGACCAATTCTCATCTGTACGATTCCTTTTAAATTTATGGAAAGCCCAACTCTGTCTAGTCATCTCCGTCTGCAGTCATCCAAAGAGCAGCAGGAATGCATGCTTAACTCTTACACTTTACCCTTTTACTTTACTCTTACTGGAGCGTAAGCATCAAACAGATCTAGAATTGTGTAATTAATAAAAGAGACTTTATCATCGATGCTGGTAGCTACAGCCAAAGGGTAAAGATCAATAAGGGTAGCATCACTCCAGAGTCTATCAATGTTTATTCTAGATAAATTGCGTAAATGCAGAATAGTGGGTTTGTACTTTGAAGGTTTTAACTTATATGCAAAGTAAATTATATCATGACGTAAGAAACATAGAGTAGAAAGTTGTCCGTTCGTAAGCATACGATCTGGAGAAGCTGTAATGATAAGATCAATCAATGAGTCATCAGTGCCAATAGGGTAGGTGTTTTTATTAATTATCAAATTGTTACTGCACGAGCGAAAGCTATTCTAATCGTGTGATATTTGTTTTTAGGACGAATGAATGTATGTCATTACTAGCAGATATTGTAATACCTTTTATCATTGATATTACTTGGCATACAATTGCACCATTATAATGAAAACAACTCAAGTCATAAATAACTTTTTCGTAAATGGCATATGAAGAATGTTTTATGTGATGTAGAATTGTAACCGATACGTTTGTATTCTTTTAACGATAAAAAAGTTTTATCTCTCCTTTTAATACAAAAATATGGATGGCAGTAATTTTATACCGTAGTTCATTTTACTATTTTTTTTTTGGTTCAGTAGATCTGTCCCAAAGATTCGATATATAACAAGGTACGATCAAAATAAGCTTCCTTTAAAGTAGCGAAGCCAGGTAGATGCCCTATAAACATTTCATACCTGTATAAAAGTAGAATTTCTCTATTCCTATTTTATAAAAAAATAAGAAGTGGCAAGGATTGCGTCTTTGTTATAACAGTGAAACAAGTCGTCTAGAAAGTGAGGTGCGTCGAGTAGAGCACAGCGCGCGCGGTGGCGTGGAGGTGCGCGAGCGAGCCCGCCTCGCCGCTGCCGCACATGCGCGCGAACGTCATCGCAGCGCCACAGACTTGCAGCATACGACTGCTGAACTGCTACGCGCCAACAGTATGTCCACTTTACAAATCACAATTATTTTTGTCAACGGCTACGTCGTGAAGGTAAGAGTACCTAGCTGCCTACTCAGATGCGCGTCCCGAGTACTATTCCCAGTCAAGAAATAATATGTGTGCAATTGTTAATTTTCTCGTCTGCACATCATTGCATAAATCTAGTGTACTCTGAGATTGCATATGCAAGATGCATGGATAATAACTTGCATTACGTCCAACTACGGAAACAGACAAGTGAGTGCCTGTTTTTGTACGAATACTAAGTACACTAATCTACCTATCTCGCCCAGTTTATCAACTTATTAAACAGGTGACAGTAATAATCAGAACATATTGCCGCGGTCTATATCGACTAATAGAACATAAACATTAATACATTAATCATCTATGGATTTATCAGTACACTATAGGGTGTACAAGCACACAGTTCACCTGATGCTGAGTGATAACCTCGGATCGAGACATCAAGACGTTGTAACCTCTGAAGACTGAGATGGATCCTTATACTCACTATACGAAACACAGCACTGTTATGCTGCTACATTAAGCTAGTATTTGAATTGCGCGTTGTCCTTCTCAGATTGTGCCGACGCCTTCATTCTGCAGCGTGACTAGTACTGCATAAAAAATCTTTGTTTATGCTGCACTCACCTATCATAACAGTGAACTGTAGATTCATTTGTCAGCACAAATAAAAAAAACAGTGAAATGATCAAGAGAAAAATTTTCGTAATGTTTGTTTGATGTTTTATAAAATAAAATGAGAACGCTAGCATAGCGTGCTACTAACATAGCATTCCTGTTAACCAACTCCAACTGAGCTTAAATACTAGCTAGGAAATAGTTCATGACTATGTCGAACAGCGATATGGAATCTATGTCCTTTAGTTTAACAGATCTTACTCTAACCCAGAGATTCCCAAACTATTTTGGGCAAGAGACCCGTTTTTCAAAATTAACGGATACCTCAGACCCCCATATCGAAATTACTTTCAAAATCCCATCTCTAGTTTTTTCCCTATTCATACAAAATACTTAGCAATTTAAAAACTTTGCAGTTGGTTAAGTGAGTAAAGTTGACATCATATACTCAGCAAAATTTAACAAAATAAATATACATAAAATTACCGAGTTTATTTCATCTTGTACGTACTTGTGCACTTTTATCGACTTGTACAACAATGATACTTCCTACTAAAATAATAACAAGTTGGTACATGTAACATAACTAATACAGTATCTTGAAAGTTGCAAATAAGAACTTGTGTTAATTATTAATAGGGGTAATCGAATTTTAGACGTCGACGACCCCTAAAATCAGTTTTCGTTTATTTCGACCACTGGGACACCGATATCGAACACTGATTCCTGCTTTTAATCATTAATGAGAAAACCTCTATTTGCTATATATACGTTTAAAAGAGCCGATTACATCATGAGTTAGATATGAAATCATATTACAACAGACTGTATAATACATGATGGTTGCTTGAAATGATTATGTAACAAAAAAACTTTGTGGTAGCGACACTATACACGATTAATATAGTTGAGACATATGTAGAATTTTTAACTATTTCTTTTTTTTGTGTCGTATAGTATTAGAGTAAGCAAATACGTTGCAGATCCTCGATTTGATTCTCAGCTGAGGAACAATACTTGTAACACACTAACTGTTGATTTTCGGGTCCAGGTGTACTGTGTATGTCCCGTGGCTTTAACACTGAATCTGGACCCTTCCTTCTATGTTAATGTATTACATAGCAATAGGAAAGAGGATGACGAGTGAATCCCTCTGTGTTTTGGCACGAATGTTTATACCACTATAAAATATTCTGGTTCTAGAAGACATTATTATAATATTATATAAAGACGTCTGATGCTAATTAATATGGTAAATCACTCTACTCTGGTCATTGTTTGTTATATGTTTAATTATGTATTGCAATTTATATATATATATATATATATAAACATGGTATGTCATTCTTTATATTATTAGTTAATTATTTCTAATAAAGGTGTAACCAATAAACTTTAAATAAATAAGATATCACCGTGGTCGAAATAAACGACCACACAGTTCACCTAATGACATCTACATTCATCCTTAACAAGAAATCATAATGCAGATGACGTTGTCACCCTTGAGGACAGATGGAATGCCTCAACACACGTAATAAAGGTCTCTGGATCACTGAACTCACCAGACGAAACACAGCAGCGTTATGCTGCTATTTCACGCGGTAATCTGCGAGGTCCTTCTCCGGTCGAGCTGACCCATTCATTCTGCAGCTAGAAACAAACTGAATTGTAGCTCTACCACCGTAAAATCCTTATCGGTAATGAATGTAAATATCATGTTCCGCAGGAATTCCATACCATTAGGTGAACTTGTAAAAACATGTGATAATTTGCGACAAATGCAGGTAGCAACGTCAACGTGATTTGTTTGTTTTGTTATGGAACTAATAAAATGTATGTAACTTTTATTTACGGTTTTTATGAGGCGTCCGATACGTGCGTATAGCAATAAGTGCCTAAAATAATGTTTTATTATCGTGTAACGTAGTACAATGCAAAGGTTATGCTCAAAGTTATCGCAAGAGTTTTGGTAAAATCTCAAATATATACTAATGAATGATATAAAAAGTTATATTATTCTTGGTTTAAAATCATACAATATTGATTTTTATTGGTAATTGGAGAGGTTATTATTATTTTTATATTGTATTTTATTGAAATAAAATGTTATTGGCGCTAAACTTTTGCAAACGCAATTTTAGATCAAATGCTATTTTTTATATATATTATATTTTTATATATTATAATTAGTTTTTTTTCTTTTTGCCGCTGGTTTCTGACCGTGTATTCCGTTACATAATCCCAACTATACAATGACGAAGAATCTCTATCATGCTCTATCATGCCAGAATATATCAGCAAATCTTATAATATGCTGGTGCTAAAATTGTTCTAAAAACTAACTATTAAATTCCTTTTATAAAATATACAGTACCGATGACTAGTTTATTCGCTACAAACAACTTGATAGCTTACTAGTAAACATTCCTTACATCTGCTCCTGTCTCACTCCTATGTAATAATGCTTTAACATAAGCTTTACTAGCTTGTGCAAGTTTTTATGGAAAGTGTGCTAAAAATTCTATAATGTCAATACCGTACTACATTTATGTAATAGTTATCTTTTTTGCGATGATTAATAATGACCTCGTTTACGAGGCATGTTTGTTTTTACTTTTATAATATTTTATACACTAGTTCTTTAAGGTTTTCAACATTTGATATATTTTTAGAAAAAAATAATTATGTGTATATGTAAATTCTTACAGCTTTGTAGCATAATCCTATGCCTTTAATTTATGTTATTGTTAAGAAGACATGGGAATAATCAATAAAACATCTTCTTTTATTAATTTACGTTTGACTTTTTACTATCATACAAAAAAAAATAGGTAACATTATGAACAAAAATGTTTGTTACATTTCAGCTGAGATTGCCCGTCTCGGCTCTCTCGTATCTGAGTTGCAGTATCGTCTATCGGAATATAAGAATAATGCTATATCTACGATAAAGGCTGCAAGCGATTTGGACAGTTTGGCGGAATTTCGAGCCGCGTTCGAAGCCGAGCGGACCGGGGTAGTAAAGATCGAGCGAGCCTTGGCCTCTGCATTGGCCGATAATGCCACACTTGCGGCGCAATTACACAAGAACGATAACCCATTATCCTGCCAAACCTCACATTCAAAACATAACTCCGCTGCAAATAATATATGTGCGATAGACTCGTTTTTGGCGGACTAATGATATTCAATTTACTGTAAAGTTATCGTTACTTTTAATAAATAATAAAAGTAATTTAATTTGTTTTAATACTAAATTGACAAATGTATGACAAATTATTTATACACCCGCTATTTCGATAGAAACAACAGTGACTAGTTTCATTTTATGATGTGTGGGAGAACACGGCGATGTTGACGCGATATTTTATATTCCAAACAGGTTTCTCAAATCGCGACCTGTATGTCTTCACGAACCTTTTAGAGGTCGAAACGACTTTGTATCAAATGTGCACTTCGTATTTATACGGATATAAACGAATAAAGTAGTTTTATTGCGTCGTAACGAATTATATAGGCCACCGCAAGATGTTGATACAGTGGTCGATCGATACCCCCTATTATGCGGAAACTCGTTCCAAGGAATGCATTTACTTACTCACTATCCTTAATGTTTGAGGCTATGAGATGTTTATTCGCAATGAATTTTATTACCATTGCATTACGTGTAATGTTAATAACTGCAGAACTATTAATAATATAATTATAATGACTAACATGTTCTGTAACTGCATGATTATAGGTCTTTGTCTATATATGTCTACCGTAAGAAAATATATCCTTAGCTCGATAAAGGATCTCTTGTCTTTTTGACGATAATTTTTTTGGATGTATCTGTAATGGATGTATCGACACTACGTAATACAAGGACTAATAAAAGAGCTCTTTCGTGGTTTACGCGAGGCGAGGGACATGAGCGAGCACGATTCGCGTAGGCTGTATTTCTTGCTAGCTGAGGTTCACTGGTGCCTGGTGGAGGTGGTGTGGGTGCAGCGATGTGCGGTGGGTTTTCGCAAGGCTTCGCGGCCCCCACCAGCGTGCGCAAGCGCCGGCACGCCAGTAACGCTGCACCTCGCGCCGCTTCCGTGCGCCACCTCCTCGCACACCGTGTGCACTCGATATTAACGATCTGTGATATAATGTTAAGTTTACACTAAATGCGACTTATAGAAAGCATCTGGTGACACCTTTAAATGTTACAGTGAATAGTGCTTCGGTAGACCGTTTAACCCACTTCTGTGCGAGTAGCGAAGACATTTCCACACAATAACATTGTGACGATACACAGTAACTTTCTGCGTAAGTATTACAATAACATGTTTCTTCAAGAAAATTGCTAGTAATCAAATTAATTATTCTCCAGTGAAAGAAAATTTATAAAAACGCTTAAGAGAAAGTTATTATTCTACACTGTCACGTTATTACTCAAACTTATGTGAAGTGAATGTAATGTAGTTATTTTTATAATAGTTAATTCATAAAATGCCAATGTCAGTTGAAAATATTGTAAGAATTCGTTCGAATGAGGCTGTTGTGTCAACGTAAATGTTGTGTTTATACAGTGAGTCAGAGAAGCTGGAGCTGCGACGCAAGGACGGTGAGCTCAACATACGGATACGGCATACATGTGAATTCAATAGATACATTATTTGATTGCTCACCCACGACATCGTATCTATTATTTATGAGGGTTAAATTGTGTTAAGGAAATGCAATTAATGTTCTTATATGTTTTGTTAAAAACTTTTTAAGATACTCATACATATTGCTCAGATGAGTAAAGATTAATATCGAGTGTTAATAACAAAGTATTTGATCTTATTTTTTTTTCTATATAAGCCTCAAAAAGGCGGACTTAATGCTAGATCGTTTTCTTGTAGGACAATGCCGACCCTAGTGTCTTTCAGTTTAGTTATACGACGAGTTATATCTTTCATCGAGCCTCTATTTTTGTCTCTCCCCCTCTTTTAAAAGAATCTTCATATCAATCATAGTAAAATTTACCTTTAGAAATCTCACTGCTGGGTATAGTCCTCGTTCCTAGAGAGATTATTGGAGCTTAGTCTAGCTTCTCTATTGGGGATTGATGTATTATATTTTTATAAATCTATGAAATATTTTATTAAACATTTCCTCATGTTTTATTTCCTTACCGTCGTACATTTAGTAGTATGTTACATACATACGTACTAGGTATGACTGGGTGAACGTTGATGCTTATGGTTGGATGGATATGGTATTTAATCTTACACGGTTTATTATTTGGAACTTCTAATATTATCAAATGATTGCAAGACGCTTTATTAATGCCTTCTCTACCCTTTTAACATGATGGTTTCCTTTTTGATAATTTCGAGGAAACGGACTTATTCCGATTGTTATAAAAATATACACCCTAGTATATATTGCAGTACTCTAAACAGGTATTAACGAAAACTGGCGTATAATGTAATGGCAGAATGAGCTAAGGAAGAGATATTTATCCTATACCTATCCTAATTGAAGACACCAAGTGCAGTTAACCTAAAGCTTGTTTGATCAAATACATGACATTGGGTTAGCGCTTCACATCGGATTTAAATATTACCTTGTAATTTTTTATCCGAACAACGGACCTTTAAGGAAAGATCTATTTTTCTAACTATTTGAGCTGGGACTATTATTCTTTTAACTAGTTGAGCTGGGATTGAAAAAAATTGCAGCAGTGCCATAATTTTTTTTATTTTCTGTATTTTTAATGCCTTATACGATCTTTACCCAATTTGTTAACATTGCTATTTACAGAAAGATGACACAAACAATAACGGTGTACTGCTTCTTTTTCATCTTGACCACATCAGGCTTCGTAACATGGTAAGTGTTTAATTTGTGTCTATGATCACGATTATTATATAAAAAATAAAGTTATATCTAGTTTGGGGTAGACATTTCCGCGTGACAGAATCCTGCCGCCATATACTGTATTTACGATAGAACCATGACATAGCTAAGTTACGATACCAGCGTAAAATAGAATCTTACTTACAAAAATATTAGGTAGTTATTTTTTTTAAGAAGTTAGCACGTGAAAAGTAGTAGCATTACTCATCTTCTTTACGTTTCCAGATCTTGATTCTTATATCATAAGCACTAGACTACCCACTGATTAATATATATTACACAGTACTGTTTTTTTTATTTACGACGAGTTTAAGTGTGTTTTATTACATAATCACATTCTCTTAATTGAAGAAAATTGCAATAGTCCTGGATAAATGTTCTGTAAGTTACTTTTAGGATGTATTCTTTACTTCAAATACGGTCTGAACTAGTCTTTTACCAACGCATTGCTGTCTACGTTCTGACTCACGGTCGTACTTATGACAAAGACCCTTAAAAGGAATAATGATTCATTACCATATTTGTAACGACCCAATATTTAAAAAATAAGTAACTTTTCCGTTTGCTTATAATTCGCATAATATAAAATATAAAAGCAAATGCATTTTTTAATTCTTACTTTTAAGTGCTATAATTATAAAAAAAGAATATTTTCATCATTAGGTAATATTTTAAGGGAAGATTATTCAATAATTTCGCAAATGTTATTAATAAATAATTTTAACTTTCCATTTGACATTTAAATTGACAACGTCACATGAGGACACAAAACACCTACAGTGTGAAAGTGAAGTTAAAAGGTTAAAGTGTTAGATGTAGAATAGGAACACTTTTCACATTAAGGTATTTCATCTTAGTCTTCAAGGGTGACAACGCATCTCTATTATCACCAAGAAAGAATCAACCAAAATTATTTGTATAGTTTCATTTAATAATTCGTAATAAGCTTCAACTACACTTATTGCGTATAATTAAATGTTTCAGTAAAATTACTAACTTTTACAGTGGTAGAGCTACCCTGCAGTTTATTTCTAGCTACGAAATGAATGGGTCAGCTTGACCAGAGTAGGACCACGCCCTCACGGAATACCAGTGTATGTAAACATCCGGAGACCTTTATTACTGGTGATGAAGCATTCCATCACAGTCCTCAAGGATGACATAGTATCTGCATTAGTATTCCTTGTCAAGGTTGAATGTGGATGTCATGGGCCGTAGAATTCTCTTGCCATCAGGTGAACTGTGTGCTCGTTTGTTACTCTAAATGTAATAAAAAAAAAACAAGGATTCTATACGCACCTGCGTTGTCACCCTTTCCAGGTCTAATATTCATGTCGTACCTAGAAAATAGCTGCTCCATATTGCCACTGCTATATAAAATTAAACAATACGATAAAATTATTTATGAATACAAACTTTATAATTCGTAAACACAATTTAAAAACATAAAATATTTAAAAAAAAGGAAAATCCCTTTGAATTGTATAATGATGAAGATTTTAGTATAAAACATATCTACCAGTGTGATTGATAAGACCGTAAAATTATTAGCTCTTTAACAAAACACTAACGTGGTATTGACATATATTTGTCTTTCCAAATATTAACAGCGTTGCAAATATCACAATGCTACGAAGCGTTACTATTCGTATTCCTAGCAAAACTTAGAAATATGGCATTGTATGTTTGTTATTATTTGTAAGGCTGTTGGAATTTTATCAAGCTGTATTTTAAAGTTTCATCGTACTTACAATTTGTTAACACTTTTTTTATCGCTAAGGGTGCGATCTGACATCATTTACACGCTGCACGAACTCGGACGTTAAGCTAATTTCATGATATTAGACTTAGCACGCTACATGCGCAATTTCCGTTTACTCTAGAAAAACTACTAAAGATAACGTACCGGTAAATTATACGTATATATATAATTCGACTATTAACACGTAGGGTGTTTTATACTTTTATTTAGGAAAGTGTTTGTTGTGACAGCTTATCAGTGGTGGGTCCACGCGTGCTTCGACCGCACACCTCGTACAAGGTGTCAATTGCGGGCAGCTCGCGCGCGCACAACCTCTACGTGGCGGTGGAACGTGAGGGCGAGCAATTCAGCCAGGGCCGTGAAGTGCAGGTGCCGCCCGCCACTTCCAGACTCCTCGAACTTGATGTAAATATATTTTGTAGTTATAAATATATATTTATGTTCATATATTTTATAATATGATATCAATAAAACGAAGAGTATCGTATAATCGTCCGAAAATTCCAATATAATGATAATAATCTCCGATATATTTTACTTCAATTTGGTGGTTAAACCAAGATACTTCACCTTTTAAGTGGAAATTTGACTCTATAAATTATTCATCATCTCAGTCCATCTACTGCTCAATAAATGTATGTACCAAATATACCAACGAATTACAATTATTTATTTCAATATAAATAAACTTACCGGTCATATATATAAATAAATTTACCGGTCATATATTTATACATTGACAATTTTAGCAGTGAATAACGTGAAGTACTTAGGTACTGCAAACATCAAAAATCAAATTAATACAACCAACATTTATTTTTAACTGATTCGTAGTCCAGCTCAGTATATATATACTGGATAATAATACAAGCGAGTACCTATATACAGTATAGTATATAGGTACTCGCTTTTATTAACACGGTATACGAGCAACCTACAGCTCGGTGCCCGTTGCCGCCACCAGTAAAGTTTTTAATGGCAATTTTAAGTGTTGATTAACCACTTGCTCGGCGGCAAAAACATCGCAAGAAAACCTATGTATGATATACAATACGTATCCATATTGAAAATTAAACTAATATACACTTTTTTCGAGTCGAGTATGAGAACTTACATTGTTTGAGCTGCTTATGCGTGGGCCTTGCCACGATAGTCGGATATATAAATGAAAATTTTGTTAATAAAATTTGCAAACTTTTGCCATTTTGTCCTGTTAAATGAAACACAATGACTAGATCATTCCTATTGTTTTTATTCAAATCTTACTTATTCACTTATTAATACTATTTATTTAAACCTACCAACGTATGAATACCTACTAAGAATGAATAGTACAAAACATATATGTTAGTATTAATTTATAATAAATCTAATTACAAGAACATACCAAATGTTCTGATTTTTTTTTTACTATACTCATGTCTTTTCATTGGATTATAATGTTCCCCTAAGCGATTTCAGACACGCTCGTCTTTTTTTTTTTGGTAAACAACGATAAGTTATTTGTATCAGATAAAATAAAGAGCATTTGTTCAATATGTCACCTATCCGAATTTGAGTTCTGTTCAGACATAACGCGGCTGAGCCACACAGAGTACCTAAAAAATATTATATTATTAATTAGTCTCCCCCCCAACTCCATACCATAAATTCAGTGCAGAACAGCAAAATAACGGTGTGTTTCATGACTAACCGGAAACCTAATAACTACCACGCAACTATATCTTATCATCAGTTGTGTGGCTTGCTTATCTTCTTTTCTTTTATGATCACTCAGTGGTTAGTGCCTAGCGCACAAATACAGGAAATTAATAATTGAAAAAAATACTAATTATCACTTTTGTTTCTGGATACGTCACGACACACACAGGACATGACATGTGTTTTTAGTAACGTCTCTGATCCTTTCGCCGACCCTATTGCTCAGGACTTGGCTTTATGTTGGTGAAGATCGGACGGCTCTGTTCATTTATATGACTATAATACGAGAATATCCTGCACATTCGTGTTTATAATCAGATATCACCGTTAAACCGCCAATATCGCCATACATCTATATATTTTATCTATTGATTCACTTTTAAAAATGCAACGGAACTAGTTAATCATCATGGGCTGACATAGGAATCTAGATTAATTGATATAAATGTTTCGAGTTTGTTACATTCCGTATAGATCGGGGACCCGGGCCCGGGACAGTATAAGCTGGTAGCGCGCTCGACGTCTGGCCCACAGTTCGCGTCGTCTGCGCCGCTCGTCTACCAACCACGGAGCTTCTGCATCTTCGTGCACACCGACAAACGTGTGTATCAACCTGAGGACACTATCAACTTTAGGGTCGTCGCACTCGATAAGTGAGTTTGATTTCTATTTTCACAAATAATCTAAGTGAGTTGTTCAATACCATTGCTTAAAAAAACAACGAAAACCAAAAGGCATAACGTACAATACGCGTAGGCGATTATTGTCTCTTCTCGGCCAAGGTCTCTGCTGGGAAAGGAAACCGAATAAAAAAGGATAAAGGATAGGATGGAGTCATCATTTGCCATCAAATAAATTATGTGCTCGTTTTTCATCACTAATACAGAAACAATCTACCGATTTATAGTTATAACGGCCCTCACGTAACGTGGCACGAAACACCCCAAGGTGTATTGTATTATATTAACTTATAACTTATTTTATAATAATTTTATAAAAAATGTGATAAATTCCTCAACCAATAGTCAAATATAACATAATGAAAATAATACGACATGAAATTGATTACGTTATTTTCGACCGATATCGAACATTTTCTTCTCGTGATGATCGCAGAAAGCGGAATTAACGCATCTCCAACGCTCATATGACCGTGTTGCTTATTGTAATTGTATCTTGTACTTTCAGTTTCGATATTGAAACGAGTAAAAAGAAAGAAAGTTCGCACGCGTAAGATTACGTACCGCAGGCGACGGTCATTGAACCACGGAATGGCTGCGAGAGCCATGGTGAGATCGCTTTACACAATGCTTGAACACAGTGGAAAATTTCCCGAATACCACGCGTAAGGAAATAAATTTAAAGACCAAGTGTGCCTTGAGAAATGAGTGCCGAGACTAAATGTTTAAAGCAAATATTATGAGTTGAATTTTAGGCAAAAATGTTAAAACACACACAATTATGTTTATCGCTATGAAATACTGATGTTGGTTATGTTAATTATAAAAATCAATGTAACTGTCTAAAGATGTTATAATAAGCTATATAAGAAGTTTATCTTGACTAAGGTACTAGATATGTAATATTAAAAAAATATATAAGTAGAGTGGTTTACTAAAAATACTTCACTTTATTGTAAATATTAATAAAGTTAGTGAACCGTATATTTCACACTGCCTCTTTGTCAATAGAGTGAAGGTCGTAGTAACACATTGTATTGGGTCAAGCATTCGTGCGTAAATTTTTGGAATAATTTTATAAAAAATTAAACAATATAAAAAAAACTTACGAACTAAATACCTTATTTGTGATAGCGGAATACCAAGCGAAAATTACAGATGTAATATGCTAGCAACTAGGTTTTGCGACGTTACAAAATATAATAATTAAATTTATATGAGTGTTATTAATTTTTAATACGTATTTAAAATTTAATGCTTGTGACTTCTGTAAATACCGAATATTGGAATAAATATTTCGTTACATTAAAATCAACCCCAGATTACATACATACAAACAGGTATCATAACTCCGTAATCTGTACAACGCAAATATCCACTCATAACTCAAAATACAATGTCACTACGAAGCTAAATACTTGAACTATCCATATGGTTAGTTCAAACTTGAAGAAGATAGTGACTATCCAAGGGGATAGTGTTTATGTTACAATGGACGTCTCTCTTCCTTTTCGTCCTACTATTGACCAATAAATCAGAGAGTTGTTAATGATAGTTAATTAGCAATGCGCTGTGTACAGGTATCTGTTGCCGTTGAACACTACGGTAGACGTGAGCATCCTCGATGCAGGCGGAGCACCAATCCGCGAGTGGGCGGCGTCGCCGCTCGACCGCGGACTCTTTGCCGATGAACTCGCACTCGCCGACCAGCCCGCGCTCGGCGAGTGGACCATACAGGTAATTGAAAACCGTAAAAATGATGACATATATTTATGACACTTAATAATGAAATCCATTTAGATTGCTACCACACAGTCCTTTACATTTCCTTACGTGAGGAAATGACTTATGCGTGTCCACCCTTGAGGGGGCAAGAATGAGTGATACCAAACTCGCACCGACTACGATGTTCGACCCTCGCCACTTATAGTAGGGCCACGGGAACGCTTGCGCATACATACGTGACCCCACGTGCGACGGCCGCCGATCGGCAGCAACTCCTCGGAGGAGAACAAAGTCGGTGTCCAAGCCAAGACGACTAAGGCCCTTTCTACTTGTATTTCATGTGAAAACATTCGAAGATGGCATCATCCGATTCGTTAAGTATATTTGCTTGTTTATCAATAACCAGGTGGAAGTGCATGGACAGAAGTACTCCCGCCGTATCCTGGTGGCGGACTACGTGCTGCCGAAGTTCCAAATGGACATGCATATGCCCAAGGAGATACTCTTCAGCGATGGATGGTTTAAAATCAACGTTACTGCTAAGTAAGGAGTTAATTCATTGATATTGCATATTGTTATGGGATATAGGAAGATGTGATAATGTCCTCTTAGCTGGTTCTTTTGATAGTTATCACGTGTCAACAGAGCAGGTTATACAATAGTACCGAAATTATTCGCGCAAACACAGAGATACTCTCTTGTCTTCGCCGTCTCTGATTCAATAAGCTTGTAGAAAGGTTTTGAGTACATGAATCCTTCACGATAAAGTATAAAAACCGATTATTTTTTTATTTTATTTTCGGGCTGATGGTCGCTGTTAGCCCCAGGGCTTTTACAGTTTCACCGGGTTGAGAGGTGACCGAGCGCTTATGGCTCTCAGTCAAGACCTCTATATATGGGTAACCAGCGAAAGGGCTCCCGAGAGGGAGCCTCGGCTTGGACCGCTACCCTGTTTCGCGAGAGCGTCTGACTCAAGGGTGCCCGAGAGGGCCGTATATAAAAACCGAATAAAAGCCCTCAGAGTTTTATCGGTACCTTCTCTATGGGATTCAGTGGTTTTTTTTCTGCATGTGATTTGTTATGTCGTCTATGCATGAGGGTGCAAGTGCAAGGGCAATGATCGTTTACATTCACTTATGGTATGGAATGATAATACTCGAAAATGTTTACAACAATACAACAACAAATTAAAATCATCACTATTTCAGTCTAAACTAAACTAAAATAACACTTATACGAGTATGTGACATTGGATACTTTACATAGCCACGAAAAATTTTCCACTTATATTGATAGTGATTTTTTTAATTAATAAATGTAACATGTCAAATAAAAATATACAAACAATAATAAACACACAATTTATTTTATGAATACAAAGCACAAAAGATTCTGTTAAATTATATTTCAATCAACAATGTATTTGCTGGGAGAATCCTTAATTGCGTTATTTTTTCATTCCTTCATGCTTGGCTCTAATTTATTTAGCCTTATTGAAAAAGATTTAGCGAGGTTCGCAATAACATAAGAAGATTGGTGTGATAATATTGAACCTCGTCAACTTTTTATGATGTCTGCTTCAAAGCGAACGTTAAATTCCACGACGAGGAATTTGGTTTTATTTAGCTACAAGTGTATGCTCGATTGAGATAGATTTAAAGATTACGTTAAGAACAGTTATGCTGTGCTTTTGTATCAAAACCAATGTCGATTTACCAGACCATGTTTGATTCGATTACTTAAATTTACAAGAATTAACATATGTTTATTTTTTATAAATTCAAATAGCACTTACTAGTTCGTCAGTACAGATTTCATAATATCGATTTATTCTCATTTAAATAACAAGATTTCATTTAAAACAGTACAAATAAGTAATTATCTCGACCCTTATTTCATATTTTTCATCCACGTGAAGTCTGGCAATCGGTGATAGAGCAAGGTAAAGTACATGTATTGCTATAAATGGACAACATAGATATTTTTTGATTCCCCAGAAAAAATCTCAAAACTTTAAACCTATTATTATTTATTTATTTATTCATTTTACAGCAAGTTTTTTGATAAGAGAATTATACAAATGTATGATTAAGAGATTATATTAATACCATAAGTATAATCAACAGTGTATTTAATATCCATCATGTCGCCTACAATAGAATTGCGGCCGCTTAATTTAATGTTTTTATCAATAATTGTTTAAAACAACATGGTATTTTCTGCACATGTATCGTATAAATAACACTAACAAGTTTTGATGATAATAATTTATTTAATAGGCATTTCAATGGTCTACCAGTCCAAGGAGAGCTAACAATTTCGGCGTATGCTGTATTCTTTTCGGGGCTGCTACAGCCGGTTTTCTCCACGCCAGCAAGAAAAGTGGTCGAATTTAACGGTCACGCTGATGTTACGTACAATCTTAAGACTGACCTGGACCTCGCTGAAGATGCTGCTAGACCTCTAGTAGTTGAAGTTGTACTGGAGGAAAAAGATACATTGATTCGACAAAATATCTCATCGAGGATACTTCTTTTGAGAACGCCCTACCGGTTAAAAATAACAGCACCCGATTTCTTTAAGCCTGAATTGCCGTATATTGTTCAGGTAAATGCCACTATTAAATTAAACCATGCTAAATATCTTGCCTGAAATGTCTTTTTAAATCATAGATCAGAGCCGGAAATAATTTGTTAGCAACTTGTAAGATTAGAACAGTAATAAGCTAGTATTGCCTATGTATTGACTAAGTCTAAATAAGGCTGATACCATAATGTAAAACGAATTGGAAGAAGATAAAAAACATATCTAATTTGCATATTTTTACGCAGATTGAAGTGGTAAATTCAACTGGACAAATAATCGACACGGATGGTGATGTAATGGTAGAGCAGCTATGGGACGACGGCGCTCCTGCCAACAAAACGACAGTTTCATTCATAAAGGGCTTGGCTACCTACACGACAGTACCTGATGCTGCACACTTCAACTCCACCATGAATTTAGTGGTATGGATATCTAATTTAATAATTATGTTTTGTGATGCCTTTCAAGCATTTTAATTAAGTTCATCACAAGAAAAGATAACTCAAAACTTAAAAAAAAAATTCACTATTGAATAACAATGATGTGCTCTGATATTTTATTTCATACTTACTACCAATTTCCCTCGTTCTTAGGTTTAGTTTTATCTATAAACGTTCCGCAGAAATCGATTCTCGCCTCTTTCCTACATCTTATATACTATTGGCGTTTTTTGCTTTTCCTTGTCGACTATTTTAAGCATTTCCTTTTTATTACTTTGGTATACATGGTATTATTAGGTTATTCGTTAAAGTCTAAGATTTGTATAGATTATTGACTACTTTTTGTCTCCAAGTCTTCAGTAAGACCAGGACTAAATGAAGGAAATTTATTGCAACTTGTTCAAAATTAACGATAGTTCATCGCAGGTTACACCTGGAGTATACTGGAAAACACGTTAATTGGCTGGTTTTAGAATGGAAATCGGTTTCATTTTCAGATAAACCAAATCTCTGTAACGATAGGAGAGATTGATGTCCTAGTGAGCGATATGCTTTTTTTTTTTTTGACGTGCTGTTACGCCCCCCGAAATGTTTTAGGCAGGGACCTGGGGTGCGGGTGTTTCTTTATTTCTTTATTGATAAAAAACTTTACAAAATTGTCTTAAGTCTAATATCACAATATATTTATCACTATTTCTACTTCTCGTTAAAACCATTTCTATTTTAGAGAGAGCGATATGCTGAACGCTGCGTCCATGAAACTGCGAGTTTTGGACGTGGTTAATGTATAGAGTGAGACGATGTTTCATAAGATGCTAAAACGGAAATTCGTTATTGATATTCTCACAGAAAGTTACTTCCATTTTATGAATGACAACGCGATACCTCATAGTAAAAGAATCGGTAGCGAAATAACTTATCGTCCGTCGGGGTTCAATAAATCATCATTCATCAAATGCATCAAGGACGGAGAATATTGGTTAATAAAAAAGATTATTATTGTAAAAGATTTTTAATTGGTAGTTTAAAAATAGTTTCAATGCAAAAAGTGGCATTATCCCTTTTATAGTTTAATTAAGTACTGAACACCTGTTTAGGGCATAAATAAGAAATAAATAACCTACCGAATATAGCATCCATACCAGAGTAAAAAAAAAACAAAAAAGCAAAAATAATCTATACGGATTGCAAGAAACTAGGATGGCTCGATTTATTGTTTGATTATATTGCTCAAATGAAAATGATGTAGGCGAAAACCGTTATGATTTTTCTGGAGAACGCTTGACTTGATAAAAAACCAAATCAATAACATTAATCGCAGATATCTAAAGTCTAGTTTAGGAGTACCGATAATCAATGTTTTTTTTATAACACTAAGGCAAAATTAACAAACAGATCGCCTAGTGGTAAATAACTGCGGTCTATAAACATCTACATATATTCTCTTCAAGATGCGCATTTTCGACTCTGACAACTAAATGTAATCGGGTTCCTGATATCCTACGCTCACGTCTATGGATATACATACGTATATAATCCGGTAATGTAAGCTTAGTGCCTTTACCCAGCAGAAAGGTGTGTAGTTAATGATGAATGTATATATAATTTATAAAATAACTAAGTCTATCCCCATCAGATAAAGTACAAAGAGGTGACTGAGCGCGTAGTAAACGTGCTAAGCGGTTCACCGACCGGTCAGGCGCTCAGCGTGCAACTGCTGAGTGCAACGGGCAGCGAGCTGAGCGCGCGCCTCGCCGCCACCGAGCCCATGGAGCTACTGCACTACGTGGTCGTCACACGCGGGGACATTCTGATCGCCGAAACCATGGAGGTACTGCTACTGTATAGTGAAAGGCGAAACGGATCGTCTAAGGGGCGCAAGGGTTCTTTAAACTTACCACTTATCATAAATCTTTCATAAGAGATATAAGTTGTTCTTGGTCTTCCTCGTCTGATTTACAATGACGAGGTTCTAGATTCGACGCTTAAGTTGTTTTAACCTTACTCAATATAAGCATATGACTGATGGATAAAATAAAATAATGTATATTGCATGTCTATTTAATAATGAGATCTATATTTTCTATATTTGATCTTAATGGATGTCCCACTTGTTGTCTAAGTTTAGTATGAGGTTGGTGGGACAAAGAGCGACTTAAAGCCAAAAAATCCAAGCCATTTGCTTATAAAAGTTAACTCACTAAACATTTAAATACTTTAGATAGATTTGGTGCGTTAGATCACTTGAAAATCCCATACGTGATGGAGGAAGGGACGTTATTTAATACTACAGGAGTAATGTAATTTATTGTTACATAGCTGAGTCCTGCGCGGCGCAGTGTGGACGTGCGCGTGCCGGTATCGCGCGAGTTGTCGCCGGGCTTCGTTTTACTGGCCTGGGCTCCGCGCCTCGACACCACTAACCCGCTCCTTGCCGCAGGACTCTACATACCGCAGTCGGACTTGCTGCACAACCAGGTTCACCCTTTCATCCACTCACAATTACCATTAATAAATATAACAGTAATTATTACTTTGATAACTTTTTTTTTAAATACTTCGGTAATATAAAACAAAGCTTGATGTTGCAGTATAATAAATAAATATAATATTATAGCAGTATAACATGCCAATTTACTCGTTGTCTGGATAGATTCGAGTGATAAAAGCTTCGATAAATTCACTTTTGTTAAATGTTTTAGGTATGTAATAAATAATGTAAACAAATAAAGTGATCGACAAAGTGAAATTGTATTTAATGCATAAACAGAACAAATCTCATGATTCAGGTATCAGTGTCGACGGCGCCCGCAACACCAGGACAGTACCGGCCCAATGGTATGGTGGAAGTGCGTGTGACCGGCGAGACAGGCGCACGCGTGGCACTCCTAGGGGCGCCCGCATATGCGCAAACTACAGGTCTCGCCGGAGCGCTGGGCAACGGGCTCGACTTACAAACCGTTAGATTTTTTATAAAACACTCTTTAACAAAAATAGAAAAGGTCTTTTAAGCACAATTGGGGCGACTCACATAACCAAAATCATCCAAAGTCAAACAAACATAAATAAAATAGATCATTTAAGCACAATTAGTGAAACTCACATAACCAAAATCATCAAAAGTCAAACAAACTTTAATAAAATAGATCAATTAAGTACAATTAGTGACATTCACATAACCAAAATCATCAAAAGTCAAACAAACTTTAATAACATAGATCGCTTAAGCACAATTAGTGAGACTCACATAACCAAAATCATCAAAAGTCAAAAAAACTTTAATAAAATAGATCAATTAAGTACAATTAGTGGGACTCACATAACCAAAATCATTAAGAGTCAAACAAACTTTAATAACATAGATCGTTTAAGCACAATTAGTGAGACTCACATAACCAAAATCATCAAAAGTCAAACAAACTTTAATAACATAGATCGCTTAAGCACAATTAGTGAAACTCACATAACCAAAATCATCAAAATTCAAACAAACTTTAATAAAATAGATCAATTAAGTACAATTAGTGGGACTCACATAACCAAAATCATCAAAAGTCAAACAAACTTTAATAACATAGATCGTTTAAGCACAATTAGTGAGACTCACATAACCAAAATCATCAAAAGTCCAACAAACTTTAATAAAATAGATCAACTAAGCACAATTGGGGCGACTCACATAACCAAAATCATCCAAAGTCAAACAAACATAAATAAAATAGATCGTTTAAGCACAATTAGTGAAACTCACATAACCAAAATCATCAAAAGTCAAACAAACTTTAATAAAATAGATCAATTAAGTACAATTAGTGGGACTCACATAACCAAAATCATCAAAAGTCAAACAAACTTTAATAAAATAGATCATTTAAGCACAATTAGTGAGACTCACATAACCAAAATCATCAAAAGTCAAACAAACTTTAATAAAATAGATCAACTAAGCACAATTAGTGAGACTCACATAACCAAAATCATCAAAAGTCAAACAAACTTTAATAAAATAGATCAACTAAGCACAATTATTCAGTCTCACATAATCAAAATCATCAAAATTCGAAGACACTGAATAAAATTTTACGTTACTCCCAACATGAAACAGCGTTATTCATCTCAATACTAGGACTTACTGCTTCCGGGCGGACGCCAGCTACTTCTCGCATTCACTCATGGTGAATTAGTGAGACGCATTGGGTACATTGTGCGAGAGACTGGCCATAGATATTCTGCTGCTATCCGTGGAAATACACGGACATCATTTTGGTCATCACTTTAGACTTCTTACGGCCTTTTGTAAGGATGAGTCGTAAGAATGTGATGAGCAGGTGATTGTATTTTTTTTAATAATGATAGCTAAGCTATTAAACTAATATTTACTAATAACTACTGTTACTATAGTTCCGGTTAACTAAGTCCAACTAAGCTTAAAATGCTTGTGGTAGGAGATGGTTCATGACAATAGTCGAATGGCGAGTTGGAACATACGACCTTCAGTTTAGCTTTGGAGGGCGCTGGTACAACAACACAAATATTATTATAAAGCAATATCCTCCTCACCTTTAACATTACGCAAAAATGAAATAAAGTATTCTTCTTCTTTTATTTATTTGATTCTTCATTATTTATTTTTTGTTTTCAATTCATTTGGTTGTTCTGTTTTAATTTTTATTGTATAATTTATTTTATAATATCAACAATCAAGGTGTGAGTTACGAACATAGACCCCACAAAATGATGTATAATATGGTAATTCTATTTCATAATATATCGTATAACATGAGTTAATTTCAGATTGAACGTGAAGTGGAAAGCTTCAGCGGAATCAGGCAATCAGTTTTCAAGAATGAAGAACACCTGCCGGGATTGGGTTTGGATTTAGGCGGACGGACTACGGGAGATATGTTCAAGGTATTCATTTATATATTACAATTTGTTCTTATTCATTTTCATTTTATTTTATTTTTAAATGTTCACATTATAATAAAACGCTTTTTAAAGAAGAATCTACATACATGGCATATCGCTGCCGTGTTTCATTTGGTGATTCGTGTGGCATCACTAGGCATTCTTAATCGCCAGCGGTGACAGCGCATATGCATTATGATTCCTTATCGAGGATGAATCGTGGGCCGCTGGAAATACTTACCATCGGGTAAACTGTGTGCTCGATTGCCATACACAATGCAATTTAAAAAAAAATGCTGCTGGTTGATAATTTTTTTTTGTTACAGAATGCCGGCCTGGTTATTTTAACTGATGGCGTCGTGATTGAAAACGATCCTACAGGTATTTTGTTTTTACGTCGGCTCATCGCTGATTTATGAAATGTCACCTGATAATGCAATCAAAAACTGCCCAAAGCAAATAACTATCGTTACATTACTTGAATTCTCAGCTACGTCTTAACTTATTTATGGCCCATCAACAGAATACACAATGATTATTTAAATATAATTAAAAAAAAATACATTACAGGTACAAACTTGCAAATGGCTTTATAAAATTACAACAGATTGAAATAATACTATAAAATTGAATTAATTTGAATTTAAAATTGCATTGTTGCACTAAAGTATTAAGTTATTATCTTTTATTCTAGCGGCAACAATGGAGATGCCAGAAGCCGGCGCACGTCCCCCGCTGGCGGGCCCGTACGCGTTCAGCCGTCTGCCGCCGCCGCCCTCCCCGCGCTTCTACCTCAGCGTCACACCGCACCCCACCTGGATGTACTCAAACATTACTCTTGGGTGAGGCACATTACCTTGAAGTATTCTAATTCTAATATAGTATATTCTAGTGTAGTATACTATAGTAGTATTCTATCTAACATCAGATTTTCTATATGTTAAAAACGGATATGAATAATGCAGATATTGTTCAGCCATAAGTTCGCTTCTCTTCTCAAATGTCTTCGTATAGAGATAATTGCTTATCCTCATTTTCCCCAGTACTCTTAATATACACGCGATTTGATCTTGTCTTGTAGTTTGCTATGAAGTTCGAACTATACAAGTAAGCTACGCGTATGTTCGTCTTTTAGTAATCTGAAAATTACCATCAAGTCAAATTATACATCATTATTTCTTTAGATACAGTCGTTAGAAATTTACAATTACACATAAATTCTTTTTCTCTATTATTGAATTATACCTCATAATTTCAACAGCAACGACGGCAAAGGCACAAAGGAAGTGTGGTCACCCACAACTCCGGGCGATTGGACAATCGGGACTTTTTCAGTGCACCCAACTCTTGGACTGGGGCTCGCTTCACCACAAACCTTTACTACCAGCGTGCCCCTTTCCATAACGGCTGAGTTACCACAGACGCTCCAGCGTGGGGAAATGCTAGCCGCAGTGTTCATTCTAAAGAACACCCTGTCCGTGGACGTCACCGTTGAAGTCACCTTCCATAACTCCGACCAATACTTCGAGTTCGAACCTTTGGAGAATAGTATTGATTCATCGAAAAGTAAGTATTTTTTAGTTAATCGAGCAAAAATACATCATTAAAATGAATACAATAATTAAAAAAAACGATGAAACAAAATCACGAAGAGTTTGTGATTTGTTAGATACATTTACTACAATTGTTGACCAGTGATGGGCACTTTCTTTTATACAAGGCGTCGAGTATTCGTCAATGTTTCGGCCAGGAATGGATATTTCCGATGCATCCTGCTTATACCTATTTCCTATGCGCGGATGGTAGTGAGCATTTTCCGCAAGTGTCAGCCATTAACGCCGCCACAACACCCCGTTGCTTTACCGTTTAAAATTATAATTATTATTTTGTCTAATGGTTTATCTGATCACATCAGTCTCAAATGAATAAGACTTCAATTAATATTATAAAAATAAACCCGTATCGAGCAGTGAATTTTGTTTATGTGTATCTACCGACATCGATTTTGAGTGTTGACATGTACTTGTTTATGCAAATTGCGCAAATCTATCGCTTTACTTACTTTATATTTCCTTTTATTAAACGTCCAACAACGTCCGTCTGTACCGATAACTAGATGTTAATGAACAGTCACATACACTTTGTAACACTGCGATCTATTAAAGCATATTGTGTACCTTTTTACCTATAGTGTACATAAGCTGTGTTTAACAAAGTGTTGTTACTTTTTAAATAATGTATGACCCATAATTCTTTACAACCGTCAGGGACAGAACATTTTATGTCACATATATACATTATTATCCAGCCAAATTCAAAATTGTGGTTTTAAAAAGCCTGGTAACACTCTTTTGAAACACAACACTCTATGAATAATATAATCTAAATTTGGTTGCTTATTGTATCATGTTCAAGACATGCCGCTAACTCACGGACCCAGGCAGCTTAGCTTGTCATGGGTGCAACTCATTTCACTCTCCTGCAGTGTTGTTATTACATTATCAGAACTTTATTTACTTTTTTTTATTAATATTGCGACTCTGTGCAGAGATCGAATTGTTCCGTCGCATGCGCGTACCGGTAGCGGGCGGTGGATCAGCCAGCACGGCATTCCTCGTCAGCGCGGTACGCGCAGGCAACGCGCCCGTCATCGTGGAAGCCAGTGGCAGCGGCCTCTCCGCCTCGCTATTCCGCACCATCGACGTCCAGGTGCCACTAACACACTTCCTATAATACAAATAGCATTATGTACAGAAGCATAAATGACAGACTTGCTAACAACTCACTCGACGGTAAGTGATCACTGCGGGCTATGGCTACACTATACATGGGAAAAAAAAGGTTTGTCCATATGAGTTGGCATGTCAAGAAGCCTACAAGAAGTATGGACAAACGCAGTATATGACGCCGCTAACTAGATAGTGTGCAAAAAGTCGATAAATGCAAGTGACTCAAGTCACAAGATTTGCAGGATTCACCTTAACCCTATTCTATAAGCCTATTGGAAACAAGGCTATTGGAAAAGGCCTAAGGCCTGCAGAGAAATATCATCATCAAATATGATGAAATATCATTATACTGCTACATTGCTATTATAGTTTCTCGCTGTAGCAGGAATGTGGACGGGGGAAGGGCGACGCCCTACAGAACACCATTGTAAAACCAAGCAGTATAACGTTGCTATGTTTCGTTTACTGAGCGTAGGGCTCTGGACACTGATTTACTGGTAGCGAGACATTCCACCTAAGTATGCAGGAGGATAAAACTTGCGTATCTCGAATCTTTGTTGAGGATGGAGGTAAGTGGTTATGGACAGTTCATTGGTATGAGATGAATACTGTCCTATCAATGAACTGTTTGCTCGTTTAGCATCCTCACATTCATAAAAAAAAATATTTCTCCAAAAACTTCGCATACAAATACAAGTACACTGGTTAAAAAGCTTATTGAAATGTTCAATTTTCCTGTAAAATTTATTCCAAAACTACACATAAAATGCCGAAGGCCAATTGGAATATGTACAATTGATATTTAAATTCCAAGTACAAAAAACATGATGAGCAAATCGTTATTTATTGTTATCTTCAGCAACGAACAAATAATTAAGCTGCTGAATATTTGATGTTTAGCCGAAATACTCGCTGCTTTTGTATATTTAAATTAACGGGAAACTTTTAATATATCTTTACAGCTATAAAAACTAACACAGCTTTTAATGGTGCATGTTGTTTTATATAGATACACCTTTTAATACTCCGTTTTATTGTAATTTACTTTCAAATCTTTAATGCTTTCAAGCTAAGATATTTATCATAAAATAAATTATTATGCATATCCTCTGTAAAAAGCCCACTAAAAATATAATGGTGAGGGTCATTCGCGCCGCGTTATGATAACACATGCACATAAACGAGCGATATGAGATAACTTAAACTAAAAATATTTTCCTATTTTATTCCTGTCATTGTTGTATTGTATTTTATTTATTTTTTATATATTTACTCTTTATTCCATTACCCTTCACAAAGTTCAAAGTTCACAAAGGGCGGACTTAATGCCAAAGGCATTCTCTATCGCATAACAATTGAATCCTATCATGATTTGAAAAACAATGTTTATTCGTTAATGGATAATAAGTCAATAATCAAATAGGCAACACTTTTAATCGTTCAATTTCTTTTGACATACTCTTTACATTGGACATTAGTGGTCAATCGTACGTTGCCTTTACACATTTACGTAACATTGATTCAACAGGACTCGATCAACGAAATTTCCATTTAAAATACGGTTGTAACATTTAGAGTGGACAATTTCGTGAATTAGTCATATGATTAGAGGTTTTTGTCCCATAGGACGGTTACGAGGAGGAGATTTGGTCGTGGACGCTACTAGACGCTCGGCGTAGTACTGCCCGTGAGAATGTGAGTGTATGGGCTCCAGCTGGCATGCGGCTGGGTGGCAGCACTCTCCTGGCTGCGGGCGATATCCTCGCGCCAGCACTACGCGCCGTGAAGTTGCCACTACACGCCGCTGCCGACCCCACGTATGCGCTGCGACCCCTTTCCACTGCCTGTATACTGCTCGACTACCTGCAGGTACCCGCAATAGAATAATAATTTGCTCACAAAGATGTATCTTTAAATAATGACTTTATATTTGTGTAGTGCCAATCAGACCGTGAAGTCCACGGGCGATTAAATCTTTAGGAACTAAACCCACGATTTTTCATTGTCGCTGGTGAAAAATGTTCAGTATAGCAAATCAACGAAGAAATGCAGCCCGCGTTCTTGAACTTTACCTCTAGGACTATATTATAATTTGACTTTTTCGGTAAAATATAATTTTGTCTTTAAAATATATTTCTTAAATTATTTCTTAGACATGCAGATTCCTCACGATGTTTTCCTTCACCGCCGAAAATGAAATTATTTTTTCAATTCAATTTCATTGGTGCCATCACCGAGGATTAAATTGGGTTTACTCGCGCACCGTGAATTATAAGAGACTGCTTATACACTGAGATACCACGACTCCTACGATATATAATACATACTATCTTATACAATACATAATCTATACTAAAATTATTTTATAATACGTAGGAAGTAATAATACAGAAGATGCGATGCAAATTTACATATAACAGAGAAAGCGAACCAGCATTCCCATAAACACGGTCCGCTTTCTCCATTACTACCAATTAGATCAGAGATCACGAGGTATCTGATCTAATTAATAGTCTAATTAATTAATCTGATAGCTTTGGGTAGATTTTTCCTAAACATCACACATAACACACGGTTTAACGAAAGCATTAATTTTACAAGCTTTTTCAAATGAATAAAAGACATTGTAGAGCATCGTTTACCCCGCAGGCAACGAATCAAGATGAGGTTTCGATAACTAAGGAGGCGCATGACCAAGCGGCTGCTGGTTACCAGCGACTAATGGCGTTCCGCCGCCCTGACGGTTCCTTTGCACAGGAGCTCGATCCAGAGGCCGAAGGCGACGTTTAGTGAGCAACTAATGCACTACTATACTATGAAATATTAATCTTAATTATAGTTAAAGAATAATTTGAAAACATGCACGTATTATTATAATTCAGTACTTTGTAGTCCAGAACATTGCATTTCCCAGACACAATCACTTTCGTTGATACTGTAAATTGCGCCACCTATAGCGCGTATATATCTCTGTTGGGCGTAGCTTCTGCTGCCTTTGCTTCCGTGTACTCTTGTTGCAGCGATCCACTGCCATTATAGATGAAACAGTCTAAATCAGGCACCGCTGAACTCAAAGTGAACGCTGTTATCCGGCGAGATGGGTCAAATATTAAAGACGGAGCTAGTCTTTTAAACTGATTGTGTACACTCGAATGGTTGATAAAATATAACCACAACGCGCACTTATCTGTAGCTAGTATATTTCGAACTAAAGAAAAAGGTCAAGTAACTTATATTATACGTTGTACCAACGCCATTTAGTTTAGTAGAAGGAAATACAAAATAATTGATACATAACTTTTGCAATGTACATTAATATCAATCGTCAGCCCGTGACTGGCTTAAAACGACGCTAAATGATGAAGATAAATTTTCTACGGTTTTATCACTCGCCTCTAAATCAAGGCTAAGGTGCAATTTAACAGAGACACTTTGTAAAAATGTATTCTGGTATGTGTGTGTGCTGCAGTATGACGTCCGTATCTGCGCGATGGGTCACTCGCGCTGCGCGGCACGTGGCGGCAGCACCGGCCGGCGGCGCGGCGGCACGATGGCTGGCGCGCACACAGAAGCCCGACGGAAGCTGGCCCTCGCCACAGCAGGATGCATGCAACGACCCTCATGCACAGCGACCACAGCCGCTCGCTGCGCACGCCTTGCTCGCATTACTGGAAACCAAGGTGACAATAAATATATAATCCTCGTTTTTAGACCACGGCAACATCTACAGTTATTACCAGATAATTTCAACTACGCAAGAAATTAAGGACCTCTTCACTAATCTAATTTAACTAATGTGAAATAATATTCGGATGCAATTTCAAAGGCCAGTAACATACTCGTGAATGTACGAATATGTTACTACGATCATACATCCTGACCCGTAAACCAACACTATGTGTGACATAAATATTGTTCCCGCACTTGACCCGCACCGCAGCAGCTCTATACTCTAAACACTTATATAAAGTTAGATAAAATTGAAAACATAAACAGGATAATAACATAAAAATAACTGGTCTAAGTAAAATAATTTACACAAATTACACTTTATGGTTTTAAGGGTAGCGAGGTCCTGTACAAGGAGCAAATAAACAAAGCTGTGGAGTACATAGCACGCGGACTCTCTCTCGACCTGGATGCGTATTCTTTGGCAGTGAGCGCTAGCGCACTCGCTGCCGTGCGACACCCGCAAGCCGCACAGGCTCTACAGATGATGGACAAATACGTTAATTCAACGAGTAAGTTTATCTACTTTACTGCTCAAACAATCCCTTTTGCTTAAGTCAATTCTCTATCTAATTCTCTTGGTAGAAGAGCCTCCCTGGGACATTCACAGGCTTCCTGGAGTAATCTAGTCGAATCAAGGATTAGTGCCCTATTTGTTGCCACTGCTTCGCATTGCAGGTTTACATGGGCAGCGGCCTCTTCTGTATTTAAACATCCTCTGCAGACTCTCTGATGTCTCGTAAAACCACCAACAACTATTCAGACTAAATATCATGAATCTTTATTGAGGATGAAAGTAGGTCTTATGGCCTGCAGGAATGACTTACCATCAAGTGAACTGTAAGATCGTTTTTCACAATTGATATCATGTAGTCGTAAATAAGCCGAGTATTTATTAAAAAAAATTCCCAGATTTGACACTGTTCTGGTCACGCAAGCTGCATGGAGCGGAGTGGCGCAACCCGTGGTTGCGTGGCAACAGCCTGGAGACGAGCACCGCGGCATGGGGGCTGC
Source organism: Teinopalpus imperialis (assembly GCA_029286865.1). Classification (NCBI taxonomy): domain Eukaryota; kingdom Metazoa; phylum Arthropoda; class Insecta; order Lepidoptera; family Papilionidae; genus Teinopalpus; species Teinopalpus imperialis. The sequence goes on from JAGSMU010000012.1 coordinate 7,598,768, forward strand.
GCGCGCTAATGGCCGCGCAGCAAGCTGAGCGCGCGCTGCCCGTTGCTCGCTACCTGCTACAGTCCTTCCGCCCAGACTGCATCCAGCCGGAAGTGGTATGGGACCAAACTGACATCTTATCAATAGATTGTTGTTCTTTTAGATCTAGGGGAAGAGGGACATGCCATAGTAAATTAGACACTACTTACTCAAGGTTTACGACTGCAAGTGTGTTTTTTTAATTTTATGCTACAACTGTTCGTGAGTCTGCTTATTCACGAGCAACAGTTTATAGGGAAGCTTTGAAGACGAGGCAGGGCGGCCGCATGCCGCGGTTACTTAATAAAATGTTCAAACTGCCGAAATCATTCATGAAAACATGAAAACCAACGGATTACATGTGTACAGCCGAGCGAGAACTGGGTATTATAACACCAGCAATGTCAACTATCACTCATGGATAAAGACAACTATCTCTCTGTCACCATTGGTTTAGAAGAGTGCTAAGTGGCACTCATCTAAAACTTACTAATGAGTAGAAAGGACGTTGCGTGGATTGGTGCAAATTTATGTTGAAAAGCTTTGCCAGAAACGACCGAAGTCCTGAATCCAGCAACTATTCGGGCATTAAAATCAAGCCGCTATGCACACATTTGCCAGAACACTCGACTATCTCTCTACTACTCTAATTCAAATAACGTGTAGATCCTATCTCACCCGCCTTATTTCGCAGTCCTAGTATTTGTGATTATTAAATTTTCCGGCAAGCGGCTTATAAGTTAATTTTTCTGAGGAATTTAAAGGAGAGTGGTCATTAGTATATCCCAAGTGGTTAAGACTAATAAAAAGTATATACGTGTGATCACTTTTAAAAGATTGATAGCTGTAATAAAGAATTAATTTCATTGTTTTAGAGTATCCAATTTATTTTAGCATGACCCATATAACATGCTCTTTTAACACCGCATTACGGGAACTGGGTGGACCCTCGCCGATGCGGGTCATCGCATTGATTATCGCAATTTTCGGTCACACTTTAATCTCAAAGGATTAGGTGTTGGAAATGGGGATGTTATATAAGGCATGAAAAGATAATACGAATGTTATTATGTCCGTTCTCTTCTCTTGTCTTTTTTTCTGTCATTCGTATTAAGATAATTAACGCATGTTAATAAAGCTTGCTACACTTTCATGTTTAAATTACTTTTTTCTTCTAGTTGGATGTTCTGGCGCAGTTCTCTGAAGCGACAAAATCTTCCAAAAAATTACGTGTTTCCGTCAATGTTACCGGTTTCGAAGAACCACGGCAATTTAACATCGACGATGATAATGCACTCATCATTCAAACGCAACTTGTAAGTAGCTCTTCTAACCTATAGGTAGTTTAAAAATAATTAAAGAAACATAAGAAAAAATAAGGGAAATTAGGAGTTTATAATTTTTTATTCCCTCGAAAGACATTGAAACGTTATAAAATAAATAATACAATATTGATGTAAGTAAGATATATGTACATATAATCAAGATTCTATACGCGTTACGCCCTAGGCTTCTTTGTAAATTGTTTGACTTTAAATGTATTCTTAAAAAAGCTTTCAAAAACCTTTCGTAGACATACAGATGTTATTGCAATTGTTTTTGCACCGTCCTCTTAGCCCCAAAAAGGGGCCTTATTATCATTTGACCACTTAGTGGAACTCATTTTTAAAAGCTAAGTAAATAAATTTTACTTATAAATAGCACAATAATCGGCAACTCAAATAGTCACATAACAAATGGTTCACTTGAGCCGGATAAAAATTATAATATAAAATAATATTATATTTTGAGTTTTATAATATAAATTTTTGATGTCAAAAACATTTTTTGTAGGTACGAAATGCACGGTGGGCGAGCGCAACGACGGAAGGACGGGGCATAGCGCTGTTAGGAATTTCAGCACGTGGCAACACCAATGTCACGGCGGCTTGGCCGCGGTACACGCTCGACCCGCGGGTCGATCGTGTTTCCACCGAGTACCGCCTCCAGCTATCTATTTGTATCGGGTACGTAACGCACTGGGAACGGGCAGCAACAACTAGCAACCTGATTACTGTTACTGAGGTCATTAACCCTTGATGTAAGATCACTCGCTGTCAGATCGCTATCAAATAACTCGTCATCCCCTTCCTTATTGTGTGATCCTAATTGTAACACCAGCAGTGACGGGGAAAAGGTGGTATTATAGGCTTGCCGAAGTTTGAAGGACTGTCGGTGACCCTGGTGATCGCTGCATTTGAATTATGCGTTCCAGAAGATACATTATGGGAGGCGACGTTTTGCTATTATGACGACTAAAATTCCCAGTAGACTTCAGTTCACTTGTAGATCGGCCCCACTTGGTTGTCTCTTAAAGACATGGAATATACTCATTAGAGAAAGTTGTTTTAAATATTCTATGAGGCGAAATCGTTGCACGATATTTTGGAAGCAAATTAATCGGACTAAAGCCAAATGTTGGCTTTGGTACGATTCATTTTTAAACCTCCGTTATATTAGTATTTTAAAGTTTTAGCCTCTAATAAGTCAGCTGTTTAAAGAAGTAAAATTGTAATGATAAGAAGTGTCGGAATTCCAGTAAATATTCTGGACTTCCCTCAGCTCAGGATTCGTCATCTGATCTAGATTGCTACATATAATATAAATTGAGTTCATCCTAATATTGAGTAGATTGACCAAGATCTCTATCTCTATCTAATTGCTGTTAAAAATAAGAGAAGAGCAAAACTATTCTGTTAAGCTTAATTTGCATGAAATATTTATGGATTAAAATTATTGAAGATTTATGTTATTATTATGAATTCAACACTATAATTATGATAATAGTTATTTACTTATGATGAAGATAATTTAAATCAGGGTATGAAGCTGAAAATCAAATTCTCAAAGTGGGTATGATAAGAATAAAGAAGTGTGTAAATGAATAAATGAGTATAATAACGATAAGAAAATATAAAATAGTGGAAATGGAGTCATCTGTCGATTTAATGACGTAAACCACTAATGACAGTGACGAGAAAATTCTCTTAAGATATTCTCAATGTTAATTTTGAGTGGACGTTATTAAAAAAATTGAATATTGTCGTTATATGTCACGGTATGGTAATTAACGCGTGCTAGTGTTCGAGGTAGGACGTCTGCTCGCATCAGCACCCGGGCATCGCTCAAGCGCTATGTCCCTGTTCCTCGAACCCCTGCTGAGAGTGTGCTGTGTATAAGATAGCCCTACAGTATGGGCAATAAGATCACAAGATCAACAATACAACAAATTCACACCCGAAAATCCAACAATTTCCACAAAACATAACCGTCACTACTATTTATATAATAGTATTGACGAACGTATTATTTTGTTTGATTGCAGGTTTGTGGCACAAGGAAATGAGACCGAGAGTGGATTAACTCTACTCACTGTTCAATTACCATCCGGTTATCTGGCCGATATTAACACAATTACTGAACTAACGGTATGTTTTAAGTCAGTATATTGCTTAATTTCTGAATTGCACATACAAGTTTATATCTAAAAGTCTGAAAATAATATATATTTATAAAGAACTGTCCGCGACTTCGTTCACGTAGACTACAGGATGGCTTGGTATGTCTCATGTAAATTAACGCTTTTTATAGAACTTTAAAAGGGGAACAATTCCGTCATACGTGCTTTTTTTTTGTTACTTTAACCGTATACCCAGCACACGCAACGGAAGCTCTCAAAAGGAATAATTTATCCCGTGTTTGCAACATTTTTCATTAATGCTCTGCACCTATTGGTCGTAGCGTGTTGTTATATAACTTATAGCCTTCCTCAATATATGGACGATCCAACAAAAAAAGATTTTTTAAATTTGAACCAGTAGTTCCTGAGATTAGCGCGTTCAACAAAACAAACCCTTCAGTTTTATAGTACTAGTAAATAGAGAAGACTAAATCGGCTTATAGACATATTTACGTCTCATGATGAAAAACGGGGTTTTTTTTACTCACAACATGAGATGAAACGAGCTATGGTGCTAATCGTAACTCGAATTTATGGTTATAGTTCTATGGTTTTTACTAACTCTCCAACCGGTCGAAAACAGACGTTCCTATTGTTTTGCTGTGAAAAATGGATGCAGTTATGTTTATGCCCTCATACAGTATTTTCAATTCCATGCAGTAAGTGATTATTGTCCCTAAAATAAACACTTACTGCATGACAAATGTATTTTATCACTACTATATTTATTACTTATTTATCTCCCTTCACCATTATATCGATATCATCACCGATAGCTTGCGTCAGTCCACTGCGAGACATGGCATATTTTACTCCCTTACTTCCTTAAAAACAATTATTTGTTAAAAATATATATATTATATACATATATACGATTCCTTCATAATTGACTTTATTGAGGATTGTTATTACGCGATATAAGTAGGTCGTCAAACGATTTGATTTAAAGCGTGAAGAGAGTGTGAGAAAAATGCTTAAAATCCGATCGAAGACCCAATTTAGTAGACTCATAACTTATTCTTTCTGGTACATATTCTGATCAAAATCATGGACCAGACCAACATGTAAGAGGACAATCAATATATATATTATATATATGTATCATTAGTTCACCGTTGAATGGGCTTCACCACAGATTACCATGAAGCACGATCTTAAGCCTGATTTACAGTCATGAACTTCCCGCAAACTTTCATAAAGGAGAGTAATTACGAATTATTTCTTTTATGAAATTGTAAGCTACTCAAATTTTTATTTTCTTTAAATAATTACACGTTACCAAATGTCTTCGATCTTGAATACAGATCATGAAAGCAGTCATTTGAAAGGAAACTGAACGAAATTTTAATCCTTTTCCAGTCCTAAGGTCTGACAAGGCACTCTTTAAATGTAATTAAGCTAAAGAACAAGCATACAATTCCTATCATGTGATGATTGCAGACCATTGCAACTTACAGCCATCCTCGGTGACGAATCAACAGGATGGACCGGTATATATTAGTAATTGAGTCTCGTGGTTTGCCATACCATAACTATCCCCAATCGTGTAACTGTCTTTCAGTCTGCGCGGCACGTGGTAGGAGCCCGACTTCAGCGCGGAGGTGCACGTGTGGTAGCTTGGCTGCGTGCGGCACGTGGTGAACGCTGCGCCACGCTCGCCGCTCCGCGCGCACTGCCTGCTGCAAGGCAGCGACCAGCGTGGGCGGAGCTCGTTGATTTGTATGATTCTAGTGAGTGTTACCAACATATTTTTGTACTTTCCTCATATGGCACTGTATCCACAGCTTCCTCTGACCTTTTAACATATGTCGAGTAAGTCCGTGTGTCCATACCTCTGTCCTTGTACTTGGGCATAATAAATGGTTATTTCCCCCTATTCAAAGTTTATTCAAATTTAAAGGGAAGATCATAATTACTTGACACAACCCCATTAACGTGTGTTCAGGCCACCGCGCACGGGTTTTCTTCTCAGCGGTGTCGTCGAGTGCGTGCTCAGTGTGCCGCTCATGGCCGTCGTGCGATCGCGCGTGCGGCAACCCAGCGCTGCAACGAGCTCCTGACACTTCCACGTCCCCTACAAACACCAAACCCAACTCCGCACACATGCTACACACAACTGTCTCACTCGCACTCGTTACAATCTTACTTCTGCTACGATAGGTTGTTTCTTCGCGAGATTAACACACTGCAACTCGCTCCTGTGCAATGTGCCTGCGGCAAATCCAATGACACAGCATGCTTTCCTCACTTGTTAGCTCTACCAGTAACGCTGGTATATCGGCGTCTTATTTCTATTCTGATGGGCACCTCTATATGTAATACTTACATGCTACTGTCAGGCTCTAAAATGACGTAGAGGCAACACAGTTTATTCGCACAAAGATAATCTACGTCGTCTCCATGCCATCTTTAGCAACCATCACGTAGAAGGAAGATGGGAATAGCACTGCTTCTGCAAGATACTTAGCCAGGGATGAGTACTGATCTGCGAACCACAACAGTAAAAGCCTCCGACAGCAAAAGCACGTTATCAATACAATCATTATCTAATAAAGTGCAAACTAACAATTGCAGAAATACACACTGGGGCCGCGGTTACAATTTGGTCGCACGACATTTATATTCATATCAGAAGATTAACTGAACATTTCACAAATAACGTTTTCTCCATATTTATTGAAAGTTTTTGTTGTAGTGTAATGTAAGGAGAACGCAACCATAACGAATTATTGAAACAATTTCGATGTTTCGATATTATCCGTCCTGACACTATCGAATTATGTACATGAATATTCGCAACATTGTACGTTGAACGTATCTTTTTTATACATTATGTACACATATAAACATTTTTCATTTACTAAAATGCTCAAAATACTCTAACGCAGTGAATCAAGCTTTCATAATCAAAACCTTTTAAACATCAACTTTCAACATACGAATAAGAAGCTAGATCATAAAATAAAATCAATATAATCAAACATATTTTTAGTGTTTATTTTGTATCACATAATTAGCTTTAAGTTTCCAAGGCCAGTACAATACTAGTAGTTTTAAAAAAAATATATGACAGTAGGTGCTACTACTATGGTACTATAGTCGATGCATTATGAACTGATGCTTCGGGTCATAAATCATATTTATCAGTCTGTCTCGCTCGCACTTACAGGTCTTATGGAGAGGTGTAGTGATGTGCATAAGAAATTTAGAGGTGCATATCGATAACGGGATAGGTATGATCGATATGCTAAATTATATCAAGTATTAATAGGAATAATTTTTCGCTATCTGAAAATAAAAGTTTTTAATTAGTAAGATAAAATGTTTGTTTCGACGTAATCAATCATAAAGAAACTGTATACATCGTAATGTGGACAGTTTTCAATTCTTTTAAAAACATGAACACGTGAATTACAGCCGGAGCTTGAGCGTTGATGTCACCATTTAATTTCTTCAAAACCACGTTAGAAAATAAATTCTCCATTGTGCGTATTGCGTAACGAAACTTAAGTAATGTAATGGGTGTCATAACAAAAAATCTTATATTTATAGAAAAACAACAACCCTTACTCGTAACGACCAATCAGGAGTCAGAGTGCTAATGAAGGTCACGATGACGCATCGACCACGCGTGCACAGGTAGCTAAGTAACGATAACGTGTTGCATTGCGTGCACATTCTTACTGTAACTATTGTTTTTGAATTGCATTTTTTTAAACATCATCATTAGCATGTTACCCATAACTGGACATGACCTCCGCAAATAAAAAGTAAAAACGCATGGCGATTACGGAAAATCGCCATGCGTTTCCTAAATAATACGGAATGGCACTTACAGTATATCACACGATAAGAACCTTATAATACGGGAGACATGCCAAAAAAAAAAAAATATTCAAAAATTATAATATTTCTTCTTTATTACAGGATATTTTTCAAGTATTCACTTTGGCCACGTTCGACTAAATCACTTGAAAAATACCAGACACGTCTTTTCAATTAAAGTAGACAGAATTACAGACCAGCCTTGTCGTGATGTACCTTTGTCACACCAATACGAAAACACACTTTATGTTATGTTCCTTCATGCAGAAAAATAAAGCAACGATTTCTCTCTGCGCGCTCCGTGCATGGCAACATTTCGTACAGTAGGCTCATATTTCAAATCCGTCCGCCGTAATAGGCTAGTATTTGTCGACAGTCGACGACGTCTACGAGCAAGCTTGTAAACTTGTCAGCTTCAAGCAAATGAATATCTAATTTATTTTTGCATCACCTACGTATGTTGTCCATCACTGGTCTAGTTAAGTCTAATGTATTGTAGATCATTCTTCACAGCAAGTGAAATTTAAATATTTTGATATTATACGAAATGTGATATCTTTTCATAGTGTACTCGTAATTGAATTCATTCGATAATGCGTCGGATGCCTGACAGACGACTTAGGACTTTGTTTATCATAAGAATGTTAAAGAAATCGACTCGATAATCTGTTCCTTAAATACCACCCTTTGGAATCCATAAGAATAATCATTTAGTATAAATAATTCTTTTCCTCATTAGATTGGCACACAGCGTAAAATAAAATAACTAATGAATATTTAATTGTATTTTTGATTTAGAAATCAAACTGAAATTAATGATAACATTTTATTATTAATTCGAATATCAAATAAAACAATAAATCAGATGCGACTCTTACTTTTTCTACGATATGAATACCCAAAGACTCTATCTAAGATAAAACTTTGAGGTAATAAGAATAATAATCAACAAAAGTTTTGTGGTGTAAATATCTTCGTTAATATTAATGGAATTTTATCTCAACCTTCAGAGAGCCATAAAAGCAAACACTTCACCTGCAGGTGTGTAGTCCTTGCGGCCCGCCCATACCTACCAAGATCCAAAATACGTTGTCACCCGACATGATTTAATGTCTTCTTACTAGTCACTAATTCTCAGGTGTCTTTCGCCAACCACATGAAATGCAGCAGATCTAAACTGCTATTTTTCACGATTATACTGTGAAGGCATGGTAGTCACTACCTTAAAGAATTAAAGGCAGATTGAAAACGATACAATATATTGCATTTATGAAATAAAGAGTAATATTTATGTTACCATTCAGTATATTTTGAACTCGACGTTGTTAACCAAGCAGAGGTACAGCTCTCGCAAGAGGTCAAGAAGTAAAATCTTCAAAACAAAGGATTTAAAAGTCGCGGTCTAAACTTTGCGTTGGGGTCTTGGATGTTCACCTTTATTTTACCTTAACTTTAGTCAATATTATTATGTTTTTTTTATATTATCACTCATTGTAATGTGAAAGTAGGCAATACTTACAACTGATATATTTATACCAATATATAATACTTTTAGTAATTTTGTTACTGTGACGTAGATACTAATCGTAGCACATAATCATAGTCAAGACTTAATGAGATAAAATATTAAAACTTGAAAATTTTAGTCGTTTATTCGTAGTAGGCATGCAAAAAGTTCTTAATTTTAATTGCATTTTGTGTACATGTTACATCTTATGTTCTTAGGTTATTGTAGTTACAATATTTATGAGTATTTAAAATATTTTTAAGTGTAAGTTGCTATGTAATATTTATAAGATATTTAAATAAATATATAACATTCAATATAGATATCTAAATAATATAGATATATAATATTAAATACTCACTTTATTGTACAAACAACTGGAAATACCCAAGTACAAAAGTAACATACAAAGTGTACGTAAAGGACTTATCACTTAAAGTGATTTCTTCCGGCCAAAGTTTTATTGATTAAAAAAAGTTAATTATACTGTTCTATGTATATTTATTTAACTATACATACATACATGATTTATTTTATATCTATTTAAGGATAATGTTAGATTTCCATTTTCCTAATCATCCAATGGAAAAATCCCAAGATTGAAAATGACATGCTTAATGGGACCGCCGATGCTTTGATCCATGCCCATAAACTGAAAATAAACGCGTTATCAGGTCAGTCTTAATCATATTTAATAATTAAAATCTATTACATGATAAAATGTTATGGTCAATCTACGGTAAAATTGACAATTAAATAAATACGACACAATATTCCTTACCTTTTGAGATATCATTATCTAGGTATATACATATACCTACATACTTTACTAAAGATATGCTGCCTTAAAAACCACTAAAAGCCTAGAGGGGCAACTGTTCACGGGTTCTGGGTAGTCCAAGCTAAGGAAACTAATCAAGTATCACAAATTGTTGTGTTACGGGTCTGCAAGTTTTGTGAACCCACTCGAATGCACTATAATATACTCTGCGCAGTTGACATTATCTAGTAATAATCGAAAGATATCGTCAGGGTCGAGATTGGCCGGGAGGATATCGCCATCGTACAAACGACTTACTCATATGGATCATCTGATATGTAAAATGGCTGAGGCGTGGGTACCAGGCCGCAGTCGGTGACAAAGACGTGCTGCGTGGGCCGGTCGTCGCCATCCGTCGGAATGTGCTCCACCACGTGCACCAAATTCTGCCCCTCTACAACCTTAAAATATATACTAACATACATCACCAGTGTCTATATACAACAAGCAATCATGAACTCATTTGCGATTCTCTATTGAAATGTAATGAAACCGAACCGTTTTTGAAAAGATTCCTACGACAAGAACGTGTGAAAAAGAACATCGTCAAGGGGCAGCTGAGCTTCATAGACTAGTGTAACCTGGATCAAGGAAACCAATCGCTTTAAGGTGATGCTGTGTGTATCCGCCGGGCCAAACCATCAATTCGAATCTCTACTGCCAACAGTTGATGAGACTCAAGCAAAAAATTGAGAAAAAAACAGCCGGAATTGATCAACAGAAAAGTGGTTTTTCATCATGAACATGAGAGCTTGGTTGAGAAGTGTTAATTCATCCACCATATAGCTCTGACCTTGCCTTGTATATAAAATACGAAAAAACATTTTCCCCGGTACCCATTATATAATATTTTTGTTCACGGCGGATACCGAGGTAAATCAGTACCTAATACAGTAATTAACCCGGAACCGGGGAACTAAGTCCAATTGCTCACGTACTGTCAATGAGAGTCCGGTCACTGTGTAACATAACATTCAATATTATATTAAAGGTTTAGCGTTTTACATATACATACTCAGTCGTATATCACCATGCCGGATGAAGAGATATGGAGAAAAGCACTTACTGCCTCACCTTCCCATCTTCCACTTACAACTTCCAATGCTTTTGAAATTAAATCTCAGATTTACAATGTTTAGTATATAGACCCTTTGTTAACATTTTATACTAAATACCTTCCCTATAACAGTATGTAAACCATCCAGCCATGGGGTTCCAGTAGTCGTTATAATGAATTGACATCCGTTCGTATTCTTTCCTAAAATTTCACAAAATTATTTTATTACTTCTTCGTCCATCACGTAATGTAGTAATGAAGTCGCTGAAAGGTTTATTAAAATAAAACAAAACACAGACCTTAATACACTTTCATAAATTATAGTGTAACAAATGAATACCATCTTTGAGGAGGAATCTGGGTGTTTTATGTTATTAGGTCTCTAATTGACAAAGATCACCATATGAAACAGTAATATACATTATTTTAAACTAAGTAGATCTATCCAATTTGCCAAATCATATTTTAGGTAACCAATTTACACTCTACTGAGGAAACAATAATTTCAGCCAGCTACGGCGATAAAAATATTAATTCTCTGTGGCGACATAAAATACCACTCAATATTTTTTGCGAGTATTTAAAGCGACTAAACTTAATGTGAAAGATCTCGTGGATCACAATAATTTCAAATAGGACCTTGAGGAGACCTGTGTTAAAGAGAAGGCTATTTGAATACTGATGATAATCATTAAAAAGAACATACCTAACTCACCTCTGTTAGCCATAGACACAAACCCTGCTCCAGTGTGTTCAGTATCTAAATTCTCATCATCAAATGTTTCACCGTAAATGCTGATAGATCCAGAACCATCATTATTAACCACATCTCCTCCTAAAGTATAAAAAAAATCAAAAAACTGGACATTAAATAATAAACTTAATTACGTAATTTCTTACCTTGTATCATAAATCTTTTAATTATGCGGTTGAATCTTGTACCCTTATAAGACCTTCCTTTGATACCTTTTGAGGCGAGTACTTTAAAATTTTTGACTGCCCTTGGTGCCAAATCACCAAATAATCCAATAACTATCCTTCCTATAGTTTTATCTTCACTTTGTACGTCTAGATAAACTTGATCAGTCACTCTAAATTGTCTTGCCTGCAATAATAAAAAATGTTCAGACAAATTGTATTTTTGTAGTAAGCTCGAAAAATATAATACGACCAAACTTTTTTACTTAAACTTTCAACTAACATCGATCAAAACGCACTGCATAAAGTAAACGAAAATAAAAAATCTATTTAATAGCGTAGACCACATACTCAAATTGTTATTGTAACAAATTGGGCAAAAATCGTAATGAAGTACTAGTTACTAACTAACTAACTTATAATAACACGTAAAACACACTGAGCGTTAACTAGCACAGGTAAAAAGATAATTAGATAATAGGCTTTACGTACTGTGAAGCCATACTAGCCTTATTTGTGTGAGCGATATACACTCGTGAGCAAAAATAATCGACACAACCGTCCCTGTAGAGGGAATGTCTTTAAAAAAATAAATGAGCCCTGAATTATAATTTTCTTTTGGAATTATTAAAAAATTAAATAATGTAAACAAATGTTATCTTTTCCAAGAATACGACCTAAAAACATGTTGTTATTGCTAATCACCATTCTTGCACCTGTTTACAATAGCGCTAATTAGGGGATGTCATCCCATATAAAAGGTCATTTACCTGGCCTACCCTATCAATTAGTTGTCATTGAATAAAAATGGACACATCTATTGAAGGAGTTTAGAAGAGAAGGTTGCCATATCGGAACAAGGTCAGAGTCAGCAAGAAGTGTCTTGTATCCAAAGTTTACCGGCGATACCAGGAAATCTAGGTAGTGTTAACCGAAGAAGCAGAAGAAGGTGCACATCAGGGAGGGATGACCGATTCATAGTCAGTACTTCGCTCTAAAATTGGGCCCTCTCTAGCGTTCAAGCCCAACAGGAGCCCAGAGAAACGCTAGGATTTGAAGGCTGTACAGTCAGAAGAAGACTAAAGGTGGCTAACTTGACTCCAAAAAGGCCAGCTACTGCCCCTAAGTTGACGCTAGCTCGATCACGCTCAGATCGAGCAGCCCGATTAAGTTTCGCAAGAGAACAGGTTAACTAGACGGACGAAAAGTAAACCTCTGGGGAACGATTTGCTCAGTGAGGCATAAGTGAAACTGTGGTATTTGAAGGGAGGTTCCTGGATGGTGTGGGCGGGCAATTCAATCAAGTCAAAAACTAACTTGGTTTTCATCGAAACTAGCGGCAGATTTGAAAGTATGGCGAACCGATATATTGAAGAAATATCATGTCATTCCTTACGCATCGGTGAAAACTTTGTGTTAATGCAGGACAATGTCTGTAGGATGTCGAGTGCATGGAGTGGCCAGCACGTACTCCAGAATTAAATCCTATTGAGTATTTAAGGGACTAACATAAAAGTTCGGGCTGCAAATCCTGCGACAGCTACGAGATCGGACAATGGGCGCATGGGATCCTCGGGCGAAACAAAGAACTAAGGCTAGTAATTTGTGTGCTTGAAATTGTATGGATTTTTATAATGCTTGTTTAATTAAATTATACGTGGATTAAATTTGACAATCATATGCAGAATCAATTTTGAGTTGCTCCAAATTCTTCTTAGAAAATCGTTAAACATATAACTTAATTCTGACAACATTAATATTAAATGTTGTTTTTTTTAAACTATTAAAGTTACAAAAAAGAGAGTGAAAAATGATTATACTGTACAAATAAATTGTAGTCAGTAAAGTTATTGTAGGCAAAGCCGTTAAATTTATAAAAAAAGTACTCTTCTTCTTGTTTATAGCCTTGTACTCTATATTCTATCTATGGGCTACTGTCATCTGTCACTATATTATATTTATTAGCAAAATATAATCAAATTGATATAAATATGACTGTAAATAATACAATAGCGCATCAACGTCTAATTCTCAGCGGAGATCGTGAAAGGTAATAAAAGTGCATGTTTTAAATATTCGAGTAGAAAAATTACAATTACCTACATAATTTTATAAAGCGAAAAAGCTATATTTATGCAGTTTGTACATTTTGTAATTTATTTAATTGTGGTATAGTGCTATAGGAATGAAAACATTTACATGAATGTAGTTTTATGTATAATATACCCTTATCGATACCGGTTATCTTTGACAGATTTAAAGATTTATTGATGCGACGATTAATAGAATGTGGATGGCGAGATCAGGTGCGATTGTTATGTCGTGAAGTGGTGAAAGAAAATGAAGGAAACAATGTCAATGTTGACATGCTTGTTACAAGAGTCACTCCAAGAGCCCGCGCCCTCGTTCCCGACACAGTGAAGAAGGAATTACTACAAAAAATCAAAACACATCTCTTGACACAAAAGACCAATAATATGAGCATATAAGAATTAAAGTTGCACAAACTGTTATTAAATTACCACCCACAAATACTTACTTGTGTTTATATTGTGTTATATGTATTTATGTATCAATAATATCCTAAAAAATAAAACTTAATTATAATCAACAATATATTTTATTAATAAACATTTACAGTTACAGTAACCAAAAAATATATATTGCTTACATAGACATAATACTGTCTTAGATACCATTTATTGACTGTCATGACTGTACCACAATTTTTAATTGTCATGGAGTCACATGAACATTCACCTTATTACATGATTTATATCACATATAATAAACAAATAATATTTAAACATTATTGGAACTAATTATGTTGTTATATATCAACTAATTGTATTAGTAATTTACCTGAACTTTAATGTTATGAAAACACCCATCACATTCAATAGCATAAGCATGTTTTGGCGTCAATTGTAAAATGTTATAATATAGAGTGCCAGTGGGGAGATACTTGTGTTGAATTTGATAAAATAATCAACTTATTATAATGCAGTATACTAAAAGTGGCAGATATTTCTGTATACATTTAATATTTTTTATATAAGACAACAGAATGTGAAATAGGTACATGAAAGGATTCTCTACTTTATTGTAGTTTCAGAAAAAAGAACCCTGTGCGAAATGGATAGACTTAGTCACAAATTTTATAATTATAATTTAACTTGATTTTTGAAAAATAGCTACTGTTTCACACCTTACTTATAGTGTCTCTTTGTAGTAAGGAATGACTTTTGTGTACGTTAAAATTAATTAATTTTCGAGAATTACAGAATAAATTTAAATTACTGTTCCATTTCCATGCTATTACATCAATTATTGAATGCAAATCGTATATTGTTGTCAAACTATAATTTATAACCTAAATTTAAATTATCAAACATACTGAAGGCCATAGAGCATAGATTCCCATCTTTTTTGGACCAACCGGCACCATATCTTTGCAAGGAAAAGGAATCTAATGCATTTTTCCATAATAGTTAATTTAACCTAAAATTTAAATATTTTTGTACATTATCTATCCATTATTTGTCTAATAGCATTATCATTGGGAACCTATGCCATGGAGTATTTCACAATTGAGCAAGTATATTATGCATAGTTAGAAATGGTCATCTCTCTGCACTCACATATTTTGATCGGAGCACTTAATATACCATTAAATTTTTACATATCTACACAGTTTTGTACATATTTGTTGATTTAACAAAAAGCAAATACACCATAATAAATAGGTATATTTTGGCGGAATATTTTAATTACACAAGATGCATTTTGACAACTGTGATGCCATACATTTCATAAAAAATATTGTATCAGACCACCTAAAATATAATTTTGAGACATCCTGCTTATAACACCAGATTACAGGAACAACAATCACAAAATAGCTCTGAAAATTCAACTAGCTATAAAACAATATTGACACATTTTTTATGAGAATAAATAAATGCACTTTTAAATGTATATTGAGGGGTTTCAAAAGAAATAATGAGCAATTACTTTTCCTTAGTATAACATCCTTAAAGCTCTCCAATGCTTGACCTACATATTATATGCTTATATGTACAAAGATATACAATTGGAATGTATCATGGACTTTATTTTACTATACCTTTCATGTAGTATAATATTATATTTGATCACATATTAAACTTTTTATCTATATCAGTACTCTCTTATAAATAACAGGTTATTAAAACTTAAGAGCTACTTACTTCGCATAAAATAAACCCATAGACATACATATATGATGATTTGTCTACACAATACTGTTGATTTCTATTGAGCAATTTCCAATGAAAATATAAATCAGTTTGTGTGTTTTTATAACATATTGCAAGGTATTTTATTTTTAGTAATTTGACTACTTGAAACAGAGAAGTCTTATTCCAATTCATAATAAATATATTTAACATTGTCACACAAACCATTGTTATTATAACTTTTGAAATATTTTCATTTCATTTATATAGAATTGCTAAGAAAGCGTACAGCAATTGAAATATGTATTGTTTTTTTTTTACTAAGAAAATATTAAAGTAAATAATTCATCTTTACTAAATCATCTTAAAATATGTTGTGTCATCTTATGTTTACAAACTATATTTAAAAAAACAAAGAAATAATATAAACAGCTCACACAAGAATCATTAAGAAAGATAATATATGAAATGCCATGGACAGAGAACTTACAAAAATTTATGTTGCAATGTTTAAAGGAAAAGTTGACTGAAATGTTTAAACTGGCACTAATTTAGTCACTGGTTAACAACCTAAGCCTTTAGAATGATAATAAAAAACATTTGTTTAATACTACTGGCTGAAAATCAAAACAATCTATAATATATATTTCTAGACAGACATTTTCTATACAAAATTGATCTCTAAATAGTTTTCTCTCTATGACAGATTTCATCCTTGTATGGAGCTATTACTACTTATATGAAAAAAAAATTTAATTAAAAAAAAAAATCAATAAATATACAGTCATTTAAAGAGAGATTCATTGATGAATTAACAATCAATCCATATTGCATTACCACAAATATAAAAAGATAACTATGACGGAATCATTACTATGTAAATAAAAAATTCATATGAATAACAAGCCGTAATATAATTATTATTTCAACATTATTTAATAAAATTTTGAAATATATAACACAACAGTTTCAGCGACTATTGGCTATTCACAACCCGCGTAATGTATACGCATAATTTTGATTCCTTTGGTTTTTTATCTTCAAAACAAAATGGCATAGTTAACTATAGGAAACAAATCCATAAAGTACCATTAGTCAAATAATTTGCAAAGAAATAAATTTCTTTTTCAAAATAACTGGCTTTGGTCTTTACATAAATAACAATATTTTTTAATGCCTATTTTATATTTTCTTTTGTAGAAGATACATTATATATGTGTAGTAGTAACTTATAAGTTACTAATTTATATCTATCTATTCGGTAATATAAAATATTGCACCCACAAGCCATTTTAAAAGTTGTAAAAGTAGTTTTTGTGCGAAGAAATTAATACAAAAATTAAAGAAATATAATTAATGTTTTTTTTTCGAAACATAACTTTCATTGTGAAACAGAAAATATAGTTGCCATAAAATTCAAGTAAAACATAATTCAAACAGGAATCTATAGGAATTTGAATACAGTCAACATTGAATATAAAATAAACCTAGAAGATATTATTATTAAAAACAATAATAATAAATAATTGCCACTTAATATTCTTATTGGTACAATGCTTTTGTAACAATGTGCTTCAATGAGACATTATAATCTTCCATTATAGATGTTTCAATAAATTAAAACATGGCTTTGATGTTAGTGATTTAGTTGCCATAATACGCTGCTTGGTATATTGATATTGAACAAGGTACATCCCCGTCTTTAGATTACTTGGTATCCACATGATGTGTCAAATTAAATGATAGTTGAGTCATTGTAATTCATTATGAAAATATTTTATCATTATATCTACGGATATGAAAGTTATAGTAATAAATTTGGCGCTTTTACTATTAAATTGAGCGAAAGAAAAATTTGGCTATGTAGGGTGGCTAAAGATGAAGTGGATCTACGAGAGCGGGCGGCGACCACGCGGACGAGGCTGCGGCGCGCGGGAGACCAACACCAAGGCTGAAGCCAGCGCCATCCTGACGGGGGCCCGCACTCCACCGGGTAGCCTATTATAACAACAAAATAAAAATAATATATTATTAATTAATTTTCACAATGTTTCTTTATTATCTTTTCAACATCTTCCCTATTTCTTATGATAGAACTGTTTTACTTCTACATGTCCATAATTCGTGCGTTACAAAGATTTAATACTCAACATGACCAATTTTTTCGTAGTTATGGAGGACAAATAGTTTACGATGAAGTACTTGCTAAGCGCGAAAAATAAAAGTTGTGTCGCCGATTACATTATATGAACTTGCCTGGGCGTATCCCAATCAATTTTCATTCAATTAAGTGAGATGGCAGAGCTAAGTCATTTTATCATTTTGAGATTAAATAGCGCAATAATATGCAGATAAGAATCATATTCACAACGAAAAACATTTGACGGTTCTGGGGAAGATTTACCTCATGCTCTGGTGGAAGTTAAGATCCACGGAAAGTGTCTGGTTTCAACCACTATTGTGAAAAACACTTAAAACTAACTATCATGATTAAATGTCGGTGAGTAAGATTTTTGGTGTTTGTACCTTTTGTTACTGCTACCTCTAATAAAGCCATGCTTTCAAGCTGACAAGCATGTATGCGTTCCTAACTACGTATGACGTAGGTCTGGCGGCTCTGGGGAGTGGAATAAAATATTTAACGACACTCGTCCCGCGATTCTTTTACGTAAGGGTATTTATTGTCTTACGTATAAAAATATCTATAAGACACGAATATATGTATGTATTTAAGGGAACGTAATTCTTATTATTTAATAAAAATAGTAGTAATTAATGTTATTATTTTAAGAAATACGTCTATCTTTGTTTTCCAGTCGTGACCCGTTTAATCGCATCAACTTCGACTTCCTCCAAACTTTCACATGTCATCGAACATATTGTCTTCGACGTTGATCATGTTTCTTATTTTCTATCGTTGTCATCAATTCGGTCGTCAAGGTCTTGTATGCTGAACAATACGTTTCTATAATAATAGTCACATATTTATATATTATATATATTTATTTATTTACTCTTTATTGCATTAACCTTAACAAAGTTCAAAGTTCACAGAGGGCGGACTTAATGTCAAAGGCATTCTCTAGCAGTCAACCCAAGGTGTGGTGAAATATGTGTATGATACGTGTAGCAATAAACTAATTAATAAAAGAAGAAAAATAACTAATACAAGATAATAATAATACATACACATATAGATATTAAATACTAAATACATGTATAAATTATATATATATAAATATATATATATATATAAATATATATATATATGTATATATACATACACACATACATATATATATATATATATATATATATATAAATATATATGTATATATACATACACACATACATATATATATACATAAACACAATAGTATACAATACAATAGCGGTAGCTACCAATAAATTTCATATGTGGATGATAAATGTATCTGACTTCAGATAACTTAAATGAATGATCACGAACCAAACTTTTAAAACTGCTTTTATTACTGACCTGTCTGATTTCAAATGTATAAATTCATATCAATTTGCTCTTATATGCCTACCTGCAACTGCATTTGGATATAACGAAGTAATTACAATTTACTTATTAAGTGATAACACGATCGATCAGATTCCTCAGGTCTGTAAACACATGTGCATCTTGAATCTTTGTTGAGGCATGTAGATATTTATAGGCCACTGTTATCACTTAACATCAGGTCAACTGGTGTACTCGTTTCTCACTACATTTAGTTTGTCACTTAAGTCAAAAAAAATCGGTGCACCCTACTGTTTAAAGTACCATACAGGAATGCCAGCTCTTTCTACAAAAAAAAACATTTTTAGGGGTTGCAAATACGCTTAAAAAAAAGTAAAATAACCGCGAACGGAGAGTGCGATATGCACCGGGTATGGGTTGAACTGCACTGCGACGATTTGCATAAAAACATCGCTTTTATATAAAGACAAATAATCAGGTCACCGCTTCTCATGAATTAGGAATGGACATAACGCCACGAGACCACTGGCAGAAAATCCATACATACCTGCGAGAATGCTAAATTTGAAACGGCAATTAGCCTAATGGTTTAGGGTACCGTCTGCAATTGTCGAGAACCGTCTCCTAGCACAAGCATTTTAAGCTTAGTTGGAGTGGTTAACCGGTATGTTAGTAATTTTAATAGCACTAATATTCAGGCTTTGAAAAACTATAGAGCAGTGCCAGATATTCCAGCGCGTTCTTGAAATGTGTGTGAATTGTCATTGGATTGATATTGATGCATGATCGCAAGAGTGTGAGAACACAGGTTTTACCTGACGAGTACTGAGGTGACGGCGGCGCGCCCGTCGGCGGTGGGCTCGATGGCCACGGGGCGCAGGTCGAGCGCGCGCCTCCGCCGCACCCCGGTCGCCGCGCCACCGTTTATGACGACCCTCACCGCCGCGAATGGACGCTTCGCCATGTGCAGCATCTGACAGATGAAATATATATTTTAACAATCACCTAAATAACTCGATAAATTACAATCTATCTTATCTTGTTACGAGTTAGGGCACGGTTATTGAGGGGTATACAGTGAGAGTGGAGATAGGGTTAAGAATTGCTCTTATCGCATAATCATCATGTATTTGTTTTGGACACAGAAATGGGAATGAATCAATAATAACGTAATTAATTAATTCAAAATGCTCTTCTCCGCCTTTAGTTTAACTCTTAACAGGCCTAACTCCCAAAATCCCATTTATAATTTTACCTCTACTTTGATGATATTTTATGGTACAATTACCTGGCTCTTAACTTCAATTATTAAATTAAGCAATAATTTTGTGCAACACAAATTGTTTGTTCTTGAGTGGGGTATGGGTATCTGATCTAATTGGACATAAAATAGGATCAGAATAGCAAAGTAAACGACTAATGAGTGCATCTGCCTTTGCGCCAAATATATCGCGCGCAGATGTTCGCTTGAACACGTGTTAATAAATCAATATACACACCTCTACCACATGTCTCCTCCTGGCTCTTCGCACATCGGCAGCTTGTTTCGCCTTCCAAGCAACAACGCAAGCGGCAAGGAAGAGGAAAAAGCACGAGAAAAACACCGAGAAGAACACAAACAGGTCGATATGGAGCTGATCCTGACGGAAGAACGTTATGCCGAAGCTTGCAGCGCCATCCTCCGCGTTACGGGAGCGTATTATTATATAGAACTTTGTATGGGACAGATCGTGGACCTTCTCAGGCAGTGTAAGCACGAGTCGGTTGCGGAGGTTGCGCACGCGCAATAACACGTTCCGCTTATCTACTGTTACAAACGTAGCCAGATCTGTTGCCGCGTACGACGCAAGAGAGTATTCAGTTTTATCATAGTACCAGGTGACATGCTGGCTATCCGGCACTGGATCGTCAAATGTCGGTATTTTGCGTAACTGATCGTGCTTATAATAAGTCGGATCCAATTCGACCGTTTGAGTTCCTGTAGATGAGTTCACTGACACTACGAAGGAACTGTCGTTTGGACTCAAGTATAAGTCCACTGCTCCTTGGGTGACGTCCACTATCACACGTATGTCCACGTTCATGTACCTCGGGTTCACTGCTAGGAATACGGTTTGGCCAGGATAAAGAGGTCGTGGCTTTATTTTGCATTCATCTAAAACAACAACAAAAAACATTACATGAAAAATCAAGGCAATATTAAAGTTGTAACTAAGCCATTTGTAGATTAAAATTTATCAAAAAATCCATTAGTATGCTTCCATGATATATATTGCTTGGGTAAAAAAATCCTAAATACTTGTTTTGTATTTGATAACTTTTAATATTTATTTGATATTATAAAAATAATAATTTAACAACCTTTTTTTGTCACTTCTCTTTAGTTATTGTTTTTTACATTCATAGTACTAGGCGTTATAAATAAGAGTGAACTAAACAAAGTGTTTGCTCTACTAATTATATAATCCTCTTACCGATAGACTTGCCGTCAAAACAGAATTTGTTCTCTATGTTGATGGTCTTGTAACACTGGTGTCCGTTACGCGGGTCGCCCATGTAGAGGTCGCGACACTTGACGCACTGGTATCGCCAGCACTCCTGCGCAGTGTTCTTGTTAGAACCGGCCGCCTGGCAGGACACGTCGCTCTCCGTGTTGTTGCCACAGTTGCACTTCTCACCTGTCACCGGGTCGCACGTGTCACCGTGGCCGTGACATTCACACCTGATAAGAAAGCATAGAAATATTGAATTATGCGTATTGTTCAAAGCTGTTTTGTCCTAAATAAAAATTTGTATTACTATTGTTTTAACTTTTAGCTGCAAAATGAATGGGTCAACTCGACCGGGATAGGACCACGCCCTCACAGAATACCAGAGTAAATTAGCAGCATAATGCTGTTGTGTTTCGTCCGGTGAGTGTAGGAATCCGGAGACCTTTGTTACTGGTGACGAGCCATTTCATCTCAGTCCATGAAGGGTTCAACGCATCTGCTTTATGATTCCTTGGCAAGGATTAATGTAGATGTCATGGGCAGTACGAATCACTTATCATCCGTTTGTTACTCTCAATGTTATAAAAAAAATGTAGATCAAATTATTTACCAAATTATAAAATTGCCGATAATACATCATATCTCCGAAACTAAAACAGATTGCCAATTGCCATGAACCCCTATTAAGGATCATCTCGCTGTTAAACGTGATGATCCATGGCCATCTGTGGTTCTAGATTGACACTAAGATAACTAGAATCAAATATATTACAACCCGCTTTTGTGTGGAAGGTTAGTACACGATTGAAAGATGTCCTCGCAACGTAAATATGGAACACCATAAATATATATATTGCAGCAAGGCAAGGGACATTTTAATGGAAGTGTACGAAACCTGCATACCAAAGTGGGACAAATCAAAGAATTTTTTTGGCCCTTTAGGGCACCCTCGAATTGGTAGCTTTCGCGCCCAGGGTAACGGTCCAAGCCGAGGCTCCCTTGCGCTGGTTACCCATTAATAAAAGTCTCGGCCGAGTGCCCTATGCGCCCGGCCATCTTTCAACCCGGTGTAACTGTAAAAGCCAAGCCTCGGGCTAACAGTGGCCATCAGCCACAAAAAAATAAACAAAGAATTATACATATAACTATTAGAATTACAATTTATACGTACGATCGACAAGAGTCCCGGAAATCTTCGGAGCCTCTGAAATATCCTTCAATGCACCGCTCACATCTCGGTCCGTCGGTGTTGTTAGCGCAACGCACGCAGCGCGCCTTCGACCCACCCTCCCTGTAGTATTCGTCCGGGTCGGCGGCCACATCGCGGGGCGTCAAAGACGCTTCCGACATGTCATTCGTACACACCGTGGTGTGGCCGTGGCAGTGTACAGAGCATGGAATACATTGACCGTTATCAGTGGGATCGCCGACAAAATTTGGTTTACAGATTTCACATTGATTTCCCTGAAACAAAAATAGTTTCCGTTAATAAGATTCTTTTTTTTAATTTATTACATTGCGAGTACCAAATGAGCACACCTGCAATGTGAAGTGGTTATTGCGGCCCATGACATCTACATTCATCCTTAACAAGGAATCATAATGCAGATGCGTTGTCACCCTTGAGGACTGATATGGAATGCCTCGTCAATATTAATAAAAGTCTCCGGATCCCTACACTCACCCGACGAAACACAACAGCATTATGCTGCTATTTTACGCTGACCCCGGTCGAGCTTACCCATTCATACTGCAGCTAGAAACAAACTGCAGCGTAGCTCTGCCACTGTTTCTAAAGAACAAATCCGAAAGATAAATTATTCTTTGGTTGAATATCTTTAGAACTCTACTATCTATGGAGTTAATTAGTTATTTGCCCAGCATTTAGAATTATGACCCATGAAAAGACTATTTATCTATTTTAAATATTGATTCATAACCATTTAACGAAAATATTATCATAAGTTATTATTAATATAATATGTTTAAGTTAAATTCAGTATTGTTTATAAAGATGAAAGGGAGTGCAAGGAGTATTTTTCTGTATGAAAAGTGTCATCAAAAATGTATGGATACATGAAATATGGAAACAAACACCATTGTTACTAAAAAAAATATTTAAAAAATATAAAATAATCACAGTTATTAATATTAACTATTCTAAAAACTATTTCTCGTAATTTTTAGCAGTTACATCGCTGTAAATATCCACTGCCAAGTTAAAACTAGAATATTTATTTACGTTGATTAATTACACAATTCATACAAATTACAATTATTCTTATTGAGTAAATATTAATCGGATACTTTGGTCTACTCGACTACTATGCGCTAGTATATTATGTGAGTTTCATGTACAGCTAATATATGTTGAGCATTTGACATGTTCGTTCACTACTCAGCGGGCCTGCCGTTCGCGAGACTAATTAGATAAACCTCTACAGGTCTCTGGACCAACAGCAGTACACACACAGAAAAAACAATAAAAAAAATGAAGACATGTTCGTAATCACCGCGAATAAGATAACCTAGTACTTACCATAGTATTGTTGTGGCACTCGATGCATTTATCGAGTTTGTCTGGTCCCTCGCAATGCGAGTGTCCGTTGCACTGACATTGTATGGTACAGTTAGCGCCAACGTAACCGAAGTCACAACGACACACGTTCGGCTGTACGCAAGCACCGCGCACGCAACCCTGCGAGCACACGGCCGCACAGTTCCCTCCTCCTGCGCCGCCAGCGCGCTTATATCCCGCCCCACATGCGCACTCGTAACCTTCTGATAGGTCCACGCATACCTGTTAAGAGAAATAATCTATTGAAGTGTATATTTAAAACAAATCTTCCACTTACATCTACTCTGTGGAATCGACTGTCACCAGCTGATTTCAAATTTCCGGCAGCGCGTCTGCGATTTTTTTTTATTACTTTGAGAGTAACAAACGAACACACGTACTGCCCACACAAACACAGCAGCATTATGCTACTATTTTACGCTGGTATTCTGTGAGGGCGTGGTACTACCCCTGTCGAGCTGCCCCTTTCATTC
The DNA here is from genome assembly GCA_029286865.1 of Teinopalpus imperialis. Taxonomy (NCBI): domain Eukaryota; kingdom Metazoa; phylum Arthropoda; class Insecta; order Lepidoptera; family Papilionidae; genus Teinopalpus; species Teinopalpus imperialis. The sequence goes on from JAGSMU010000012.1 coordinate 7,623,659, forward strand.
TGCAGCTAGACTGCAGTGTAGCCCTACGACTTCTCTGGTGTTGCGGATGTCCATGGGCGGCGGTAATCACTACTAGCAAGTTTCACTACTTCCTATTCTATATTTTACCATGACATTGTGAAAGAGTAGTTCTCTATATCAACAGCTAGTAGGAATACATTATTTAATAATTTATGCTAATTTATAATTTAGTTATTATAATAGTAGTATATATACTAATGAGAAGTTCATATGAAAATATTATATCTTAATATAAATAAAAACTTAATATATATTCATTAAACGAACATATTAATTACTGCCTACTTAACTTTGAACTGAATACAATATGCGTCCGTCACAAGTAGGTTTTCTCGGTGTGTTGTAAGGTGAGTCCCGTGGCCGTGATACTGATCCCTGATCTAGAACTTCCTCCGATCTTATTGCGGTATAAGCAAGGTATTCCAGTGTTTGAGCGAATGCGTACGTAACTATAATATGTCCGGAGCAGTTGATGTCATCTGCTGATAACCGTAATAGTAATGGAGTAGTTAAAAATGACTGGGACATTATTATCAATAATTTCTGTCACCTTTACCACACATGAAACAGGAAATCCTCTAACTTGCAGTTCAGTCAGGTACTTAGTTTAACTTTAAAGAAATTAAAGACTATTATATATATTATTTAAATTTTAAGCAAGTGCTTGACCAGGATCCCACCTGATGTTAAGTGGCAATGCAGTCCTGGATGGTAAGGTGCACTAGCGCAGTAAATTACTCTCAACTCTTGTAAACACCCACATTGTAAACGGAGGGAAAGACAGACGCGGGCAAATATTTAATATAGACTACATAGATATAAGCTTTAATTATTAATTAAATTATTCTTGTAATTTACCTCAGACTCGGCATTACATTGGTGATGATTGTTCTCACATTCATTTTCGGGTGGACATCTAGTATAGTGCCAGGAGAATGTTTCGTTGGTATTATTGGATTCATGGACGCCAGAGTACACGGCGGCGCAAGTAATGCGTGTCGAGTAGTCAAGTGGGGAATCAATCGAGCCTTCGGAACACACTCCCTCTCCGTTAGCATCATCGATAGCACACCAGCCACAATGCGAGTGACGTAAACACTCCGAACATTGCTCAAAGGTGTCGCACGGGGCTGGACATTTGTTTTTATCCGCTTTCGACAACACTAGCCCACAAACACCGCCCGCACAGTAGACAGGTTGATATGCCGGTGAAATGCAAGTTCCAAGATACGAAGCCCAATGACATTCAGAAAAACCGCCTTCAGCTCCGTCAGAACTTAGACACGATTGGCAATCTGTGAATTGGTTACATCGGCTCGGGCATTCCTCTTTAGTTCTAAGCCTGAGACTGGCACGACCCGGTTCGTCAATTAATGCACATGTCCAGTTAAAAAGCTCTGAAGATTCTTCGGATATTTTTGTCGCTTGACCTATAATAATAATTTATATTTATTAGCCTTTTCGGATTCCATTTCTAAATGAGGTCGGAGTAGTAAGTCATATCTTTCTATTCATATCTCTTCAACCACTCCTACTACTTGCGTAAGATTTTTCAAACAATCCATCTATCACTGTGGTAGTAATATTTATTTATTTATATAACAGAAAACAATAAATCAGTGTGTTAGTATTGACAAAAAACTTAAGTCTATGTTAGTATTTAATATCTGAAAAGGATTTTGGCCAACTAAATTAATTAAAATTTCAGTAAACCCCTAAAATGCTGTTGCCGGTGCTCCGGACTTCATTTCACCAATGAGGCCGAATCTTTTCGGCAGATTTCATTAAACCGATTTGTGAACCCTCTCGGCGTATATTCTGCTGCCCCGCAGAACCGTGACAGCCGCAGTAACGTTTTAGAGGAATTATTAAACTGGAAACGTTTCGGACCGTTTGGGTTTATCTATGGTGAACTACGAACTGCCAGAGTACAGTGAAGCGAGATTAAGTGAATGACTTTTATACCTCCTCATTACATGGCTAAACCGTGTCGGCCTGCAACTTATCAACTTATACGTTAGAAACTAATTACTTACTCTTATCTAGGTATGTAGTCATACTTCATCTAGAACAACGTTTTTTATTAATTTTAATTTCAATTGAATTATTCTGTGTTACCTGATCTACTGGCATATCGAGTCCAAGTGCACTGGTTCGATACGCATTTGTCACAATCTGAAGCCAGGCATCTAAGTTCAGGACATTGGTTTAAGTCACTGATATATGTAGTTCCAGCATTACACTTGATACTTGTGCAAGATTCATCAGTTGGCACACATTCACCTAAAATCAATTAACGCAATAAAAGCATCCGTAAATTCTTATTGATATGATTTTGATAACGAAACTCATGCTAACCGACGGCCGCTGCACAGGATTCACACCATCGACAAGCTGGTTTCTCTTCAGGATACAATGGCCAAGCGGCAAGGCATGAAGTACACGAAGTAAAATTCTCACACGGACGCGTTGAAATCAGTTCAAAATCGCACGCAGCACCGGAATTTGTGGATACCCTATCACTGCTTTCACAGCCAGGCTTATCAACAGAGTAACATTTTGTATAATTGGCAGTGCTACAAAAGCTACACCCCATATGACTACGACAATCCATCTTGTTAGAGCTCCACAATGAACATAGGTCTTCCGGCAGGGATATCCGTGTCACTTGGCAATTGGCGCTGCCCGTCCACCCACCGATGATATAAATATAGCCATCGTTTTCTGTTTCTACGTCGATTGCCATTGCGTGCGCTATGGTACGCGGTGGAGGGTGATCGACTATACTTACTCCTGTAAACAATTACTGAATTAAATGTTAATTATTTAGAACAATATAATAAACAGTAATTATGTAAATTAACAAACCTTTTACAAGTCTAACCCATTGGTTACAACTATAGACGTAGGCTATAAGAGCATTGGATCTATTTTCAGGGTCAGTCCTTCCACCAAATACTATCATATAATCGTTTGTTGTCACCGCTGAATGTAAATATGTTGCTAGGGGCAATGTATCGATAGCGTTATGTGCATTCAAGTAGCTGGGCAATTCGCTCCACGTTTTAGTGGGATAATGGAAAGAAAATAATTTATCTGAGACCATAGTGCCATTGTAAACGTATATTATACCACCAAAAACGTAAAGACTTTGCGATGCAGCATGGTAAATCGTGCTGTGACCGATTATACCCGACGGCATCGATCCATAACAATGCAATTTTATCCATTTTTCATTGTCTAGGTCAAATTCCCACATTTCAGGCATAAAACCTTCCTTCATTGAGAAACCACCAATAAGAACTAGACTTTCGTAATCTTGATATTTCTGTAAAGTCAATGTGTGTCCAGCAAGAGCTGGTGGCCTTTCATCTTTGCTTTTTATATTACTCCATCTTTGATCTTTTAAACTGAATTGCCAAAAATCGTTAAGGGTTTTATTGTGACCACTTTTTTCTTGCAAACTCAGGCCTCCGTGGATATAGATATTCTGTTTAGAGTGATAGATCTCAGCCGCATGGAAGTATCGACCTTCTGGCATTTTTGCGTCAGGTGTAGCTTCTACAGTCACTTGCATCCATGTATTATTTTTCGTATCGAAAAATCTTATATCATTTAATGGTCCATGTGACAATGAATATCCACCGAACATCCATAAGCCTCGTCTGTCAGCAACTAAACTGTGGCCAAATCTAGGTAACGTTTTTCTTAGGTGGTCAAGCCCATCGGAAAGGTATTCCGAATTAAATAGTTCCGTAAAAACAAGTTGAGTTTTATCTAGTTTTACTGAACAGTCATCTCCTCCAAAACCTTCATTGCATAAACATCGTCCGTAACTAATATCGCACACACCGCCCTTAAAGCTGATGCTACAATTGTTTCGACAAATTTCAATGTCACATTGTGGACCTCCATAACCATCTCGGCATACACAATGTCTTTTGTTGCACACTCTGGGCCACGAACAGTAATCATCACAGGCTAGTACCTTATACACACCCTCAAAGCCTTGCTCTAGTTGTCCTTGTTTGTAATGAACCGTCAAATTTCCGCTACGAGCTTCGACTACTCCAGACGAAGCACCATTGCAAAATACGCCTAACAGTTGACTCTGTTGATTGTTACTCAAATCGGGTACCCCGCCGAGCCCGTCATAAACATATACAGCATTTTCATCACAAGGCACGTCAAAATGTGAGGAGTTTATACTGAACTGAATCGTTGCGTCTTTTATATTGCTAGCAGATATAATCCATAGACATTCTTTTGAGGGTCCTAATGATTTAATATCAGGATCTGTCATGAAGGAACCGATGCCTTCAGTCTGGGTCGCATTTAACATACCTCTCGGCTCACATTGGTAATAACATCGGCCACCGTGGCGGGGGTCTCCATAAAATTTGGATTTGCACCGCTCACAATTTTGACCTTCAGTGTTATCTTTACAAATACATTCACCAGAAGCATAGTCACACACGCCTCGTGATTCATCGCCATGGTCGTTACAGTCGCATCTCCGACAACCTTGTCCGGTCGTCGCGTTGCCATGACTACCTGGTTTACATGATTCACAAAACTCACCTTCCGTCCAATCCTGACACTCGTCGCAACGTCCTACTCCAGTCTTACAAGTTGAATGATTGTGACATCCACAGTTAATGGAACAATCGGCTCCTGTCCATCCCAAATCACAATTACATTTGTAATGTGGAGCGCCGAGACAATAGCCATGGATACAATTATTGTAACAAGTTCGCATGCAACTTTTTTTACCGTCTCCAATGTAACCCTGTTTACATTTACAAGTATATGAACCGTGTGTGTTGTTACAGATGGCATGTTCGTGGCAATCATGAAGACCAAGTCCGCACTCATCGACGTCAGGGCACTGCGCATACGCCCACCCAGCATCTGTCGATGTAACATTCAAGAGAGAAGCGCAGTCTATATGCGAACGAGTGAAATCACCTTCTGTGCATATACCATTAATAGGGTTTTCGAAAGAATGACACCAACCGCATCCCATGCTACGTAAGCAAGTTGAGCATTGCGTATGAGCTTGACAGGATTTACACTGTCCTGATTTCCGACTTGTATCATCTGTTAATGGAGATGATGCTCTATCGAGCCATTCCCGACACAAACCAAACTGATACTCGCTGGTGTAAACGCTAAAACTGAAGCATTGTCGTGTTGCTTCACACCATACGCATCGTCCGCGCTCATCCAGGCAGTGTTCGCAGTCAAGACGCATGCGACATGGTGCCGGACATTCGCTGGTGTCAACAATAGCGCCACTGGCTCGTCCTCGCCGAGAACATCGCGCCTCGTCCGCCCACCATTCACAATAATTTCCCGAGACGCAACGCTCGCAACTAATGTAATTGGAACAGTTCGGACAGGCCGCTGGTTGTAACGTAAGATATCTCCACTCGCCGTCTTCGGAGCAGACGGTTTTCTCATCGACGTTTCTAGCCTCGCAGCGATTTGTTACTTCGCACCATCCACATGCAGCATCCGAAAGGCACAGTAGGCAATTATCGTAGATAGAACATTGTCCGTCGGAATAAGGTTCTAGAAATTCAAATGTAAAGACCTGGAATTTAATAGTACAGCTATTATACCTTCCTCAAACTAATAAAAATGTCTCAATAACATAATATTAACGATTTAAAAAAAGACTATACAATATCTAAGGGAATTTGAAACTAAACAATGTTTCAATGGGAAACCGTTTTCTAGTCTGACACATGATAGTCCAGTGTGAAAGGGAGACAAACTGTTTACGCCCAGAATGTCTGTCTAAAAATTATTATTAAATTTTAAAATAATAATAATTATAAGTAATTTAGTAATTTTTTATTTTAGGTTTTTTTTAGTATCGTAGGTAGTGTAGTTATTTTTGTGATCTTTTTAGATTTTTAAGTCTATTTTAATTTAATTTCTATTTTAAAAATCCGCGCACTCTCTGTTTAGTGGATATATTTTCAAGTTTTTTTGGATACAAGTCCTGCCATTTATTTAGTCACTGAACTATTCTCCAATTTTCGGTCATCACTAAAAATCGGCGTGGTTCTACCGCAACATTATGCCGAGTGATGACCTTCGCCATAACCTACGACGTAATAGTTATATTAGACGTATATATAAATATTAGCGGTAAGAAGTTGTACACATATATTTTATTTTATCTTGTTGTTTGTATGTGTTGCGTTGTGTATGTCAGTAACGATGTGTCAAAGAAAGAATTTATTTTATTTCATACTAGGTTATATTTTGCAAATTTATTTAAATTAAGATTGAATATTATATTATACCTATTATTAATGCATTTCAATCGAAACTCTCGAAACGCTTTTTATCTTACCATGGAACGTGCCAGTAAAGTTATAAAATCCTGTACAGTTTTTAATAAATCTATTTACATTTTAAATAATATATAAAAGACTCGAAAATACTTGGTGGCATTATATTTTACTTTTTATTCGATTGAATTAAAAGGTCGATTTTAGCACTAGTGAACTTACCTATCGCCTAATCGCATATCATTTTTATATAACTTCTATTATGTTAGATACGTCATAATTCAAATTTATAATACGATATGCTATTAAAATTACAGAATGTAATTTGAGATGAAGGAAACACGGCCTATATTAGTTATTACTGAAATAGAAAATACATACCTTAGCATTCTCTTGTGATTTATTGTGAAGAAGTTCCATCTTTGAATGATGATGGGACGGATACAAGCCCGTATGCAAGGAATCGTTCGCATGCATATCCACAGAGAGCCGACCCGGGAACAAGGCCGGCCAATCGACAAGAGTACAAGCTGAAGGCTGTGCTGTTAAATTAGCGACGGAAATGGGATTATCGCCTAATTCAAGTGAAATATTTGAATGACCCGCACAGATATGAAGAGTTTCTCCTGTCCCGTTCCAATATTGCGGTATATGTAACCAGCCGAGCAACCTTGCTTCGCTTGATCCAAAGAAAATGTGATTACTCCCCCCTCCAGTACCCCAATCTACTGTAGTGGCATTGACTACTGACACTCCGTCTGGATGATTCCAATCAGCTGGTTGTTGGTACCTCAGGAATGTGAGACCCGGCCTCTTATCCAGAATTTTGCACTCTTCAGGCGTTATTACTTCAGTACCAGTGGTTCCCCACCATCCAGGGTTTTCCGATGGCGTATCCTCCCCACAAACTCCGTAGTTATCTAAAATCAAAAGGGTATCCTGTGAACTCTGTATCGAATAACTATTTCTTCAAATATACTTACTACATATATACATTATAGCTTTAAGTATTATACAACGAAAAAACAAATATTTGCATTTATTAAAAAATTAACATTCTGTGGTAAAAAGACGAAAAGAACATAAAACTTAATGTACCGTCCTTGTGGTGACACCGCGCATTCTGCACACACCAACTACACTGATACAAGCCTAATTTGGAGCTTACAGATGGCAATGGTTTACGTGTAGTATTTAATTTCTCCAAAGGAGGGCCGTGAATTAAGCATGAGTGACAGTCCCCAAGAGCGGGACATATCCCGCCGCATCGAATAGATTGCAAGTTTGTTGTGCAATTCGATCCGATTGTTCTTCCGTAACATATCTGCAAAATAATAATGCAAATTAAATCCTAACGTAATCACTACAAAACAGATAAATAATTGTATTCTGGTCATTTTCCTTGTCGTACAGTTTAATTTTTATGACTAAGCAGTCATAAAAATTAATTTTGCTTATGCAACTGTATCTGGAAACAATGTTTCTATTTTACGTGTTCTTCATACAAAGTAATAGGAGTTAGATCATTTTAAACAGTAATTTTTCGGCGCGAAATAACGCCAGTAAGGACACTTGATCTTTTTTCCTCATAATAATTTACAGTAATATAATTTACGTCATACATCGTCAGCTGAGCACCAGCCACACTCAGGATCCGCAAGACACTCCGGTTGAGTGCGATGTTTAGGGCATGCCGATTCTGGATCTTTATTTGTAATCCCTGCATGCCAACTTGGAACGACATAGGCTAATAAATCCCCTAAAAAATTCAGTGTAATGTGACAACTTTTTATTCAAATAATACAATTTTACAATTCATTACTAAATTTAGTAATATGGTAATGCTAAATATTTTTACTTACCGTTAACATTTCCATGATATCCGCCAACTATTAACAAAGTGGATGGGGCCTTCAAGGCAGCTGCATGGGCAAACACTCCTTGTTTCTTTGGATATGTTTTACGAGCTTTGCCCAAAACATCTAACGGAATCCATGAGTGACAACCAAGATGATAAAGGTACATTTGGCCGTCATAACAAATTTCTTCTCTGTTGTGACGATGAGAATAACCTCCAAATACCACCAAATAGTTTCCTAAAACAAGATGTATAGTATAACAACAAGAAATCTTTAAAACTTAAAAAACAGTTAACTTGCATACCAATAATAGTTGATGTATGGAAAGCTCTTTCCCTAGGAACATAAGTGTCACGAAGATGCGCTCTTGGGTAATGTATTTCACTCCAATGTTTGTAGTCCAAATCAAATGCAAACATCCTATCAGACAACTTTGAAAACCTGTAAGATTTCAATTGGATACATTTTATTTCATACAATTGCTTTATCATATTAACAGAACATCAAATCTAGTACCATCAATCAACAGAAACAAACCTTGCAACACTTGCAACTACCCCTCCGTACACCAAAATAGAGTTAGAGTGAACATGATAAACTGCAGTGTGTGCCACAACACGGACATCTAACTCTTTACCACCACGTACTTGCACCTTTTCCCAAGATTCAGTGTTTAATTCGCCTAGCTTGATCTTGTATAAACTGGAATTATTTGGAAGTTATTACATTATTTTCAAAAAAATAAAGCTTACTTAATATTATCAGCAATTACCTCGAGGAAAATTCTCCATCGACTGTGCTACCTCCAAATAAATACAATTCATCATTCACTGCCGTCAATGTATGGCGAGTCAGGCCTGGTGGAGTGAATGTAGAATTTATAGCTCTCAAAATCCAGGTATTAAAACTTGCATTATAAAACCATAGTTCCGAAGATAAGCTTCCGTCAGATAATTTCCCACCATAAAGAACAAATCCAGTGCCAAATGCACAAGCAGAATGACCATACCGTGGTTCAGGTTTGGTGTTATTGGATTTAATAGGCGAAGAAAGGAACTCTGGCCTATCAGTAAATTGTAGATAGCTTTCAGAGTATGGTGTAGGTGTGTACATGAGAGGTAATGTGGTCTTGTCATGGTGAGAAAAAGATGCTAAAAGTAAATTAAACAAAGAACTTCTATTTCCTATATGCCAACTGCCATCGATATTGCCCTGTGAAATAAATATATGTATTCAGGTATTACAAACACAAATGATGTTCTTATACATAAATTATTTAATTATTTATATGCAGGACAAATATGACATATACACATACTAAATATACATACTTTAGTGAATAAAGTCAATAAAGATTTATCATTTTCTTCAGTTGTTGGATACCGTCTTAAAACTCTTCCATCTTCATTATACCATTGACTAGTAGAAAATCTGGACATAAATTTATCAATTAGTAATTATCATTCTACATTATAAAAAAATTAAGCAGTAATTAAATAAAGGATTTAATTTAAACAACTCTATAAATGTGTAACTCCACACATAAACTGTATTTTTAGATAAATAACAATAATGATGATGATGATAAATACTTACTTATAAATTTCCAATAAGCCTAAAACTCTATTCAGATCATATCCTCCAAAAACATATAGAGAGTCAGTATAGTTGACATAAACAGCTGTGTGGGCAGCTCTCTTAGTCATACCACTTTCAGTGTGTGAAAGCCAATGCCAACTATTACCTTCTTTGTCATTCTTTTTTAAGGAACAGGATTCTCCAGAATAACTTAAAGACATAAAAAAACAACAATATTAAACTAAAATTACTTAATATATAATACACATACTCCTTTAATAATTTTTTTGAAAACTACTTTAAAAATATCATAAATATGAATATCATTTGTATCAGGATTTCTTCTTATCTTTTTGTATAAAATATCAACATACATGAATTATCTAAGCATGTTATATGTGAACACTGTGTAGTTAGAAATAAAAATATCTATGCAATGTGCGGAAGTTGTACCAATATTACTTAGCAGATTAACTTAACAGATGGTAATAGTATATGGCATGAGGGATATCTGATGGTGAGCTTGCTAGATATCAAAGATCTGTCTACCTCGACCGGCATGACATAAATGAGAAGTTAGTTTCTTTTTTTTGCCGTCAAATTGCTATATTAAATCAATGTTGTTTTTACTGAAACCATCATGTTAAAAATGTCAAAGGGTACCTACACATAGTGAATGCGCTTTGTTTGTGAAAAGCTTGTGAGATGCATGCATGGTTTACATAGTGCAATCTGTTCTCTCACCACTCCTAAGCTGCAGCGCATTCATATGCACACAACCCAATTGCAATGTGCATTTATGTTAAGTTAAAAAATACCATATCAATCTTCTCTTAAAACTTATCATTAGATAAAGTAGGGTAGTTATTCTACTATACTTATTTGAAGGATTTAAAACTCTAGAGGTCTAAATAGCTCATCTTGGCTGCACACAGGCCTACGGGTGGTTGGTGCGAGTCTGACATAACTTATTCTTGCACGCCAAATGGCAGATATGCATAGTTATTTCCCCACATATAAAAAAAGGCACATGTATAACAGCATTTCATTCAGCCACCCATAAGGGTGATAAGCATTTATACATTGCCAACTGCACCACTATTTGCTCATCTTACTTGTATAGTTTAGTAATTACATGTTACATTGTGTATCTCTACTTCATGGCTTTCTGAACTAACTAACATAATGATAAAACACAATTAATTATCCTCTACGTTCTTACCAATTTAAACATAATTATAATATATTATAAGTAAACTGGATAATTTGACAGATTAGTTATATAATGGATTTAATTTTTTGTCTTATGCATTATATAGTCCGTTAATATGGGTGATTGTCATATTTCCTGCTTTTCCTATCTTTAATCTAATCAATTATCCTTTCTGATTTTTATACTGTTCAAACAAAATGTTGTCATTTTGAAAATCAGCTTAAAAAGCCAACATCAGGTAATATTGTTTTTACAAAAAACTTTTGAGTTTAGAGGCAACATACCCTTTTTTGCATTGGCATCCATCTCCTTTACATTGTCCATTGCCTGAACATCCATTAGGGCATAGTTCTACACTACAATCAGGCCCACCCCAAACACCAACCACACAAAAGCATTTATGAGACACACAAAGACCTCGTCCCGTACAATTATTTGGACAATTGTGTATAGCATATGTAGCACGGAAACCATCTAACACATAATTTGTGTCACTGTACAATAGTATAAGCATCTGCAAGTAGAAGTATTAGATATTAACTTAATTTAAAAAGGCACAGTATGTACAGATAAGAGAAATCAATACTTACATATCCACTTGAGGCGGTAACATTTTGTGGCTCTGTTTTGCCACTGAAACTTCCTAATAGAGGGGCATCAAAAGAATCACCATCATAAACAAAGACATAGTCATAAGAACATTCTGTTCCCATGCGAATAAAGCTCAAAGTAATATATTGGCTCTTATTTGCTGCTTTTATAAGCCATTCGCAATGTGAATCCTAAGGAAGAAAAATATCAAGTGCTACAGTACTTTGCTTTACAAAATGTCTAAAAATTTAATAGTATATTAAACTGACTTGCGTGTAATTCGAGTTTATGGGTCCATCGGTAATAACACCGCTGAGTTCGGTGAATACCTTACGTGTCTTGTCGCAAGGTGCTGTGGACGCAGCACACCACACGGTTAGAGATATCCAGATGACCACTACTAAACTTGCACTTTTCTCCCCAATGCGTGGATAAAACATGCCTCTTCCAAATTGTCACAAAACATAAGTCAAACATCAGAGCCATATAATCGTGAAATTACGACTAATATCACTAAAATGTAAAATAAACAACACTCATTTAGATGACATCTACTTCAAGGCTAACAACTTTAAAAGGTGAATATTGTCCTACGAAAGAGTTAACTTTTTTTATCTAATTGTAAAAGGTAATAGCTTATAATTAAATAAATTTCAGTTGTTATTGTTAGTGGGCTAATCTTACTTTCTAACGAGTTTTTTCTTACAAACAAACAATCAGATCCATCACAGTATTTTGACATTTGGAGACGGATTTAGAGATTCTTTTTAATCTATATTTATTTCATTAAACAGACACTTAAAATCCTGACAAGGTATTATTGAAATAATTGTCTGTTCTAATATAATAGGAAAGATGATTAAATTATTGAATTAATTATTTTGTATTCATATTATCTGCTGGAAACGAACTAAATATAATTTCAAAAATATCCAAAAATCTTACAAAACTATTGTAATCTTATTGTACAAAAGTACAATAAGATTACAATAGATTTACTGCTGTTATTTTTATAAATCATTGTTTACTTATTTAATAATTACTACTTAATTTAAAAATAAATATAAAATAAAATTAACATGAATTATATTATTTCTTGGTGTGTCATTTAATTAGAGAATTACTTAACCGCCCTTGCATGGGCAAGAATGGATTGGACTCGTACCGGCTAACACCCCACGATGTTCCGCCAGCACCGCTTATGGCAGGGCCACGGGAATGCTTGCGCACGCATCCGTGGCCACATCTACGCCGGCCGCGCATCGGCAGCACCAGGGGACATCCCTCCTCCATCGATCCAGGCAAGGCACACCAGAACTGCATGCCGCATCCAGGCTTTGAAGAACAGCAGGAATGCTTCGATGACGTGTTTTCACGCATGCCGCTCTTCAACGAGCTTTGTGCACTACGTCACAAACGCGTTACGCCGTTCCTGCCCTTTCACCGTCTCGAGCACCTCTTCTGGTTCACTACCATCGTTCCGGCGTAGGATGCGAATCTGGTTATACGCCCCCGCATCCATGTCTGCCAATATGTTCTGAGGTGGAAAGCGAGCCAGGATTGTCGCCACCTCGAATGATACAGCGCGGTATCGTCGTATGACCCGTGTGGCCGATGGACGCTCTAGATATTAGTCCTACAGCATCGAATAAATAAATGGCAAGTCATACAAGTCTACGGATCGTACAAACCCCACATAGAGGCGGCGGACTTCCTCCCTCGGTTTCCTGAGATTGGGCAGCAGTCTGTGCATTGCAAATCGTTTCGATCCGCTCAAATTGTTTTTGGAAGCCCCAGTGACTATCCCGAGTGAATCCGAGGTACTACATGTACCGCCCACTCTGACTTCAGACCCACCTACTCGGACACACGAGTTGGGTGGTTTTCTGCTGTACTGTTTCTGCCTATGGAATCATAGCACCTCGATCTTATGAGGCGCTACCTACAATCCCAACTCGTGGACGGCGAGCTCCTTGGTCCTCTAGAAGGAGTGCTCGCTGGCGACCACCAACGTCCACATAGCAGATGACATAAATGCCAGTGGGGAACTCGATACACAGGGCAGAGGTCTACGCGAGGGTCCGCAGTAACAGGCCCAAAACCGATTCCTGTGAAAAAATATATATTGTTTATTTACATAAAATGTTTGATAGTGTGTTTTTATTGTACATGTGAGGCTTTGTAGCCTTAACTCAAAAATAGCAGGGTTTTATAGCTTACTTTGGTTTTACATACATACAACAAAAACCCGTGTAATTAACTACTAGAGCATATT